>OX424575.1:170721945-171404445 GCA_949152435.1 Gastracanthus pulcherrimus | reverse complement strand
TGAGACCATTTGAAAAGCACAAAAAGTTAGGAAATTATATCAAGAATCGAAAGCGACAGTTGAATATGTGTTTTCTGTGACACATTAATTTACATAAATCGAAAAGTAAAGTTAGTCAAAACTGCTCTACGTGCCCCAATAGGGAGCAACTGTGGCACCCCGGTGGGGCACGTAGAGCACGGCTTTTCATGAGGTATTTTCACATTTATAATTTTACGTAAATAATCAAATGAAAAATTAATAATATCATAAGTACTGTGTATATATTTGATTGTATAATATGATTTGCAATGAAAAATAGCGAAATTCGATCTTACAGCGTTATAAACTTTTAAAGGTTAGGAGGCAAACAGCTGACGCGCCGCGCAACAGATTTCGTGTGCTATTCCTGCCCCACCTATGTACCCGTCGTGCCCCATTTTCAATGCTTTTTCCGACTGTTAATACACAATTACTGAGAACTGCAAGATAAAATATCAAGCAAGGCCTGAAAGTTGGAAGTATAAACTATCAAGTAGACTTTGTTTCAAACGGATCCATTCTTTTTTCGCGTTCTACCAGCCAAATGAAAAATTAAACCAACCTATTATTTTGGCTTTGAATTTCAAGCTCATTTAATTAATTGGTTGGACTTTCTTTTTCTATATTATGATCAGAGACAAAAACTACAAGTATTTTTCTTTAGATTTTCACAATTATTTGCTTAAAAATATCTATTAATCGTTTTAATATCGTTTGTGGATGCAAGAGCGCTCTCAATACTAACGTCACACACCGATACGGGCTTATACTCATTCAGTGCCAGAGGTACGCACCTCTGGAACTCACTTCCCAGCAGCCTGAGAGATCAGGTTTTGTTGTAATGATCATATTTTGTTAAACACCCCCCCCCCCTTCCCTCCACCGTGATGCAACAGAAGGAAATTTCAAAAAGTATTCCAATATTCTCTAACGTATCAAAACTTTATGTCAAATAATTCAACAACATTATTTATAATGTTAATAACGTATTAAAATCTCAACAAATATAATAATAGATCGTTCATAAGTATGTTAATGAAATGTTTGATCTAATCTACTTTTATGAAATTATTAGAAATCTGCTGTTGTACACGGAGATACTATTCATTCCGGTACATGTTTCGAATAGCTCGAATATGTAGATTGTGAGGCGTCTAAACCCACCGTTCATGCACAATTACAAGGACCTACTTTTCTTCGTCAAAAATTTAGTATTGTGTAAATATCTATCTGGAACGTTGTTGTCTAAATCAAAAACAACTTTCTATAGAGATATATTATCAAAATTAAAAAGTAAAGAAAAAAGTAGTTTCCATGTTAGCCGCTAACTTGAGGGTATAGCATCCGGAGAGATATTTCCGCAAAATTAAACAGTAAAGAAAAAAGTGGTTTCCGTATTTGTTGATAACACGAGAGTTTAGATCACCACTTTAAGATGATATTCAACCCCCGTGTTACCGACGCACGGAGAAAAGCACGGAGAAATATTATTTTCATTTAATTCTCAACTTTGAGAAAATATCTCTCTGGAAAACTATTGTTTTTGATTGTGACAACAATGTTTCAGAGAGATATTTACTGAAAATTGCAACTAATACTAAAGAAGTAGTTCCCCGTAATACTGAACCTTGGAAAAACCATAAATAGAGAAAACCGCACTTTTGTAAAAAAAGATAAATAATTTTCTGATGATTTCACAACAATTTTCCTATCGCAAAATATCAATCAAAATTCTTTTTTAATAATGTCTGTGTTTTCTGAAGTTTGTCTGCATAGTATAGAATACATTTGGGCACGGATTAGGATTCGGTTAATGTAGGAACACGCTGGATTGTGTGCAATTAAGGTCGGAGAAAAACTACGTATAAATAACTATTAAGTTCATTAAAATGATTTCTATGGCCAATATTGCCAATACAAAATCATTTTCTGTTCCAAAAATGTACAAAGTGTCAGAAAATGAAATAAAAAGAATCGAGATTTTCGTCAAATTTTACTATAGGACCATCTTAATAAAAAGAGCGAAGGACTCCAGAGGAGAAACAACTTTAATAAGCACAGTATCGTGTAAAATCATAGATAAATACGCAAATGAACAAATACACGAAAAATTAGAGTCTGTAACAAGGAAGAAAATAAACTCCAATAGAGATAGAAGAACCAGAGCGAGAATCATCCTTTAAAAATAGAAAAAAAAAAAAAACAGAGTCGAAGCAAGGAATGAAGAAGAGGGATGAAAGAGTAAGAAGGATGGTGCAGGAAAGCAGCGAGGCGCACTTCTTACGACGTCTCGTCCTCGCGACGCGCGTCGCAGCCTCGCTGATGCCCTCGAGCTGCAGGAAAGCTCAGACATGGAGTGGAGCTGTGCAGTATACGACGACGGAACTTGAAATAAAATGCCGCGACTCCGCGTGTCGAACTACCGCTGCTGGCTGCCGCTATCGCGCTCCGAAAAGCCTTGGGTCTACTCGCTCTCTTTCGATTACCTTTGCGAGCGCGCTTGCCCCGCCGGGGATTCATAAAAATGCATAACATTCAAGTAAACAGCTTCTTTAAAAAATACTGCACAGCGCGCGCGCGAGCTCTCTGATTAAAAATGATTTCCTTTCCTGAATTGCTTGTCTCCTGAATTCTCACGGCTGAATTGTAATCGTACTTTTAATATTTACAAATTGCGGGATTTTCCGCGGGTTCACGCGGCGGAGTGAACTTTTTCATTTTTCTTCATTTAAGTTGTGTATTTGCTATATTATTGCTGAATACTATAATCGATATAAATGAAAACACTGTATTATTTCGTATTTTTTCCTTCATTAGAATCATATGATTCTTGTAATTTTTCATACCATTATTTATTTATGAATGAAGAGAACTTCTTTAAACGCCAACTAAAAAACAATAGTTTCGTGCTTTCTCAAAGAGAAAGCATTGTTTTGATAATATTTTCTTGAATTTTAACATACAGACATAGGATTTGAGTTTCGGAGTTCGAATAAGCTACTCCCAAAAATGTCTGCTGTATGTGGGTGTATGTGCGTGCGTGCATTTGTGTGATGCATGTGTATGTGAGGGTAGGTGTATGTTTATGTGTGGGTGTGTGTATGTGCGTGTGCATGTTGTGTGTGTATGCGTGTGCGTTGACCATATTAAATTAAAAATTTGGTTAATAAGGAAGTATAATATAATATAATACTATTGTCCAAAATGCGAGTAATAACTCGTATCAATCATGATTATGTAGTTTAGTGCATACATTCGTACATCTTGATTCATGGTTAATTATTATATTCATATCTACGTTATCTAATTTTTATTCCAAAAATTATTAGATTCTTATTTCCTGTTAATATGTCACAATATAATTTATCATCTTAAAAGAATAATAGAAAAATAAAGGTGAATTTTTAAGATAGGCTTTATATCCAAACGATGTGAGCCCGAGGATTGTTGATCTAAAACGTCCCTAGTGTATAGGCGTATGGTAGAAAGAGTGTCCTTGAGGTTCTACGAGTACACAAACTGAATTTTTATGAAAGAGACGTTTTCACTATTAGTATTGGAATACCACTTAATTTTATTTTAAAGTTATATTCCTTTGTTGTTTATTCTTGATCGTATGCCATTTTACCAAATCAACATTAATTTAGGTCTAGCATGTCTTAAATTCTTCGACTTAAAAAGACCCTTAATTAATTTTTTAGTACGTTCAAATCCGTTACGTATAACCAAAAATACAGCCCATACAATAAAGGTACTTTTTCAAAAATCATTAGGTGGCACCTTTAAAACTTGTGTCTATATAAACCTTTTTAACTCTAATTTTCAGAAAACATAGTTCTAAGTTCTAACATCCTAGAAAATAAAGCACTTTGTTTTGTATTGTGTATTGTACGTATAGCATGGCTGTGAATTTTGTTTCTATCCGGTTTTGCCACCTAATGTAAACGAAATTCTGATGTAATTTACGTAAGGTGTTATATTTTATGGACAATTTTACGTACGGTAAGAAGCAAGCTGACATTAAAGCCTATAATTTCAGTGGTGGGAGCATCATTGAGGTTATTTGGAAGAAAAGTTACGATAGATTCAAAATTGTGAAAAAATTTTGGTGACCAAATGGGAGACCGCAATTAGCTGATGACTTGCACTCCTAAGTTACTGACAAGTTGAGGTCTCCCATTTGGTCACCTAAATTTTCTCGTAATTTTGATTCGAGCCTAACGATTCATCGAAATATCTTCAAAGAGACTCCGACAACTCAAATTAAAGGCCTTAATGTCATCTTTCTTTTGGATATACACAGTAATGTATAATACATCACGTAAATTACGCCAGACTTCAATAGTATGACGTTTACTTTACGTGAAAAAAGCTACCTGGAGAAAAACTTCACAGTTATGCTATGAGTTCAACACTGTCCACTAAACCAAAAGCATTGTTATATAGGATGTTTGAACTACGTTTTCTGAAAGTTAGAGCTCAAAAGGGGCTGAGAGAAAAAATTACAGGGGTATCAACTTAACGATTTTTCAAAATAGTACCTATTTGCCAGAGGCTATATCATAAGCTTTAAAAAACCGGTTTGAACGTACCAAAAATGGAATTAAACGTATTTTAAAGATGAAGAATTTGAGATGAGGTTGTTCTAAATCGGTATCGATTTCGTAAAACGGCAAGCAATCGAACATAATCTATAGAACACAAAATTTTAGGTTTATATTCAGCTCCGTAGGGGTGACTCATTGAGCTATCAATGGGGTCTAATACTTTTTTTCTTAAAATTCGTAAAAAGGTAAAAAAATTCTTGTTTTGGTACGTTCAAATTGGTATTAATGGGAGGTCTATTGAATTTTTTGGAAATAGCCAGTTTTTGGACACTTCTGACAATTCAGAACTCTATTAGGTCGCAAAGACCTTAGGGACTAAAAAATTTTTTAGAAGCTTATTTTGACGAGTACTTTCATATAAATAATCGCCGGCAAAATCTCTGACATGAGTGTGCAAGGTTTGTTCGAAAAGCATTAGAATGACCCATATATATATTATACCAGTATTCTAATTCTAAAATATAAAACAATCTTAAAAAATAAATATACGAAATTCTTAATCATATAATCATGAATGATTTTTAATTTATACGAGCGAGCACTAGCAAGCAAGTGAATACATCAAGTTCAATATTAAAATTCAAGTAACAAAATTTATTCCATGAAAAATGTACATTACATGCTTGTTTGTACAAAAAAATAGTAACTTCAGTTGTCATAATCTTGATCTGTGGGTGTAACATACTTTTATTTTATTGTACTAAATCTAGTGCACTCTAATAATATATGAAAAGTGGTTAAAACTGTAAAGATATTAGTTAAAAAAAAAGCCGATTAATGGAACATAGGGAAAGATGTTTGTGCGCGACGTCTGATTGTGCCTTTAGAATGTCGTGCTTCACCAATTTGCATCTGTTTTATGTGAGTTTTCTTCGTCGATTTACGTTCGTTTTCATGACACTAAAAGCTAGTTATTTTTCTTAACTCAATGCACGATACTAAACAGTGCAACTCTTAGTTGTACTTAAATTTATGACCTACTTTTGAATTTTAAATATATTTTATTACGAAATAATTCCGTACTTTTAGTTCTTGTTTCGAAAATATAGTATATTTACAATTTGGTATTGTTAACTAATATATCAGATATTTTGATAAGATTGTATCTATAATTACATTTACTAGAATATATCATTTAATATATATATAAAAAGCATCGCATATTATAATGTAGTAAAATATTATTAATATTCAATGCTATATATCACCAATTTCATCATTAAGTATTATTTTGGTAAAGTAAATGTTGATTAATAATCTTAATAAGTAGACTAAATATTTCTTTTAAACTGTGGTACAAGGACCAAGATGACATTGCAAATCTTTTGACAAATATTAGGAACACGCGCTGCTTGCCATGTTATAATATCTGTGAATAATGATCAACGTAATGGTCACGTTAGCGAATTTCCAGAGAAAGAGTGAGAAAGAGATAAAACAAACCTCACTGCTCGTAAGAATTGGGCTTATCTTGTATGTAGAGAAAACTGCAGTTTCGAAAAGATCGCTCCAGATTATGAAAGAAATATACAAGCTATTTTAAAAAAGTTTCCACTGCATCCGCAAGTTAGAAAGTTTTTCTTCTGTTGAACAATTTCAACGGGAGCGCATTAAAACTCTTTTCTGCATCGCATTTGAACGTTTCTTCGCTATAATTATTTGTCCCCTTGGTCTTTTTCTAAAAATTTGCCTTGTTATGGTTTTATCATGAGACAATAGATGTGTTGTATTATCATTGCAATTTGTATACTCTTTCTTCGAAGAGAAATGATAAAAATAGTTTAATCATTTTATAGTTTGATGAAAATTTGTTCAAGTGCGCTAGAGTATAGACAAAATTAACTTTAAGAACGTTCACCAGATAATTGAATTTCTTTAAAATCTTTTGAAACTTTTATTATATGTTAATTTAGGTGTTTTGTGCGTGGTTGAAATTTCAACCCCCCTTGCGGTTTCCAATATCGAGAAATTCAGCATCATAGTTTCAGTTTTTAACATGGGAGTCCTATCTTGAGCTCTCACAATACAGACAATTTTATTTATTGTGAATCAGGTTTTCTTTACATCGTTTTGAAAAACTAGTATGTAATGTAAAATAAGCGTAGAAGTAATACATACAAAGCTAAACATAGCAAGCGGTACTTTAAAAAAAAAAAGCTATCTAAAGTGGTTTTTCAATGTTATTAGTATATCTATATTGTAGTACAGTATATGCAAAAATTAATGCCGTACTTCGGGTTTTGTTGTTTTTTCACAAATTTTATATTCTTTACTAATATATTAATACTTTATATTATAAACTGAAGGATTTTCATTATAAATATTATCATTTCATAATGATTCTTTTGAAAATTAACTTGCTAACCTTACTGGCAACTGGTAAACGTCCTTAAGCCTATAAATTTACTAGATTACATATATTATACCATTTTTTTGTAAATAAATTATTAAACATTTTTTTTAAATAATTGTAAATATTTTGTTTAACTGTTCAAACTAGTATTTTACATTTTCAGTACATCTCTTCTCATGACCAAATTTATTTAAGGGGGTAGTCCATGTGATGGGTCTAAAAAGTCGAATTTCTTTTCTTGCTTTCTTAGAAAGTAATGTATGTGAAATTGTGTGGGAAAAGTTTTAAAAAGTATTTCAAACTATTGAACGTATTATGGCCTTTCACATAAGCTGATTAGCGAAACTCTCTCGCTTATAAGTGGCTAGCATTGCTCGGCGTAGCGAAAATAATCGGCTCAAGATGAGTTATTTGAAGAAAAAGACATTTAATTATATTTTGTTTACTAAAATATAAAAATAGAATGTTAAAAAAAAAGGCTACTTGATTCATCGATCTGAAATTCTTTGCAGTTATTCTACACATAGGGAGAAGCCGCCCTTGAATAATATTTGAACATCCTAGACATTTTTTTATCGAGTTTGGGAATCTTCCATAAGTCAAGAATAACTACGTAGATTGTTGTAGATTGTGGCTATCGTTGGAACTACATAAAAAATCTTCAATGCCAATTTATTATCTTTTTATACGGCAACGATGTAAAAATTGAGTAAAATTCGACACTTCAACTTTTAATGTGCGCCACATTGTTTACTTTTCATTAATTAACTTCGTTCTAGTTCCAAAGAGAGCAACGGTCATACTAATTAATAATATTTTATCGAGATGTACTATTCAACGCCCTCTACCGTACTAAAGAGCTTAAAAAAATATTTAAAAAATGTTTTCTTACTCTTAAGTGTATAATAAGAAATGTAGAAAACCTTACTTTAGTAGTTTATGTATTTAAGCTAAAAAAATGCCTGAGCATAGTCATTTTTTGGCCCGTCACAGTGGACTATCTCTTAAGGTAAGGGTACACCGATTTTCATAACTTTTTATAGGTCTCAGATTTGCAGTTCAAAAATTTTGTTTATTAATTCGTTATAAGAGAGTAGCTTTCACAAATTTGAAGTAATTTTACCCCTAATTATTGAAGTTATAAATAAAATTACATTATTTTCTATCAAAAACAACCGTTGTCCAAAACAGACTTGCGCATCAAATCTCTGGTCAAATAAACTACAAAAAATTTGTAAGCTATTTTCAAACCAAATCAAATAAAAACACGTTTTTATTTTCTACGTAGTTCGTACCCGTCACTATAATAAATACTACGAATCACAGGCGCGCGATGCAGTAGAGGAAAGTGGTGTAAAGTAAGCACACGGGTAAAGTGAATCATGCTTATTATTTCTTCAACAAATAATTATTTACGCCTAATTTTAATTTCAATGAAAGATAATTATGCAAGGATGATAATTAAAAAGTTTCACTGCATAACCATTAATATTTTATGAAAGAAAAATAATTGTATTTTGTCGAATTCGTTACAACAATTAAAGATGTTTATAATTAATTGTATAGCTAGATCTTCTTTCTAATTACTTCAAATACGTTTTACTCACTGTTGCCAAGAATGCAGAGCTTTAAATGATGTTTTCCCTTTTTTAAACAAGCATTTTTAAGAATCGACGTCTCAAGGTAAAGTGAATCGGGGTAAAGTGGTCCGGAAAAAAATGCGATTGCACTACTTTATACGCGGCCAGATGGAAAATTTAACAAAATATTGTTCAAGGTGAGTGTTAGTATAGTATACAAAGCCTTTGTTGCAACGCATTTCATATTTATACAAAAATCGGCCAACATAACCTCCACATTTAACTGTTTCGTATTTTACAATATTTTAAAGGTTTTAAGATGTATTTTTAGTTTTATTCTTATCTAAATTAACGTTTTTATCTATTCTTGTACAAAAACTTCCAAAATATTTTCGAAATATTTAATTCTATCCTCTAGTTCACTTTACCTCGTGCTGAATGGCCCGGGTAAAGTGAACAGGTATTTTTCAAAAATAGGTAAATAATATTAAACTTAATAAATGACTTTCTTTTAAGTTGCTAGTATATTTATTGATGTACGAAGTTTCTTGTGTAACTTACAAAGTAATGTTTTAAGTATGAAAAATACATTTTTTTCGACTTTTAGAGTTACTATGTTCACTTTACCCCAGTATCTCCTAATTAACAATATCAATATCAATATAAATTGCAGGAAATAGATATTAATATTTATTTATTCTATGGTTTTAATATAACTATTAAACAATATTATTACATAAATATGATTAGGTGATGATATCATAATAAAATATGTGGAGAAAGGAATAAAGGGTCTCTATATACTAAAAAATTGAGTTAAATATTTCCAGAGATTTGATCAGGTTTCCTCACTTGATATATTTTGAGCTAACCGTTCTAAATAAATTTACATATTATTATTGATCTTCTAAAAACGATTCCCACTTTGTTTTCGACTCTCAATCGTAATTATACTTTTTAAGTATAAAGTAATATTCAAGATAAAATAAAACTTTAAATAATCATTACATTCAACGCATTTAAAATTGTAGATGTATATTAATCCCAAAATTTGTTGTTTTTCAAAAAAATGTTTATCATAAGTGATAGGTGCATGGATAGCGGGATAAATTGATAATGTAGTGAGTGGATAGTGTAATAAGTGGTCAGAGGAAAGTATGAATAGTGAAAAAGTTGTGTATAGAGCTGCGTTGATAGTAGAATAAGTGGATAGAGAAGTGCGTGGATAGTAGGATGCCTAGATAGAAGTGCATTGATGATAGAGTGCGTGAATAGTAGTATGCTTAGTAGCATGGTCGATGTGTCTCTTTGTCTCTCTCTCTCCCGCCTTCTCTCTCTCCGTCTCTCTGTATTTTGTTACAATTTAGAAATAAATATTATATCTATTTATCTATCTTTCTCTTTCTCTCTCTCTCACTCTCTCCTTCTCTCAAGATTAATTTAAAATATTAAACCTAAACAAAAAGAAACTATGATTAATTAGACTATGCATGAATAGGTTCAATTACTTTGGACGAATAAAATTTCTTTTATTTGGATTGGAAAAATTCACATTTTTTTACGTAAGTTACTTTTGATAAATGACAACTGATCATATTTCTATGGACGAGGTCATTACTGCGCATGCCTGTGCGAAAGAAATCACTACTGAACAAGGCGGCATGCAAAAAGTTACTACTGCGCACACCTCTGTATACGTATTAACCCTGGTAAGGGAGATGAAATAATGCACTCGCGAGTGCAGCAGAATTGCACCCAAATTACGTACGACGATTGCGGCAGACGAGTGATGCAGGATTGCAGCAGACGTGCAGTCCACAGAGCCGGTGGAAGCAAAGAGTACAGTCCATACGTCGCCGCCGTGGCGGCGAGCCCATCTATTTTGGGCTTACTCGACTAGTTTGGCGTGGTAGATAGTATATAAGACCGCGCAAAAGCCGTCTGGGAGATAAAACTCTTTGGAGCTCTTTTGTTTTTGTTACCATTCTCGGTGTTCCGAGGATTTCCGCTACAAGGTGTGTCTCGTTTTTGCAGTATATCTTAACGCATTCGCAAATGCGTTATATCATCCCCCTTGATCACACTTGTCAGCTGCACGTCTTCTGAAATCCTGCCGCACTCGTCTGCCGCAATCGTCGTACGCAATTCGGGTACAATCCTGCTGCAATTGCGAGTGCATTATTTCATTCCCCTTAGTCGCACTGTTCGGCTGCACGTCTGCTACTATCCTGCTGCACTCGTCTGCCGCACTCGTCGCACGCAATTCGGGTGCAATTCTGCTGCACTCGGGAGTGCATTATTTCATTCCCCTTAGTCGCACTTATCGGCTGTACTTCTGCTGCAACCCTGCCGCACTCGCCTGCCGCAATCATCGTGCAGCAGAAACTCAGTCGAAGTGTGAAGAAAACCGCGCTCTTTCGGCGCAATCGCGAGTGCGTCAGACTGTGTTACCAGGGAACTACTGCATATGTGCAATTGGGCACAACAGATCCCCACTGTCCCTCTTTATACGCACCTGACTGCATCCTTCTACATAACTATGACGGAGTGCATGCGATTCCGTACGTTCTCTCTATTTTCACCAATTTATCCCCTCCATGACCACTACCACCTACTTTTCCTCTTATTCATTCCACCCACCCCATTAACTCACCCCACTTTTCCAATGCTTACCGTACATACTCTGTCTTCCATCCCAAATCCTTCCATTTCCTATTTCTTTATCTTTGATATATATATATATATATATATATATATATATATATATATATATACCATACATGTATTTTACAATTATTTTTATTCCTCTCAAAATAAAAATATTTTTTACTATAATTTTACCATTCTTAATGATATTTAAGTCAATATATTATATAACAAGGTATCCTTGTCTACCTAAAAAAATTTTATTAAAATTCCGTTATTGTAAAAGTAGTTATTCGCAACTGAAGAAAGCCGCGACAAAACAGTGAAGACTTTTTTGTTTGTTATCCGATTTGAATTTTAAAGGTCTCATTTTGTTCCTTGAAAAATTTCAGGAGGACTTACTCAATTGTTCATAAGTTCGTACATGGTGTTTTATAAATACACGGATATAACTTTGCAGTTTATCCGATGATATACAATTTTGATATAGGTAAGCCCCCCGGAAATTATTATAGTGAATATGGGCCCGAAACTTTAAAAAAAAAGAGAAATTAAAAAAATTAATTTTGAGAAATCAGCACTTTTGTTAAATAGAAAAATCATATATTTATATCTTGTTATATTTTATATACATTGAAAGTAAATAATCTGTAAATTATAACTTAACTTCACTATTTTTCGAACGAAGTTACGGTTGTTCCTAATATGGTTCCTAATGTGTGCACTACGCTAATAAAAATTATTTTAAAATTCAAAAATAAATATTTTATGAAAATAATACTACAGACTCTTATCATCTTATAAATTACTTTGATTTTATGTAACAAAATAAAAAATCGATTTTTTTTAAATCGGTACACCAGCACCTTAAAATAGTTCTTCCACGAAAATTGACCTTAAATAAAAAAAATTATACAATATGTCGTTTACATAATGTAATATGAAAAACATTATAATATAAGGGTATATTAAGAGACAAACAAATTTCTTTTATTAAAGTTTTGATACTACAAACTTAGATATCGCGTAAATAAGAGAATGACCTGGCAGAAGATCCAAATCTTTTTTATTGTTCATCCGATTTTAATTTGGAAGATTTCATTTTGTTCCTTGAAAGGTTTTAAGGGGACATTCGAATATAAAAAATGCTGCAACTGCTTTGGCACTCAGCTTACCACAGAAGTTTCGGGCATGTCATACCTACAGTATATTATATTATTATTGATGGGTCAATATCTGTTGATGAATTTGGCAAAATGTATAATACCGCACCCCCAGAACAATCTATGACAACTCAAAATTCTACGTTTTTATAAAACCAAGCTAGTCGCGTAAATTTTTCATGAAGTAAAACTTTTTTACATTAATTTTATTATTTTATTATAGTTTCTCAACCTTTATAAACGATATTTTAAGGATATTTAGTACTTTTATTTTCGTATAAGCCATTTCATATTAAATAGCTCAAAAATCAGGTTTAGTAACGCGAAATGGTTTCGCGATGTTTTGTTTTCTTTAATAGCGGCAAAAAGTATTGCGCAAACTGAAAAGATTTCCAGACCAATGCAGATTTTCATTACTAGCCCGTTCTTATCAAAACGACATAACCTCCTTATTGGTTCGGTACAGAAAAATAATTTTTTATGTACAATATTCAGCCAGAATTGGCCCGAACTATTAGTGCTGGCAGAATTTGCATGGGTTAAAGAATTTTAGTATCTTACATTCTTCTTAATGCGAGCGAAGTCGAAGGTAAAACTAGTAATTATATTTATAGTTAGTGTTAAATTCATGAATTTTAATAATCACTGAAATAAATATTGATTTAGATTTATAACCTCTTTTTCTTAACGAAAACGAGCGAAAGAGATCATATGTTTCAAATCCTCGTTCTCTCACGAAGCGAAGAAAAGTGATAAGAAAAAGGCTACGAGAGTAGAGAATAAGAACCAAAATGACAAGCGAGATGACGGAGCCTGAGCTATCGATTACGGATTACCGTGGAGGCGAAAGGGGGAAGAGGCGAGTCAGGTCGAGCATCTACAGAGCCTATGTATACTAACCCTCAGAGCCATCAGCCGTGGCGTCCACCCCCGCTCGCACATACCTTGACGAGAAAGCGATGTGAATAACCGGGCAGCGAGAGAGAAAGCGAGAGAGAGAGAGAGAGGGAGAGAGAGAGAGAGATAGAGAGAGAGAGAGAGAGAGAGAGAGAAGAGAGAAACAGATAAACAGAGACAGAGAGAAAGAGGGAATGTGAGCCAGCAAGCAAGAGAGGATTTCCTCAACGGTGTAAAATTACGGAGCAACTCGCGTGCGCAGTACATGCTGTGCAGAACGCAGTCCTTGCGTGCCGAGCGACTTCTCGTTAGCCGAATGTTTTTCTTTTAGAGGTTTATTATTTTTTCTTCTCTCTTCTCGTCCTCTATTTTCCGTCGTATGGTCGCGCGCTTTCTCCTTCGATTCCCACGCGCACCGCAACGCGGACGACGACGAGATCTTTTTCTCGCTCGGCCGAGTTCTTTGTTTTTCGGGAGTAACATCGCTTCGATGAAGATTGTTAACGAGCTTGGCGCTTTGCTTCGGGTTTCTTGAGACGGCTGGCCGAGCTCGTGCAACTCCGGAGAGTCTTTACTTTCGTCGCAGATGGCTCTAGCACTGCTGCTGTTTGTTCATTTAAATGCTTTCCTTTGTGAGGCGTTTTTCTGGCTGGGATGAGCTGTATTTCAGAAGGTGGATTTTGACGCGATGTACATGGAGTTTGCGCTTTTTGAGCAAACAGCTGTTAATGAATGTTTGCATGTAATAAATGAGAGGATATTTTTTCAATAAAAAATTTATCTGATAGTAAAATGTATCTTTTACGATAAAATTAAACTAACGAATTTTAAGATTTTGTTGATTGGATAAAGAGAATTATAATAAAATGGCAGTTACTCGTCAGAACTATGCATTCTTTGACATATAAAACTTTTTATTTTTTTTTGTATTTAGTAAATATTAATTAATAGCAATGATTGCATGAAGAATTCATAGTCATAGTTACTGGATTTCATGGCTCAACCGGCTAAAGCGTACGACTTAGACGGCGGAAACGCGTTGTTTCTGTGGGCGCAGGTTCGAATCCTCATTAGGCTGATTTTTTCTATGACGTATTTGCAACTTGTCATTCCGGTTTAATCACTGATGGAGATCGAGCATGATCCTGATACGTTCAGGCGCTCGCCTAAAACTATGAAAAGTTAAAAAATATGAAATAAAATGTAAATAAATAAATTAATAGTTATGAGTAGTTTCTAAGCGTATGAATGTTCGCTGCCGCTATGATACTTAGCCTCGCTGCTTCTCTTCTTGTTTGCTTCTTGTTGCTGTCTCTCGGCATTGAATCACATACAAGAGTCTTGATCACATGGTTGAACTACTCGCGATCCATAGATGTGCAAGGTTGTAGTTGTAGTCCTTGCTATCTGAATGTCGATTGTACTCTTGTTGTCTCTCTCGACCGAGCCGTTCTCGTACTCGAATTTGAGCCTGCTATCGCCTTGTTGAAAAACTTTTTGAGTGTCTCTCGAATAGGCCATACTCATTTTCGACATTGAGTCTACTTTCACCTTGTTGGAAAACTTCTCGAGTCTCTCTCGAACGGGTCATGCTCGTACTAGAGATCGAGCATGCTTTCGTATTGTTGTAAAAATTCTTGAGTCTCTTTCGAATAAGTAATGCTCGAGGAAAGCCTGCTTTCGCCTTGGAAAACTTCTTGAGTCTCTCTCGAACGGGCCGTGCTCGTGCTCGAGATCGAGCCTGCTTTCGACTTATCGAAAAACTTCTTGAGTCTCTCTCGAACATTCCGTGCTCGTGCTCGAGATCAAGCCTGCTTTCACCTTGTTGAAAAACTTCTTGAGTCTCTCTCGAACGGGCTGTGCTCGAGTTCTAGATTGAGCCTGCTTTCGCTTTGCTGGCGGGTTTCTAGATGTCTCTCTAGAATGAGCTTAGCTCGTGTTTAAGATCGAGTATACTGTAGTCTTATTGGTATCGTACTCAAGATCAAGCGTATCAGAGCAATGTATTAAGTTGTGAACGCATTTTGTTTTTGGGTGCCTCGTGAGATAGAGAGCGTGATTTTGGTGCTTGCTAGAATGGTGCTTGTAAGGATGTTTGTGGGACCCGCAGGCTCTGCCCGGTAGTGAGCTAGAGTAGTATGGTTGAAATTGAATTGAGATTCGTTTTACGATCGCTGATATGTTAAATTGAATCTGCCTAGTACTCAGCAGTAGTGTAATCGCATCACAAACCATTTCGATATTAGCCAATATTTTGTTGGTACGGCTGATTTTACTTCCCTGATTTTTTCTGATTACCTGTATTGCTTAGAGAGGACTTCACACTTGTTTGATCTGACTAGTCGGAATTGGCTTGTCTTATCAGTTAATTCTTTCTCAGTCATCGATCCTTTGTCCTGAAGCCGGTTGTTAGTCTCATTAGTTGGATTTGATATTCACTCGGTCTAACTGGGTGTTAACGCCGGTTTGCTAATCTTGTTACTCTGTTGGACTCTTTTAGAATCTTTGCCTCTTGGATTCAGGATGTGAACTATTCGTGAACTTTGAATATTGGATTCTGATTGTTCCGGATATTATCGCGTCAGTAAACTCATCTTGTCTTCCATTGGCTTCCTTGCAGCTGATGCAGCTTTGGCATGCCTTGTTCAAATGTGCTCGCGTTGCTTGATTCTTGCGTATATCTATTGTTCTAGTTGTTTGTACATGGTAGGCGGTGCATCAGTCTTCGAACGTACTTCTTTTGGCAATGGAATGAATACTTCGTCAAACTTCGAAATGTATTGCTCTATAACCACCATTTGTAAATAATTTTTCTGGTTTGAGGTCTTCAGGTCAAAAGTGGATTAAAGATTTTGGTAAAATAATTATAAACAGTTTATAGTAAAGTATATTATTTCTTCAAAGTATGTTCACTTTATTAATATCGGATACTTGTAACTACCGAACTGAACAAAGATTAATTGATGTATACTTGTTTAGTGTGTCAAATACACGTATATTTGTATCGTCTTTTACTCTTAAGTAACCAAGATTAAGCCTATTAATAATATAATAAGGCTGAACAAAGCGCAAGATATTGGCTAGTAAGCTAATACAGCAATTGTGGCGATTCACAGAGACAGGCAAGATACATTAGCTTTATGAGTAGGGGTTATAAGCTCAAATTTCTGAACCCCTGTCGCAAAGCGCACGGCAGCAATTTTTACAGCGAGAAAGTTTGGTGACTAGTTCAGAGCAGAGATCTAAGAATTGACCGGTGCAGTACTCAAAGTAGGGAAAAACAAGCGCTTTAGTAAGCAGCACTTCATGCACTCAAGTATATAGTAATTGCATTTTCTGAGGCGTGATAGTGCCGCAAAGCTTCTATGGGTTGTAGCAGTGCACTGAGGAGTCCAGGAGAGAGTGCTGTCAAGCGTTACTCCCAGTATCTTAACAGACTCACAAATATTGATCGATACTCCATTAATGAATGATGCTGGAATATTCAAAGATTGCAGTCTACTGATAATGCACCGAGATCTAAACTAGATGGCGGTGGTTTTGCAGGCATGTATAAGTAAACCATTGCTAGCCGCCCAGAAGGAAAGTCTATTAAGATCATTATTGACTGCTTGTACGATGAGCGAGATTTTATTGATCGAATGATGGTAGTAAATCTTAAAGTCGTCAGCATACATATGGTATTTGCAATCACATAGAACCGTGGGCGTATCATTAATGAGGAGAGAGAAAAAGGAGGACCATCAATACTACCTTGGGGAATGTCAGAAAAACGTAAGAGCGGGATAGAAGTTTCTCCTGTAGGGTCGACCACAACTTGCGAGCGGTTATGAATGAAAGGGCTCAGGAACTCATCCTCGTCGGTAACGTTGCTAGATGACCGAACCATAGCATATGAGATTAAAGTACGCAGCCATAGATTTCGTTAGTTGGTTGATCGATGAATAGAAAATCGATGGATCAGCCAATATTGCCGCACACCAAAAGCGAGGTAAGGAAATTGAGACCTAGCAAGATGCCCTAATTTTACAGCTGCAGGACCCCATACCATGAAAAGTAATGTTGCAGAAGTTGAGGGCAGAAAAGCGCAAGCCCAGCTCACCGAACGGTGGAGAGAGAGGCCAATCTGAAGTACCGTTAGATTTCGTAATAACTTTTTCGTTATGACCTGTAATATATTACTTTATCCAAAGGACTACTCCCCTGGAGAATTCCATTCTGATCAGCTTGCATAATAATTTAAATGGTGAAATAGTGTCGAATGCTTTACTAACGTCAAACAGTAAAAGGATAGTAAGTATTGATATAGTTATTGTTTATACCGGATCGTATATCTTCGGTAAATTTCAGTAGTGCTATCTGCGTACTGTGATGCGGACGGAAACCTGTTTGAAGGGGATCGAATACTTTTTTCGATGACAAGTAAAGCGACGTTTGTTCATGTACGATCTTTTCCAGGATCTTAGAGAGAAAGCTCAGAAGGACCATGGGATGAAAGAGAGTCTGAGACTGTAAATGGAGTGGGAATGTTTTTAATGGCACCAAATGAGCTTTCTTACAGGTTCCGGGAAAGATTCCACTCGAGAGGGAGGTATTGAAAATGTCAACAAAAAAGGACCGATAACTGGAAAGGCCTTTGCAATGACACTTTGGGAAATTCCATCCTCACCCTTAGCTTGAGTGGAAAGATGTGCAATAGCTAGTACCACATCCGAGTAAGTTATCCTGTTAAAAGTAAATCCTTCATCGCTAGCTGAAGGCAATATATCACTTAAATCCTGACCGTACCCCCTATCAGAAACAGAAACTCTCGCAAAGTGTGAATTTAATTCATTTGGAGAGAAACCGTGAAGTTCCTCCCGAGGAACGCCTCCATGATATTTACGCCTAGATCTTTTAAACGAGTGTCTACGTCCGCATCCGAACAATTGATGGACGACCAGTTGTACTCTTGTAGAAGAGACAGGAACTCCTCCTGCCTTATTGCCTCAAAATTGCGGTAGGTGAAGCTACCGATAACCGGTTTCCTAGATGTTGATAGGTCAATAGTCACGTCTAGAATGTTATGTCGATTTGGAAAGCTCGCCACCAGATTGTTTGAGTCATGTATGACGTTGTCGTCGTCGACAATAATTACATCAATCCATGTACCAGATACTTCGGCACGATGAGTCGCGTCATATTCTACTAATTTGATGTTAAGGCTACATGCAAGCTGTTTGATCCGTATCTACTGATGTCGATAGCATGTTTACGTTCAGATCTCCCATAATAATGTGATGTCTAAAACCTACTGAGTGACGTTTAAGAACATCAGCAAGGTCAGCGTTTATAAGTTCAGTGTCGGGTGCTCTATAAATAATCGCAACAAATACAGGAGACAAGGATCCCTGTTGTACACTGCACATTAAGTATTCAGGAGTGAGCAGCTTCCCCTCGCCCCGCGTGGTTAAACTGGAACATAATACTTTAGCTTTGCAAGTATTGTAGATGTATAGGAGAAACCTTCCGCCTTTCCTATTCATCTCCTGCCTGATGACGGAATAACCATCGATCTGAACGTGATCATCCTTGATGCTAGGTCTGAGACGCAACTCAGCAATACCGAGAAGATAATAGGACGGATGAGCAAGTAGAAATTGACTTATATATTTCTTCAGTGAGTTTGCATTTAGAAAGCCTGCTCTAAATCCCTCGCAATGTCCCTCCTTCATTCATGGGCTGTCTAGTCATTGGGCTACATAAGTAGTCATATCGCCTGTCGAACACGTATCTTTTATTTTATTAGCATTTTTTATTTACCATGGTCCTTCTCAGATGTGAAGGGGTTAACTTTGACAGCTCCAAAAGACACTGCGATCACTTGCAGGTCAGCCGCAGTAGATATTAAGTGGATGTTTCGCCATCTCGGAACATGGCCAGGAATCGACCTCCTCTGTGCCAGAAATATTTAAAATGCAGTACACTAGCTACTACTTTTAAACTTATATAATGAGTAAACTTATCTTTGCTCAACAACTCATTAATATAAATTTTCCGTTAGTCACATTATCTATCGTTTCTGATCAAGTCCCGAGAAGTCAACATCTACCTTACTAATTCGCGTACGACTATGTTTAGAACACATCACGTCTTTGACTAAACTGCGCCGTCAAAGCCGAACTACCCACGGGTTACGGACCTTACTACGGTTGGATGCCGATGGACTGGCTGGGACTTGCCTGTCTGAGCAAAGTAAGCGTATTGACAGTATGTCATCCCTCTGAATGGACGGAAGAACCGTAGAGAGGACCGCATGAACCACGTCCTCACGTTGCTTATCAGAATCTTCAAAAGTATTAGAAATAATTAATTATCTTCCGGACTGTCCCCATGAATATCCCATATAGGGAGAATATATCATACAGAGTCTCTATATATCATATTGAGCCTCTGTATGGGTATAGGGCGAGTGCTTAAAAAAAGATATCCGGGAAGTTCGAGGAATTTTCATGAAGTATCATGAATGTTCATTCATGATCATGCTTGATCAAGCTAATGATTTTTAAATTTTGACATATTTGTGCACAATCAATAATTTTTTGAAATTTCATGAAGAATTAGGAAACCTCGTGCATCATTGTTCATAATTTTGTGCAAGCATGAAGTTTCTTTTTATGAATGATTAATTTTGAAATTTTACAGTAACGCATGCACATAAATGACAATGCTGCATCATGAGTGTCTATGCGTATTTGGTACTTTTATACACCTTTATACATTCTTATGTGTATTCATATGCATTCAAGAATTAATTAAAAAATAATACGATATCACTTTAAATTTTTAGCTCATCGCATCAACATTCATGGAAATTTACATTCTTGCATGTACATTTATGTACAAGCATGTGCAGGCACATTCATATATGTTCATGAATGTTCATGCTAATTCAATATATAATGCAATACAAGGAAATACAATCATAAAGACTTATAATGCACGCATACAGTGTATTCAATTTTAGTTAAGGTTTATGAATGGATGTTATTATATAATAATATACATTTATCAAAGCTACTTTTATTTAATTTAAAACTAGCGAAATAATCCTCGCTTCTAACGTCGTTCGGATCTGTAAATGCATATATTAATTTAAATAAATGAAAATTCACATTTATAATTATTGAAATCAATTAAAGTTATTACTCCTAACGTCACTCGAATCCATTCATTTTAATTAAATTAGAATTAAAAATCGTAAACCCCATAAACCCGATAAACAAAAGTGAACCTCAAAAAACACATAAGAAACGTAAACCCCATAAACTCCAATAATGTGTAAGCTCCATAAACCACATAAACAATACACATTATGAAGTATAACAAAGAATATATATAACTCATACAAAGAAAAAATCAGAAAATGATTGGTCATGGCGTTGAGCCTTGGGGTACGCCAGAAGTGTTTCGCATGAAATCGGATATATTGCCGTCTAAACCGAGGACTGCTTGATAATGATTTCTTAAATAAGAGTGTATCCATAAGATAGCTTCATCGGAAAAGTTGAGCTCTCTCAACTTTATGAGTAAGAGTTCATGATTTATGCAATCAAACGCTGTTTTAAAATCAAAGAGTAGCAAAATGGTCACTAACCCTGATTCAACACATTTACGAATATCTTCTGAGATTTTTAATAAGGCCGTTTGTGTGCTGAAGCTGCTACGAAAGCCGGATTGGAAAGGAGATAATACTTTGTTTTTCTCAAGAAAATCTTTTAACTGCTGAGTAATAAGCGTATCTAATACTTAAGCAAAGTGCGATAATTTCGCTACAGGTCTAGTATCAGAGGGACTAACTGGGAACGAAATCTTGCTAAGAGGCACAATCAAAGATTTTTTCCATAGATCTGGATAACAGCAGGAAGTGATGGAAAGATTAAAGACGTCAGTTAAAAAAGACACAATACGGGACAAAACGGTTTTGAAATACGACAAAGAGAGAGTCCGTCGTAACTTTTACCCTTTGCTTTCTGCGAGCACGCTAACATAGCATGGTATACTTCTATTCTGTTAACACATCGGAATGAAAAAGATAGAGAATTTGTATCAGACGGAACAAGTAAGATTTCTTGAACACGCGCTAGAGAGCAGTTTCAATGTCGACAAGAGGGAGCTGAGTAATGATGTATTAGTTCATCAGGAGTGAAGACATCAATCGGTGACTTATTTTTCTCTTTGACGAGACCAAATTTATTCAATAAGGCCCAACATTTAGATTTATTGGAACCGTCAGATAGCGACTTCAAACACTATCGATCACGTGCTATTTGAATTTCTTTTTTCAGCTGTTTACGGAGATTTTTATATTGTAAGAGAAGTTGCGCATTAATACTACGTATAGATAGTTTATAGGTACGATCGCATGTTTTACATCGGTTTTTAAGTTCTGTATTAAACCAAGGCGCCAGCCGCTTACAAATTCGACGTGTATTGAAAGGCGCGTGTTTATCGAGTACACCTATAGTAACTGCCTGGAAGAAATTTAGAAATTCATTGACATCGTTTGGGCTATTATTTCGTAAAATATCAAGAATTTTTAGTAGGTCATTAGCAAACGATTCAGCAGAGAAATTTCTAAAATCGCGCGATGTAATATCAAAATGATGCTTAACTAAACTTTTAAAGTTGTAATCAATAATTAGATAATCATGACAGTTAATAAATGGAGATGTCGATTTTTGAAATGATATAATTTTATCTGCAGAGTCAGCGAGGATCACATCCAGCCACGTGTGAGATTTTTCCTGGTGATGTGTGGCACCAAACGGGACAAGATAAAGCGCATTCTCAAATATTAGGTTGCGTAGGTGTATACCGTAATAAGAGTCGTTGAGGAGATCCGAGTTGATATCACCAGCCAAAATAATATTTTTGTATAGGTGTGCAAATTTATGAAATGTTAAAAAATAATTTGTTAGGACATTCCCTTTGGGCCGGTGATAAATAGAGTTTAGTAAAATAGTTTGATCAGCGCGCTGTCTGACTTCAACAAATATGTATTCGGTTTCATTGATATCGCTAATTTTTGGTGCATGAAGAACCGTATATGGTAAGCCCCTGCGAATATAGCATGCAACCCCACCCCCTTGTATAAATTCACGTTTACTTGTTTTTGAAAGCAAGCCTCTGTCATTGCGCACAAGTGAGAAATTCGCTATAAAGTATGAGGATTCCTTGCGCTTTGGAGTAAGCCATGACTCAGAAATTAATAAAACATCCATCTGTTTGTCAAAGAGAAATGCTTCAATTTCAAATAAATGATCTCTTATTGAGTTTGCATTTATGTGGGCAATACGTACAAATGACCGAGAGTTCACATCTGCACGTATAGGGTGCATTGGTCGAGGAGAAAGTCATGAGATTTTCTCAAGATCGGTTTCAGTTAGAATGCAGATTCTTTCAGATTTGTTGTATTTGCGCACAAAAAGATTTCGGTCCCGCGCCCACACATATTGATATTTTAATTCACTGGCTCTTTCTTTAGCTAGCAAGCGCAGATTATGTAAGATAGGAGGTAGCATTTCGAATAAATTGATTGGACTTTCATCTGTACCAGACACGATATCAAAAAATTGTAATACACCAAATTCACGTATAATTTTTAGGACATAGTAGAGAGTATTTACAGACTTAAACTTAACAATAAAAGAAAAAGTCGTTTGTTTTGTTTGACCTGTCTTAGTTTGATTAGTTGTAGATTGTCTGGTAAACCTGACATTGTAGGAAGCATATCTATTGCAGCAGAGGGAAGAGGACAGTCGACGGCCGAAGGGTCTACAGCCGCGATTGCTGCGGCTAAACTTTCCGTTGCTTTGTCTAGAGTTACGTCACCGAGGCCCTATCATAAACAGATGAGCGCGCGCTAATAGTACTAGATGAAGGAGTCGAGGTATCGTTCGAACCAGATGATCGACTACGACGAAGAATATCGCGAAATGCAGGAATACAACAATGGTCAGATATCTTGTTTTCGATGTAGCCTAATGCGCAACTAGGATGAAATTTACTGCAGCACTCTGAGCAAGTATAATGCTTAAATACAATTTTACGCGGACACTTTTTGTACTTGATCATCGGGTGAATATGATTTTTTATTTAAAACAGCCGATCCTGCGCATTGAACAATTTTAATTTTTAAAACTAAGATTTTCTAATAAAATAATCAATATAATTTAAAAATAATGTAATCACTCAATTTGCTGATTTATGACACTTTAAGTAGATATCGATACGCATGCGCAAAATATATTACTGTTAAAAGATTCGGACATAGTAGATACAAGTAGAATAAATTATAGTTTTTAATATTTTACTAGTCACTTGCACGTAGACACAAACGTTTATTTACTAACATGTACTTTCTCGAGAGTTTTTCGATGATACACACACGCTATCACAATCCGATCAGAATGTTTGTAGTCTGGTCATCTGTCTCGTCACATTATCGGCTTGGCTCGAAGCAAGATGGCATGATGTCGGTAGAGACAAGCAAGCACTGCCAAGCAAACAGAAAATCGGTCTCCCTGGCTTCAAACAGTCGAGCCGTGACCAAAACGCTCGCAGGAACAAGAACCAGCAGGAGGCCAAACGATCTGCAAAGGTTCGGGCTCCCAAAAAATTGTCTGAGTATGGAGAAACAGTGCAAATCACAGAGCACGAAGCAAAGCGTCTATCCAACTCCAGAGAGAGGGAGAGAGAAAGAGAGAGAGAGAGAGAGAGATAGAGAGAGAGAGAGAGAGCGGGAGGGAGGGAGGGAGGGAGGGAGGGAGAGAGATAGAGAGATAGAGAGAGAGAGAGAGAGAGAGGGGGACGAAGGGCATTTTGTAGTACCGTAACGTAACCCGACAGCAAGTGCTGCTGTCAAGAAAATTTATGAATTTCTCATTTGATCGATGAGGTCATTCATTTTTTTGTCCTCTTTTTCAGATTACCTTAAGTTTTTTACATTCTGACGTGGTGATCTAATTAGAATCAGTGCTCGTTAGTATTTATTTAACCTAATACCCTTAAAAATGAAAACCAAACCACAATAAATTAAATAGGTATCTTTTAAAATAAAAGTACTGAAGAGGGTTTTATGCGAAAGTAAACAAAATTCTCACTTTTCTAGTCAGAAACAATCTATATTTCATCCATTTTAAAAAGGTATGCATTTTTTTATGAAACATTCAAACTTTTTAATACTGATTGAAAAGTATGTAAAATGAATGTAATGAGCAATTCATTCTTGGCGATACTTTAGTACATAATTAAAATCAGGTAACCGATATTTGAATACCCAATTCGTTGAGTTTTCAATATAAAAAAATCGTCAATACAAAAGTAGTGATACTTAAATACGTGATATCTTGTATTTGGTCTAAAAAATTTAAAAAATTTAATGTGTATTCTTGAATGATACAATAAAGTTAATCTGCGGAATTTTGTATTTTGAAAATTTTAATCCATTTTCTAAAACCTTACCGTACTTCGTTAATTAAGTAATAATGAGGGACTCTATCCGCATTTTAGTAGATGACATATATGTACGATAACTTTGAATAGTTACATAATGATTTTTAAGGGGGCTGGCTTGAGTTAAACCCAAATAAAGACTTTTTTTATGAGTCCAGGAAACTTTTTATGTTTAAAAGCAATCATTCCGCAAATTAAATTATTCGGACAGGCGAGCTCATCGACGCGGCTTTCTCTCTCTCTCTCTCTCTCTCTCTGTGTCTCTCTCTCTCTCTGTCTCTCTCTCTCTCTCGTTCTCTCTCTCTCTGTCTCTCTCTCTCTCTCTCTCGTTCTCTCTCTCTCGTTCTCTCTCTCTCTCGTTCTCTTTCTCTCGTTCTCTCTCTCTCGTTCTCTCTCTCTCTCTCTCGCTCTCTCTCTCTCTCTCTCTCTCTCTCTCTCTCTCTCTTCGAAATAAGAAATATCAACAAATCCCGCTGTCTCTCAGAGCTCGGGTTTTCTGTCTAAACACGCGAGAGTGCACAGCGCAACCCGATCCGCTCTTTGCTCGCCGCGAGGCGGAAGAGGACGGGCAAACGATTTGCGCACCGAGAATCATCTTCCGCTGTACAGAGTCGACGGTTATGTGTACCGGAAATGTGTACGTTCCGAAAATATGACACACATGCTGCCAGAGCTATGTCGAACTTTTTATAGGCCGAATATCTCGGGTATATGTGTGTGTGGAAAAAAATAAAGCACGAGTTAAAAGAATATGCTTTGCAAGAGTGTTTTATATAATTTTTAAAGTTGGTCTCATTATTAAATTAGATGTACATTTTGGCATATACGGAATAACGTGTTACTTAGTAATGCAAAAACCACGTTTAGTAATTACTGGAATAAATAATTTTATATGTACCTTTATCAATTTTATATAGACATCTACCATGGAGGGGTTTAAAAATTTCTAATATGTTAAGTGCCGAAAGTCAAAAACGTAGTGAGTTGAAAATTTCGAAAATAAAAATTAAGATAATCTAAATTTTCGAAAATAAAAATATAGAACGTAGAAAGATTAAAAAATGTAAATTCAGAAAGTCCAAAGTGCCGAGAGGAGAAATATAGAAAATAAAAATGCAAAAAGTTGAAAATTTTGAAAATAAAAATTAAGAAAATCTAAATAGTCGAAAGAAAAAATAGAGGATTAAATGGGGCGGGGCGGTGGAGGGGGGCACTTTTTAGACCACTCACTTGTTATTTGATTCAAAAACCGATTTTTCAGTAATTCTATGTAATATGTTTCGATTGTTCAATTTATTTTTGCCAATTTATTCAAAATCTCATTTCATAGAGTAGTCAAATAATCGACGTAAAATTGTTAGAAAACAATATTTTCGAATCTGCAATGTAATGGATTTGAATAATATATAGATCATAAAATAGAAAGTGCGTATATTCTAATACAGATAATTTTAATACTAAAAACATATTAAAATAGCATGCTTTCAAATAATCATATATTCATACAGATCTTTTTCTAATTTATTTGAATAAAAACTGTAGTAATGTACTGTCGAACAAATATGCATCTAATAATGAAATTCGTTCATCTGATTAGTAGTTGATTTATTCTTTTCGAAAGTATGATTTGTCTATACTTTAAACGTGGAAAATATGAAGTTCGAAAAATATTGGTTCGTATTTAAAAAAATCGCTTTTTGAATCTAATATAAAGTGAATCATCTAAACGTTGCCCCCTCCCCACTTTGAGTTTGTGTAATTTCATTTTCGAAACTTTTAACTTTATGAATTCATACTTTCGACACTTTGGAGCTTCTGTATTTTCACTTTCGAAACTTTTATCTTTCTGAATTTATACTTTCGATACTTTCGAGTTTCTGTATTTTCTTTTTTGAAACTTTTAACTTTATGAATTTATACTTTCGACACTTTAAATTTCTGTAATTTCATGTTCGAAAATTTTGTCTTTCTGAATTTATACTTTCGACACTTCGGAGTTTCTGTATTTTCACTTTCAAAAGATTAGAATTTCTGAATTTTCATTTTCAAAACTTACAACTTTCTGGAATTTTACCTTCGAAAATTTAGACTTTCTGAATTTTCATTTTCGAAACTTTTAGCTCTCTACATTTTTAACTTTCGGTACTTTACACTTTTGAAAATGTTAACACCCTCTATAACTCAATCTGCAAATGCAATATAACTTATTCTCTGCAGTATGTGTATCATCTTTCATTGTTTATTTATGAACTGCGAATTTTTTATCGATCTTTCTAGGGCCAAAAACAGGGGCTCACCTAAAATTAATACATTATTGAGCGTTATTTTACCTGATTATTCGGTTGCTTTTCATTATTTCACGATGTTTTTATATGCCGTTTCTACATCTAGTGATGAAGCGAGAGACTTTTAAATCGAGTTTTAATGTTTTAGAAAGATGAAACGCGTGCCGATCCAACATTTAATATGTCTTAACCTTAAAAATGAATCGACTGTTTGCATATTTATTGACAATAATTAATGTATTTATGAGACGCATATTTCTTTTATTTGTAGGATAATGAAATATCTTTGACTAAAAAACAAAATAATCTATGTTTTTACACAATTTATTTTATAACAAATATTTAATAATTCATTGTCCTTTATAATAGTGGCTGACTTCATGTCGAACTTTAGTGAATATCAACCAGCTACACTACTATTTTTTCCAGTATTCTATGTGGTTTTTTTCCATTATTTTCTGTTATAAACATATGTCAAGTATTACGACCACCGCCGGTACTGACCCTTGTATGAAGCAGTGTATGCCTTCGGCAATGTTTCAGAGCCAACAAATTATGAATGCATTTTCTCTATATGATAAAAAGATAATTTTTGACATGCATTTTCTAATAAACAATTTCGAAAAAGACGGGAAGAGCAAGAAATTAATTTAGGTTTTAACCAAAATTGGTTAAAACCAGGTTAAAACCTAAATTAATTTCTTGCTCTTCCCGTCTTTTTCGAAATTGTTTATTAGAAAATGCATGTCAAAAATTATCTTTTTATCATATAGAGAAAATGCATTCATAATTTGTTGGCTCTGAAACATTGCCGAAGGCATACACTGCTTCATACAAGGGTCAGTACCGGCGGTGGTCGTAATACTTGACATATGTTTATAACAGAAAATAATGGAAAAAAACCACATAGAATACTGGAAAAAATAGTAGTGTAGCTGGTTGATATTCACTAAAGTTCGACATGAAGTCAGCCACTATTATAAAGGACAATGAATTATTAAATATTTGTTATAAAATAAATTGTGTAAAAACATAGATTATTTTGTTTTTTAGTCAAAGATATTTCATTATCCTACAAATAAAAGAAATATGCGTCTCATAAATACATTAATTATTGTCAATAAATATGCAAACAGTCGATTCATTTTTAAGGTTAAGACATATTAAATGTTGGATCGGCACGCGTTTCATCTTTCTAAAACATTAAAACTCGATTTAAAAGTCTCTCGCTTCATCACTAGATGTAGAAACGGCATATAAAAACATCGTGAAATAATGAAAAGCAACCGAATAATCAGGTAAAATAACGCTCAATAATGTATTAATTTTAGGTGAGCCCCTGTTTTTGGCCCTAGAAAGATCGATAAAAAATTCGCAGTTCATAAATAAACAATGAAAGATGATACACATACTGCAGAGAATAAGTTATATTGCATTTGCAGATTGAGTTATAGAGGGTGTTAACATTTTCAAAAGTGTAAAGTACCGAAAGTTAAAAATGTAGAGAGCTAAAAGTTTCGAAAATGAAAATTCAGAAAGTCTAAATTTTCGAAGGTAAAATTCCAGAAAGTTGTAAGTTTTGAAAATGAAAATTCAGAAATTCTAATCTTTTGAAAGTGAAAATACAGAAACTCCGAAGTGTCGAAAGTATAAATTCAGAAAGACAAAATTTTTTATTTATTTATAATTTAATCTTTCCACAAATTTTATTTAGTTTTGCTAAAAAGAGAAAACTTTTTATTTATTTATAATTTAATCTTTCCACAAATGTTTCATAACAATTGTTAAGAAATTGAATATCTTTCTCTATACTATTCTTTTTACAGGTTGATGTAGTCTATTTCTGAAAATGATTTTTTACTTTTTTTACTGGTTCTTTATTTAAATAAACACAGTCCTATTTAAAATTCTACGACCATGTTTTAGGCCTATACAGAGACTAATTAAACAATTTCAGTTGATTTTTTTCTACTTGATAACATAATCTACGGAATTATTTAACAGAGGTATGTATTACGTTTAATCTTTTCGTATATACATAGAAAGAATAGTTTTGAGACTTGATCCTTGTTTAAGTATGTTTTTATTTAGTTTACACAGCCTATTCACGTTGTTATTTTCAACTTTACAAAATTGTTTACAATAATTGAGAAATTTATAAATATCATACACAAAAAGTACTAATTAAATATACTATAAATATGGTCTCTAAAGTAATGCCCTTATCATTAAATAACAGTTAAATGTATTTATAATTCTTTAATCACATCAGAAACATTATACTGAAAAATTTAATTTATAGTATAAAAATAATTGATTGCGAAATTCTTTGAACTTTGTGTAATACAAAACTTATAATTGAACGAAAATGTATCGATCTCCAAGAATCAACACTGTTCTATAGCACCATCTGGTATTAGAATTCTGAACTACTCATTTAAATTTAAGGAAACTATTTTACCGGCACCATTCCTTTCGTGAGATTACTAAGAAGTAAGTATGTATACAACATTTATCAATTTATATTTCAAAAGTTATAGTATCTATAACATATAATGAACTAAACGATATTAATAATAATTTAAATTAATAAGTATCTTACTTTATTAAATGTCACTATACTAATTTTATGTAGGAATATTTGTTTGAAGTAGTAGTTCTTATGAACGGTTTTATGATGTTCGATTTACTTATTATTTATATTGCTATTATTACGTTAATGGTAATTCTACAAAAAATAAGATTGTAAGCACTTTGTATATTGAACTGGTGATTATAATGCATAAAACTGTAATTTAGAAATCTAATATCGCATTTCGCATTTACTTAAGTACAAGTATTATAATAAAAATAATTATCAAAATATGCTTGCAAGCCCCATGTCATAAATTAAATTAAAAAAGGAATTGTTCGCAAAAAAGAGTTTGAATTGTTTCTCTGGCACACCAATGTAGCGAACAAATGTTGCCAATGTAGGCTGAAAAATACGAATCTCAATTTGTACAAAAGAGTCATTCATTTATTGCTAACCGCATCTACCTAAACAACGGTCGTCGAGCACCAGTGTGACAATGCTTGACCATACAGCGTGTATATAAAAATCGTTCGCGCGCTGAAGCGCGGAAATTCTCACTTTAAGCTTCCAAGTGCGTAACCAGTATTCAGTGTCAATTCTCCGGTCCCCCGGCGAAATAGAATTTTCAGCGCGACAAAAAAATGCTCGCCAACAGCGTCGAATCGAACGGTACGATAAAACAACGAATGCATCGCGATCGCTGCGGGGTATATAATAGCGCTTTTATGGTTCTCTCCCCGCATTCAATTGTCAATGGGTGAATCTATATGCGACATATGTACAGCGGGAGCGCAAGAGGATAAACGCGAAATTGGAAAATGGAGGAGAATGAAAAAAATTTAAGGGAAACGGAAAAAATTGTTGAGAGATGAAGAAAAAATAATAACTTGCAGCTTACTATATTTTATATATATAATAATAAAGTAGTATTTTTATTAAATTTTTTTATCACTATACTGAGAAAATAATTATGGTTTGAAAGTTTTTTTTCATTCACTTAGGAGACAGTGGCATACAATGAGTGCCGCGATATATTAATACTCATGTTATTTCAATCAATTCGGTACTATTATATCTGTTTGAAATTTCACTTTATTATATATTTTGTATATTAACTCTTAGAATATTGTTAATATTTGCAGTGAAAGAATTATTTTATTCGGTATATAATTAAGATTATGCATCGTGTACAACGTTTATTATATCTTTCTCTTTTTAGCAAAACTAGTTAGAATCTATCACACATAACCATATATTTATATTTAACAAGTACATTTTTTTGAAAATCCTCTTTATGTTTCACATGCTTTTAGAGGAAGTATTATTTTACATAAGAACAGAAGAGATTCGCTTTCCTCATATAAAAAACCGCTGCCAATTTATTTTATTTCTTCTATTTAATACTGGGGTGAAAAATAAAAATGAGAAATCTATTGCTTTCCAATACGTCGAAATATATATACGGGCGATTCTCTGCAAAATCGAAGATAAAAATTTTTTTTTCTCTAACCAATTTTAGCATGGATATATAGTTCTTATAAGTATCTGTGAATTTTTTCAGATTTTTTTACCAAGTATGTTCGAGTTACAGTAGGTCAAAGAAAGTAATTTTAGCTTTCTTTGAATTTTGGAGCTGTTTTGAATGATTTTAGCTCAATAAGAGTGCATTTACGCAAAAATTGAATATATACTGTAGTATGCAAATTTTCTGAATTTAAAAAAAAAAATTTTTACAAGGTCATATGACCCTTTATTCCATTGATTTAGTCCATTTCAAAACTCAAAAGTTGAAAAAAAGAGAGATCGATCATTCGGTCGACTACCAACAAATTCATAGAGATGCCTTTTTTAGTACAAAAGTACCTGTGCAAATTCCGGAACGACAATCGAGATGTATTTCTCGCTAAAAATAAAAAGAACAGTCAAATTATGCTAAAATAAGATTAAAATGCCTATTTAGCACCATTAATAATGGGCTAGATCATTCGGCTCAACACCAAAAAATTTATGGAAATGCCTTTTTTAGTACAAAAGTAATGCACTCCTAATGAACTAAAAATCCAGAACTCGAACATACTTCGTAAAAAAAATAAAAAAATTCACGAACACTTATAAGAACCCTATATACATGTTAAAATTGGGTAGGGAAAAAAATTTTTTTTTTATCTCCGATTTTACAGAGAATTGTCAATATATATATATACAAATTAAATAATTAACACTTAGGCAAAAGTATAGCACAAATTATGAAAAAGTATTGTTGTTCAAAATATTTTTTAATATATATATATATATATATATATATATATATATATATATATATATATATATATATATATATATATATATATATATATATACGGCATACCATGTTTACAAATAAATTTAAGATAAGATAATATTTAACTAAGAAAATATTATATAAATTATCTGATTTTTTTTCAAAAACTTTCCATCATATATTTCAGAGAAATCACCGCTTAAAATAAAAAATGACGTTTCCGTGTATAACAAAAGAAAGGAAACACCTTATCCGAAATTTCGGGTGGTAAAAGATACGTAATTTTATGCTCTTTCAAATGCATTTTCACTGGATCGATGATATTATTTCTAACGACCCAAAAAACACGAAAAACTAAAATCCAAAAATCGAGAAATGGCTAAAAAATAAAAAAGAATTCGAAAAACTATAAAAATTATTATTGTGCCCTCTTTGTTGCAAACAAAATAAACAAAATATGCCCTGAAGTATTAAATGTTACATACATACAAACGATCACGCGCACACGCACACGCACACGCAAACACACACGGACATGCACACGCACACACACACGCACACGCGCACACATACACACCCACGTGCACGCACAGCCACACGCACACGCACACACATACACACGCACACGTACACGCACACGCACACGCATACGCACATGCACGCGCCCATGCTTACGCACACGCTCACGTGCACACATACGTTTCTATTGTGAAATATGAATACATATATATATATATATTATACATATATATATTTCACATGCTTTTAGAGGAAGTATTATTTTATATATATTTGTATTTCATAAGTACATTTTTTCGAAACCCTCTTCATGTTTCACATGTTTTTAGAGGAAGTATTATTTTACATAAGAACGGAAGAGATTCGCTTTTTCCATATAAAAAATAGTTTCTTTGTCTAGACTACATTATGAAAAGTACTAATGTTTATATAAGTATATATTAATATACTGTGACGTAATACATATTGTTTTATAGATTAGAAATCTTAAGTCAATTTAGATTAGCCAGCCAATAAATGAATTTGTAGAAATAGAGAAAAATCAAATGTGTTTATCTTCATAGATTGTTCATACATATATAACAGCAATGATGAGCGACGGCAGAAATGTATGTAAATCGGAATCCGCTGAAGCTCGTTGACGCGCAGATTTAACATTCGCGCGACCATCGTAAATATTGCTTGCAGTCAGCTACATCAGTTATAATTACCTTTAAACCTGCAACATGAGTCGTCCATTCGTGAATTCTGCTAATTAGTTGCGTGCTTCGCTGCTTGGCAGCATCGATCATAACATGTTTGTGATTACTAGTACTTTATTCTCAAATAATTATATATATAGTGACATTAATTAATATAAGCTTAAGTATGGTAAATCACGAACGCCTTATCATGCTATAGTACAAAATATTAACACATGTTATTTGACCTATTCAATTAAGTATCTAATTAAGGTAGGACTATGGTGATAAGACAAATTTTTGTTATTGTTCAGTCTAATGAGCTCAAATTTTAAAGGCTTATGTAGGATGTTATAGTAGGTTCTATACCAAGTTTTAGATCAAGATATCGATTATTTTTAGTGTTATTGATAAAAGTCGATTTTTTTCAAACGGAAAAGACCCATTTTTAAAATGACATTGCGCAAAGCATTTTGAATAAAGCTCTGAAAAAGATGAGGGGAGTCACTTCCATATTTGGCCAACAAAAGAAACTATTGACAGAATTTAAAAAATCTTCTTTTATTTCTTTAAAACAAACTAGTTTTCATTTGACTTATAATAATGTTTAAGAATCACGTTTTTAAATAATGACTGGTGGATAAAATGAGATAAGAAGAAACAAATTGAAATGTAATCAAGAGTTTATGTTCTACATATATTAAGGAGTATTTTCTGAAAGTTTATCAAAATCGCTTATCCTTTTCAGAATAACTTTATTTTATGGAAATAAAGAGCGGATCAATCCAATTGTAAGGAAAATCGAAAAAATACATGCGTTTTAACGCGACAGAGTCAGCTAATCGTGTAGCTAACTTCAGTCGTGTCACAAAGCAGGTTAATATAATAATACATTTGACATTGTGGTCAGCTAAGTTTAAATCGTTGGCGCGAAATGCCGCGAGGTATTCTGAAACCCATCCGACCTGCAATAAAATCAAAATGAACGAAATTCAACAGGTTAGGTAATTCAACAGTCGGATGGGCTTGAGTCAAATTTTATCACTAGGACCCAGGGATTCTGACATCTGAAATCCAAATAATCTCAACGCTGAGAGCACCCCCTTAATTAATTAACTTCAAAGTTTTTATTTTGCATTAACTTCTGCAGTCTATAGTAATTAAAGTATTTTGTTAATCAGTAAATTATTAATTAATAAAAGTCAAACACGTTTGTTATTTACAAAGTGAGTTAACGCTCAAAATTGAGTGTAAATATTCAAACGTTGAGAGTAAAATCTCAATTTTGAGTGTAAAGTGTAAGTAAACTCTTAATGTTGAGTGTGAACTTTCAAAAGTTGAGTGTATATGCTTAAATTTGAGTGCGTACTCTCAAAAATGGAGTATTCACACTCGAATTTGAGAGTACACACTGAACGGTTGGATGTTCACACTAAAGATTGAGTTTACGATTCTAACTTTGAGTGTATACACCTAACTTTTAGTGTACGCACTGAAAAGTTAGGTATGCACACTAAAATATTGAGTGTACGCGCCCAACTTTCATTGTACATACTAAATGATTGAGTGTATACACGAAAAGGTCGAGTGTACATTCTGCCTACCATTGAATGTACATTCGATGGTACTTTCCACTGTAGCGAACGTTTTTTTTAATATTTGAATCGTCGTAGCGTGATAGGTGAAGTTTATTTATTTATTTTTTTAAATCCCTCAATAAGTATCTATTTCGAATATTATAAATCTCTTATTGTTTCTATAACAATTTAACTATTGAATATACTATTTATTTTATTACAGATTCAAGCTAAAAATTAAAAGTAAGTCGTTTAAAAGACTAAAACCTTACCTATTGAATGTTTTCTCTGAAAGCGATTAAGCCACTATTATATGGCACTTTAATAAAGTAAATATGTTTAAATTGATTTCAAACTTATGTTTGTTGATTTTTCACGCACAAAAAATTACAAACCTATTTTGGACTAAAAAAATCTGTCGAATCTCGTTAAAGCATGAGCTGAATACGATAAATCTTATATATTAAACTCAAATTCTTTTTATTACCGGCACGTGTCTACATATCAATAATTCTACTTTGAGCATACTACGATATAGATGAAACATCATGCTGATCCTCCTTCTAACGATTGCAACACTAAAACTATTTTTACCCACGAAACAAATGAATCCGCCTTTTAAACTCGGTCATTAAGCTCCCAAGCCTGACAATATGAAGAAGCTACGAAAGCGGCCCGCTCGCTACGAGAAGCAGTCCGAATAAACGAAAAGCCGCAGTTCAGAGCAGTTCTCCGGGCGCAACGAGGCAATAGTTATTAAGAAGTCCCGAGCTGCATGCGCGACTAGGACAATAATATCGCGCGAATTTCCCAAAGGGCTGTTCCCCCCTTCCCCTCCGCGAACCGCACCTACAGCAGACGGACTCTGCACTCATTGGGGGATGGACTTGGACGCTACACACCGAGTCTAACTGACGCTGCCGCTGCCGGTGCTGCGCCGCCGCGGGTATATATTCAAATGACGCGGAACGCATAAGCTATGCGCGCGTATTTCTAAGTAAGTTCTCTCCCGTATATATGTTGCGGCTGAGACTCAATTTGATATTTTTGCGACACAACTCTCCGCGGGCGCTTCTGACAAATGGACGCGAGTTTGAGCATTTTAATATAATGCGAGTGCACCGGAGGAGAGAGAGAGAGAGGGTGTTCATTCTTGCGTCGTTTTACAGTGGCGGAGAGAAGTGGTGATGAAATTATCAACGCGAGCGCGCGCGCGTGGAAACGCTATTAGCGAGAATGGTGAGTTTAGATTAGAATTGTGATTAATTTTATTCTTTGCTGAGGTATATAGTTTTTAAAGGGGATGAATCTATTTAAAATGGGTGAACAATAGGTTGATAGCGGAAAATGATGCAGTTATAAGTTTGATGGCGGTACGTTGATAATAATGATAACTGAAGTAGATGCGAATAAAGCATTGATTTATAGAATAAGTATTTATTTTAATGTGGTATTGAATAGCGTTATAGTTTATCTGCGCTAAATTATGTATACCCTATTATGTATTATTATACTAGTATATGGTACCGTCACGGACTCAGTTCCTGATCATTTGGTTACATTTATTACTATTTTGACTTTAATGTATATAAAATTTGTTTTAAAAAAATAATTAGTAATAGTAAACTATTGCATAGTCATATTAAAGAACTTCAAAAGTTACAAGTAAAATACATTTTTAAGATAAAAAATGTTAAAGTTGGACGTTGTTGGCAACGTCATGATTGACACCATCTTACTGCAGTTGGCTACAAGTGAACATGCAAAGAAATTTACATCATTCCTTTAAAATTTTGTAATAGATCGAAGAAAAACTTATGTAATTAAGTTATTTAACAGTTTATTCGTATAAATCACTTAAAACATTCATATAAAATATTATTAATATTTGCAAAAATGTGTGATTAGAAATAGGGGCCAAATTCTTACCGTTTACCCAATTCCTGGTCAGTATTAATAACATGTTTTATGTGTATTTAAAAATCTTAAAATGCACAAATATTGGAATTGGGTCTTAATGTGATCAAAAACTACTCCCATACAAATCTTAAGTGATCAGGAATTGCTTCCACATTATTTTCTTTGAGGCATTCTTTATATTTCACTTAATTTTGATTATTTATGTATTTTTTTGAATTTTATATTAAAGATTAACAGTCATATTTGTTATTAGAAATTTCATTTTCCATGAATACCTCATCTTTACGCTTTGACACAACAAATAACGTGACAACATGCCTTAATTGATCAGGAACTGGGTCCTTGACGGTATAGATAATTATAATATTATACGTATACTTGAAAAATTAGTCTCTTGACCTCTATATTGCTTCTTGTCCATATACGCTAGTTTATGCTTTATGGATTGCGTCTATTATGACCTCGATTATTATACAGTCAATTAGGTTATTTCTCTCAGAGCAAAAGATGGCGAACGCTGGATGAAAATACCGGGAAATATAAATATATTGCAAAAGCTGTAAAAATTTAATGTTATTGAGATCTAGATATATAGAATAGATCTGCATGGATCAGAAAATCAATAATCTTTATTTACTTTACTTATTTGATCCTCACGTCATCATTTAAACTTTTAAAACATTTGTTCCTAATCCATTTTCTGCCATTTTCTTCCAGCTTTCGCCATCTTTTGCTCCAAGTAACATAACCTATTGATATATATATACAGAAACGTCATGTGAGTAAGGAGTAGCTTCAATATGTATTTCTGTTACTGCATTACTAAAACACGAAATCAAACAAAAATATGCTTTTAAAAAATTTAATTTATTAGCATAAAATTAAAGTGCTTTAAAACTAACAATAACGTTACGTAAAATCAGATTCCAATTCACAAAACCAGAAACTTAAATTAAACTAACCTAAACGTAAATATTTTTTGTTGATTTATTTTCTGGTAAATATAAATCCTGTATCTTATATTACTTATCATTTGAATGAGTTTTAATATATTTTATTTAAATATAACAGAAAAATGTACTTTTTTTAATGTTGTTAGATTCTCTTGAATGGGTTATTAATGCCAAAATTCCTTAATTTAATAAAATTTAATAATATATTTTGACTTTTCGAGGCTAACTTTGGTCAATTAATATTTTGTTTGAAATTACCATCTTGTTAACTTATGAATATGTATGCTAAATAGAATGAAACTTTAAATACCCAAATTAGATGATTTTCACTCTCGAAACAAGAACGTCAAGAAACATAAGTTTTAATTATGGTTATTCAAGGGAACCTCACGACTTTTAAAGAAATGCACCTGACTTACTTGCTCCATCGATATCCTTTTCAGGATCGCTTTATTTATTAAAAATGAAGAGCGGAATACCTGAATTTCTTCTCAGAATTGAAAATTAACTAAATTTCATAATTCATATAATGTTCAATCCTCATAACAATTCGAGTTCAGCTATTATATGAGCTTTTCCGTACATAAAGCGATCCTGAAAAGGGAATTTAATTCTGACGCGTCTCTGTCTAGACAAATGAAACTTTCTGATATATTTAATGACTGGTGAAAAAGAAATCAAACGTATTGCACTACAAAAAGAAAATCTTATTTTAAGATTGACCGATCTTAAATTTGTTGCATCTTAAAATTTAAAATGCTTGAGAAACATAAAGATAATATTAATATTAAAATAAAAATAATTAATAATTAATATTAAAATAATTAATATTATTATTAAAATAATAATAATATTATTTTTATGTTTTTCAAGCATTTTAAATTTTAAGATGCAACAAATTTAAGATCGGTCAATCTTAAAATATGATTTTATTTTTGTAGTGTGCCTTAAATCCAAAAAAGTATATCTTCTGTTATCTTTTAATCAGATATCTTCAAATTCATCTAAATATCGTGCAACACGCGATACATGGTTTCTCCTTACACATCAACAATTCATCTACAACATACTATCTCGCCCATCAACAATTCATCTCTAATTCAACGTCCGTCACTTCCCCGCTAACTCCGAATCAATTCCCAATCCCTCGAGCGCCAGCGTCTCCGCGACTCAGCCGGAAATCACGCTGTCTCTCTCTCTCTCTCTCTCTCTTTCTCTCTCTCTCTCCTCGCGATCGATCTCCTCCGACGTCCGGCGGCAGCGCCGTAGCTTCGGGCTCTCGTTTCCTCCGCGGCGATCGTCCATCTCGCCGAGACGACTCGCGGCCTATAGTCGTCGGCCCGGTGAACCTTCTCGGGGCGCGTGTCCAGCGAGTCGCCAGCCGCTGATTATACCTTCGTCGCGCGTCCGACAGGTTCCCGCTTGCATTACCGTTCGTCAGTGGCGCCTTGTACAGCTAGGGGTGGGGGGATAGAGTCGATGACGATACTGCCCGGCACGGGGGTCGTGAAGTGGTGGCCGGTGTTGCCGCACTCGCGGCAGGTAAGTTTTCCCTGGTTATGGAAGGGAGTGTATGGTTGAGTTTTTTGGTTGTTAACAGATGTACAAATCAATATAGTTGGGGTCGGAAATTAAAGTGAATCTCGGGTGTTTGAGGAGATTCAGTTTTATTTGGACCTATTTGCGTGAGATTTAGGTGGAAGGAATGATTATCGTTTTCAGTCTGACAATGAACTCGATTTGGTTATTTGTAAAACAAAAAATAATGTTTATAATAATTTTTATGCGAAATTATTTAAACTGGTCAGTGCCGATGACAAGGAATCTGTGCCATAAAAAGTGGTTAGCACTTTACTTAGCATGTCATTTTAGTATATTAGATTTTTGGTCAAATTATCTTATGGGGACCTGTTTTAACCTTTCAAATCCAAAATTTATGATAAAAACGTAAAAAGACAATAAATGTGACTTTGAGAGACTATAACTTATGGCTGTGAATTTTTAATGCAAATTCCTACACTCATGTCAGAATTAATTGTATTTTGAACAAGATAACCTTTGAAAATGGTTCAATCCAACTCTTAGAACTCTCAAAATCATGTGAACGATAAAAAATAGCAGTTTCTCTTTGGTCAATATACAAGGTAACCTGACGACAAAAACGAATTCTTCGATATATTTCGATAAAATATATAAATTTACCGAAAAAGAAAATATAATATATGATGAATAATTCATTCTCACCTAAAAATATATAACCAATTTAATTAAAATTCTAAGGTTGTCAGGCCCCCTTAAACAAAGGTTTAAAACTCATAGAAATGCATACAAATTTTTTCTAGTATAGATTTAGTTACGTGTAAAGAGTCCTGAAGCTTTATGCAAAAGAGAGAGTTAAATCTTAAAAATAAACTTCAATGTTTGAGACCGCTCTAGACTTTCTTTTGAACTTAATTACTCACGGAGGTCAAACGCGAACAATAATTTTAAAAAATAAATAAAAGAATTATGATTATTTTTATTAAAGAGCTCCATTATATTATCTCTTATATATTTGAGAAACTTTGATTCGCTTAAACTGATAACTCAGTCTTTTAAAATTAAAAATAAGACATAATGGAGCTCTTTAATAAAAATAATTATAATTCTTTTATTTATTTTGTAAAATTATTGGTCGCCTTTGTTTCACGTAATTTAGTTATTAACTATAATCAATCTGAAACTTGAAATATAAAAATAAAAATGCTCATAACTATTATATTTTTTTAACCCTTTGAGTCACAAATAATTTATCTCGTTTTTTGCTCTTTCTTAACTAGTTTGTTTATATCTATAAAAACAATAAATATATTAAATAATTAAAGCTAACATATCAACATTCCATCCCTTAAAATCGTAAATGACAAATAACTGTACTAGAATGTGTAAAAAAAAAGATAAATAATTGAAAAATTGTCTTAAAAAAATAATACTTAGCACTATGACGCTACGAGTTATAAATGTCAAAAATGTAATTGCATATTTTTCTGGCATATAGGAAATAAAAGAAGTTAGTCTTTTGATGATTCTGAATACCTTTCTGCATACAAAAATTAATTATTTCGGTGTGTATTAAAAAAATATTCTATAAAATAAATGTTACATAGTAATTTTGAGAAGACTTAATATTAATAAGAATTAATATTGATAAGAGTTTAATTAACAGAGAACTCATAATATATCTAGTACTACTAATGAAAATAGTTGTACGCTTAATATCTTCTCATTCTGTGTGCTAACTTATATTATTCATATGATTGATGGCTTCTAATTTCTATACATAACTATATTAAAACATTTATAGTAATAAATTAAATTATATAAGAGAAGTTTAATCCTTTATTTTAGAATATAGTTACTAATAACTAAAAGATGCAGTGTCTAAAATTTAACGTCTTTTACTATTCAATATAGTAATCATTATACTAACTTATTTTTTCTCAGTGTATTTATTTACATGGATTCTATTGTTATCGAAAATTATTTTACCAATGATACTAGAATTGCTAATTGTTAATTTATTATACGTTTACTTTTACATTCTAATTACGGATAGTTAAAACAATAATGCAATAAAGAATGCAGTTTTCCGCACTATATATTATTTAGCCGTATTTTATAACAGAATAAGTAGTGTTAATTATTCGTGAAATAATCAATATAATTTAAAATAAACCTTACTTTTCAACTATAATTTAACAATAATTCAAATGAATTTAAAAATTGGAAAGACTCTTATACTATTATCGTTTGAATTCCGGTTCATCCGTTTACACTAATTTACTAAATTATCGTTTATTTTGGCAAAGTGGTGTAAATGGGATTACATAGGAACAAGGGTCATCGAATTTTGTGGAAACTGCGCTTACCAAAACTACTTAACCAATTCACACATATAAATGAGAATTTTAGGAATAAATATACGTACTATTAAATGTATTTTTGTGAATTAATTTTATAAAATAATTGAATAGCTATATTAAAACAATAATATTTATCATTAAATTTAACCACACTAAAATTAGGAAAGTAATGTAAGAAAAATTTCAGTTTCAATTAATATTTATAAATAAAAAATGTTTAGAGTAATAATCATGAAACTATCAAATTGATTCATTCTTTGTCGCTTATATAAACGTTAATATCTAATTTTTATTAGATAAGTTGTGTGCTCTATAGAAAACGAAATATCAATTATTTTTCAGCAGCTTTCAGCAATAACTGATCATATGTAGTTTGCAGGTATTGCACAACAAAGACTCGATGCAAACACAAGAAAATGCTTGGAGCTGCTCGGCTTGGAGATACACAAGCAGCTGACTACAAGCGCTTACACGAAATGGAAAAAATACAAAAGAAAGGCGAACTGCATGAACTGTCCGAACACAATATTGGACAAAGGCTGGGCACCTACATTTCACAGCTTACCAAGCAATAGAGGACGGAATTTTCAACAAAAAATTTCAATGGATTATAGAAAATGGATATGTTGTAGGTATAAGCAAATAACTTCGACTCAGCAGTAATAAAATAATCTAAGAATAATGTTGGAAAATCTAAGAATTATTCTGAGTAAAAGAATCGATAAAAAAGTAATTTTTTTTTAATGCAGACTATAATCTTATACTGTTACGCAACAACGCTCGAACTCATGCTGCTTATTCTATACACGAAACTATCTTAAAGTTGTGTCATGAAGTTCTCCTGCTTATGGCATATTTAGTTGATGAGTATGCATGAGTAAATAGCTACTTTAAAACAGTGGATGGTGCGCGAAAATAGCTCTATAATTATGTTGCTACTCCTAAGGTGATAAGAGTATCTTTCTTAAAACAACCGCATTTGCACAAATCATATAAAGAAGTTTAAAAATATTATGAAAATTGAGTCGTACACCTTACCAATCGAAAAGCTAACTATGTTAGCGATTATTCTAGTTTAGAATGCTATTGATTATTTTTACGCTTCTCGGCGATATATTTTAAATTTGGTATTCGACATTTTTTTCTATTCCGCGCTAATTCTATTCATGACACTGATTCATACCCATACAGTAGGATCAGTTTGAGCATTCTCCACCAATCTACGTCTTGGTCTACCTTTAGGTCTACTTTAAACTTAATTACGTATGTGAGTGATTTTCATGAAACTGTCTTATTTTATGTCCTTGTGCCGTATCAAAGCTATAAAATTTAAAGTATCATACGTGGATTCATAAAATGTTATGATTTTCTAAAAGTTATATAACTTGAATAAGTACTATTCTAATTGAGGAGTACGTTAACAAAACCGGATAATTCTGGTTAATTAGATTTTATTCGTATTTTCTTTGTAGTACATTGTTCTTCACATTTATGGTATTATTGTTAATCCTGACTTAAAATCGAATAGTTAAAAGAGCATCTAAAATATGTTATTATACTTAAAGCAATACAAAAACGTATGCAGATTTTTCTTAATTTTCTCAATAAGAATAACTGGAATTATCCGGTTTTGTTCGCGTACTCCAAATGGCTTATCACCCTTTATAAAATTCTTATCGCCTTTACGTTATTATAAGCGAATATAACGTAATTCAAATAAAAGAAATCTATTGTTATTTAAAGTTTTGAAGTTGATGAATCATTTATGCAGTCGATAAATTTCTAGTGAAGTCTATATTGATTTGCGATAAATTATTCTCTTATTAAAATATCATGCATGTGACCATTCTTTTTTAACAAAATAGGCAAGTTTTTGCATAGGTATAAAAAGGAAATATTTTAATTAAATAATCAAAACTGTAATAGACGTCAGATACTAATTATTCATCATGAAGATACGTAGTTTTATGAAGAATACGATGCAACTTTTACTCTTTTATGAATGAAAGTCTGACAATTCCGCGAGGATTACTCAATTGTAAGAAAACATTTATTTAATACATAAAACCGCGAAGAGCAATCATAACCAACGATACTTTATTCTCAACACTTTTCCAGTTAAAAACTCACTGCGTTTTCCTCCTCCTCCTCCTCCTCTTCGACCCAGTCTCTCAGCAGCCTCTCAAAGTCCTCGTCCTCGCTGGCGGTTTGCCTCACGGGTCTGAGCTCGCGCGCGATCGCGAGGCCGCGAGATCTCTCGAGATAGCGCGCCAGTCCGTAGTCCACGAGTTCGTCGATCATCCTGCGCCGATCTTCGGCCGATATCGCACGACCCAGTGCCGTCGACGGGACGGCCGCTAAAAGATAACGGATTTTAACAGTTTTTATCCATTGAAACAGGGTAATAGGAGTTTTAGTCGTCAATAGATTTGAAGGACGAATATTGAATTGTATTATTATATTATGTGAGATATAATAAAGTTCGTATGAAAATTATATGGATATAAATAGGTCTATAATATACCTTGACCTTTTGCTAATGGCTTATGTTATTACAACGTTTTTGAAAAAGGATACTTGCTCATAAATGTATAAATAACTATTAATTATGTAGCATATCCTATACTAACAAGGAGAGTGTCACACCTCCGGGTCATGGATTTTCATGAAACTTTGGAGGTGTTTTCTGGTATGTAAAAATGAAGCCTAGCATCCGTAGTTTCGTCCAATAGGCCCTTGAGACAAGACAAGATATGACCTTTGTGTTCAAAATTCGCGTTATATGAGTAAAAAATGGCACCTATACTTCGTATTATAACTCCATAAGTTATTTTGCTAGAGAAATAATGTAATAAGATAAAAAAGTTGATTAAATGAGCTTTAATTTAAACTTTGTTTCATATAAAAATATTATTCTGTTGCAAAGCTATGAATAATCGAAAATGATGACGAAAAATTCATGGAAAACTACTGAATTTAAAAAGCTGAAAGTCCTAAAATTTTCATGAATTTTTCGTCATCATTTTTTATTGTTTATAGCCTTGCAAAATAATAATATTTTTATATAAAACAAAACTTAAATTAAAGCTCTTCTAGTCAACTTTTGTATCTTATTACATAATTTCTCTAATAAAATAACTTGCAGAGTATACGAAGTATATGTACCACTTTTTACTGAAATAACGCGTATTTTGAACAAAATCGGTCATATATCGTCCACAAGGGCCTATGGGACGAAACTACAGGTGTTAAGCTCCATTTTTACGTACCAAAAAATACCTCCCAATGTCTCAGCAAAATCCGTGACCTGGAGGTGTGACACTCCCCTTGCAAGTATAATAGAAAAGTTACAATTAAGATTATGTCTGGTTTGACAAAACCAACCGCATAATAGTACCAGCAGTACTGAGTTCATATATTGTGATAGATATTTTCTATAATTTTAATGTACGACTCAATGTATGATTACTAGTTTTACCGATATTTGTTTCTGCGATGCTAGACGTTTCTATTGTATTCAAATTTTAATATATTTTTTAAATACTCGTTAACATTAAGATTTTATTCAATAAATGGAATCTTAAATATTCATCTTTATTTTTCAAATATTGTTGTGCACCAGTTTATCTAAAAATAATGTAATTCATGACAAAAGACCTAAGAACGTGCTTTATAATCAATATAATCATGCATTTTCACTCTTTTCCATGTTAATTTTCTGTTGAAAATTATCGCTTATTTTGTAGATTAATAGTATTATGACTTATGAATAAATAATATATTTTCAAATATAAGACCATTTTTCGAATTTATATATTGACGAACGATTCACCGACAAAAACCATTAGGGTAATTGTCAAAAAGTTGGCTCTTTCTAAAAGTATGATTTTCAAAAAAATAAAGTCTTTGAAACCAAAAATAAATATATGATATATTAATATTAATCATATAAATAAAGAAAATTAAAATGGGCGAAATCAAAAACACTTTCATGTAGTTAAAAAAATACTACAATGTTGAAAGTTTCTTATAACCAATTCTTTTAAATCACGAATTAATAGAGTATAACTTTCATTTAATATTGTTTGAAATATATTACCTTACATGAAGTATGTCTTATTTAGCACAAATTCAAAATTGCATCGCTTATTACAGAATATGAACGATTATGATCGACGCTTAAATAGGTTAAAATGTTGTTTATTTACCTATTTGTCGTATTCGATGCTACCATCTTCGATTGTTTTAGTACATTTAACGTAATCATTGGCCAGACAAGACATTTGTGCCGTACATATTGTTTAGTAGTTTATTTAATTAAATACACCAGTTGCATGTGAAATTACGAAAAAAGTAATTCCTCTGTCTTTTTAAACGACACATTCGATTTAAATATTTATTTTTCAAACTGAAAGCTCCTTTAAAGAATTTTTTGCTGGACGAGCAAAACATATAATAAAGGTACGGTAGTAGAAGTGTAACATTAACTAATTATTTGTAGAAAACAATACTAATAAATAAGTATATGTAAACTTTTTTTACAAAATGTATATAAGAGTTACAAGTAGGAATCGGTTGCATTTTAATTTGTGAATATTTTAATACAACTTTCTTTGAATAAAGCCCTTGGGGCGGATAAGGCATCAAAACTAGGGGACGCATTTCGAAACAACCATACATAAACACAATACACGCATTAAATGGTCGCGCATTATTGTTGGATTAACTAAAATTAACCTTCTCTGTAATTTTTTTTTGTTAAAATTTAGTGTATTACTAAATTTCTTGGTACATTCGGATGAAATGAAAGCTTGGGACATGGGACAGACAAGACATTTTGCAGGTTGATTCTTCCGGTAATCTGGTTGTAGTACTATTTTGTTGCGATTCAATGCCCTGTTACCTTGTAAAACAGGAGGGACAATAATTGTTCAACTTTTTGCCAAACACCCATTAACAGTTTCCACCCATCGTGGCTACATCTTACCCTGCGCGTCGACGCTCCGAGCATTCTTCGGCGGACATGGCTTGCGGCAGGGCTCGCTGCCCGTACACTCCTTGCTCTGGGCGGGCGGCTCGCCCCGGCAGGCGTCGAGGTTCGCCTGCACGTAGTCGTCTCCCACGTGGGGCCCCGGGCGCACGCACTGTATCTTGCGGCGCATCTCGCCGGGTTGGCCGCCGCAGCCGCTGCACCGGCTCCACTGGCTCACGCGCCACCTGCGAACCATTGTGTCTTGAGTGTCGAGGTGACGAGTATGAAGTAATTAGGTACCCTAGTGTGAGAAATCTCTTAAATCCAATTAATTCCAATTTTTGTATTGGTGAATAGGATGTAATAGATTTCTCACATTAGGGTAGGGTATTTTTATGTTTGGTTTAGACTATGAGATTTAACGCGATGAGGGTGCAATTGAATCCGCGCAGGTGGGCAGTAGAAACGACCGTGTTTGGTCAGCCGAGGATTTGAAGTGCGATGTGATCGGATTTTTAAGATGGTGAATAGAATTTTTAGAGGAATAGGTAATTGGTTGACTGATATTGTAACTTTAGAGGTAGATTCATATATACATATGCACATACACGCATATACACGACCACGCCCGTATACGCACGCACGAATATATGCGCTTGTGATATAAGGTGATATCAAGTAAGCATAGAATAATTGGCAAAATTTAGGATATTGTTTCATTCATCTCAGATTTATTCTAAAAACAGTATTAAAGTGTCGTCTCATATGATTTACGATTTTTATGAAAGTTTGGAATTTATATTGAATAGTATGTAAAAAATGATTTCAATATTTGGTTATGATGGATAGACAGGAAGACGAAGTCAAGTTAAATAAAATATTTTTAAACGACACCAAAAGATTCTATCATAAATTTTGATTATATTACATTATAGAATTATATATAATTCTAAATTTGAAATTTTTTAAACTTTCATAATTTTATTAAATTATTGTTACTTGGCAGGGCATGCTGCTTCATTACATATTTGACTTTTCGGAGGCGGTCGTTGAATACCTTTACAAAATGCAGGTATTACCTTTCCTGCTCTTGCTTCTATACAAGATGCTTCAGATATCTAAAAATATAAGAATATAATTTCGTTTGAGATTCAATTGACGAAGTAAATTATAAATTAAAATTCTTAAAATGACATGTTTCAATATAACTTTGTTACATTATTCACCTTTGTTCCACCATCGCATTTCGCATCGCAGTCAGTCCATTCTATAAATTCCCACGAATATTTAGGAGTGTAAGATTTATCCGGCGTATCTATGTAATATTCATAATGGACTCCTGGGTTACTCAAATCGTAAAATACATACTAACAAACACATTATTAATTAAATTAATCATGACACCAAATAAAACTATTATTCACGCTTAAAAGTTGTATTACTTGAATTTCAATATCCTCCTTTATCGGTCCCTTAATTTCTACCTCCTCTAAATTAGTTTTAACATGCTTGTACAATATCGAAGCACCTGCACATGGGTATTCGCCGCTCTTTTCTTCTCTTCTGAATTTTGCGATACAAAATGCAAATAGAAAAGTGAATAAAAGAAAACCACGTGTATAATCTGCATTTGTTTTTTTTCTAAACTTACAGATTTCCATTTAGACAGTAGCTGTCTTTATGTGCTAATTTTACGGCAAGCGTATTATCATGTTCACTATTCTCATATGCACGAATATTTCTACTGCCTTTTGGTACAACGACAATTTTAACATAACCTAAAATTCACACAATTTTTTATAAACATTTAATTAAATATTAGTTGTATACCTTTTTTATCAGTTATATATCAGTTTTGGGTTTACATTTATAAATAGAAGTAATACAAATATTAAATGACAGACCCAAAGAAAGTTTTTAATAATTTTATCAAAGAACAATTTAAAGTTCACTATTACCAGGTTTTCCTACTTCCTTATAATCTCCCTCGACTCTTGTGCACTCTGTACCACTACCTTTACAGACACCGCAAACGTCCTCAACGGAGTCGGAATCGATAACCCAGTCGCAACCGACTTTCTAAAATATCAGTTTAAAATAAGGTTATGAATTTTTTAGATTCAAATAATTATTAAAAAAAGGAAGTCGCATTATTCAGGATTTAATTTTTTTCTTATATAACTTTAGGAGTGTTTTCATTGAGCTTTCTTTAAAATATTAATATTACAATGGAGCTGAAAGCTTTTAGCAATATAGTCTCTAATAATGCATGAGTTTTCAAACCAACTACTGTAATTCTATCAAATCATAAATTTTAGATAATACATAATTTTTAACTCATGAGTTCATTAACAGATCATATAAATTTTTATAACGAGTATTCAAATAATAATTTATCCTTATATTCGTATTTTTAATTTACTATGTATACCAGTGCTAGGTTTATTGACAAATTTTTATTAATAAATAAATACAGTTTACTCATTTTTATCCGTTTAAATTTTATTGCATACTAGTTTGTTGTACAATCCTACGCATTTTTATTTCAAGTACTTGAAAATTTGTTATAAGATTGTTCTATTAGTATCTTTAAGAGGGGTACTATAAGATTGATCTATTTATATCTTTAAAGAGGCGTTTTACAAGATTGTTCTATTAATATATCTGAAGAGGGGAATTGAAGTATCTGCAAAAATGCGTTTGATTATGCAATAAAATTGTGTTTCTAAAAACGAGATAATTGTATTTATTTATGGAATATTAGTAAATAACTTAATATTTTAAGATTTATTATAAGAATAGATTACAAGATGTGGGTCATAATTTTGTATGAAACATTCAAGAATTATTTACTAGTACCTATCAATGAAGCCTAGTATCCATAGATTGTTTTAATAGGCTTTATATGGCGAGATAAACCTAAAAATATTAACATTGCCCACATGTCTAACGCCAAAAAAATCGTACATATCGATACAATGCTAATGTTAATATTTTAGCTATATCTCGTTATATCTCGTTATAAGGCCCTTTCAAACTACGAGTGCAAGGCTTCATTTCGAGGTACTAGTAAACGATGATTAAATGTTTTATTAAAAATCATGACCCACATCTCCTACTCTCTAATTGTTAGTTCTATTACATCTTCAAAATTTCATAAAAATTGTCTACACAGGCTATATTCAGACACTTCTTCGCCATCATGCAAAAAAAAATGATTGCAAAAGTGCGCAGCTTCAGATACTAATATTCTTACTCTGCACACGCCACTTATGCACACGTGGTAAGTGCCGGTCTTGCAGGGGGTGCCGTTCTTCGCCGTGGGACTCAGCTTTATGAAGGTGTGCGCCTGGTTCACGCAGTAAAGCGCGCACGCGTCGAGATCGGCGCGAAGAAAGGGCTGCCACTTGTGAGGGCCGCCCGGGTAGGCGTCTTTCGCGTTGTACTCGGCGCACTGAACCGCTCGGAAGGACGGCTTACTGGCGTCGCAGGGCTGAGAATTTACGGCAAAGCGGATCAATCTATTAATTTCGGGGGAATTATACGGTCTAAGGTTGGGTAAATAGCGTTATGGACTTTCGAGCTGTAACATTATTTAGGTGAAAAGTAGAGAATTGATGAAAGTTCGATAGATGTTCCCGTCACTTAAATTGAAAAAATAGAAAACGAGCATAATTGTGAAATTAAATCAGATGTGAATCCTTCAGGCTCTATAATATTTTGTTAATTTAGATTTAATTAATGTATTACATTAAATTTATTTATAAATTAATTGAATCGGTGGAAATACTCAAATATTCGTTTGAATTGTTTAAATAAATTAAAAATGTATTAACATCCACGAGAGCAAGTTCATTAGTTAATTCTGACCTTTTAGACCTCTGTTTTACGTTTCTTTTGTTCCCCTTTCTTTTTTAGGTTATCAGTAATTAAGAAGTGAAGAAACCGGATAAGTCATTTTTTTCAATAATGAGAAAATTAATAGAAAATGTAGTTTTATTCGTGTAAATGGAATAACGTATTTGAGATGCTTTTTGAATGGCTGAATTTTGAGTTTAGATTAAAAATACTATTGTAAATATAAAGAGAACAATATATTACGGTGAAGAGACACATACAATTGAAATTATTCGATCTTTTTCGAACAAGGAGTATTTCGATTATTACAATATTCCATGTTTCTCGGCAACTCTTATCAGAATTTTGATCATAGAATTCCTTCATTATAAATTTTAAAGTTAATAATGTAAAATGTTTCAATTGCGAAAGCCTCAAATTCAATTTAAGAAAGCCATATCAATAATAGTATATAAGAATTAATAGGAATGTTTAATCATCAGTAAACAATATTTGTCTTTTTGGTTTATTTTTAATTTTAACCGACTTCAAAAAGAAGGTTTTATGTTTGATATAGTATGTTTTTTTATTCATGTATGGTCACTAATTAGATAGGGACGGTAGGATCGCTTTTAAAAATTCTTATTGCATTTGATAGAGGGTCACCTCGCGGTCGTCCCATAATATTTTAGACATATACTGGGTCAGTACAAGGTCAGAACAAATAAACAACCATCTTTTTCATCGATAATTCGAAGGAACGGTTGGATCGATTCCAAAAATTATTTTTACATTCGCTAGAGGGTCTGTTTCCGATGATTTCAGAAAATGATGTGATTGAACGCAATTGTTGATTCTGACGCCGACTCCAAATAGTTGTATTTTGAATTCAAATGACCAAAATATTGACTTTTTATTGAATGAAGATAACAAACATTTGATCGTAAGCCTATTATTTTCTCAATCTCTTTATTAAAGTAACAATTATTTTTTACTATTTAGAGCTTTTTCTTTCTAAGTCGGTTTTATTTATTTTTTTATTATTTTTGTTCAGTTTTGAATAATTTTAAGTTTCAGATTATTGGATATTCTATAATACGGCTTGTGTAATAATGAAAATATAGATTTTTTCTTTTCTAAATTCTCAATTATCAGCAAATTACTACATTTTACTTTTAATCAGAATCGTTCTAAATGTAAAATTCTAAACGAGTATCCGGCAAACATTGGATATTCTCACAGTCGAAACTCACCTGCAATTCACCGCAGTATAAACTGAATCTCAAACCATTCATTATCGCGCTCAACCAGCATCATTTTCTTCATCTAAACGCCTCGCGACATTTTCAGCGTCACCTCGAAATACAGCGAATTTAATATTCCCGGTAATAACGAGAATGCATAAGCGTATCGCTTACTTTGGTATTGCAGGTGGCGAACTTTTTTCTCTCCCCGATGCAATATCTTCCGCCGTTCCTGGGCGCCGGCTTGTTGCACTCGCGCTCGGCAAATTGAACGCCCCCGCCGCAAGTGCGCGAGCACTTGCCCAACTTTCCCCAGGCGCCCCATCCGCCGTTCACCGCGTCGCCGCGCGCTCCCATTTCCACGCATTTTTTATGAATGCACCACTGCCGAGCGTTTTCGTGAATTAGCATTTTCGTCGCGCCCCGTTGACGTTCGCCACGAATAAGGCGATCGCGCGCATGCGAAGCCACGCATAATTTGTGCATTTTTTAGAGTGAAAATATAGCATTTGAAATATCATTGTAATTTATAAGTTTCGAATGATATTCGTTATGTAATATGATGGTCTTAAAATTAATCGATTGAGAGTGAATGTATGTTTTAGTTGAAAATTGAATTAATGTTACAAAAGAGTGAATTTAAACGATGTTTAAACAAATGAAAAGTAAACTAAATACAAACTTTGTGCAAGCTTATATTTGCCAGTTGATTTCCTTAAGGCGCCACGAAATGATGGATATAATATTTACTACAGATATATTAAATGGGGAAGAGATTAGCGTATTTGCGCCCTTGGATTTAATAAACAAAACAATATTTCGCACTAAAAAAATTATAGATTTATATCTTATTGTAAGTACTTATCGCGGAAGCAAGCTAGATGCATTATCTATGCACGATCTTTATAAACAAATCATTGAAATGCTGTAATCAATATAGCTGTCAAATTGCGAAAATAAAAGCTTTTTGTTTACGTTTTTTCTATACGCTTGGTAAGGATCTTTGGCGCTTAATGCTTACATCGCTTACCGGATTTTTTTTTCAACTCTGGGATTGTGCGTGCAGCGACTCGTACCAAAACAAACGTAAAACATTCCTTTCTCAATTCGTCTTTTAACTAATCCGGAGTTTTATCCATGTAATATAATGGTTGCAATGATAAAAGCTAGACTTCAACTGCTCAATACAAGAATATTTTTAATACACCCAGCCATAAAGTACGTACTTTATCCCCGTCGAGCCGGGAATAAAGCGCTACATTAAATCCCTACCCCCGAGGTTAGGGAGTTAATATGTAGCACTATTTTCCCTTTTCGGCGGTAAACGAGTACGAATTTTCTGGTAGATATGTTAAAAAATTGTATATTGCACGCTCGGGCGCCGAACCACACGCAAGCATTTACTGGCTCACTTTATTCCCTAGGTGCATAATATACTATTAGAGACTTTCCATACGGGTATTACGCTTCTGTACTATTCCTAGGATTAATATTACTTAATATATCTATATACATAATATATATATATATATATATATATATATATATATATACATATTACATCACATGTTAAAGCGAGGATCAATACAGGAGCGGAATCTCCATCTTTGTGGATGACATGCTCCAGATTCATTAAAAAGCTCATTAAAAAAGGAATGTTTTACCTTTGTTTGGATACGAGTCGCTGAACGCACAATCCCATAATTTAAAAAACTCAACACCAGGCGGCGCTGTCCGCGGCACTGACCAAGCGTATACATATAGCTATCCACCATTTTACATATCTAAGTTCAATGATTATTTTTTATGGATTGCGTAGAAATATTGCTGCGAGCTCGCTTTCGCGGTACGTATTTACAAAATAATGTCAATTTATAATTTTTTTAGTTCGAAATTCTGTTTCACTTATAAAATCCAACGGTGCAAAGGCGCGAACCTTTTTACTCACTTTCTATATTTATAGTCAACATATATATCTATGCTTTCGTGGCGCTTTAACGGCCTAATATATATAGTAAATGGTGAAAGTTTTCCTCCGTACTTGCGTTTCGAAAATCGCACGCAATCAAAATCCGAGTGGTGGCGATGCATAACTTCTAGCATGCGCTCTAGCGTTTGATAGACTAATCTGAAAATTTAGTTTTTTTCTAAGCTAATTTTTATAGATCAATGGACTATTATTTATTATTTTTTATGAGAATATTCATTTATAAGTGGAGAAAATAGTCCTAAACTTTTTCTTCCATATAACCTTGAAAATAGTGTTGTCATATAAAGTTGCCGAACGCATAAGCTCGCCGGGTCTCGCGTTTATTTTTAAAGTCCGCGACCTGTTACATTTTGGCCTTTTAGCCTACGTCTAATTTCTAAAATAAAAGAACTATTATAATGAAAAAAGTATTTATTTCTTTGGCATTCGTTGAATATCAATCGGCTTGCTAGAAGCAACCGAAGCGGCAGCAGCTTGATGAAGTTGCAAAATAGCTTTTATTTCAAAGTCCGCAACCTTCTTATTGTTTACCGATTCAAAATTTATTTTTCTTCTGGCCTACCCTAGAAGCCACGAATTACTACAAAATAAAATCATTCCATAGAAGAGGTAAGGAGGAAGCGATCGCACCTCTCGGATTTTTATTTAGTATACTTTTCCCGACGTAAGTACGGTGGAAACTTTTCCCCATTTACTATATATATTAGTTGACTACAGCTGTTGCGCTCGTAGGACCTTAAAATAATATTGTTATATTTTTTCTTTGCAAAACGAAGTTACAAGAGTTTAGTTTTATATTTTACAAAGAAAGATTTATTTCATATTTTAGTATCATATTTAACACAGTTTCACACTTCGAATTAAAGTTTGTGCGCTTAAATAACTTATAAGTCACATTTAAGAAATGACAAGCAGCATGCTGGACAAATAAGGTGAACGCCCTCAATGCGAAATGTAAGTTATATTTTCAAAAGCAACCAGGTGAAAGGCTTCGCGAGAACATCAAAACATTAATAGAAGTATTATTACTTTATAACTAATGGGCAATGGAAATGAGTCGGAAATTAAAGATTTAGCGGATGATGGGCTTTAACAATTAAAGTTTTCTGTGATAATTCATACGCTTTTGTGCCTTATAAAATGTTTTTGAATCGAACCGCATTTTTTAGATGAAAAGTAATTAAAACCCTTTTGGTGGGCATTTTTAATCTGAATGGCTATTAGTATTATTTAAGTTTCTAACTAAATACATTCTTAGAATTATAATAACTTTTTCTATATTTAAAATTCCCCAACTCTTCCCTAAAATGTCTTATAACTAATTACCGATCCCACTCTCTCCGATATTATAGATTTAACCAAAAAGATATTTATCAAAATCGGACATTATTTTTAAACAACAATGTATTATATATATAAAAGGAAAGATGAAAAACCTTATTTTCTGCGCATTTTGTTCCATCTGCGGGCGGAGCACCCTTTGATTTACAATCGTCTCCTCCTACGTTACACCAAAGATCTCCACAGTCCTCCTATATTGATGCAGTTACAACATATTTTAATGGTACTTTCTTTTTTTCATAGCAATCGCGTTATATCGAATCTCTCATAAATATTAAGTAATTATATTACAAGTTAATAATTGCATGATTTAAAATTTATAATACTTCGTAGCTCAATATACATCTTCAAAATCGCAGGGCGTAGAACCGGGATAAGAGAGCTTGCATTGGAAATCTGCATCATACATAGCTCCGGGCAACATATCAGGATACTTATATTTATCTGGAGGGTTTTTTGGATTGTTAATTAAACATTCTCCAAGGCCGCTTCTGCAATATTTCAAATTTAAAAATAATGTGTAAAAGAGGATGTCTTTAAGGAGGTATGATGGCGCAGTAATTTTAATTAAAGTGTCTATATATAAGTAAAAATTAATTAATGTTACTGATATTATCCATTTTTACAAATTACTCCAGAAAAGACGTTATGAATTTTCTACTGCATGGTGACCATCTGATGGTGTATATAAAGACAATTGGGGACATTACGAAATAACTGTCATCCTTATCTTTGGAAGGACACCCACTAATTTCTTCAGTATCATGAGAGCAGCCCAATCTAGAAGATGAAATAAATCAGATATTTCATTATTAAATTTCATAATATGGCAATGCTTCAAAACAAAGTTCTTCTTTAGTTAAAAGTATTATATTGAATAAATAATCTTTAATAAAGGTACAGCAAATAAATTAAAGTACATCTTACGTGTGGCCAATTTCATGTGCAATAACGATTCCCAATAAAAGCCCTGAATCCTCATTAATGCAAGCTGCTTTTTTACGTTCACAAGCAGCAGCGACAAAAGCCAACCCCAAAAGGTTACAATTATTTCCTTCTGCGCAAATATCGTATCTAGAAAAAATTGAGTAGAATCTCAAAATGTTTACTTTAAGATTATAAAATCCAATTACCTTGTGACAAGTGCACCTATATCAAAATGATTTGGATGTTCCGGATCAGTTGGATTAAGTTTTTCAACCCACTTAGCAAAACTCTCCAAAGTTTTTTCACCGTTAGAACTTATATGAAGATCTATCTAAAAAACTAAGTATTCGTCATCACACGTTTGAAAATAAATTTTTGCAAATAAAAAAGTTTTTGAAAAACATAAAAGTTTTTGAAAAACATGAAAGTTTTTGAAAAACATAAAAGTTTTTGAAAAACATAAAAGTTTTTGAAAAACAAAAGTTTTTGAAAAACATAAAAGTTTTTGAAAAACATAAAAGTTTTTGAAAAACATAAAAGTTTTTGAAAAACATAAAAGTCTTTGAAAAACATAAAAGTTTTTGAAAGATATAAAAAATTTATATAACTGTTACATACTATGATATAATGAATGTTTTTGATTTTTTCAATGTTTTTTTGAGACTCAAATCGATCTTGCAAAGAAAGTACTGCTGTGCAATAGTGCACTTAAGAGGGTGAGAGGGTGTTTAAATATGAAAATTTAATAAAATGTTATTGAGTATATATATATCAAGGAAGAAAAATCAGCAAAAGAAAAATTATATCTAACCTAACCTATTGCTACCCATTGTCTACAGCGGTGACTCCCAAAATTGATACTATCACAGTTACCGTAGAATATTTTTTCTAATTTTCAGTCTTTTGACTTAAAAAAAGTTGCTACATTCTTTGTACATGCATTTATGGTAGTTGTCGAAAAAAGCTAAAGTTTTTTGAGTTTGATCCAAAAGTAAAATATTTTAAATTGTAAAAACATTATTTTTATTCTTCTTTTTACAAATACATATACAAAGATGTAAAGAAATGTTTTAGGTCAAAAGACTGAAAGTTTGAAAATAAATCCTATGGTAACTGTGATAGTGTCAATTTTTGGAGTCACGGATGAAGACAATGGACAGTTATGGGTTAGGTTAGATAATATTTCTTTTTAAGATTTATCAACTTATTTGTTATGTATATAATATAATTAAGCATACAGTTGAATATTTAAGCTGCATTTAGAAAAAAGTACTATTTTTAAATATTCATGTATAGACATTCAAATTTTTCCCCTTAAATAAGAATCAATTATGAACATAATTATTTCATTTTTAATTATCCATCATTAAAAAGATACAAAGTGATGTGGGTGTAAAACAAAAATAAAATATTCCAATTTACGTGATACAAGTTTCATTTTGTTTAAGTTTCAGACGAAATAATAAACGCAAAAGAAAAGAATCAACTTCTAAATTTGTATACTCTTCAAATGTGCCCTAATAGATTGCAAAAAGTAAATTTATTTCTTTGAGAAAAAATTCTGAAAAATAATTTTTGTCACATTTCAAAGTACAACACTTCCTTAATGCTTCAAAATGACACAAAATACATAAAGAATCAAACAGTAAAAATATCTCGCAATCCGCGACAATTCCCTACCTCCTCCTTCTCCTTCTCCAGGTAGATCATCCGCACGACGACGACGTCAATCTGATTGCCGACGCTGGCGTCGTGGTAAAAGTCCGACACCATGTTCATCACTGTAAGCAAATACTGCTCGTGATTGGTGCCGTTGTGAAACTCGAGAAAGCGCCGATCGGCGACCAGGGCGACCTCGATGTAACGATGCACGCTGTGAGTGCCCGAGGAGGACGACGTCTTTTCGTTGGCCGATGCTCGCGTCTCATCGATCGCGGCGGCTTCGGCTCCGTCGCCCCTTTGCAGCCGCGTCAGCTGCTCGGTCCAGGCGTTCTCCCAGTCGTCTGTTTGCCAGAGGACGGGGGGCGGGGGATAATGGACGCAATTTACCAGAGCAAACACGCGGCCTGTGTGTACGCTGCGCGATCTTGGAAGATGCGCTAATTGCTGGGTAATACAGCGTTCGCGGAGGTTTGCGCTCGATTTCGATCCTCTGAATTTTCTGTCTTTTCGCGCGATTGACATTTTCAGTCATATTGCAATGTATAGGTAATGAATTTCAATTCCGTAGTTGTAATGTGTGTTATCTGTATTAGTAAGATTCTTCTTAGTAGAATTGAATTTAGTGAAGGATAATAATTATCGTCAAGAATATTTTAGTAGTGTTAAATATTGTTGTATAACAAAAATGTTAAACAATTTTGTTGTTTGAACTTGACTCAGAATGATTGTGCGTATAATTTGTTTTAAGGCACACGTACTTTATACGTCTTTTATAACAATTATAAATAAATCACTTACACAATATTTTATTCAAATTATTTCTTAATAATATAATTCCGTTATTAATAGCCAGAATCAGAATCATAATATTTACATGCGGAAATTAAAAAACATAAATTTAACCATACGGCAGACAAAACCGACATATTTCGCCGAACGCAGACGTCATTATTTTAATTTTTGCATCACAATTACTTTGAATCTTTATATAAAATAGTTTAGAATTTCTGAAATTAAAGTTGAATAGTACAGTGTTAATATAAGAGAATCCAAGAGCCTCAGAAATAATGGTTACTAACATACACTCAAACAAATCCAAATATGAGCAGGAGGATTAAATGCTGATACTTTTATTTATCGCCTTCAAATAATTTAAAATCTTATTTGCGCGTCTCTTTTAAATTTCTGTTAACACATATTTTTATTTACATATATTCATAATTTTTAGAGATTTTAGTTTTTCGTTCCTATTTATTAAAAATGTAGTCTATTTTTTTTTAATTAAGAGGTTGGTATATAGGTCAATGAATAACTTTTTATTCAAAGCAAGTATAAACTACACGGAAAAAACATAGAATGTCAAGCTTGAAAACTTCAAGTTTGGTACTCCTGAACATTCTTCTGTGCACACTTTACCACTAACTAGGACCACTATTAGCTGGATCGCATTTTAGGCATACCAGATGTTTAAAAATATAGTATACAATAAGAAAAGGAAAAAGATGAATTAAAGAGGAAAATAAAATTTCTTTTTCTGCAAAAACATATACTTGACATTCTGTTATTTTTCCGTGAACATTCATTTGTAGTCACAATTTACATCATTTGCAAGCATTCTCATCGTATTAAATCGTATTAAATATGAGTATATATCTTGTTTGAATTTTCTTTAAAGATTTACAATACATGCAATTGTACTAAGGACTTTCCAATGAATTGAATATAAATGAACTTCAATCATACCTTTGGTTCCACAAAAAGGATTATTGTTGTGAAAATTAGTCTCGTGTGGGACTTCGTTTTTGTAAGCCAAGTGAATATGCTGTCCATCTGTATTCGGTTCATCTTCATGCAACGGTTCTATGAAATACCTTCCATGGTTGGTATGCATATATCCTGTCTAAATAACGGAAATGTAATTTAATTATAATCAAATATTATTTTATGCCAGCTTCAGTAAATACGAATTTCTATTAATTAAAACGCATTATAAAAATTAATTAATTCATATAATAATTACACAGGCTCCAAAATAAAGCTTTTATTTATTTCATGCAAACAAATCGATTGATAATCTGAAATTTCACTCTTTAAAGTTATCTCATTTACAATTTACTCATACATTTAATTCACCATTAAATTCAACATTAAAACTACTACATTAAATTAAATGAATTGAAATAAAAGTTACATGTAATAGATAGTTTAAGGTCCACTCCTCCAATTTTAGAAAGTCTTTTAATATCGCTTTTTATCTGTAAACACTTGGTAATACTATTCACTATGAGATAAAAAAAATTATTGTGTTATAAGTAGAAATACATTTTTTCTATAAAATAGCAAGGTAAAGTAATGAAAAAAATGTTTTCATTTATTTGTACTTTCGCTTGCTTTTTATATTTTGTATGTCCTAATTGCATTTTAAAAAAGAAAATGCTATTAAATTGAGCAGAAAAGACATAAATAGGCCTTTAAATCATACTTTTTACGTCCTTGGTAAATATAACTTAACATAAAATTCTAGAATAACAAAAAATGAAGCGACTTTTAGTTGCTTAATGTTCAAAGAAGTAAAAAAAATTTCTTTGTAAAGTAGCCGTTACAAATTATGCAAGAACTTTTTTCCCTGCGTTTAAACATCCATACCCTTACAATAAGAATTCAAAGATTTAATGACCCCTACCACTTTTCTCACGTAGAATTTTCTTACTCAAAGGGTCTTTATGCCTCGTCTTCACTGGCAGTCTAATAGAGTCTCGCTATAACTTTCAATATTGAATAGCATTTATGTTGTTTAGAAAACGAAAACTTTTTTAATGTGAAAAAATATAAAAAACAATTCTCTACATAACGGAACGCTTCAAAATTTTCTAGCCGTTATCACTGTAATGCTATTTAATATTAAAAGTTAAAGTGAACCTCTAAAAGTGCCAGTAAAGACGAGGTATTACAGTATAACATATCACAATAATTTAGCTTTGCCAAAACAATGTAATCGATAATTTTATTTTAACTCAAATATGTATATATAATTAATGGCTCTTGTTGTGCTTCCGTACTTGAAGAAACCTGATTTACGGGAGAGTTTAAATATACATAAGAAGCACAGGTTAGGTATACCTTCCGCGTCGTCGATTTTGATGAAACTTCCGGAAGTGTTTCCGTTGTGTAAAAATTACGGGGCGATTATCTCAGGAACCTGTAAAAAAAATTTCAGCCCGAAAAATTAAAAACTGTGGGACTAGTTAATTTTTTACTGCTGCCCCATTGGGTAAGCCGCTGAAAAATTGAACTACTCCCACAGGTTTTATTTTTTGGGGCTGAAAATTTGTTTACAGGTTCCTGAGATAATTTTGAACAACTTTATGCATGGATTAAGCTGGAGGTGCTGTGGGTTAAAAATTAAAAATCATAAACCAAACAATTTTTTTCAAAATCACGGAAATAAATTTTTTTGATTTTTTTTGAGTGCACTATTGAATTTCTCGTACAAAATTACATATAAAACCATTGCATTGATCCCCTCACTGATTACTCATTACTAGGCTGAAATTTCACTTGGGTCTCCCCTTAAGCAAGTACTCGTATTTTCATAGAATAGGCCCTCGTCTTTAACATATAAGCTTTGTACCCAAAAGTACTATTATTCTTTTGTTAAGAAATGGTATCCATTTCTATCACGTAACTCTAATTTTTTACTTTAGAAGAAAGATTATGCCTTTTCAGTTACCATCTTCCATAGCTTATAACTCAAAAATAAATGAATACTTTTTGCTCTATTTAACCACATGTATATTATATTGCATAATTTTTTAACTAACAAGTTATAAAGTTATCATAAGAAGTTAGTAGAGATACCACTTAAAATAAAAAATAGCACATTCTAGGTACAACAATAGCTCATGCCCTAAAGGAATACGTTAGGTACATCTTTTTCTTAAAAAATATACACATCATAATAAATTTTTTTCAGGATCGTTACAAAAAATGCAATGTGAAGCATACTCCTCTCCCTATTATCCTTACGTAATTTGTACACGGCTCCAAAATGCATTTTAAGTCTTCATTTTACATACCACTTAATATAAATTCAATTATTTAAATTATCACAACTTTATTCGTTTTTTTGTAAAAAATCGGTAGTTATCTTCCTTAAGTATATATCAACCTACCATCCGCTTCGAACCGGGCATATGTGCTGAAATGGTTAAATTTTCGAATTTACACGGCCTTAGCCAAAGCACGATCGTCTCTGAATCGCTGCATTAATTGCAGTAAAAGAGATTCAGATATATAATATATATATAGCGACGGAGAGAGAGAGAGAGGGAGAGAGAGAGAGAGAAAGAGGTGGGGAGGGGGCGGGTACCACGACTCGAATCACCCACGTAATTTTCAGCACGAGATCGCTCGCTCGTTCTCGGTAGCCTAAGCAAGGTCCTTATTACATTTTAAACGCATGCAAATTAATAAATGCATTTGCATATAGATCGACGCATTGCTCCACCGATGTCGCCGATTCAGCCTGTCCTCTCCCTCTCCTACTCTTGGCTCTATCTCTCTTAGTCTGTCGATTCTCCTCGAGAATTCTGGATTAAAGCGTGACGTTAGTCGGAAAACAGGAGCGGATAAGGCAGAGAAACTCTCCTGCACTCGGTTTCTCCTCTCTGTTCTCGATGTCGAAGTCGTTCGCGGACTTGCTATAAGGGATTTGTACGTCTATCGTGAATGTACCTGCGAGTGATATCTATGTGTGGGTGAGAGAGAGAGAGAGAGAGAGAGAGAGAGAGAGAGAGAGAGAGAGAGAGAGAGAGCGCGTAGCGTCCAATTTTGCGAGTATCCATAGTTTCATAACGTATTATAAGGGCTTGTTTGGTACAAGAAGTAGAACCCTCTTCCACGTCAGATATCCCTTAGAAACATCAACTAAGTTCGCTTGGTTGTTAATGGATTTGTTCGTGAGCCAAGTTATTCATTTTATCTGGTTAAATATTGATAATTAATTTTAAAATAATAAGTATTACCTAGTCATTATTTGTTTTAGATAAAAGTATTAATAAGATAAAGTAAACGAACTTTGTAAAAAAGAAAGCAAAAAGAATATCGGCAGCAAACCATTAACCGTACATTATTTTTACCAGATAACTATTGGAAGATACTTATTGGGAGATTCGTTTTGTTTTTTCAACAACAAACACTTTTATTTAAAAGATATGATATCCAACGAGGACCTTTAATATACATAAACTAACTTAATAGACAGCAAAATATAATATACTCGCACAGATTTTAATTAGATAAAAACTGTTTTAAGAGTTTCATTTTCTAATACTCTATAATATTAATTATCCAGAGCAAAAACATAAAACCACTAATATTCGTAACTATGTACTAATTATGTTGCATATTGTAATATATTAACTGCTGAAATATGCCTTGTTGAATTTAATATATTTTTTATAATTGCAATGAACAAGACTCTTACATCTATATTTATATCATTTATAATCTATAAATTTTCTGCATCCTTATTGCTATAATAGATGAAATCATTTCCGCTACATATTGAGTAAACAGACTACGGAAACACTCAAACGTTGCTCGAGGCTGTTCCGTGAAAGTTATAATTATGTAGAAGGAGATAAACAGAACCTAACTGATTTGAAATCGCTTAGAATCATCAGTTAGTGATTTTCGTTCAACCTCAAAATACGTAGTTGCTTATTCACAAGTGTTATTCTTACAAAATCTTAATGACTTAACGAAATATAACAGCATCGAATAAATCTGTTTAAGTAACGATAATATCCAACCCTGAAACAAGACCTTACTGGTGCGAGATTTCGGACGCTATTAACTCCTAGTTACCGAAAAATTGTGCCGTGTCTCCAAATATAAGACAAATAATTATAATTTTCCCTCTCGCTAGTGATATTATATATTTATATATTTACCTCGATATTTACCTGCAAAAGCAAAAAAGAAAACTATGCGAGACATTAGTTATGTGATTGTTATAAAATTATATATGAACTATAATATTAATTTATTTCAATCTTTACAGTGTTGAAATTCAACGTAAGGATTACTATCGATGATCATTTAACCTTAGTTTACTCAAGATATTTAATATATTTTAGTAAATACATGAAAAGAACTATAACAAAGTTTCGTTATGACTCATTAAGCATTCATACCACTATATGGATAAATAATTAAATAATTAATAACAGAAAACCTACTAAATTTGGTACAATAAGAAATATAGTGACGTAAAAAAATTGTTCAGAATTCATTTCAAAAAGGTATACACTAAATATTATACACGGTTAGTGAATGAAGACTTTCTGGTGTAACTAAATAGTACATTGTGCAACAAGGGAATATATAAAGTCATAGCTCAAAATTGATAGAAAAGAGAAAAAGCATTAGCGGGAAATAAAAAAAAAATTCATTTGAAGAAAAATTTTTTTTTATTTTTTTTCCCGCAAATCAACTTTTTTCCCGCAAATGCAGGAAAAGGTATAATTTTACTTTTTTCTCGCACTTGCGGGAAAAAAGTAGATTTGCGGGGAAAAAGTGGATTTTCAGGAAGCATATGTTACTTTTGTCCTGCTTTTTAGATCAATAAAGTGGCCATTACGGTTGAGTCGGGAATAAAAATCTTTTCATGTTTGCACAATTTGTAACAAACTGTCTCAAGAGCGAATTAGATAAGCCAAAAAGATAAAAGTACACGGAGAGAATTTTCTAATAAAAATTATGACGAATTTCGCAGTAAAAATTCCGGCATATTTTATTGATATTTACGATAAATTTTACCTGAAGGGTAAAATTTGCCTCCCGTAGAGTAAAAGTTTCCTGTATGAATCTTAGAGAAAACTAAAATTTGTGGTAAAATTTGTATGAAATATTTTAAAAAATCTGGATTCTCTTCCAATTGTTGTAGCAGTATCATTAATACTTAAATAAGTACATTTATACACGTTTATATTTGAGTTAACCTAAAATGTGTACACGCTCAGTTGTTTCCTTTATCAGCTGTCTTCTTGTTCTCAAATCAGGTAAATTTTACCATTCAGTGCGGTAAAATTTATAGTCTGTGCGATAGAATTTGTAGTCAATGAGGTAATTTTTATAGTAAAATATCAGTAAAAAGTGCCAGAAAGTAGGAGTGTCCCAGCTTTATAATTATTTACGGTAATTTTTACCCTGAATCTCGTTATAATTTTTATTAGAAAATTCTCTCTATGTACCATTACAGCACGAGATAGATAAACTCTCCTATCCACAGCAGCATCGTTGGCACCAGCGATATACCTATATGCCATAGAAAGACGCATGGTGTCCGAATTAACGAAACAGCCTTTCGAAAATAGTAACACGTCCAACTAATCTGATAAAATTTCCTACACCAGAAGCTACATATTTATTCCAAATTCGAGAGATACTAACCACTCCGTCGCAGAGCGACAGGGCAACTCGCGAGCCGTCCTGTCCGCGAAGCGCGCCCCTGTAGTGGCACTGCCGATCGCTCGGCCACTCGAAGCGCAGACCGCCGGCCTCGTCCAGCCCCTGGGGCGCCGAGGAGTCGGCCTCGAGCGAGCGCTTCTCGATCACCAGGCCCGGCGAGATGAAGTCGTGGTACGGCTCGAGCTCCACGTGATGCTCGGCGCCGGCGAACGGCAGCACTAGGTGCAAACTGTCGCGAGAGACGGATGGTGCGTATGAGAAAGAGGCATATCCAGGGATGGATGGAGGGATCGATGGATAAGTAGGGGGAATTGGGGTATAGATAATGTTTTCTTTCGCGTGGTGGTATACTTGCGGTGGTGGTATGAGTTAATGGTCTGTGGATAGGCAATTCTCCTCGAAGCGGAAAAATTTTAACAGCACAAAAAGTACTTACAGTCGTAAAAGTAACAAAAATTTGCATGCGTAGCGAGTAAATTTGCCGTTTCATTATTAGTTGTCGTAAAGTACCTTAGGTCTTATATTAAGTTTGAATAAACGTACGAAAAAATGTTACTGCTGTATTGAGGTATTTCTGTACCCATAATTAAACAAAGACCAATTAATTATACACTGTTCCGATATAGCAAATATATGCCCGTTATACCCCAGTACTTTTGAAATTGCAATGTTTAAAGTAATTTCATAAGTGCTCTTATAACTATTGAAATTAAACATGAAATATTTACATAAATATAGGTTTACATTCTATAATTGCATAGTTAACTTAATGCTATTTCAGTTTATTAAAAATTATGCTTTCTATAATTTCTATGGGCCATTGCATTTATTGGCCCGTTATAACTCAGTCTCCGCTATCGTACGTAATAGGCGAAAAACGCATTTTGAAATTATATGCTTACAAGAGAATGACTCACCTCCGGATCAATGATTTTGTTAGTAAATTAAGCTTAGTGCCCGTAGATCAATTCCATAAGTTACAGAAACTGAGATACAATTAACAGCATTTGGTTTGCGCAGATGATCAACGTTAAATATAACGTTTATATAGATATACTAGTAATGTTAATAAAACACGATATAATATATGTTAAAGGAGGGCACATGGGATTCAGCTATGGATACAAGAATTCATACTTAGGTATCAGAGAACATTTCATAAAGTTTCATCCGAAATGGTGACCTTAGGGTGAGACTAACTCTCATAGTTGGTTGATTTGAAGTAATGCATGTAATGATGACTCTAAAAGTTTCAGACCAGTTCGTTAAGAATTGGCTTCATAAATGCACGGCACGTGACCGTTGATTTTAGTAATTCAGAGCATTGTGAGCTATAAAATAAGATAATTGATGTTAACGGGTTACGTTAGCACATATATAGTCAACTGATGTACTTACAAGGAGAGTGCACGGAGCCTGGGTCACGGAATTTGATGAAATGAAGCTCAATGCCAGTAGTTTTATCAAATGGGCCTTTGTACAGTAGATACAGAGTATTTCATTAACGTTGATAGTATACATCTATATATACTATATATAATCTTAATTATAGCATTGCGTATATGAGCAATAAAAATATTTTCAGCGCTACCTCAGATTCTAGATATTATTTGATAAAACTACGGACATTGAGATTCATTTTTAGGTAGGGTACCAGAAATCGATCCCCAAAGTTTCATCAAAATACTTGACCCAGACTATGTGAACTCTCTTTGTCAGTACTATAAAAGGGAAATTAACCATCTTCTTTGCTGTATAGAATAGAAATAGTAAATCTATTTTCCGCGTTAAACAAACTATAAATACGAAATTTGGCAGCAAATTAAACTCCTCTGCTTGATAAAATAATAAGACAACGGAACCATCTTTCGCATTGAAAAATTATAACTTCATTCAGATAAATAGATTGTACGAAAGAAAGCTTAAGGTCGCTCGGTCGCGTAGTCCCGTATCTACAAGAAGCCCCGTGAGAGGGATACAATGTTTTGTCTAATAAGCCATTCAATTCCAATACAAATTATTCATCACCTATTTCATATGATACATATTAATGGTGGATTTTGAAAAGCCGACGGAGCTACATTATATATAGCATATTATTTAGTCAATTCAACATAGAAAATAATATTAATTAGAAAATCGGTCGAACTATGACATTTATTTTTAGCAGAAATTTACATGATTAATAGCATGTTTCGAACGGCTTTTCACTATGTCAGTATTACAATAATTTTTTTTATATATATTTTTTATATGTATTGACTGAAAAATGTGTCAAGTAGAATTTGATTAGAAAATTAATCTGGACTGTTTAATTTACAAATAGGGATGACTAAACTGTACTGATCGACTATGTAAATTTTACTTAACTGGTTGAGTATTAGATAAATTCTGCTTGGCCTATTATAAAGCAGATTTCACTTAACTCAAATTTGGTAAAATTTACTTAACTGAAAGGACTCTTTAGCCTTTGAAGGTGGTGCTCTTATTAATATACTTAGAAAAACCACTTCCATTTTATTGTTACATTTTCACTGCTATTTTGACCAATTTTCTCATTCACAAATACTTCAGATCCGTCGACAAAGCTTCTGAATGAAATCAATAATCTTTCTACTACCACAAATAAAGATACCTTCCCTTTTTATGAAAAACAACATAAACTCAAATCCACTCGGACAATAAAAATCCACAACTCACCGCTCGTCTGCCGATCTCCTTCTCCGTTCGTTGATCTCCCTGCGGTCGTAAAATTTCGGCAGCTCGTAAGTGTGGAATGCGCCGTCTTTGCGGACGCGACGCGGTATCAGCAGCTCCGCCCCGTGGATGTCTCGCGTGTATCTGCCTTGGACGTACGAAAAGCAAAGCGCGCCTTAGAGATCTCGGAAATTCTTACTGGAGCATAAGGAGGAATAATATCTCGTAGCAATGTTATTGTGAAGGTATTTTGCATTTCATTAAAAACATTTGTGAGGAAAATTGACAGACGTATATTGTCCGAGATATTTTTTCCGGAATGTTGTATACGGAGATTTGTCAAAGTTGTTGCACGAAATGTCCTTAATGAATAAGAGTAATAGAAAGCGACTTTCGAGCTTGATACATAGAGATATTTTCACTGCATGCGTTTGCATAAGAAACTTTTTTGAACGTCTTCCAAACAAATTGAAAGTATTAAGTGACGAATATATCAAACAAATAAAAAATCTGAATATTTTTCCGTGCGCAGAAAAATAAATAAGAAAACGTATTTTTTTGTTTAACCTCACAGAATTGTATAAAAAGTAAGTACTTAATCCTTGATTGGTGTCTATATTTTACATTCAGTTTTCTTATTCTCATAAATAGAAATATAAATCAGCATATTTTTATTATCATGTTGCACAAGAATTTTCGATGTACTTAATCGCAAATTTAATTTATAAATCAAAGACAATTAAAACATATATTTTTTCTGTTATATCTTTATAAAACATATTTCAATTCATCAAAAAACAGATAATATACGATAAATGTTATATTCTTACCTTAAAACGTATTAACAATTAATTTATAATTTGAAAGCTGTACCTGTCCCCTATCATAAAGAAGTTTGCCAAATGTCTATAACATCAACCACGAAGTTCCCCCTTAAACGCTATCAATAATATAATCAAATTTAATTTTCTCTTAATTTTCGCGCAGACGCCGCATACTCCCCGTAACTCACTTGCGACGCAAACCTCCGCCGCGATTCTTTATTCATGCCGTGGGCTTTTACCCCTGCACGCTCGCAGCCGCGCGGTTCGCGCTACGCCCGTTCGAGCGAGCGCCAGCAGCCGTCTGGGGAAGATTATGATCGGAGCGCACGACTACATAGCGCCAGCGCCAGCGTTTACGGTCCGAATAATGATACGGTAAGTGCGTCCCGAAAGTTTCGACTCGGCGTTTATATATATATATTTATACGAACCTCGCGCTCTGGGACGTAACGATGGAGAGAGGGGAGACAAGTTTGTCGCAAACACGGTTATTATGGAATTTCGAATTTCAATTCGTTGGGAGGGGCGCGCACTGTATTATGTATTATGTGTCCTGAGACGATGTGCGAGTTTTGTGCTGCCTTGCAGCGTCAGATTTGAGAGTTGGGAAGTTTTTGCGGGGAGATTGTTGGAAGTGCGCGGGGAATTTGGAGATCGCGGGTTGACGGGGACGAGATGTTTCACGAGATGCGCGGTCGTAAAAAAGTTTGTGGAAAATCTTTACGTTGTATTCTACTAACGAGATAAACTGTTTTTTTAACAAAATTTAATCCCTGTGACTCGTGCAAGAGATAAAATTTTAATATTTTATTTTTTATTTTAATTTTCAATTGAATAAATTGTTGGAAACGTTTACATTCATTTTAAATCAACTAATTAATTAGAATTTACATAAAATATTCACATTGTATAATTTCATAAATTAAATTTTAAATTAGTTCTGAAATTCATTTAAAATATAATTTAATAAGTGCAAAATGAAAATCATATTTTATTTAAGCACTTTTTGTTCTTATTCAATATCAAATTATTAGAATCAATTGTAATGATGACATTGATATAATAGAAATAATATTATGAATTTCTAATGATAATTCAATAGAAATTGTAATTGGAGAACGAAAACTATCAGCATAGTTAAGTTAGAAATTCCATCCTCGATAAACCCACCGATAAAATTCAACAAATCTACGACAAGAACTTTTTCCCTCCTCAACCCCATACATCACCTTTTTTTTCGCCCCCAATCCTTGGCCACCCCTCCCGAAAAAAAGCTCAGGTTTCCTCCAAAAGAAAAGCTTCCTTTTCGCCGGAAGGCCTTTCTTCGGTCGGCCGAGAAGTGGGCGCGTCCTGTTCGGTGCTCTCTGCGCGTCACAGGGATATTCGTCACCACAGAGCGGAGCTGCCAAATTCAGGCTGTCGCGCCTCTTCCGCAATCGACCGATGCCAAAGGGGTTGAGGGAGGAACGTGGGATGGGGGAGGGGGCGGGGGGGGGGTACAGAAGCGACCGCCGGCGCGTCCTTCGTCCATTATATCGCCGAGAGCGCTTCGTATTGCCCATGCGCGGCCATCAATTTCTGCGGCAGCGGTGTGATCGCGTTTCGAAGAAATAAAAAAAAAATATCGTGGCTTATAGGGGAACGTTATATAGCAGATGATTCGCTTTGTTAACTGTTTCAGTTGGTGGAGATTTAATTTGTTGGGTTCGAGCATTCTAGAGCGAGAGATAGATTTTTTGTTGCGTTGATCGAATTTTAAGTTTTAAATAACATTTCGGCGTTTACTTATATAAAATACCTTTCATAAGTTAGTGCATATGGATTGATCATTTTTAAAAGTATACTTAATATATTATGCTTCAGTTTATTTTAAACATAAACTCAAGTATTTTCATAATATTATTTTCATATTACTATAACCTCAAAAATGTAAATGTAAATGATAAATTATTTACATAAATTTTGATGTTACAAATTATTTTGAAATTAGAACAATATTTTTAGCTATTAAACACAAAGTATCAATATAATATATAATAAAATGTTACCGTTTACTTAATACACAATACAAAATAGTTAGCTAACGAACCTGCAAAGAGTGCCTTTCAATAATAAATCAACTAATAAACATCAAGATATACTTAAACCCAAAAACATTAAAATATTGATTTATCCAAGAAATTCTTAAATCCAGTCGTCTTCACCATACACAAAATGTTCCCCTCTCTACCTAACCTTAATCTCTGTTCTCAGAGGTCTCTCGCGCACATCACACGAGCAATAATCAAAACATTGCATCCACTTCTCGAGCACGAAATTCAGAATAAACCTGGGCTGCAAAGAGCCGCAAAACTCATTGCACGACAATCGTGGCGATTTATGTATGCTTACCGTGGTAAACGCCATCGGCGCTACGCGCAAATTCGTCGAGCTTGCCGGCGTGGACAACTACGGGCGAGCAAATGAGGCTGCAGGCTACCGCGAGGAGACAACTCGCGACGACGACCCGCATGTTGACGTTGATTTTCGAGGCGTGGAGTATGCACCGCAGCGAGGATCTACATGACGGGGGTTAAGCGACGCACGAGAATTCGTAAACCGACGGTATGTATTTTGGTAGCTCGTTTGTTTGTTTGTTCGTCTTGGAAAGATCGATTCTTTTTATCTGGTTGAATACTGGCAACAACAGAAAGATAAAAAAGGCTCTTTAAGGGTAAAACCATCGTACATTTTCGAAAGATGAAATTTTTTTATTTCACTTTTCAACAAATTCTGTGGAAACTAATTCAAATTCTAAACAATCACATATCAGCTTACCTGCCGCAGGATGCCGGAAGTTAATATCAATTAACTTGATGTTTACGTCTCACTTTACTTAGAAAATATGTAGTTTTTTTACTAAAGTTACAAGGGCACAATGATAGAAAAAGTAATCTATAGTGCTAATAAATCACGCATTTCTTATTAAATTACTCATCAATTTCTTGATGAGTAATTCTTTCTTCAAACAAATTATTTTTTAAATTACCAGAAACACCTGCAAAGTACGTAATTCTGTTGTTGAATGATGTTTTCTTATTCCACGTTCAAATAGTTTATGCTAAAATAATTAGGTCGTGTTTTTTATTTTTGCACTTTAACGAAAAATGAAGATTACAGCCATTTGAAATTTGCGTGACGTCAGGATATTATACTTTCATGACGTCACGTAGCATTAGAGTATATCTATATATATCGAAAATTTGAAAACTTTAAACGTCTGTAACTTTCAAATTTTGCACTTTTATGATAAAAGAAAAAATACGACCTAATTATTTTTTGCTATTCTACCTATTTCACGTGAAACCCCAACTTTTTATTTTTATGCAACATCCCAATTTTTAATTAAAATGAGACTTTAAAAGTTAAATTCGTTCATATTGACTTTCGGAATCCTGCGATAGATACAAGCATATATGATCGATCAGGAGAGTCATTTAAAGCTAAGATTTTTAATGTATTTAGATGTAAAATTAATATTTTTGTACCGTATACCATAAAAATATCTTTCACTGGTATTGGTAATTTAGATTTAAATTCGTTTTAATATACTTTTTGAACACAAAAATAAAGAAAAAAATGTTTTTTAGAAAACTTAAGATGGTTTAGTGCCATTAATTAAGAAGAAATGTTGATAATTCTATTTTATTGATAACGAAATTTCCTGATGGAGTATGGGGTGTATTGTTTTTGATAAAAATTTATAGCTGAGTTTCTGATGAAGCGGAATGCCACCGACACATTTTTCAAAGTTTTTTCTTCTTACAAAGTATAAAATTTCATTGGAAAGAATGAATGAACGATAGACTTTTTTCGCACTAAGGTAGGATAATAAAAATAAATGCCTCTGAGGTCCTTTTTCTACAATTTAAGAATTTCTTAAAATATACTAGTTTAAAATAAACATTTACGAACATCAAAATCATATCGTCAAAAGTGGAAAATCATTTCGACATCTCGTTCATAATCGAACATTAACAAAAGTATGAAACAGTAATTAAAGAATGGGAGGGTTCTCCTAATTAAAAGAATGTTATTTAAATTTTATTTTAGTTTAATGACTCAGTGATAATTTCCATTCAAAGTCAAACTAAAACAAATAAAATGATCCATATTAAGATTAAAAAATATAATATTCTAATTTTCTTTATTAAATATTCTTTATAATAATTCACTTTATTCAAGAAATAATTTTTTTAAATCTTATTTCAGATGCACTTTTATAAATGTTTATGCAAATATTTCTATTATCTATAAAATATAAAATATCGTGACGTGATAGGTTAAATTTGTTTTTCGAGCCTTTGCATTGGAGGATTTCAAAAATTTAAAAAACTCCTCTGAGAATGAAAAGTACCCTCAAGTATACCTTGCATTTTGCCTGTCCCTTGATGCCGACAAGCGTGACTATCGACCAAATGTTAAGTCTCAAATGACCGAGATTCGAGTTAAAATTCTCTGCACCATTACACATTCTGAGCACGGATTATTTGCTATTTGCGCTCTCAAACTGAATGACAAGTGCAGTCAAATAGTCCACTGCCCTTTCACTCTAGAGACTCTTTGCTGTCTCTGTACTAATGCAACAAGTTAGCGTGTAAAAAATATGTCACTTGCAATATTAAAACTTAGTACGAATCGAGAACTGCTATATGATTTGTCATGTTAACTGCACCATAAATATAAAACATCTAATTACTGGTATTATTCTTCAATTACTGATATATAAATATAGCTGTAGTTATTCAGCTTGCTTGTGGAAAATATATTTGTAGGTGTTTTAAATAAGTTTTGAAGTTATTCAATGTGTTAACGAGTAAAACAACTATTAATTAGATATATTAAGACCGCTGTATAACGTTAAAAGTTGTATTCTTTTGTTACGAGTACCTTAAATTATACTTTAGAGTATTAAAAATAATAAATGAGGCGCGAAAAATTTTTTTAATTAATTTATAGAGCATTACGTGAAGTACGTCGGAGTGATGAAAGAAGCCCGTAGAGACTCAAAATTCTCAAACTAATGGGAAGACGAAGAAAATTTGCATTTAAAAAGGCAGTTGTATGATTCAGACTTGTATAAAGTAAAAATATTTATAATCAAGGAATTATTGCTAGCAGCATAATTTGGACTTTTTATTTAGTGTACTTGAAAATTTGGCAGTAATCTGAGAAAAAGATTACCCATACAAGTATATAGGGATTTTTTGATTGGTTGAATCTATCTTTTGTTATAAACAATTATTCACGAAAATTTATAGTTAATAATGCATTATTTTTGTAAAAATAATTCTTCCAAAAATTATTATTTAAAAACAACTTACTTACTTCCCTAGCTATTGGCACGTAAATAATGAGGAAAGTTTATTTTTGCTTTAAGTTATAATATACGGCACTTATACTTCTTTTACACAGTTCCAGCGCGGAACATCATTGGATATATATACTTATGCTTCCTACTAAAGGAAGCTTTGTAATAGTAAAAAAAAGTTTCTTAAAAACATGTTAGAAATATGTTTTTGTGCATTTGTAATCAAAAGACACTATTTTTAGAAAATGTCCGTATGAACGTGTGTGTGTGTGCGTGCGTGTGTGTGTGCGTGTGTGTGTGTATGTGTGTGTGTGTGTCTGTGCGTATGTATGTATGTGCAGCAGCATATCTCCAATAATCTACGGTTAAATTTAATGTTTCAGGGCTCATTTTTTTGTCTTTTGTAAAGGAAGGATGTTTAAACATATGTTGTTTCATTTTTGATGCGTTATTGTTCTTTTATTGGTTTTTCGATTTTTTATTTTTAATTTTTCGTTTTTTTTAATACCTTAGAAATAATATCATCGATTTAGTGTTAATACATTTCAAAGAGCTTAAAATTACCTATCTTTTCCGACCCGAAAATTTTGTATAAGCTATTTCCATGTTTTTTTTTACGATTAAATCTACGAAACATATCATGGAACTATATCAGTAACATCGAGTATAATATTCAATAAAAGTTTTGAGCGATTTTAGTTTTCTTTTGATGAAAAAAAAATATTTTGTAAAGAAGATCGATTTTCTGGATTGAACGATAACTTGAGTAAATCGACATTACTCTCTTTTAAAACTTCCAGAAAGATAGCTTAGAACTATCTCTTGTATAAGTTCTTTGCCCAGATCTCGAGGACGTTTATTTTTCGAGATATTTGAGGTTATGTTTGTTTCTAACTTTTATTTTATCACTTATATCTCGAAAATGGCTCGGTCATTTTTTGCTAACTGGGGCTCATTTTTATCATTCCTCGATGAGGATTAGTTAGGAGACTCGTTTTAGTTTTACAATGATTTTTCTATTTTACGATCGTTTCAGTGTACGTGCATTCAAAAGAGAATAAAATTGTTTTTTTAAATGGCGATATTTTGGAAGTATATGATAGAAAATCTTTATATATGAATTAACATGAAATAGGTTTCCACTATCTCTTGGCAGTATTGGCTGAGGTCTTTCCAGAATATGAAATCTTTTATTTTTCAAGATATTTTTGGTTATATTTTATTAATTGATTTTTTATTGCCTATTTTTTGGGAATTACGCGGCAATTTTTTACGAAACGCTCATTTTTTATTGTTTTTTGATGAAATGAAATATATTTTTTAGATTCATTGACCTCGTTTTTATTTTATAATAATTTTTCATTTTTATGATTTTTTTTAATTTAGTCGCTTATTCCTTGGGTATTTAGCGGTAATTATTTTTTATTCAAAGCTCATTATTCTGTTTTTTCATAGAGATTCAAAATTAAAAAGACTTTTTAAATTTCGTCAAATTGTTTTTATTTTATAACAATTTTTATAATCTATACTTTTTTTCTGTTGGTATAATAAATTATCTCTCCATAAACTTAAAAGTTTTACTAATTATAATAGTTTAATGAATTTTTTTTATGAACATACGTAATCAGAAAAGTAATGATTCTCGATTCGTTTTTATTTTATAACGATTTTTGTATTTATGATATTTTCATAGTGCAATGTTTGATTATAAGTTTATAATTTTTTGTAATTTATCTTTTGACTACAATCAATGATAAAAAGAACACCATTTTTTAGATATTCATAAGAAAGAAATAGAGCAATTTAAAGAAAATGTATTGGAATAAAGAAATTCATATTGGAACAATTTATTTAGTTTGAGGAAGCTAAGTGGCATGAATTGGCAGCTGTTCTTTGTAAATGAACAGTAAATCATTAATTATTATTTAAGATTATTATATAGTGTCATTTCAATAATAACATAGAATTCGCAGGGTGGCGTTATTTGTCTGTTTTACGGGTCGCTTAGCTATGTTAAAATTTACGACAGGAAAGGGTTTTTATTCGATACTAATGTCAGAATAAAAATCATCTGCGATATCAACGCTATCAGTGATCCAGTCATTCAGACCGTCCTCATCATAGTGTAGACTGACAGCGCTTATTTTATGAAAAAAAATGTATAAATGTTTCATACGCCGTAGAATATGTAGAATTATAGACCATAAAACAGATTTTCTATTTATCGTTTCTTTTATTTATAAAATATTGGCAAAATTTCACTACATTTTTGGAACAGAATTTGGTTCATTTGCAAAAAAATTGTATAGTCCATGAATTTCATTAAAATCACTTCCGAAATTACAAATCATTTCGAGGCCGGCTATTATAATCGTTGACCTGAACCACTTAACCCTCGAAAGACAAAGCAATACTGGCAAAAGTATCGCAAAATGAGCGAAATTTCAATTCGCATTTTGTTTGAACAGTCGAGATGGTACAGCAGCCGGTCTGCTCTTTACACGGTATCATAATGGCGCTTGTAATAAACAAGCGTTCATGGAAAGACATAATATCGCGGCCGAGCCGCACGGCTGGCTGGCTGCAGCAGCCGGAGTTGCGCGCACTTTTATTGCCGGGCTCGAGAGTCGGGACGAGAGGCTGCTGCTGCTGCTGCTGCTTGCGTGCGTGCGCGCGCCTATATAACAGTAAAGGCAATTTAACGTTCGAGCACATGTCCGTCCACTCGTATAACGTTGTTTAGAAGGGATCGTACCGAGTTCGGAGTCCCACTCAAGTTATGACGAAACAAGCCGCGGCAGATAAAAACCGTATATAAATTGAAGTTGAAGTTCATTTTCGGGAAGTGTATGAAGACCATGTGTTGTGTCACTGAAAATAGCGTGTGACCTCTATAATAATTTGCTCTATATTTTCTTTGAACGAAGTAATACTCTGTAATTTAGTATTGGTTAATGATATTAATAAATCGTACACGAGGAATTCTACAAAAAATCGGCCGATAAGTGGTTCTAAAAGTGACGAAAAATAAATTATGAGGTACGCCTCTGCAACTTGATTTGACGTTTTGTATAATAGACCTGAAATGTATGAGAAGATTTTCCAACATGGGAAAAAGACCTTGTAACACATCTTTTTCTGTATTATATCAATTTTTCTTACGGGAATTTAACATGATAATTATGGACTAAAATGGTCACTACTGATACAATAATCACTTGGCTCCTAATGGCGCTACAAAATTTGTATGTAACATAATTTAAAATAAAGATATAAAGCTTTAGTTGGAGATGTGCTGCGATAAAAATGATTAATTTAATTAATATCAAAAATTATGAACGATCAAAGATAGTAAATAAATATGAAAAGATAGTTCAAAACGAGAAGTTATGAAATTTAGTAATTTTTTCGTGTTTATTCACTATCTTTAAGCGTTCATAACTATAAATATTATTAACCTTTTTCAACTCGGCACGTCTCGAATTCAATAGCAGCTTTCGTCACTAGGAAGTACTGCTGAATTTACACTACGCAAGGGCACGAGGGCCGCACGATCACAAGAGGGTGTAAAGATTATGCTCGTATGGCAAACATTATTTTTTGATACGGTGTGCGTAAAAAAATTGATTTTACGCCCCTTTTGAGGGCGTGAAATGCAATTTTACGTAATCATAGAAAATTAATGTATGCAACTCAGGCGTAGAATATTGCGCTCCGACTGTGTAGTCGCACAATAGAAGGGCCTCATGTAGTGAGATCGCACTGGATTGTAAAATTCCAGGCCGGAGTTGTAAGTACAACATTTTTATATGAGTGCATAAAGTAGCATTTTAAACACCGAAAAGAATTCGTAAAATTTAACTTTACGCACACTGTATCGAAGACTCTTTTTCTTTACTTTATACTCTTTTTCATATATAACATTTGCACCATTAGAAGTCAACGATTGTTGTGTTAATGGTGGCCGCTTTTAGTCTATAATTACCATATTAAATTCCCATAAGAAAAACTGATATACATAAAAAAGTGTGGGATAGGGTCTACTTCGCATATTGAAAATTTTTTCTCGTACATTCTATTTTAGAACTTATATATGGGTAATTCCACGGCAAGTGAGCAAGTGAAAATTTTAAATACTCTGAAACTGCAAGAAATACTGATGTATTTCATACTGAAAATATGTAAAAGAATTCCAAATCCTATATTGGTTCAGGATTTACGCTAACCTGAAAAACATGATTATTTGCATTATTTTAATTTTTCTCAGAATTTATGTATTTTTATCTCAAAATCTATAAAAAATATAGTACTTTAGTCCATGTGTTTTGGAAAGAGAATTTGATGCAGAATATGGTAGTATTTTTTGCACCACCAAAGACAGCGATGAAATTTTAAGCTGAGCGCCAGAAGAAATTTTATTGAAAGATATTTGAATGCTAGTTTTAGACCTCTTATAGACCGATTTTTTCTGTAATTTCTCATATGTTTAAAACAGGTAAAATTAGATAGTTCATTTTAGTTCCGGATTAAGAATTTATAAATTGTTAAAAATTATCTAATACGTAAATGATCATATAAATAAGGTAGTGCAACGTTTTCAAGTTCCATTTGACTTAAAAATTTTAAATATTTATTTATTTTTCATACCAAAATACAATAACTGATAAATCGTAGTTTTTTACACGTAATATTTTCCTTTGGTCTCCTGGTTTTGGATTTTTTTTAGTATTCGTTAATACAAAATAAAAATAACAGACCGTATAATTGTAGTTTACCATTAAAAACCCTTGGTGTACACATTAGTCTATAGTTAGAGAAACCAATTAAAAGGGTCTCATGCAGTAATACAAAGTAAGTAATTGCTTTGCTAAGCTTTTTAACCTTTTTATTTAAGGAGACATGACAACCTCAGAATTATAATTAAATTGGTTATATATTTTTAGGTGAGAATGAATTATTCATTATATATTACATTTTCTTTTTCGGTAAATTTATATATTTTATCGAAATATATCGGACTTACATGATTTTGAGAGTTCTAAGCGTCGGATTGAACTTTTCTAACGGTTATTTTATACAAAATACAAGCAATGCTGTATGAGCGAAGGAATTTGTATTAAAAATTCACATACATAAGTTATAGTCTCTTAAAGTCACATTTTTTATTTTTTAAGTTTTTATCGTAAATTTTGGATTTGAAAGGCTTATAACTTATGTCTGTGAATTTTTAATACAAATTCCTTCGCTCATGTCAGATTTATTTGTAGTTTGCACAAATTAATCGTTGGAAAAGTTCAATCCGATGCTTAGAACTCTCAATGTCATGTGGATGATGAAAAAAGAGCAGTTTCTCATCGGTAGGTATTTAGGTGACATAACGACCAAAAAAGAATTTTTTTCCGATATACGAGGGTAGTTCAATAAGTCTTTAGAATGACCAACAGATGGCGCGCGAATCGCTCCAAATCATCTGTTTTCAGTCAGCACCACTCCCGACTAGATATATGGTGCAGTCACAGTCCACATCTTCTGAGTTTACGTGTTTTTATAACCAATTGAAAAAAAAAAAATTGCTTGTTAAGAAAAATGGAAAAAAACGAGTTCAGAGCGGTAATTAAACATTTTCATTTAAAGGGTTTAACTCCATATGAGATAAAAAATGAATTGGACTCAGTTCATGGCACATCTGCCCCTGCCTTAGCAACGGTTTATAACTGGGTAAATGAATTTAAGCGTGGTCGTACATCAATAAGTGACGAACCACGTTCAGGAAGGCCCGTAGAAGCAACTACTCCCGAAATCATCAATAAAATCCACGATATGGTGTTGAAGGATAGAAGATTAAAAGTGCGTGAGTTAGCTGAGGCCACAAGGATATCTATAGGTGCAGTTGTTTCAATTCTACATGAAAAATTAGGCATGAAAAAGCTATCGGCAAGATGGGTGCCGCGTTTGCTCTCAGCTGAGAATAAACGCAATAGAGTGGTCGCCTCTGAGGCTCTTTTGGCGCGCATAAGTCGGAATCCTGAGGAATTTTTTCGTCGATTTGTGACTGTGGATGAAACATGGATACACCACTACACTCCTGAGACAAAGGAACAATCCAAACAGTGGATTTCCACAGGCGAACCAGCTCCAAGGAAGGCAAAGACCGTAAAGTCAGCTGGTAAGGTTATGGCTACAGTTTTTTGGGATGCACGTGGAATTATACTTATTGACTACTTGGAAAAGGGTAAAACAATTACTGGTGAGTATTATGCATCATTATTAGAGCAGCTGAAAGAAGAAATTAAAAAAAACGACCACATTTGGCGAGAAAAAAATTCTCTTTCATCACGACAACGCCCGAGTTCACACATGCTTCGTTTCAATGGCTAAAATTGAAGAACTAAAATTCGAATTGGTCGAACACCCTCCGTATTTACCAGATTTAGCCCCCAGTGACTTTTTCTTATTTCCAAACTTGAAAAAATGGCTCGGTGGACAGAGATTTACGGACAACGAAGACGTCATTGCCTCTGTAAGTGCTTATTTTGAGGAACTTCCGAAAACGCACTTTTCTGAAGGATTAAAAAAACTTAAAAAGCGATTGACCAAGTGTATAGAGCTCCAAGGAGATTATGTTGAAAAATAAAAAAAAATTTACCCAAAAAAAATTGTTTTTATACTTTATTCTAAAGACTTATTGAACTACCCTCGTATTTCAATAAAGTATATAAATTTACCGAAAAAAATGTAATATATGATGAATAATTCATTCTCACCAAAAATATATAACCAATTTACTTAAAATTCTAAGGTGGTCATGACCCTTTTTTTAATTTTTTTAATTTTAGTCATAAGTGACTTTTTGTGATTTAAACTTTTCTTAAAATGCACGATTTATTTTTTTTTTTCATTAAATTTTTTCTTATTATTTTTTTTTGAGAATCAACCAATTTAAAGAAAAAAATAATTATATTACTTGGACTCATATAAATAATTTTTATTTTTGGTTTAACCATCGTCTGCTTCTTACGAATATTTGCAACATTGATGACTTCTTTAGTATTTAAACTTACGGATGCAGATATTTTTAATTAAAATTGTATCACAAATATCTTCGTACAGTGTAGATTTATAAGGTTGCTAACTGATTTTTGTAAAGGATCCCAGATCCTATTATAAAGACCATGCAACTTTTGTTACGGACCCAAACACATTTACATAATCCGATTGTAAGATTTCGTCTTTTTTCACTTCTTACCAAGGGCACTTTATTATTCGGACCGGACGTGGAATATTAGCTTGAGAAAGTCTCAGAATAATAGGATCGTTTTATTTATTTCTACTGTCAAAATCTTCTAAAAGGAATAAATTAATGCCTATGTCTAAGTTCTTCGAAAAACTTACTTTTCATTAAAAATTCATAGTACATATAAATTCTTGAATTTTTTGGTATAATCATTGTTTATTTTAATTACATTTTAATAACATAAAAGTATTATTACACACAATTATTATAGTACACATAAAACTTTAAATAGGGTCACTGGACCAGTAAATGATCAACTAAGGATTTGCGGAACTGTATCCATTTATTTGCAATGTTTTTAAATTAGTAAGATAAACATAACCAATAAAAATATACTACACCTTAATACTTAAGGCCAATTGCTTTAGTAAGAATGCGAAAAACTCCATGTAATATTACATTTAAAGATTCAATATATTTAAAACTACCAGCGAATGACCACCACTCCTCCAATATATATTGTATATTTTTAACATATAACTTTCTATGTTTTTCATGCAATTATGAAAGAATGTTTAATTATTAATAAGAAGCACAGGCTCTATACATTCTCTCCTGTATATTTTACGCAATTAAAATATTCTAGTAAGCTTGTACTCAGATTCTATATGCACTTCGCTTCTTCTGTGTATATTTTGAGAAAGAATAACATTGGCAAATATTTAACAGACTTTACTTGCGAAATATTCATTTCTTTTATCAAAGATAATCTTATCCAATTATCAAAACATTGATAAGTGAATTAAATGCTTATGACACCGATAGAATTTGAAACCATAGTCGTTGCTTAAAATAGTACATTATGTAACAAGGGCAAAAAGTCGAATATTTTTCCCGCATGTGAGTTTACTGTATCACTCCAGGGAAAAATCGACTTTTTTCTCAAGTTACATAGAGTACTTTATGCCCATCTCAACTGTGGCCACTTTTTGACTTGGAAAGCCGGACTAATGGAATAATATAATAATAATACTAAAAGACAATTTTATTAAAAGGCAATCGAAAATCAGGGTTATTGGTAGAACTTGACGAAATAAAGAAATTTGGACTAGTTTCTAGTGAAGCCACTTTTTCCCGCAAAAAGTGACTTGCGGAAAAAAGTGATTTGCGGGCAAAAAGTGTAATTTTGGTCTCGCTTTTCAGGAAAAAAGGTGTCCATTTTCATTCGGATAGGCATAAAATTATTTATCTATTCAAAACCTTATATTACATTAGAATTTAAATGTTACTAATTAGCATGAATAATAACTATTTTTAAATATAGAACTTCAATACTATTGGTACACAGGTTTCCAAGGAAATGCCAAATCCATTTCTTCTATTGAAAATAATTCCGTAATTTTTATTAGTTAATCACGTTTCACTATTTAAAGGCGTTAACATTATATTGGAAATCCATGAAATTAAAAATTTTTAGACTGCTATACAATGTAACTGTATAATTAGCATTATTTATTTGCTACTGTTTAGATTAAAAACGACCATTCTAATGCTCTCAAGGAAACTTTAAGATACATTGAAATTTCGGGTGCGACAAACAACCAGTCATCTGTTTCGGCTAGGTGAGTCCAGGTGGTCTGTTTATTTTATTATGGATCAAAACGTTGCATGTTTCCCATGCGATGGTCGGAGAGTTGGTTAACACTTGTAATTCGCAAGAAGTTTTCCTTTGGATAAGGGCTCGTAGGTTACAATATATGTCTTGCTGTAGTCGGAGGCAGGAAAGAAATTGGTTTTCGGTAAGGAAAATGTGTTGGTTGGTTATGTGGTTTCGGGCGATGAACTGTCCGTTAGGGTTTATGTTTGCAATGGTTTCGCCTGCTTGTGGTACCAATACTGAGTGTATTCGGTGTAGTTCGTAGAAAGAATTGGAGTAGAGAGGTAAGGTTATTGTTATACTTATTGTTCTTCTCATTCTTCTTATTTATATTTGATAAAATTTTTGGAAGTCGGAGGAGAAAGAGTCGATGGTTGGGAGTATGGTGTTGGGTTCTTTTTGTTGAATTAGTCTTTTTAAATTTTCTTTGAGGTTGTTGGGAAGTAGCAGCGTACTGATCATTCGTTGAGTTGCGGATTCGATTATTTCCATCGTATCGTGGTATATCTGGATATTTTTGTCCAGTGTGGTTTGTGTTGTGGTGAACCATATTTGCATACAATTCAAGAAGTTTTTAAGCGAACTTTGAAGTAATGATCTGACTTCTTGGATAGTGTTGTAGCGGTATAATCTATTGTCTTCTCTTAGTGTGTCAAGTTCTCGGAGTTCCTTTGTGATACCGTTAATAATTGTGGTTAGTTTTTTCTTGGTTCCTTCTGTTTTTTCTGTGGCGTCAGGAAGATTGGTGAGACGGTACAGAAGTTCAGTTGCTGTATCCAATCTTCTGAAGAAATGTTTTGCTTGTGCTGAGAGTAGTTTGCATTCTGTTACGTTGGTTGGGCATTCGTAAATTGCTTGTTTGACCAATGGCACTAAGTCATGTTCATGATGTAGGCTATAGCTGTCTATTTCAGTGGAGAGTACGTGGTGGCTGATGTGGTTATGGAAGTTGCCCATGTTCTCAAAATATAGTCCTGGGTTATTAGGAAGGTGGGTTATAGTGTAGGCATATGAGTGGATTATTCTTGCAAGCACAAGTATTACTACCATTATCTCTATTGTAAACATTGTTTTTGTGGTGTTTCCTGTTGACAGAAGTTAAAGATTAAAAAAAAATATTGTTTAACTTTCGCAAGCAATTGAAGCGGATTGAAGTTAGTTTGACCATTCTGCTGAAGCGCCAACTGAATTAATTAATGTGGCAAAGTGTACAAGCATGTCCAGTATCCTCTTTTTTTTATTTTTTTTTTTTTATATTCTTAATCTGTGTTTGTGTCTTCATTATTAGAATGATTTTCATTTAAATGAGGAGCGTACATGGATATGAACGATGCTCTGTTTTATGGAATTCTTGGAGGAGGGTGTACTATTGCATTTATTGGGTGCAATTCACAATCGTAGCTTTGGCTGCGCATGTGTGGTAATTCTGGTTGTTTTTTGTTGATATAGCATTTTATACATAATGTAATCATCAGAGTTAGTATGAGGATTAGTATGACTGCGTATGATCCTATGGATCCATAATATATGTATGAGTTTAGTTTTTCATTGTCCTGTTCAGCGATGAATGAGTCATATTTGTTTTGTATTGTTTCGAGTGTTACCTGGGATTCCAGTTTTGCTGGTGCGTATTTTGGTGTGAAGGTTGGATGGTTAAGTGAGTTATTTATAATTCTTAATTTATGGTGAAAGAGGTTATCAATATTGGTTATGTTAAGTGATAGTTTAGGCAAATAAAGGAATTCAACACTTGTGCCTAGGTTTTTCATTCCTACTAATGTTGTGTGGTCTTGGCGCGCAGAGCATCTAGGTTGGATTTTGAGTAGTCCTACGTCTGTTTTTCTTATTAGTTCGTGTTGTTCCCCGGGACATAAAATCTGTATTGTGGTGAGTTTGGGAAAATAGTACAGCCATCCATCAATAGAGTCAAGGTGAGTCCAATGATAGATATGTTTGGGAAGGTAACTTATGCTACATTTCTTAAGGCTGTCATGGTTGGGTTGATTAAAAGGGTAGTCTGCTTTAGGTCCCGAGAAAAAAGCGTTTTTTTCAGCGATTTTTTTTAAAGGAAAGGAAATGATTGTGGTAAACAAAATTTTGAGAACATAATGTACTATATTTTAGCTTTATAAAACAATTTTTAATTATTAAAAAATATTAAAATTTCTTCAAGTTATGACCATTTTGCCAGAGCGCCTGGAGTCTGCACTTTCTAATCGGTGCCGGTGATGGAAGTCGTGCGGTGCGTCTGAAACAGTCGAGATAAATTTTTTTTTAATTTGTATATCTTTCTTTTCTATATGAACTCAAAAAATATCGAAGAAGTTGTCAAATTCCAAAATATTCAAAGTTTAAAAAAAAATTCACTTTTTTGAAAAGAAAAATTCACTTTTTTGAAAAGAAAAATTCACTTTTTTGAAAAAAAAAATTCACTTTTTTGAAAAAAAAAATTCACTTTTTTGAAAAAAAAATTCACTTTTTTGAAAAAAAAAATTCACTTTTTTGAAAAAAAAAAATCACTTTTTTGAAAAAAAAAATTCACTTTTTTGAAAAAAAAAATTCACTTTTTTGAACAAAAAATTCACTTTTTTGAAAAAAAAATTCACTTTTTTGAAAAAAAAAATTCACTTTTTTGAAAAAAAAAATCACTTTTTTGAAAAAAAAAATCACTTTTTTGAAAAAAAAAATTCACTTTTTAAAAAAAAAATTCATTTTTTTGAAAAAAAAATTCACTTTTAAAAAAAAAATTCACTTTTAAAAAAAAAAATTCACTTTTTTGAAAAAAAAATTCACTTTTTTGAAAAAAAAAATCACTTTTTTGAAAAAAAAAATCACTTTTTTGAAAAAAAAATTCACTTTTTTGAAAAAAAAAATCACTTTTTTGAAAAAAAAAATCACTTTTTTGAAAAAAAAAATCACTTTTTTGAAAAAAAAATTTACTTTAAGTTGCAAAAAAGTAGTTTAAATAATACTTTTGTCCAACTTTTTTAGTTCAAATAGAAGATAATTTAATACTGAAACTAGATAACATCGATTTTTTTCGATCGGACGTATATTCTTTTTGCTATCACCGGCACCGTTTTCTAAAAATCGTAAAAATGAAAACTCGAGAAAACGTGCTTTAAAGTTTTCGGTCCAAAAAAAAATATAAGTTTTTGGGTACTTACAGTAATTAGAGGTTAATCAGCTATCCCTGGGCCATACACTAGTCCTTCTTCTTCAAAAAAAACTTGTTTTTGCTGAGGATTTCCAAACTTCGGGCTGTACGAGCCTTCTTGCAATTTTAAAATTATTTTAAATTTATAAAACTGTCAGAATGATGCGCGCCGGTTCTTCTGCGTTATGCGCTCAGCATCGACGGCGTCAGCAAAATTTTTGCACTGCTGCCCGATGATGATATTGAGGAGCTGCATGGTGGAAAGTACAGCAGAGTAGCCCTCGTTAAAAATGCCTGCAGCCATATATGCTGCAATTTCGACGATTTTATAGCCGGAATTCAAATGTTTCGGACTTAGGCGCCACACAATCGAATTGAATGATTCGTTGGAATTTTGAGTGTGGCCGCCTAAGCACCACCTCATTAAATCATCATTAGAGAGCTCTTCATAAATTGGACGAATGTGCTTCTCCACGGTTTCATAGATTAATCTCGCTGGATGTTTGTAAGATGCAAGATTATTCGCCGCTTGAGCCTTGCGCTATTCGCACCAACTCTCGGCACCTTCTGGACAATTTTCATGCCGACAATTTTCATCCGTGGAGCAGTAGTGGTCTAATGTTGCTATAATAGCTTTCTTCATACCTTTCACTGAATCAATATTTCGATGAATTGCCAGACCGTAGTATATCGTCAATTTCTTGATTACACTCTCCGATAGCCGCGTCTTTCCTCCGAGTTTCTTGGTTTTTCTTTTATTACGTAAACGAGTACCCATACGCTTTTGCACGTGTCCAACACACTCATTTTTCGTCACTGTATACTCGTCCCCGTAAGGATTGCTATTTAAGATTCCAGTAAAAGTTTTGGAGTCGCCATCGCCGATATAATTAGTGTACATAACTCCGAATTTCTCGACGGATCTCGAAAACATCTCCATTATGGAATCCATCTCCATCTTCCCTGACGAACCTGCATGATTTGAGGAGCATGAGTCTTTATGATTCTCATACCGCTCCTCAAATGCGTCTTCGTCGAAAGTATTTTTACTTATGGCACACGAATGACAATATCCACTTTTTACAATGAGATCGATTACTTTGCCACTGTAGTATCCGATGAGCGTTGTTACACCGTACAAGGAAGTATAACCGCGCTTTTTCCACGATCCATCGCCCGAAACCTTCAAATGATTCGCAGGTCTTTCATGTTCAATGTTTTTTTCTTTTTTTTCCTTTACGGCTTTATCGCAGGTGCTCTTGAACATTGTCTTCGACGCTGCGTGCAAATGCTCAACGATTTGTTGGTAAGTAGATTTTGCAAAGCCTGCTTCCCATAGATCCGAATGGTGCGCTTCTTTTTTTGATAGTTGTGGGCGTTGGGTTTTCGGTAGGGTCTATCGATTCAACTTCTTGCATGGAATCAATTAAATTTTCATGTATAGAATTTACTCTTTTATTTTGGTTTCGATGTAATTTAATCTTTTTATTAGTGTAGTCCAGAAAAATGGGTGTTGATAACTTGAGTACCTTATGTTTTGCACCGAGTGGTTCATGTAACTTTGGTTGAATCGTAGTGGCGATATATCGAGGAAGACTATTATTTTCCAGTCTACTTGAGTGTATCTCATGTCTTTTAACCTCTCGAAGTAGATCCCGGGGTTTTCATTGATCTCTTGAATGGAGAATCTATCCGTTGTGTTTCCGTGAATTCCAAGGGCTATTATGATTACTAGATCGCACCTCATCTGTTACAAAATTGTTCTTATCTGTGATAGGCTCGTTTTATTTTGTCGATATGTTTAAGAAACGGTTTGCCAGTTTCATCTTCTAGAATGACGTTGTGTTTTTCTAATATTTCTATTATCTTGTATGGACCCTTGTAAGTCATATCTAGTTTATCTATTCTTTGTTCTTTAAGTTCATATACGCTGTCACCTGGCGAGTAAGGGTGGTCTGTAGTTTTTTTATCATAATAATGTTTGAATTTATATTTCGAGTCTATCAGAGTCTGCGTTGCAATCATCCTAGTGTCATGTAGTCTATTTATTAAATCGGTTGAGTATGATGGATATGTTTCGGTGTTATTTGAAAATGAAGTTGGGGTGCGAGCTGGTTTACCAAAAATTAGTTCGAATGGCGTAAATTTGATGGACTCGTGAACACTAGTGTTGTAGGAAAATATAGCAAAAGGTATTATTTTGTCCCAGTCCTCGTATTTATCGATGTATTGGCGAATATATTCCATGAGCACTAGGTGGCTTCTTTTTAGGCTGCCATTGGATCGGGATGGTAACCGGATGTCCTGACTTGGTTTATTTTGAATATAGCGTCGGCTATTGTTTCGGCTTTAGTGTCTGGAATTGCAACGGCGATGCAGTATTTCGTGAGATTGTCTTGAATTGTGAGTATATGTTTATTACCATAGGGAGATATAGAGTCTGCTACGTTAGTGAGGGTCTCTCGAAGATCTTGCAGTGAGACAAGTTCGAAATGCTTATTAATCAATATTGCTGTAAGGATATTTATCGTGGATTTTGGTGTTACGATGACCTGCCCCTTTTTGGGTTTCAGGTTTTGATACTATGAGTATCGATTTTACCTAAGTCTATCAATAGTTTTGTGATAGGTGTGGCGAATTCGCAATCTGCAGAAGTAAAGTGAAGGATGTTATCCTTCATGTGTGTTATACCTTTGTTGATGAGTTTGATTTTTAATTTAATGTCCGGTCTTATGATAAATTCAGGATAAAATATTCCCGGTGGTATAGTACCTGAGGCTTTGGACATAGGATCGTTACCTATGAAGTCATCGGGTTCTATTGATGACTCATCTGTTTCCTCGCGTAGTGCAGATAGTGGGTTCCTCAACTGTCGCCTAAATTCGGCAACGGAATCGGCAGATTCGCTATTTTCGGACAGTTCGGGTTCAACCGGGATTAATCGTGCCATTGGGTGCCGTCGTCCTCGCATGTTGGAGTGGTGGTCGTCCCACCAGTAATCTTCAACTCGTTCTACTTCGTCTGATGAAGAGTTCTCGGGGTTTACTTCCCTGATATTTTTATTTTGTGTTTCCGCGGGATGTTGCTCATCTTCAGAAGAGGGGGTTGTCCTTCTAGTTGGTGGCCCTTTCGATATAAGGTTTGAAATCCACTGTGTTGTTTTCTTGGTTCCGGTGGTGGTTCTGTGACAGTACTGGAGTCGTCTCCCAAGCTGAAGATGACCCTTTATACGAGTGCTGGGCGTTCAGTTTTGGATGTTCCACTGGTTGATGGAATCGGTTTGGATGCTTTTGATTGCAATATTTTATCCATGTTGAGTGGTGCGGATTTCTGTAGTACTATTGCCGGTTTAAGCAATAGTGGCTCCTGCTGTCTCGGAATGGGATTCGACAGGATTAGGGGATTTATTTTTGAAACCCATTGGTTTTCCTTTAGTACTTTGGGTGATTTTTGCTGAAGAGGATGTTGGTAGTGCAATGGAATTAGGCTGTACGGGGTTTCTGGATAAAGCATCTGCGTTAATATTTAGTCGTCCTGGTTTGTACATGAATTTATATTCGTATTCCCTTAACCTAGTGCGCCATCTAATAACGCGTTGGACAGGGGGTTTAACTGAGTCTATCCATTTTAATGGTTCATGATCATTGATTAGGGTGAACACCCGACCATAAAAGTAAAGTCGAAAATGGAGTACTGCGTAAATTATTGCGAGGCATTCCTTCTCGGTCGTACCATAATTTTTTTCGGCTGGCTTCGTTATATGGGACATGTAGGCTATAGGGCAATCTTCGCCGATCTTTCCCTGATTTAGGACAGCTCCGACCGCAAAGTCCGATGAATCTGTCGTCAAAATAATGGGTTGAAAGAAGTCGGGATATTGTAAGACAGGTGCCGTGCATAGTGCATTTTTCGAATCTTCAAAACTTTTATTATGTTCATCTTTCCATTCGAAAGGTATGGTTTTTTTAAGGTGATGTTAAACCCCGTGTTACTGGTACATACGGGGATCCACTTTTTTCATTCATTTTTACATTTTAAGAAAATATCTCTCTGAAAAGTTGTTCTTTTTGATTGGAATAATAACTTTGCATAGAGATATTTACTAAAAATTGAAAATTAAATGAGAAAAGTGGATCCTCGTATTTGTCGGTGACAGCTGGCTTTATCATCACCTTAATTAAATCAGATAGTGGTCGTGCTCTTGCAGAGAAGTTTTCGATGAATCTTCTGTAATATCCGGCGAGTCCTAGAAATTGTCGAATATTAGTTTGATTTTACGATCTTGGGAATTTCTGGAGTGCTTCTGTTTTCTTTGGGTCGGAGCGTACGCCATCTTCGCTGATAATGTGTCCTAGGTATTGGACTTCAGTGGCGAGAAATTCACATTTGTCCGGCTGAAGTGAAAGTTTAGCTTTTAATAAACGATCAAATAGCCTTATTATCTTTTTCTGATGTTCCTCTAGGTTTGATGCGTATACGATTACGTCATCCAGATATACCAAAAGTTCAACGTCTTGAAATCCCAATAGTACTTGGTTCATAAGACGTTGAAAGGTGGCTGGTGCGTTTTTTAAACCGAACGGCATTCTCACGCATTGGTAGTAGCCAGTGCCCGTGCTAAATACAGTTTTATGGCGGTCCTTGGGGTTCATTTTTATCTGGTGAAACCCGCTGGCCAAACGAAAATCGAAAAATATTTTGCACCGCCTAATCTATCCAAGATTTCATTAATCTGGGGCAAAGGATAGGCATCTCCGATGGTTTTTTCATTAAGGGCTCGATAATCGATGACCATCCGCCATCTTTTATTGCCCTTCGAATCTGCCTTCTTGGGTACAATCCATAAAGGACTACTTAAGGGAGAAGAGGAATTTTCAATAATTCCATTTTTAAGTAATTTATTCACTTGGTTTTTGATTTCGTCCGTATGAATCGGAGGGTACCTGTATTGTTTGATGAATACTGGGGCGTTGTCTGTAGTCGGGATGCTGTGTTCTAGTACGTCAGTCGCGGGCAAGGAGTCTTCAGGTAAATGGAATAACTCTTGGTATTTAGTGACGAGTTCAATCACATGTTTCCGTTCTTCGTTGTTGAAATGATTCATGCGTAAGGAGTCAACAATGCTTTGTAGGTGATTCGGAGAAATATCGTTGTCGCTGTTTTCTGTCTCGAAGAAATCTTCTGATTGGTCAAAGTCATAGGGTTGCAATTCCATGGGCGGAATTTCAATTTCAGCATCTTCTTCGTAAGCGTTGGTCGCTATGACGTAACACTCTTGTTTGTCGTTAGTAACCACAGCTTCTCCGATAAAGGTGTTTTTAGGGGTCTTGAGCCGGGGTATGTATCCAGATTTTAGATCAGTGGGAAACAAATTTATTTTTATTGGAGTTTTTGTTGTAGCCTGTAATATGTATTTGATTGGATTAGGTTTCCTATACTTGTAGTTAGTAAACCTTATTGGTTTAATAGGTCAAGACAATGCGATTAGGGCGTTATGGTGAAAGGAGATTTCTGCAGATTCTGTTTTTAAGAAATCAACACCTAATATTCCCTTTATAGGAATCGGGAGGTCGTCGGTTAGGACTTGGAACTTAATAGGTGTGTCAAAGAAGGTTAGTTTGGTGGTGTGTAAGGTTCGCTATGGCGTTATTTTCGTCAACCATTTTTGTGGTCTTTTGTATCCCAATAAAACGAGAGAAGAAAGGATTTGGTGGAAACGACGATAAAGAAAAATAATTGGGGTGGGAGTAACAGTTTTATTAATCTTTTCGTGAGGTTCGAGGTCTAAAGAGTCGAACTTAAATTATCCTAGATTTCGTAAATTATTAGATAGTTGTTTAAGTCAATGTGTACACCTTGTGTGGTAGCTTCGTTCTGTTGTCTAAGATTGTTGCACCCTACTTCGTCGATTATAGTATATTCGTCCCAATTGATTTCTTTTGGGGTTTGAGGTAGTCCATTTTCGATATCGTATAACGTTAGGTAGATTGTTTCGCCCTCGGAAATATTTACGACTTCGATGTTGGATTTCGTCTCTTGATATTCTATAGTAAGCCGTTTGTGATCGGGATCTGGAGATGTATTGGTTTGCAGTTCGAGAACTTCTATGGCTCTTTTTACTGCTTTGACAAATTTACTCCGTTTTTTTGTAGACGTATTTCCAATTATTGGTAGTGCGTCCCATATAATAAGTTGTTTATTATAAGGTTGGGCTGTTCAACTGTTTTTCTTGTCTAGACCGTGATTAAATCAGGGTCTGTAGGGTTGTAGACCTGATGGTAGGTATAATTTTATGCGGCTTAATTCTATCAATATTCTAGTATAAAATAAATAAAAATAAAAAAAAATAATAATACAATTATAATAATAGTGGTTTTAATATTTATAGCTTTATGGCTAGGGTGCGTGTATTTAAGGGGTGGTTCGTTGGAGTAATTAAATAAATTCTCCGTGTTTAACTATACATACAAATATACATATACATATATAGATGTATAAAAGAAAGAAAAAAAAAATAAATGTTATTGGAAGAGGATTATGAAATAATATAATAGTAATGATTTAAAATTGAACAGATGAGCAGAAAACAAAAGAAGTCTAAGGTAATTAATATTAACAAGTTATATTTTCAAATATTGTTAAAGAGAAAGAAAGAAAAATAAAAAAAAATGTACAAGGAGTGATGGGAGCTAGGATTTCGTTTTTTCCGGCATTCTTTATAAGCATGAGTAAATAATAATAAAAAAATTTACAACTAATATGACTAATAGTTAACTAGATAAGTGGTAGAATGTTATTAGAATATAGTCGGAATTTTGGTATTAGGCTGTGAAAATTTAAAGTGAATTTCTGATTGTATAAGTAAAAGTACTTACTGTCTAGCTAAGACTTTCGCGTATTATGTTGAAGATTTCTTCTTCTAACTTTGGGTTATTAACCGTTGATTCGTTTAAGTTGGTAAGTTAAATTTCTGAGTTTTTAATTTTATGTAATGAAATAGTTAGTTTAATATTAGGACTATAAACGCGTATATAAACGGACGGTACGTTATTAAATTGTTAATACGTCAGCCTACAAAATTTGATTGACGCGATAAGTTCGTTTCTGGATTTGTTTATTATCAACATGGGCAAATTTTAATTATCTCCCCAGATTTGTAAAATTAAATGGGGTAAATAAAATTTGGTAAGAATTAGTAGCACCAAAATAATACTTACGTACAAAATAAGAGTACACATATCTATAATTATAAGATACTTATCTTTATCGATATCAGTTTATTTTAAGATAGATCTAACGTGAACGTTATTTTATTTTGATATTTAAAATTAAAAATTTATTTTTGAAAGAACTTTAACCTAAAGTAATTTATTGATGTAATAAGTTTAATTTAAGTAGTCGAATCAGCTTTTCTGATTTCGACTTTAGAAAATAGGATCTCCTCAATTTCCTTATTACTTATGGCTCTTACATCACGATAAACTTATGGTCTTCTATTAGACGGTATTTTTAGTAATATAGTTATTATTATTTTTTTTTTCAAAGCGCGTTTTTCCGTAGAGATTTCTGATTTTTCATTTACTTGGGCACTTGACCTGCAACAATAGGGAACACCCGGTGGGTCTTGCGCCAAATTATTTAACAGGACAACCAAGTTCAGAGGAACTCGTTACGTGTAATCGATGCAAGGGAAAAGAAAAGGAAAAAAAAATTTGTTGTCTAAAGAACAGTCGTTAAGACTTGCGCTATCGATGAAAGCTTGCGGGGTAAGTAGTCAGCTTCCCAAAAAAAAGTAAGCGGATCGATCGTGCCGAAGTAATTGTCAAGAAGAAAATTTATGATGGAATAGGATAAACAAGTCTTACTGTATATATATATATATATATATATATTCGTTAAATAGTATTAATTGATTATAGAATTATAGTATAGAATGGTGTGAGAAGGTAGATGAAGAAAAAGTTTAGGTTAATTATAGTTAAAAAGGTTATAAGATATAAAGGCGTATATGTATGCATGCACGTACATACATGTATATATATGGATATATATGTGTGTGTGTGTTCACTTATAGTGGTATAGTAATGATAATATTATGTAATACTATAGAAAAGTAGTTTAATTATATTGGGAAAGCGTGATCATTAATACGTGATAAGGACAAGACCAAATGGCGTTTGCACAAAGCAATGCCTTCGTTGTATATTAGGCTCTTGTGCTTGTACTACGTAAGTCTGTTGCGTTCGTATGTGTTTACGCCTGAGGTTTCGTTTTCGTTCCTCAGCGTTCCGCGCGTCTGGTCGAGTGGGACGTTTCATGCAATGCGTGACCTGTACTGTGGTCAGCGACGCATCTGCCGTTGGCGTGTTTATTTTTTTGTTGTGTGCAGTTTATTTGAAGGTAGGAGTTTTCAAACGGAAAAAGAAAACCTAGGAATTGGCCAAGATTTAATCGCAAAAGGGAGTACCTGCGTCGATGAAATGGGGGATTCTATCAGATAAGTCCCAATTTTTTTGTTAAAACGAACAAATTTTAACGTGTGATATTGGTTACTTTGTGGTTTAGTTTTGATTTCTTTTTCTTTTTAGCAATTTCGGAAATGTGGAAACTTTAGATGGGCTCGGGATTTTCGAAGGTGATTAAGCTTTTGCATTATTGCACTGGCTATTCGTAAGTATTTATTTAAACGTAAGGTTGGACGTATTAACAATCCAGAGTATTATTTATGTAGAATACTAATTTAATTTGTTGCTGTGCGCCCGTTTCCTTCTAGGATAAGGTGGTCCCTATGGGCAGTTTGTACATGAGTCATGCACAATTCCTTGGTCAAGAATTGAACTACGATGCGAGAGGAAAAGCTGTAAAAGGTATTTTCATGTCACTCGGCAATTTAAATTATTACTCAAGATCGTGGCAAGATGGATCAAGGTTGTGTTAATATATCTTAAAGGTATCGTGGAACTATGTCTTAACAAGATTTCAATTTTTCAAAAATAAGCTTTCTAATAAAATGAAAACACGCGTTAAAAGTAAAAGTAAAGCTAGGTAAATACTAAAATGTGTAAAATTAGTAAGAGAAGTTTAAATTTTATAATTATTAATATGCGTGTGTAAAAGTGGCAATGTGAAATGACTTCAACAGAATAAGATTTCAAAAAAAATATGACAGTTAATTACTGTGATCAAAAAGGCATATAATATTGGTGGATGTGTATTTATGTGTGATATTTTATTTAAAATATTCAAAAGATTGCAGATATTGTCCTGAATGCAAAATGCTTTCAAACGAGCGAGAGGCTGTATGTAAGGTAGGGCCTGGGCATCAGCCAGCTGGGTGTCGTCTTCTGGAGGAAAATCTGGGCTATTGGCCTGTCGCTGTCAGGGAGCAATCGTTTATTTATACTTATTTGTGCTTAATACTACAAGGATGACCGGCAATTTTGCAAGTACAATCCAAGGCGATGAAGAGTGTTTGGGGATTCTACAACAGCCCTTTTTTTTAGATAAGTCGTAGTTATAAGTTTTTACTAATATAACCTATATGGTGTATAAGGAAGGAAGAGAAAGATAGAAGAAACTTGTGAAAAGTGTGTGGTAGTGTTTTTCTTATTATTTGCTAAATTTATAGTGATGTGACACTATTATATGGTGGATGAGAGCGCATCTTAGTGCTTCGATATTTACTAATTTAAAAGTATGTGTTAGTTTTAAGTGTGCAAGGTAGTGAAGTGAGTTTTAAATATTAGAATGCGAAAGTGAGTGTTATCAGGAGGTTGTGAGAAAAAATTGTTAAGTTTTTTCTTCATTTGTATTTGTAAAAAAAAATTTTAGTGCAAACTGAGAATGTGGGTGCGTTTTCTTTTTATACTATTTTAACGCAAAGTATTTTTATCGATTGGTATAAGAAGAATTTTAGTGCATTGAGTACATATATATATATATATATATATATATATATATATATGTACTCAATGCACTAAAATTCTCGAATTTTGCTTTCAAAATATATACAAATCAGGTATATAACACTAGATTAACCTTTCAACGCACAAAAATTAACCTTTTTATATATATATATATATATATCTAGTGTTATATACCTGATTTGTATATATTTTGAAAGCAAAATTCGAGAATTCTAGAAGAATTTTAGTTAACAAGAGTAAGAGTTAATTTGAGTATATGTGATTATTTGTTAAAATAATCAAGTATTCTGCGGCTTTTCCTACTGCGTGACGAGCGGTTTCCACGAGTAGGTTTGGGTGGTGTGGCGTGAAAAAGGAGGACGTGAGGAGGATGATTAGCTAGGGCAATGTGCCCCTTGCGGAAAAAGATCGGGTTTTAAAAGAAATAAAGATGTATATATTTTATATTCTTAGCTTGCTTTTTATTTGTAGCTGTCACAATTTATATATTTATTTCGTCGGAGGCAATCTGGCATTTTCGTAATAATAATATTTTTTGATTGGATTTTATAGAGAAAAGCGGGCTGTTCGCTTCCAGCTTCTACTGGATACTGACGAAAACTAAAAGACACTGAGCTATGCGCCCGGCTAGACTAAATACACCTTTCGGCGGTGGCGACGGTCGTAGCGTTAATTGCAGGGGTTGTAAACTATACAAACAAGCGCCGCCGAAATGCGTCTCCAGACAGATAAGCGCACTCTTCAGTTTTCGTCTATGACATTTAATCGACACACTCATTACGTGTCGATCAAAGACGTTCTTGGCGCAATTAAGCAATAAACTTATTCTACGAATTCTTATTTTATTTCGGCAAGTTTTTCCTACTTGCCTAAAACAACAATTCGTCTAGGGGATTTACATTTTTGTCGGGCTTATGAAATGAAAAACATGTGATACGTCACAGAAAGATTTAAATAAAAATAAAAAGAATTTTTATATACAAAACCAGGATGTTACACATGTACAAGCTCGGTTCCGGAAAATTTAAAATAGTTGTTATATCCTTAAAGACGATTTATGTTTTTTGTGTTTAACGAAGGAGAGTATTTTGACGATAGTACAAGAATCGGAGTATTCGAATCATATTGGCTTATCAGCCTCAGTATTAGAAGCATTATGCATAATTAGTACTCTGTTATAAATAAATTCGTCATAAATACGTCTGTACACTGTGCTACGATTCTTACAGTATCGTCAAAACACTCTCCTTCGCTAAAACACAAGAAATATAAATCACCTTTAATGATATAAAAGCTATTCGAAATTTCCCGGAGCCGAGCTTCTGCATGTATAACCAGCATGACCCTTCATCCTACATGTTTGTTTTGGATTATACGCGCGCGCCACCCATTCCGTACGGAATCAACCGTCTCATGTGAGTGCACCCTCAGCCGCTCTCATCCCGTCTTCCCCACCAACCAGGCGTACATCATAGTAATACCGGGCATTTCAACTCAGGTGATCATATCTAGCACGTTCAGTACAGTTGTAGCTAATCCGCCTTCAAGCAGCCCGATGCACGCACATCAACAACAGTGACAGCATCGCATGCCAGCGCCTAACAGCATCTGGGGGGAGCAGAGAGCCTCTACAGGTCTCGAAAGCCAGCAGCAGTGTACTTGCGAAATGAGAGACTCTGTTAGAGCGCTGTGGCCTCAGTCTTGTGAAGACCCGCGATTTTGGCGAGGCAGAGGCCGCGGTCACTAGCAATAGCTGATTACAGAGACATATGTACGCTCATGAGACGAAATTAATAATTCCAGAAAGAAAAAGCGCAAGCGAGAGAAGGCTAGCGCTGAGAGTGTGCAAAGAACCGAGAACAGAGTCCACTCAAATTTTGGGAGTGGTGGCGTACAGCGTACAAGTAGATGCAAGACCCACCCCGAAGACTGCCGAGCTCGTGACGGGCATATACATCGCGAGTACCAACGCTTCCTACGCGGGCGCGGGAGATGCACACTGGTGACGCAATGTCTCAAAACGGAACTGGACTAGACGATGTAGCGTGCAAATAAATGTTCCGCAAGCAAGTACGATTTGGACGTATGACAACTCCTTGCAAGTAGGTAGCCTGACATTTCCAGAGTAAGAAAATCGACCATAGGCCGACCACGAGGTAGCCGTTTTCGGGCTAAGCGAGGGAGTTTCGCTAGCATACGGCAACACTGTGTATGAGTGTGTGAGGCATATGTGCACGGCGTTCGAGAAGAAGGACTCGTGGCAGCCAGCAGCCAGGGGAGCCTGGCCTTTCCGCGCTCTGGACGGGGCCGCAGCGACGTCATTCCCGTGCGCACATCGAGCCTGCCTTCCGTGTCACCCTTTTCCTTCTCGCTTACGCCCACTAACGTGGACTTTCAGACGAGCAAGCCGGACACTCAAGGCAGGTAGGAATCCTGCGCGAGCTCTCAGAACAGTGGCTCAGAGCTTCGAATCTCGTGCGATAGTGCATGAGCGGGAAAATATTATCAAGGATGATCAATAAAAATTGTATTGGAAATTTATGAATATAATAAATGTATACTACTTTTACAAATAACTATTTGTCGTAATTTTGTAATTTTGTTTGAGTTAAAGAACAATGGATTTATTCATTTATTGCAAAATATCATAATAATGAAAAAAACGGTATAAAACCAAAACAAATCGATGAATGTTAATTTCTCTTTTATTTCTAACCTTCATAAAAAAATTAAAAAAGAGCTTATAATGGCTATAAAATACAGCATAATACCGAAAAATAAAGCGATTACAAATTTTTTGAAGAAGAATGAATATTATAAAAATGAAAAAACGTTATAAAACAAAAACGAATGGATAAATCTTAATTCTTTTTGATTTTAAATCTTCGTCGAAATACGTAAAAAATAAGTTTTATTTAGTCCAAAATTACCACGTAATATGCCAGAAAACTGTCATAAAAAATGTATTAAAAATAAAATATCATAAAAAATGAAAATACGTTTTAAAACAAAATAGATTCGATGAATCTTCAACATTCTTTTGATTTAAAATCTTCATTAAAGATAAAAAGACTAAGCGTTCATTGCTTAAAAATTACCATATAATATCTAAGAGATAAGCAACCAAAAAAGATAGTAAAAAGCTACCTTTTTGGAAATTTTCAGAAGGAATAATGCCATTTATTTTAATATGATTTTTTTCTGAAGTATAAAAAAATAAAACGTTTAAAATATATTATACAATAATCTTCTCCATTACCCTAACCACTTAGTTTTTTTTCAAAATCTTTCCATCATACATTTAAGAGAAATCTCCGTTTAACAGAAAATGAGGTTTCCGTGTATAACAAAAGAAAGGAAATACCTTGTCCAAAATTTCGGATTGTACAATATAGGTAATTTTATGCTTATTCAAATGCATTTTTACTGGACCGATGATATTATTTCTAATGTACCAAAGAATCGGAATCTAAAACATAAAAATCGAAAAACCGTTAAAAAGCAAAACCAAATCCGAAAAACTAAGAATAATTATTGTGCCCCCTTCGTATAAAACCCTAAGCAAAATTAGCACTGGAACATAAAATTTTACCGTGGATAACACGAGATATCGATGTCGATACATACACACACACGCACGCTGGCACGCACGCACACACACACACACACACACATCCATACGGACATTTTTAAAAATATTTTTTTTGTATGATGTATTATTGATTTACAAGGTATCTAGTACTTTAAAATGATGTTCTAGATACCAATTAGGATATATAAAAAATATATAGACTTTAATTATCATTTTTTATAGCAGCACTTTTAAATTTTCGCACTTTTGGCTCGCAACGCCGAGCTATGTTGTCCAACATTACTGAGTAGTACTGACTAACAGTCAGCTGATCATTCTCTGCCAGTCAGTTTTAGTGTTTACTTGTATTAACATAACATTTTAACTTGATAGTGCAGAATAGTAATAGACATTTTTTTAACCAGATAAGTATTTTCGTTTCGTAAGTAATCTAAATATTGGAAATAATATATTACTTTGTGTGTAATATTAAAAAGTAATTGGATTGGATAAGTAAATGAATATAAAATAGAATATAGAAAAAGCACGAATGAGTTGTATTTATTTATATACTTAGGTCCGTATAGTCGCAACTTGATTCAGTCTAATAAACATTACAGTCTTACTTGGTGAAATAATCTGATTAAATCTAATTAGGAATCATGAACTAGTCTATTAAAATGGTCAATTTATTCAAAACTAAATTAAGTATAAATAAGTCACAATATATATAACGCTCGAGTCAACAATCGTGCCATGCAATGATATACGTACTTACGCTTATTTCTCTCTCTCTCTCTCTCTCTCTCTCTCTCTCTCTCTCTCTCTCTCTCTCTCTCTCTCTATCTCTCTTTCTCTCTCTCTCTCTCTTTCTCTCTTTCTCTCTCTCTCTCTTTCTCTCTCTCTCTCTCTCTCTCTCTCTCTCTCTCTCTCTATTTCTTTCTCTTTCTCTCTCTCTCTCTCTCTCTCTCTGCAGACTGGTTTTCGACAGAATCACAGTACACAGACAGCACTACTGAAACTGACGGAGGACATAAGATCAGGCATTGACAACAACAAAAAACTATTGACTATTTTGTTAATGTTTGATTTTAGCAAAGCATTCGACACCATCTCACACACTAAACTGCTGCGTAAGCTGATGCGCATGGGATTCTCCAGGAGTGTTCTCCTGTGGCTTAAGTCATATATCATGGGGAGACGACAGAAAGTCGTCACAATCACAAACGGGGATTCAGGTTGGCTAACCACCAATCTTGGCGTTCCACAGGGCTCAGTCCTGGGACCCCTGCTTTTCAGCCTGTACATAAACGACTTACAAGACGCACTCGACTTAGATGGTGTCGAACACATACTTTACGCTGACGACTTGCAAACCTACACACAAGTGACCCTGAAAGGTCTTCGTGATGGTATCGGTCGCATGTCGGCTGTAGCACAAGCAGTGTCGAACTGGGCAACGTCAGCTGGCCTGCGCCTCAATGTCGGCAAGACAAAGGCGATCATTTTTGGATCTGATCACAACATCAAACAGGTTCAGAGCCTCGACTTGCAAGGCATTGAGATACAGACCGGCGTACACGTTCCCTTTGTCGATACAGTCACCAACCTCGGCGTGGTGATGGACGGAGGGTTGACATGGAAGCCGCAACTGAATGCGGTCAGTAGAAAGGTAAATAGGGCTCTGTATAGCTTAAAACTTTTCCGTTCAAGCACCACAGAGATACTGAGGAAGCAGCTGGCATGTGCACTGGTACTACCTCACTTAGATTATTGCTCAGTGGTTCTTCTTGATGTGTCAGGGGAGCTCCAGACACGACTACAACGTCTGCAGAATGCATGTGTGAGATACATATGTGGTGTTAGGCGGGATGAGCATATCACCGCCTACAGGAAAAAACTGGACTGGTTAGATTTGAAGGTGAGGAGGGAGTATTTTATGGGGCTGCTGCTTTACAAAGCGGTTGTCATGCGGCAGCCACCGTATCTTACTGCCCTCTTTGAAAAAAACCAGGCCAGGACTTCAAGTAGGGGTGGTATGAAAGAGCTCTCGGTTCCGGGGTCGCGCACCGATAAGGGCCTTTTTTCATTCAGAGTTCAAGGTGCGCACCTCTGGAATTCGCTCCCGAGCAGTGTGAGGTGCCTGCCATCTTTTTGTAAATTTAAAACGGCATTAAACAGGCACCTTAAGCAATTACATGGTGAGGAGTACGTTCAGAATAAAAGATGAGTCGAGTATTTATTTAGGCTATTTATTTATTTATTTATTTAAATTATTTATTTATTTAATTTATTTATTTATTAAACTTATTTATTTAATTTATTTATTTATTAAAACTTATTTATTTAATTTATTTATTTATTAAAACTTATTTATTTATTTATTTAACTTATTTATTTATTTAAATTTATTTATTTATTTATTTAATTTAATTATTTATCTTGTCTATTTATGTATTCGACGTATTTATTTATTAATTTATTTATTTATTTATTAAATATTTTTAGTGTTAATTAAGTGTGAATGTATTTATTAGCGTGATTGTTAAAGTGTTATGAATGAGTGTGTTTTAAGTTTGGACGTGATAGTGTACGCAAAGAGTTAGCAAAGTATATGTATGTATTCTTATTTATATGTTATCTTTATTGTATTTATATTTATTCTATGTATTATTATTTTTTTTTGACGAAGCGTTTTATGTGATATTTGACTGTGTTCATTGCATTTAGATTTTATAAACTGACGAACTGATAAAGTGAATTATTATTTTAACAAGAAATATGCAATAAGAGAAAGTAAGATAACAATTATATTAAACCGACTGTTATTTTTTAATTATAAATACAACTACATGTACATGAAATTGTAAGATTTTGTCTTCTGATGAATAAAAAGTATATCTATCTATCTATCTCTCTCTCTCTTTCTCTCTCTCTCTCTCTCTCTCTGAAGCTCTCAAGCCCTCTTACAGCTCAATAAGAAACGTGTCCCACGATGCAAACGATACAAAAGGACAGGGGGTGAACGATTTAACGACGAGTGCATAGAGTTGCGCAATGAATCTTTACACAGAACAAAACAAGCACGTATTGCGTATTATCATGATAGGCTTTTAGGAAGACAACAAAGTGATATATGGAAAGAACTGCGCAATCTAGGTGTTTAAACTTAGACGAATGGCTAACTTACCCTAGGTGGTAAGTTAGCTGTGTTAATGAATATTTTTATTTTTGAATTTTTATGAAATTACATAATAACAATGAAACGCAATTAATATAAATTAATAGAGACTTTTTTAATAAATGCAATACAAATTTTGTAGCTGGGAAAAAGCCTTGATAGGCATAAAAACCCCAGAATTTATTAATTACAAGATGTTACAGAAAATAAATTTAAGAACAAATAACGAAAATGATACGCTTTGTCACACACACACGCTCGCCTTCGATTAACCTTTCTTTGTGAACAGTGTCCGAAACGTAATTCGACCAACACCCGATGCAACTCGTTAGTTGCACCACTGGCCGGTCTGAACCAGACCTAGACGCCTGTTCAAGATTTGTTCGCGCACCTTAAAATTACCATGCACACATTCACGCACTCAAATTTACCGAATAATTGTTTTATATCAAACTAATGTGTTTGTATGTGTGTTTTTATATGTGTGTTGAGAAAAATGATATTTTTGATTGATGAGGTCGTATTGACCCAATGATGAATTTTTACCTGACGGCTTTATTTATACGATAATGCCGCAATGGCCGATTTGTTGCCTGAGTGCGTTAATTAAACGATAATGCCGCAATGGCCGATTTGTTGCCCGAGGGTGTTAATTAAACGATAGTGCCGCAATGGCCGATTTGTTCACAAAAGCGTTTGTTAAATGATAATGCCGCAATGGCCGATATGTTACCCGGAGGCGTTATTGTTGTTTGTGTTTCTGTTTGCGTAATACGTTGAATTGCGTCTTGTGTGAACTCTAAGAAAACACTAACGATTCGCGAGAGAGCTTCTCTTTCCGTAACCGGTGATCAACTGACTCGACTCTCCACGTGTTTCGCGAACCCACATGCACGCGCGCGAAAGATTAACATGAGAGGTGCTGCCCTCTTTATGTCGCGTGCATGTAAATTCGGTCAACGTCATTTTCGGCGTAATCGCGGGAAGCTTGAACTGTGATAACGGAACACTAGGTCTCTTACCCAAAGTTAGGGAGGGGCTGTATGGATTCACAACGGAGGAATTTAATACTCACTTTGCAAGTGTATCCATGTCTAAAGATGAAGATCCTAATGAAACAGATAATCAATTGAAAACGGCCTGTGATGACGGCTTTAAATTTCAACCAGTCGGCATTGATGATGTCGTACTCGCGATCTCGCAGTTCTCCTTGCAAGCGAGGGGCGAGGATGATATCCCGCAGAGTGTAGTTGCAAAGGCATTGCCGGTAATTGGGCAATACGTAGTGAACCTGTTCAACTCTTCCCTGGAAAAAGGAATATTCCCTAATCTACGGAAGTGAGCACCAGTTATGCCGCTTGGAAAGTGTACTATACCATCACCAATGTCGGATTTTCATCCGATTGCATTGCTATGATATGCTTTCTTTCTAAAGTTCTGGAAAAAATAATACCCGATCAGATAGTAAATTACATGAAAACGACGAAGCAACTTGACCTTATGCAGTCCGATACAAGCAGAATAACTCAACGACAACAGCTTTACTAAGCCTCACTTAAGACATACGAACAGGAATTAATAAAAGATTCGTTACTCTACTATTACTGTTCGACTTTAGCTAGGCTTTCGACACGATCTCGCCAGTCATGCTTCTAGCAAAGCTGCGAGCACTGGGGCTCTCCAGACATGCTTTAATATGGATAAAATCATATATATTCGGAAGAAGACAGGCTGTTGTAATACTCACTGACACCAAGTCATCTTGGTTGTCCACAAATCTTGGAGTGCCCCAAGGTTCAGTGTTGGGATGCTTGCTGTTTTGTATTTATATAAACGACATCTAAGAGCTGTTCGTCAACTTGAATAAGCTTCTTAAAAAAGACGACCCGAGATGCGTCAAGCATTTGCTTTATGCTGATGACTTACAGATCAAACCAGAGAGATTTAATGAAGGTATGAGATCCTGTCTATGGTTGCGCGAGCGGTTGCTGATTTTGTCCGGAGGCGTCGTTCTCGAGCTAAATAAGACCAAGACTAAAGTTATAACTTTCGGTTCTTGTAAATATATTAACTGTTTTGAGTCGCAAGGTATGCCGAAAATAAGCTTGGGGGACGGGGTCTTCGTACCTTTCTCGCAAACTGTCTCGAGCATGGGTGTTATACTTGATTCTAAACTCACCTGGCAACCTCAGGTAGATATAGTTACTAGAAAAGCTAACAGAGCATTATATAATTTGAAAATTTTTAGAAGGTATACCACTTAGGATTAGCGCAAACACTTAGCCGTTGCTCTCGTTTTTCTGCACCGTGATTACTGCTCTGTGGTTTATTTAGACACGTCTCTTGAACAACATATTCGGCTGCAAAGACTACAAAATTCATGTGTGCGCTACATATTAGGTGCCAGAAGGGATGAGCACATAACCCTTTACAGGGCGCAATTAGAGTAGATAAACGTAGATACGAGAAACTCGGTATTTATAGCTACATGAATGTATAAAATTTTAAATATTATAGAGCCAGAGTATTTGGAATCACTTTTCACAAAGAACAAATCGAAGCGCCTTGTAAGAGGTAATGTAAAAGAACTCTCTATACTACATATGCACACTGAAACTGGGAAATGATCCTTTAAAGTACAAGGTGCGCATTTGTGAAATTCACTCTCTTTTCCGATTCGTACTCTACCTTCACTGCAATAGTTTAAGGTGGCGGTAAAAAAATACTACGTTGATCTTGATTAAGAGTTTCGTCGATTAGTCCAATTATGGGTTTTTATTTATTAATTTTTTTTGTTTATTAATTTATTTTTTATTTTAATTATTTTTTGCTTATTTATATGTATATTTTAACTAATCGACAGGAATAATTTTTAGGGTGTGCGTGTATTTATTGAATGAATGGCGCTATGAAAATAAAAATGTTAAATAACGACTGATAGGTGTAATAAACAAGATGAATTTTATATATTTTTATGGCGACGTAGTGCAAATATTTTATGTACCTGATGTATTAGTGCAATAATTTTATATCGAAATCCACACTGAGATAATTTAAGCTAAATGATATGTTTAAAATAACATGTATTTAATAACCATTTACAAATAAATATTATATATCCCTCTCTCTCTCATACACACACATGCACATACACGCTGATGCCGTGACCAGGATCTTCTCGTAGCTGCTTCTTCTTATAGATTCTCCAACATTCAAATGATACGGGGGCCTACTTCGTATCTGTTCGGAAGGTGAATGAAATGGTAGGGCAAGCTGCGATATTGTAAAAATTCGATTAGATCGACGCACTAAAATTGTACACGTAGCGATCGATACGCGTTAAGCGCGTTACCCGTGCGTGAACGGAATTGTTCTCTCTCATAAGATGAGCCGCCGTTGGCGTCTCGAAAGCGAGTGTCGATTTTCGTCAGATTGTCCAGCCCGCTCTCTCCGATCACCTGATCGATCGGAAAATTCCAGATGCTGTTGCGAGATCCTCGCACTATTATGTAATTTTGCTCGTCATCTATTTTCATATGTTGCATGTGTTATACTTATTTATTTTTCAGCAAAACCAGTATACAAGGGAGAAACAGAGTAAACAATATATCATTATTGAAATAATTCTGAATAGGAAGGAATCACATCAAGGAAGTTACTAGACTTTTAAGAAGTTATAAAACAATCTTTTTTTTTGTTTAACCCAGGCCTGCCCCCTCAATGGTTCATACTTTTTGTCCAGTGGACTTTATACATGTATACTCCAGATTCTAATTTGAATGCATTATCCATTAAAAGTAAGTAGTAGCGCTTGTCATATTTGTTGTACGCAAGGCCTGTAGCTTAAGGCAAGTATCTATGCAAGTTCTCCACCAAAAGTTGATCATCGTCTAATTTAATTCTTGCACATGAATATCCAATGCAGTTTCATAAAGCAGCTAGCTGCTTTAAGCCATCTATAAACAAATTGAATTAATCATTAGATATTGTACTAGAAGGAAGAGTGGGGTTATACTTATCACAGCAAGTTAGTTTGACACTCTAATATTAAAAGGGTAATGAATATTTTAAAGCAAATCTTCATGAAACCACATAAACAATGCTTCTAGTTTTCTCCTCTGAATACACGACATGAAAAGAAAGTGTTTTGAATTAAATCAATATTAAGGTTGAAATTTGGATCAGAAAAATAAGGTTGACTTCATTTTTTATTCGTCCGATAAATCTCGAAAATAGTACGTACCAAATCGAAATCGAGCGCATTTGATAGCTTGAGTTTCGAACTTTTGAGCTTGGTTGTTTCTTTATCTAGAAATATTTATAAATAATGTCATCGACGTATAAAAAAGCATTATTAATGGGGCACGCGTGTCACACGGAGGATAGATGGCGACGTTGCGGCGCACTAGCGAACTGAATCAATTGATCTGCTCCTTAACCTACAAAGTAGAACAAGACTGTAGGTTGATAATAGACGGTTCACCCGTGCCCCACCCTATCCACGCATTCCCCACTAGTGGAGCACGCAGAGTATTTTCGAGCGTTTCACTTGTCGCATTTTATTAAAAAATATAATGTAGTATAATTATTTGTATTGGTCAATTCGCTTTCTCAGTATGATTTTCTATTCATTTAAATTTTTTATTATTATTTACATAGCTCAATTTTGAATTCAATTTTAAAATAAAATTGGGGTACCTGTTCCACCCCGTCTTCCCTATGTAGCAAATATTATTAAAATCAATTTGATTTTGAGCTTATGTTAACTAGAATCGTGCAAGGGTATTTGCCAAAATTGATCATTTTTAGTAAGAAGTAACTAGTCAAAATTTTAGAATATTATATCGTACATTACATATACAGAGGTTTAATTATGATTACCTTATTGCATATAGTTTAGTTGATACGTCACCTCGATTCTTTGTGAAACAAAATTTCTTACCTATAATGTGATTAAAAAGGTTAGAGAGACTCGAACTTTCTGACAAAACGTGATGGAATTTACCTACGTTCTGCATGCACATTGTCGCTGCGATTGAACGCTACGTCAGCGCGTACAGCCGCATGGCGGCCGCAACAAGCCTCCATATAAATGTATAAATACCTTTATTGATATGTGTGTGTGCGTGTGCGTGTGCGTGTGCGTGTGCGTGTGCGTGTGCGTGTCCGTGTCCGTGTCCGTGTCCGTGTGCGTGTGCGTGTGCGTGTGCGTGTGCATGTTTGTGCGTGTTCGTGCGCTTGCGTGTGTGTGCGTGTACGTGTGCACGTGTGTTCGTGCGGGTGCACGTTCGTGTTTGTGCGTGTACATGTGCACGTGTACATGTGCATGTGTGTGTGTGTGTGTGTGTGTGTGAGTGTATTTATTAATGTATAAATACCTCTACGGTGTGTGTGACTGTGTGTGTGTGAGTGTATTTATTAATGTATAAATACCTCTACGGTGTGTGTGTGTGTGTGTGTGTGTGTGTGTGTGTGTGTGTGTGCGTGTGCGTGTGCGTGTGCGTGTGCGTGTGCGTGTGCGTGTGCGTGTGCGTGTGCGTGTGCGTGTGCGTGTGCGTGTGCGTGTGCGTGTGCGTGTGCGTGTGCGTGTGCGTGTGCGTGTGCGTGTGCGTGTGCGTGTGCGTGTGCGTGTGCGTGTGCGTGTGCGTGTGTGTGTGTGTGTGTGTGTGTGTGTGTGTGTCTATGGGCGGGTGGATATGTCTATGTGTATGTGTGTGAGTGTGTGTGTTTGTGGATGGGTAGGTGGTAGGGTATGTGTTCGCATATGTGCGTAGGCTTGTACATTTGTTGTACGGGTGAGCTACCTCAGCATCCGTCATAGACGGACAAATTATCTTTTTTCGAACAACTTGCTTTGGGACGCAAGAACATATATTGCTTCCATAAGGTTAGCGCAAGACGCTCTAGTTGTTAATCAACGTCAGTGTTTATACAATCGAACGGCGATCAGTCACAGCCTGCAATATGAGACTGAAGGTCATTCTGATTTATGGACTTGAAAACTCTATAACTAAATTAATTAATTATAGTAACTTATCAATTGTTATCCGTCATAACTACGTAAATCCTTGTTCTAGATTCCTTGAGGTGATGAGTCGTGCCATGCTGTACTATTTTTAACTTAAAGTCATCCGCTAATCGCCTAATAAATTTTGCATCTTCTGACGCCTCGCATATAATTGCATTTAGATCTCCTATAATTATTCTGTGACTAAAATTATGTGTATGCGAGATGAATTTGTTAATTTTGCCTTATGGGGGCAGGCCTGGGTTAAACCCAAAAAAGACCTTTTTTCACGAATGCACAGAAATTTCTACGTTTAAAAGAAATCATTCTGAAAATTTTATACTATTTCGATCCAAGAAGATCAAAAGCAAACATGTTTATTAAATTCGTAGAAAAATACCAGTTTATTGATTATATATACGACAACGCGCCGCGAAAATCGCTTAAATTCAAGTTGCATATAATAGTATAAGTCTTTAAGAATAAAATGAGACCTGAAATACTGGTAAGCACGGCCCGAACTTTGTAGAAATTAGATTCTACGTAGACATCTTTTTTAGTTGCTAAATGAATTTTACAATAACAATAGAATATTTCGAGCTAAAAAAATGTATTCATATTAAACATCATAAAGACTTTATTATACCAACATTTCAAAGCCCAAGGATTGTTTTCCTCTGAATGAAAAATAAAAGGCGTTTTTCGACGGTTTTTTAGCTTTTGTTAATTAACAATTTAATGAAAATTAACATATCATGACTCATTTTATAGGTATTTCCAATACCTACAAGTTCCGTAGCAAACTTTTTTTGATTTGAGCTTCGAGTTCGCTGCTAGAAACCAGAAATCTGTTTTGGCCCACATCGCTGATTTGTCACGGGCTCCAAGTCAACGAATTACAAGTGGCACGTACATGGAATATCTTTTTAGACATGTTTTCTATAAGTTCCCGCAAAAAAATTCTGGGTACTATTTAATGTTGAGTTGTGCATTTTTTTCCTGCTAATTCTACTAGAATATACAGACACATACACAGACACACACCTACACACACACACACACACACACATATACACACACGCACACACACACCCACACACACACAAATACACACACAGATACACATATACACATACAAACACGCATTCTCACACACACACACATACACACACAAACACACAAAAGCACACACAAACACACACGCACACATCCATAAGGACATATTTTTAAAATAGTGTATTTTGATTACAAAAGTCCTAATACATGTAATATCTGACATGTCTTTTTAAACTTTTTTTCTACCATTTATACAAAGCTCCAACTTTGAGGAAGATACTGTCATAAAAATTTCTTACTAACTATATATTGACTCACTCTCATTTAATATTTATCCGTTTATCCTACATAATCCCTTAAGAGGATGCCGGATACCGACATTGCAGTTTTTCGTTTCATTCAATGAATAAATGAGATTTTAATATTTCTTGAACATACGCACAATTTACCAATTTACTTATCGCTAAGAATGTGCGTAGCTTCGTAAAATTTTAGTAAACATTGACTTCGTAGAACGAAAAGTCGATAATGTCGGTAACTGGAATGAGATATAGGACTCCACTCTCCCCTTAATAACGATACATTATAGGACCTCAATTTTGATCCTTCAGCTTTGTATTGTACGTGTAAAGAGCCCTTGATATTAATAATTTATTTGCTGGACAAAGGAAAAATGCTTGACCACTCAATTTGCTTTTAAACTCAGAAAATCGATAGAAATTAATAACTTTTGGTATTAAATTTTAAGTTTAATTTTCTATAAGTAATTAAATTGTTATGACTCATGATTGCCATCAGTCGCAGCGGTACCCCTTGATATTAATAATTTATTTGCTGGACAAAAGAAAAATGCTTGACCACTCAACTTGCTTTGAAACTCAGAAAATCGATAGAAATTAATAACTTTTGGTATTAAATTTTAAGTTTAATTTTCTATAAGTAATTAATTATTTATGAAATAAATAAAATATGCACTTTGTGATTCTGCAATGATAAATTTATATTTTCAACAGTAGCAATGCTACTAGAAAATTATATTACGTTTTTTCTTGAAATACATATTTTATAAGAAAGCCGGAAGTTGTCTTACAGTTCTTTTCTTTGCAAGACTACTTTTGTTTATTATCATCAGAGTCTCTCCGTTAAATGATTTGCTTTAAAATGATGCCATAGGTCGTGTTACAGCCATTTTCATGTGTGTATCCGTTGTGTTGAACCTTATTTACATTTTTCCACCAGTTACATACATTTTCAAGCGATTTCTTCAATTTTTATATTTTACTTAGAATTTGCAGTAAGAGAATCTGTAGTAAAAGTAGACCTTACTATAAATTAACAATAATAAAGGCAATTCATTTTTTAGTTTATTCAAATATAGTAATTTTTTAAGAGTTGAGTAATATAAGAACCGCAGTATTTTCGTCAAAAATGCATCTCATGAAGTATTTTGCTTGGCAGGACAGTTATACTGAAAATCAATGTTTTATTTTCTTTACGTATTAGTAAAACATTTCTGTATTTCAATCACTGTAAACTCTTATAAGCATAATTACATTTTTTTTATAAAACATACCGATTTCAGTAGTCATTACTTACTTCAATAATATTTCAAGATTTACAAATTCAAAAAATCTATTCAAAGCAATAATATATGCGCACACACGTGCTATCTTCCAAAACTCGTTTCACATAATACGCACGACCGTAAAATTTATTATCCATCACCTCTCGTTCCGATTAAATTTTGACCAACGTTGAGTCTCTCTCCTGCAGCGCAACGGAGGATTGGACATTATGCGCAATGAATCGCACTTTAATTCATCCTGGCGAGTGAGCGTTCCGCCGGCCACAAAGCAAGCCTATGTACATACGTGTGTGCCGGCGTGCGCCAGGTCGACTTTCTTGCGCACTCGCTCGTTAATAGCCGCGAAATCGCTAATCCTTATGGACGAAGCGACAAATCATGAGAGAGAGAGAGAGAGAGAGAGAGAGAGAAGGAGAGCTAAAGATCTTATAAAGTTCCGCGTGTGGGTGGTCGTCAGCCCACCTATAGCTGTGCTTTAAATTCGAAATGACTTCGTTCGGTGCGTATATACTTATGCGACAGTCTCTTTCGCGTGAGGCCCCCGCACGAAGAACTCACGTATAGTCAATCGATTGACGTGGTCGAATCGGGGGACCGCGTCATGGCGCAAAAAAGCGTGCACGTTGTTTGCATAAATTTATCTTCTGTATTATTGAGTCAGCTTGTAGTAGCAAAAATACAGTTCGATCTTGAGCTTTTTGATTTTGGAATTATTTTTTTGTAATACTGTACTGTTTTGGAAAGATGATAACCTTGTTTCGTCAGTTTTATTTTCATGTGAAATTAGATATTCAGTATTATACCATTTGATAAATTACATTTAAATATATAGAGCATGTTAATTCAAACATAATATTTTTATATAACGGTTACGAAGATCTTTTACAATTCGCATATAATTTAAAGGGTGTGATCGCTACTTTTATTTAAATCTAAGAGCGTCTTTTTTACCTACCCTCATAATCTCATAAATTTTATCGGTTTTAAAAATATTGTTCTCACTGTTGCGATACGACTAAATATAAAAACTTAACTAATAATAGTTATTTATACCTTAAAAAATTAATAAATTTCAGCTAGATGCCAAATAATCCATGAACTTGTCACAAAATTCAGGGCAACAAATAGGTACACTTGCACCATATCAAACAAATTAACTGCAGATTCAACATCTCCCAATATAAATGTATCTGGTTCTGTATCGAGAGTTTTCGTACAATCATTCTGATTCAGTGTATAACAATATAAGTAAGAGTTTATTATTCACATTTTCCTTCAACAATCATTCCCCATTTCATTTTCTCAAACTGTAAACAACTATAACAAATCATAAGTTGTATCGTTCTTCATAGAATAGTCTTAAAATATAACTTTTATTAATAATAATAACAAAGGAAGAAAATGTGATTTTTTTAAGGGCGCCATGGTCGCCGAAGACGAATACAAGTGCTCAAATCATCATCCGAGTCTGAAAAAGCCCTTTCCACCCGTATTACACATCGTATTCTTTTTACTAAGTGTCTGAATATAGCCTTTTCCATGCATGCAAGGGAAATGAGGAAATGGGCATCATGAGTCGTCCACTAGACCTAAGAAATTCAGGAGCGGGAGGTAATCACTACCACCCAAAGAATATTCTGTGTATTACACAAAATCTCCAATGAAATCCACAGACGCGCTTGTGTTATATTCCTAAATGGGCTGGTTTGTGTAATACACATTTTCTTGAGGTGTATTCTTCATATTCTTGAGGTTTCCGCGGGATAGAGTTTGGAATTTGCACATGAAAGCAATGTTTGTGGAAATTAAAAAATTATTCGAGTGACATCCGCTCGTGATTGTTCTTCTTACAAAATATAGTAGTTTAATTTAAAAAATCATTACTTAAAGAAATATAAAATTAAGGTTACGTCAAGCCGTAACTATCATAGAGCACCGCGATAGTTAACAGAACTTTCGTAGTTTATATTGACAAGCGTTTATTTACAAATTCATTCACTCCGATTTGGTTATAAATTCTACAATTAAATTTTTTGATACAAGCTGCCTCATCACGGGCAAAGAAAATCGAGAGATATGAAGAATTCATTCCTGTATGCAATTTTGATACTGGTCGCTTGTAGATCGCACATACGTAGGTTTGTATTTTCTACAAACTTTTCTCGACTATAGCACATGATCGTGTTTTGTATAATCTCTATATGACTGTCTTGTGGATTGCACAAAATATTTTTTCCATGCTCATGCGAAGACGCTCAGAATGCCCAATTTTCCGTTGTTTTTGTAAGCATGGTATAGGGCATTTTTTATGCATGTATTGAGAAAAATTAATTAAAGATTGAAATTTATGGTACTCGTTACATTATTTACATAGTAGATTTTATTTTTGATATTTATGCACTAGAAGCTACAAAAATAATTACTGGTTTGACGTATTTAATTATTTCAACGCAATTCTTAACATTAACGAGATCTAAAATACATGTATAGAAAGTCTAACTTGAACTTTGTAAACTACATTTGTTCACAGCCCATTATATCTTATAGTCAGCTGCGTTACACTTGACTTGGCGCGAGAATTAAGCTATTTTATACACATCGTCAACTAAGTTTAAGTAGCAATGACTTAGTTGTTCCCGCGAGATATACGAGTGCGATGTCACATGCCGCGATAATGGGCACCTGGTAGCTGCTAAGCCATACAACAGACGACCTACGAACATGCGAGGCGTGGGACGAACATTCGAATTTGAGGCCGTCGACTTTGCACTTTCGATAAAATATAATACGGTTGCGTAGTATCGAACGACTTTTTCAAATTTGTGAATCTTTAACTTTAAGACATAAGTTTTAATAGATAACATAAAAGCTAAATAGTTTTAAACACAATTCAATTTTATAAATAATAGATAGATACTTTCAATTAACCTAAAATTAATTTTAAAAATCATCGATAATATATCTTGAAAATAAACATATTAAAGATATATTTTACATATGATTTTCTAAACATTTTATAATTTATGAAATGTGTACAATAAAAGATTTATAGTTTTTCATTCTAAATAAATAATTACAATTTAATTTCTTATAATTTATAAATAAACGAATAAAATTAAGAGAATATTTTATACAAATCCCAAAAAAGATATACTGAGAGAGAGAGAGCTTATTTATTTACTCAGAATTGGATTTTTTACTATAAAACCTAAAACATTAATAATATTTGTATATGAATATTTTAACAATATTCAGTTTCTTTGATGACTTGGGCGTCTGTTTTATATATGTATGTTGAGCAGGGACTCTAGCGTCTAGATAAGTTACCTAGATTTAATTTTATTATAGAATTAATTTTTCTTTTACCTGAAGAAGGGTGTAAGAGACACCCGAAATGTTGTCATGTAACTAATCAAGTTATATATATATACGCTGATAGAGTCCCTCCTTATAACATTAATAATATTTGTTAAATTAAATAAATATTTCTTTAATATAATATTTCAATCAAAAGTTATAATGATAGTTAAAATCAGTAGATGGATCTTAAAGAGAGATAATGCATTGATTATTTCATTTTTAAAAATCGCTTGAAAGTATTGGTGTAATTTAGCACATTGCTTTTTAGTACCACAAGTAGGAGGGCGATTTAAATTACGTCAGTATAATAAGTACATATTTATAAGAAATTTATTAGTATCCAATCACGAATAAGAGATTATTCCAAAAATGAACTCATTTTACTGCATTTTTGAAGGGCCCACATAATAATACGCATGTATAGTATAATACATCATATATTATAATACAACAATAGTGGTGTTACGAAAATATTGAATGAAAATTATCGAACCAAACCTCACCTCTGTTTAACTGCTTCGCCTAGATGTTTTCATTTGACTTAAGAATTGGGGCATCTGTTATGCGGCAAAAATGATCTACCATTCTTCCGAACTTATAAACATTAGAATAGAATAGGGCCTTTGAAATGCGATATCGTCCATTATGAATGGGCAGTCTAATGCCTTTTCGCTTTTGTGGTTTTCTAAGTCATACTAACAAAACGCAGAACCTTCTTTGTGTGAGCACGAGAAAGAGGGAGAGAGGTTGCGTTGTGTGTTAGATGTGTATCCTTCCGATATCGAAATAATGACTTGACGCGAACGTAGTAGGCGGGTTTACCTCATGAGCTTTTCGCTTATATTTATCTCCATCGGAGGTCTGTCTCTTTCTTTCCTCATATTATACGTAGTACACCGACTTCTTATAACTTATTAAAACGTTATTATTACAATTTTGCGTACTAATGAATGGAATATTGTACAAGTAAAAGTGTAGAAAGGAAGAGATCTTTATATTTTAAGTATATTATTAAATAAACAAACATATATTGCTTTGTTAAAAAATACAAAGTTAAACCGAAGATTCTTTGTTTCTTTTTTATACAACAAGACATGGAATATATACATGCAGTGTATCTCAATGTGATTGGTACCAGATAATCTGATTTAGAAGTGATAAAACCATAATTCATGAGATTTGTCCAAAAGAAATTACATGAAAAATAGTCAAATACGTTCTTAACCTGGATTCGATGATAAGAAATTAGATACATTCGTATAATAGTTTTAAAACTTTATAATTGCTGAGAACATCATCCTACCTAAATGACACCATTTTTTGATAAGCTAAGACTTCCTCATTATCTCTTACTTGAATAAAATTAGATTTTGTTCAAGAGTTGAAGACTTTAAATATACATATTTAGATAGTTAATAATTATTTACTGAGTCTTGAACTATTATTTATTTACAATAATTTTGCTGTACCAAGGAGAATGCTCATGGGTGGCCTATACCGGCCATAGCTGAAACATTGATATCGGACCTATAAAACTGATATGAGCATGGAGTATATAAAATCTTGAGTATTTAAACAAATTTAAAAAATCTTGAGTATTTAAACAAAAATTTCATTATGTGTAATGTGAAAAACATAAACAAAATTAATTGTATTAATTTTTACAACTTAACGTCTGAAAAAACTTGATTTTTTCACTTATTTTATCGGATTTTACCTTCTATTTTTAAAGTTTCCCTTCATTTTTCAGGATTAAATTTTAATTTTATGTTAAAATTTTGACAAACTACATGATTGAGTCAGTTTAGTACCTCACGTGCGTCCCCTTACTAATTATGTATCCGCGGGCATCCTGTTTTATGTGAAATGATAATTATCACTGTAGAATAACCCCCTAGTATAACTGAAAACGGTATAAATGTGTGATAACAGTAAACGGATACAATAAAATAAATCAATTTTCAACCATTTGTTATACAAGCAATTATTAAGATTAAAATATCTAAAAGGTTTGTATAATAGAAGATTATTATAATATTGTAATATTCGTTTTACTGTGTTCGCCATATGGAATGAAAAAAATATAAAGCAATGTCAGCTTTATGAACCCAAGCAGTATGTATTTTATAGGTGCCAAGCTACTTTTGCTCAAGAGTTCGGTAGCTTCTACTTGGCTCCAAGTAGATTCTGCTTTCTGTGCGAGAGCAAGCAGTAATCATTAGACGCGCTCAAGCAGCTATTGCTTGGCTCTGCAAGGAGCTGCAATCTGAGTACCTCTACTTGACTGACAATGGCAGTTATTGCTTGACTATCGAATTGATATAACCTGCACTCTAAAATTTTTGGAGTGGATATCTCACTCCAAATGCAATAAGTGACTGTTCTGATAGTATTTCTTAATAATAATCAGAATACTTACATGTATGTAAAGAAAACATTAAAAACTTGAAATTGACGACGTAATATATTATTTCGCATAATTAAGGAGTAGAAATAGTTGCCGATAAAAGAAGTACGAAAATACTATAAAAGAAGATAAATTCGCTTCGCCACTCATTCAATTTCTCACCCGTCTATATCTGTCCCATTCGCGCGTCGTCGCGCGAAGATACTCTTATATTCGCGACAAGCGCGCGGCGCGCCTCTAAAATCACGCTAGGCATAAGAAACACGAGACGAAAAAGAAAAAGAAACTCCAGCCGGCCAATCGAAGAGATGGATACTTCCCGCAGACTGTAGTAAAGGACGAAGTCAAGCGAAGCGGAGAATCTCGAGAATTGGTAGACCGCGACGTAAGATAACTGACGTTCATATAAATGAGACAGAATGGACGAAGTGTATAAGAGGACGGAATATAAAATGAAACATGTTTTCATAAGAATGTTTTTGTACTTAAAAATTTATTATTCAAATTATCAATTCTTTATTTTGTTAAAAAAAGCAAATAAAAACTTGCACAATGTATCTAACATTTTAATTTAGAAATTTATATAAAAGTTGTAACCATAAGTAAAATATCAAGATAAATTCAAATAAACTATTGCGAAAAACAGATTTTAACAAAAATATACAGAACCCTACTACAGGAACTTTTTTTCAGTATTTAAAAAAGCTTCTAGTAGTATTTAAAAAGTATTTATAACTTAAAAATAAATCTGAAAATATGTAAGTAAAATTTCAAAGAAATAATTCATTGCGTGTCGAATAATGCAGAAATCAGTTTAATACTACTTCTTTGCAGCAGTTTTGATCTTATTATCTTCTGCTTCTTCGTACATAAAGATCACTTATTGGAAAAAGTTTATATTATTCTATCAAAAAATCATTTTACATTGAAAAAGCTAAATAGCATACGTATACTTAAGAAAAATGTTTATCTATTAATTCAAATATTACTATAAGAGCCTCAATACACCGTATTATCTTTCATATATTCTAATAATTTATATAAAAAACTAATTGAGCAAAACTGGTAAAACATATCACTCTACTAAGTAAGTCTAAAACGTAGTTTATCCAAGCAGCCTGGCGTTACTCTTAATAAACTACAAATCCGACTACATAAACTAATGAGTCTATCGGCATAATTATCCCGCAAAACTCACCGCATCGGTCTGAAAGTGGCCGCGCGCGGAGGCAAACACCGAAGAAAAAAAATCGTCGAAAAGAGCCATACACACGAGCGCAGTCGGCTCATTCTCTCTTTCTTTTCGTCTCCGGCTTCGTAAAACGGGTTGCCCCGCGTCCGTGTATATACCCATGCACTCTCTTTCTTTCTCTGCGAGGTGGAACTAGTCTCACCTAGATCGGCTCTCGCTCGTCGGGGCGTCTCGTGTGTGTATACCGCCGCTGCCGCCGGTCGTCGTGTTCTCCAGTCTCGGCGCTCTGTATTACATATATATACACACAGCAGCAGCGGCACGGCAGCAGCAGTAGAAAAGGACGCAGCGATACAAGACACGACGGAGTGCGGACGCACTTTGGTGGAGGCAGCGAGAAACGAGTAGGGAGACGAGGAGGAGGAGGAGGAGGAGGAGGACAGACCAGACGCGTAAGAGAGCAAGAGAGAGAGAGAGAGAGAGAGAGAGAGAGAGAGAGCCGTGCACAGTTCTCCGGTCGCTCTCGGTGTAAGAGAGAAGAGATGAGAAGAGCGCCACTAGTGTTGTGACGGCACGAGCGCGGAGCGCGTGTGTCTTGCGCCGGTTTTTCGGTTTTTCGGTGCGCGGACGAGCGATATTGTACGTCGAACACGCACGCGCGCCCGCGCATTCGTCGAGTTTTACCGGAGTTGGAGGGAATTTCAGGTGTGATATGCCTCGAGAGACTGTGCTCCAGATTGATATTCGTGTAGTCGTGTTTGTATTGTGTAAATCGGGTTCGCGCTTACATCAACTGTATTTTTAGTCGCGACTACCGCTGTCGCCGCTTCGGGTAATTAAGAAATTTCCAGTTGCGGGTCTTGTGAAAACGCGCACATCACGGCTTTGCTCTGTTGTGTCTGATATAGTGCGCGCATTGCGCGGTTATATAAACTTTATTTTTAGTCTCGTCAAATGTAACGATCTTCGATTCGCTGCTTGCCAATTAGGAAACTTGGTCCTTGGATGAGCGAAAGATATGAAATAAATGAGAAGTTGCAAACCCTGAAGATATCTAGTGCAACTTTATGCTCGTTTGAATTTCGAACCGATATATCGTTAAAAATACTAGTGAAATCTTCATCCGCTTCTTAATTTCGAACAGACCGTTCATGGAAAATTCTTGCGTAAACTTTATTCGCTTTTGATTTTCGAACCGATGTTGTTAAAAATAATCGTAAAAAATGTATTCTCTTATAAATTGTTTATAAAAACTTTATCCTCTTATGAGTTTCAAACCGATTTACGAGACTCTTAGTTAACCGATTTTTTAACGTATTACGCAATCTTGATATAATATTCATATTCTAGTGTCTTAATACCGCTTCACACAAATGAACACCTAACTTTTAAACCATTGACTGATCATCAAAACATCGTTACGATTTAAACTATACGAGCCTGTCGATCTATATACCGAAGGTGCCTCGCATCCGTCGGTAGTACGTCCGCGAGATGCAGCGTCGAGCTACGATCCTTGTGAGCGAGTGAGAAAACCCCGCAACACAGTGAATTTGGTCTCGCGCAAAGGACATCCAACGGGCAGTGCATACTGGAGACCCGAAGAAGAGTTCGGCTCGCGTCGAATGCTCCGTCGTGCGCCGTGCCGTCGTCCTTTTCGCCGTCGTCGTCGTCGTCGCCGCAGCAGCAGCAGCAGCGCCACGGCGAAGATGGATTGGTAAGCGCACGTTTTATCTTACTTAAAGCGTCGTTTATCTCGGCGAGCACGAGGGGTACAAAAATTTCGATCTTTTATACCGTTCGGGGTCCTTTTTTGCGTGCGCAGCCCGCAGCCCAGCTGACCTTTCGAGGAGGTGGAGGAGGAGGAGGATCCGTCGCGATCGAGAGAGCCGGCTCGGCACGAGAAGAAAACTCGCGTGATTCATCGGAGACTCCGCGGGGCTTCTTCTTTCTGCCTCTCTCTCTCTCTCTCTCTCTCTCTCACTCTCGTTCCTTCTCGCTTTTGCGTTTCTTTGCGATCGGTCGCTTCTTTTTTATTTGAGCCGCGCTGGAGGTTATAGAGAGCGATAATTAAGTTTGGCCGACTTTTGTTTCACGAGCGGTTTTGTTTGACGTGCTTTCGTTTTTCAAGTTTACTTTGAATTTTTACATTTTTCATTTTTTTATGTTTCTTATTTTGACAGTTGCGCTGCTTTGAATTTTGATGGGAATAATATTTTATTCTTTATTTGTTACAGAACATTTTAATAAGGAAATGGAGTTAATGTAACATTTATATTTACGTATAATCTGTGTAGTATAACTAGGAAACTTATAATTATGAGAAATGAAGGCTCTTAATCATATGTTTAAAATCGCTCATAAAAAATTGATTTTACTAAGTATGTAATTTTGAGTTATATGAAAAATATATACTGATGTGTTTAATTATTAGTAATAGAGTTAAACCACGTACAAGTTACTTATTCGTATATCTATGGTATTTTAAAATTCATTTTAATAAAGCTGAACCATACACAAATTGCTCGATTCGAATCTCTTGGACATTCGATATTCATTTGGATGTGTCAAAGGTTTATTGATGTAGAATTCTATAAAGTTAATTAATAAATATTACATATTTATTAAAATTCCTGAAGTAAATCGTAAGCCGATTAAATGACTGTGAAATCCGATTTTTATTGACTGTATAAATTTAAGGTACAAAATAAAAATAATTGTAAATGAAACATATACTTCGATAAATATTTATAACATGAATTTATGCAGTAGGTATATAAATGAATATAAAAGGATGCTGTTAATATAAATACATAGCTTCTACAAACTCAATCAGTTGAACCAATACGAAATTCGTTGTTGTTGTATATTAATTTATATTGATTTTTCTAACAATATATCTAAATGTAACTTGCAGTGCTAACAAAAAGAAATTTGCAAACAATTAACATTTGACGATTCGTGAAATAAAATTTTTCCTATTTTTAAATGTATACTATATAATGCAGGTGATTAAAAACAGTTGGTTCTTTAGAAGGGTATAATTTTTAAAAATATGAAATTTTTAAAACCAAAAATATTAGAATATTTAAAATCCTTTATAATAATTTCCTTTCAATCTCGAAATAAAATGCATAAAATATCATTAAGTACTAAATAAAAATGTATTACCTTAGATGTGGTTTCTCTTTATCGTCTTCTAGTACACATTAAAAATTGTATCGCTCATTGCAGAGTACTAAAAATTATGTTAGCGCTTAAGCTTAGAATGTTCTTTATTTACAGGCTGCGAAATTGACATGACAGTTTTTTTCTAAAACTACATTAAGAAAACAAGTACTTATATGTAAATTTATATAACAAAATATTTATAAGAGTTATAAATAAGAACAAGTTAAGTTTTTATTTTTAAACTGATTCATGCAACTTTAGTTGATCAAAGTCTTGGAACCGCGACAAGACAATGAAATTGAGGGACACGGTTTGAAACCACCAAACAAAAAACATAAGCATAAACAGAAATGTTGCATATCCTGAAAATATCAGGTAACATTGCTCAGGTTAGTCCGGCTCTACTATTTTATTTTTCTCATTACTGTAATTATGCCCTAGTACTGTCTAGAATATGCAGGTCAGGAAGTTTTCAACATTTTTATAGTCATTCATACATAGTTGTATTTGTTTTTATATTACTTTTTACATTTTTTCGTGAAACATCAGAAATGCGTTTTCATTAGAAAGTCTTGAAAATATGTAGCCTTTAATAATTTTGAGATCGATTTCTGCGATTTTACTCCAGTTACTGGTTAACAATAATGGAAACAATTTCTTTACAAATTAACTTATTTTCTCACGACTAATGGAAGATATAGACTTAAATATTTTGCTTAATAGTATTCTCAATGTTACAATTATAAGAATTTTTTCCAATAAATTTTCGCCATAGATTTCGGAAATATAATCGGTAATGCTCTCCTTTCAAAATAAACTATACTCTCTGGATACTAGAATGTAACTATACCTCAAAATTTCACGTTGTTTGCATAGAGACCTCGATAATCAATATCTTTTATATGCACTAAATGTGCCACATACTAGAAGACCAGGGAGAAATAGATAATTTTTAACCTAAACCTTTTTTAACTGCACTTCAATCAAATCATTCATATTTTTCCTATAATACCCAATATCGTAATCAACCTAAACCCCAAAATTTATATACTATAGAATGAAATTTACTATTTATTTTCATACGATAATCACATACTCGTATTTCTTCATTGATACATGTTCATCTTTCTATTTTTTATAAAATAAAGTTATCTCAAGGTAATTCTATACCCAAAATAACTCAAAAAGTCGATTAATTTTTTATTGGGTTATATTATAGTTTATAATCAAATGAATAGTTTAAGAGATATCATAACTCTAAAACTAAATAAAGTTATAATGATTTTAATAAAGTAATTAACATTATGTAGCATAGAAAATAAAAACTATAAATGCATTTTTCTCGACATACATTTTTTTATGTTCATGATGCTCTATGCTCATGAGGTTTAATTTTTTTGATAAGATAGTTTGGTAACACTTATTACATTCACATTTGAAAACTTTTGTATGTTTTAATTTTTTCATAAAATTGATATTGGAATAATAAGAGCCTCAGTCAGTTAAAAAGTGGTTCAAAAGTAGTACATTTTTACGTTTATCTTAACAGTTTTTTGTTATGCCTGATACTAAAATAAATTTCTTTTTTGGAAATATAAACCATAAAATGTTATTATTTTCGTGTCAAAAATATAAAAAAATGTGATAGAAAAGCCTTTGAAAAAATTGTATGCGCATGGAATGCGATGAAAAACGTCTATTTCGTCCTTTTTTCACAATTTAAAATGGTTTAAATCTGTTTATAGCACACTAACCTCAAAATGCCAACTTTATTGTCGATTTTGAGGTTGTTGTGCTATAAAATATCGTATGAGACTGTTGTGGGAGGTGTTTTTCTACCTTGCTCGATTTTCTCACTCGCTTCGCTCGTGCGAAAACCCTCGAGCAAGGTAGAAGACCATCTCCCACAACAGTGTCATAATATACTATAATAAAACCAAATTATATTAATCAATTTAAGTTCAAAATTCACAAATTACTTTTTGATATGCTTATATTTAATATACTTGAAACTCAGAGCGTTGTTTTGGAAGCTGGTAGAATTTGACTTTTTGGGTATAGAACTACCTTAACGATAAATCAGCCAATGAGAATTATTAGATACTTTTATAAGCTTCTTATTTGCCTTGGTAGGGTTTACATCAGAGTTGCTTATGGTCAAACTTAAAACTCTAGATAAGGTGGTAAATATCTGAAATATATATGTAATAATAGGAGAATTATTAGTGAATACCCTGATAATTGTAATTATATAGTTAGTCAGTAAAGGAGGATATCCAAAGATTTATAATAATTGAGTCGTTGAAGGGGAACGAAAAGGCTTAATACCATTGTTCAGAGCTCGTCAAAACATGAATATTAGGAAAAGATTTGATCCCCTTAAGAGGTGGGAAAGTAGAGGAAAATGATGTGAAAATTCGTAAAAATAAGTAGAAATTCCCGAGTACGGTTAGACTTTTTACATTGCTTTAAGGTGGCTCTCCGGTGAATTTTTCGAAAAAATTCGAAATTAGTTTAATGTTTTAAAACTTGGTTCAACTATTCCTTACAAGTAGAAATATTAATATAATATAATATTATATTTTAAGCTAAAAATTTTCATAGTTTAGTCAAAGCTATTTACTGCAATATATCGTTATTTTGCCTAATTTGGATCGATTAAAGGCTGTGTAAATTAAATAAGAGAAATTGTTTTTTTTTATTTTTTAGGTTGAAAATGATCTATACTTTCATTTAAATACTTTTTATTTATTTTTACAAATATAATAAAGTTTATTAAATTTGTATTAACTTATTATAAAATAAAACTACATTTTTCATTATTTTTACACATACATTTTTACATTTTTCAATCTTCAAAATGCTGTTGGCGCATACCAAAATAATCAATCTTGATGTCAATCAAACTTTTAAGATACATTCTTTGAATCGTTCTCAACATCAGTTAGCTGAAATATTTTGTTAATATCTATGACAAAGCTCATATTAAATTATTCTATTAACAATTTTTAAACAACAAATATTTATTTTTTTTAAAAGACAAATAGTTAAGTAAAAATTTGTAGTTTCAGCTAAATCATGTCTACTTTACTGTCAAAAACACTATCAAATTTTTTGGTTTATAAATGTCATTAGAGTGTGTGCCAACAACTTTTACCATACATCCTCATTTTGCTTAACAAATATCTATTATTCTCAATAACTTCAATATTATTTGATAAAAATTTTTAAAAATGTGTGTATCAATTGATTATATCATTATAAATATGCCATATAAATATTATTTTGTTAGCCTAAAAGCTATGGAAGTTTTATTTTTCACCGCATAGCCCCCTTAAATGGGTTAAATCCATAGATATTATTTTTTTCAAATATAATGGAAAAGATGTCGTTACAAACGTATTTGTAGTTATTATCACCCTACCTATAGTTTCAAATTTGTCGCAAGCTCCGTTGATATCTAACCTGCCAAGGCTAATACTAAGCCTAACGAATATTAACCCTTTGATACTTTTATTTTGTTCATTTTTAAAAATCATACCAGTTTAATACGTGTAGGAGAGCGGTCCTGGTTCAAGGGGGGAAACGAGTTTGGTGAAATTCTTAGTGAGCACCTCCAGTGCATCGAGCATCAATGTCATATCAAAGCAGTTGAACCAAACACATTTAAAATTTGCGTAGGATCACTTTAAATCGTAATTACGTATCAACGAAAGAGAAAGTGACTGTGCGAAGTAAGTATTCATAATGTTAAAAAAAATCAATAAATTATCTATAAAATTATGTTTTTGTTCCATAAAATAAAAAAAAAAAATTATCTATAGCTGCAAAAAAATAAGGCAATGCTGAAATATTGTAGATTTTGGCATTGTTGTAACATGATAGCATCGTCAAATGCCACAACGTTGTATGCAACTTTTCTGAGAATGTCAAGTAAATTATAATAATCATTTTGAAAATATACAAATATAATATTTTTTGAGATTCTTATAAGATACAAACTCTTGAAAATAAATGTAGCAAGTAATTTTTTTAGATTACAATAGTCGAACAAATTAAAAATCACATAATAGTATATATACGTTCATATAAAAGTATATACATTTAATTAACAACTTACAAAATGTATCAAGTAGTTTGATAAATAATTTATAAACAAGCGAGCTTAATTACACGGCGAGAAATCGCGGTCGTGGGAAATTCAATCAGAAAGCTACTTTATCCTTTTATATTGCGTCGGATCGTACGACTTACGAAAACAAGACACGTAGAAGAAGGCACCAGATTCTTATTTGTAGTGACGCATTTCATTGACACTAAAACAGAATCTCTACATTATTGACGTTCGGTGGTAGAAAATATAATGGCTCAACAATATTTATAAAGCTATTTAAATGTAAACAATGTAATAAATAAAATACTAATAAATCCTCATCAAATGTTTCATACTTATGTATTTTGTTTTTGCATTATTGAATATTATTATGTTTTTGTTTTCAGCACATAACTAAAGTAACTTCAATTACAACGGGTCAAATACTATACTTTTGAGTTCCGAGTTGTTGATCAACAATATTAAATGGAATTAGTTAAAAATGTTCAACATGTATAAAAAGTTCCACTTAGAGAAAAATATCGTTGTTCTACATGCACCGAAAGTATACTTTTTCATGCATATAAAACCGGCAGAAAATGGCTCTTTTTCGCCCTTGGGTGGGAAATAAAGTGAGTTACTTTTCCACCCGCTTCATATATGCACGAAAAATCATGCTTTCAGTATAGGTAGGACTCGTCTTTGGCTCGAAGTACGCACTCGCTTTTGGCTCGTGCTTGCTCGCCTCGACTCTACCACAAACCACACGCGACTAAAGAATGCTACTTTTCACCCTTGATACACAAAATACTATTTTTGAGTGATAATAATTTTTTGCTCGCTCATCACTTTTTTGCTGGTCGGTCGGAAAACGGCTACTCTAAGCCCTCTTTACATGTATCAAATAGCGTGAAAATGATGCTTGTGTTACAAAAAAACTATTTGTGTAAAAAGTAATTTTATGCTCATCTGAACAAAAAGGCCACTTTTTTCCCTAAAAAGCGAGACCAAAATTACACTTTATGCCCCCAAATCATTTTTTTTCCAAAGTGACTTCACTAGAAAATAGTCAAAATTCCTTTATTTCATCAAGTTCTACCAATAACCCTGATTTTAGATTGTCTTTTAACAGTCCATTAGTCCCTCTTTCCAAGTCAAAAAGTAGCCATAGTAGAGATAAGCATAAAGTACTATATGTAACTCGTGAAAAAAGTCGATTTTTCACTCGGGTAATACTGCCCTCGCTTTGCTTCGCTCGCTTGGGCAGTAAACTCACCCGCGGGAGAAATAGTCGACTTTTTACCCTTGTTACATAATGTGCTGTTGGGTTTAAAGTAGAGACGGTAGCCCGTACCACTTGATAAACATGATGTTTTTTTAATTAGGATTGTTCTAAAACTAAAAATTAAGACGGAAATTTATACAAAAGTAAACAGGTATCATTTTGAATAGTACATTATGCCACAAGGGAATAGTCGGTTTTATTCCCGTGTTACATATAGAACTTTATTTCTGACTTCACATTGCCCACTGTATTGACTTGAAAATTTTGGACACACGAAAAGAACTAGACTTTATTAAAAATTCTATATATTAAAATAATAAATCCACACAAGATTTCGAGATATTTTTTTTAATTATCTCCACCGATTTTCCAGTAACATTTACTATGTCTTGTAGCTGCTAGCAATTAGATTATTAAATACAATAAGATAGTACCAATATATCGGTCGCTGCCGCTCCCTCGATTAATTTAAAATATACATCCATCCATCCACCCAGCTCACAGCAAGACTATCAAGTGGTACGACGAATCTGAAATTTTTGGATGGTTTGAGTTTAATATAATATATAATAATAAATAATACATATTTATACACTCACGTTATAAACAATCGTTACATCACGCGTGCAGACAACTTTCATACAACTGTTATCTTGTATTTTATATACTTTTTAGTTCTTACGATCATCGATACTATGTAAATATCCGGTCTCCCCGCTTTTCATGAAATAAAAATGACGATTAATTAAATTTAAGGACCCTGGTGGAAAATTAATCTAGAACTATGTAGATCTATGTAGTTGGCCATGGGAATAATCGAGGGCCTCGATAAAACTAGATAATTTTCTACCAGGGGAAGTGCCAATGAATTAACAGACATTTTTTAAAGGAAGGAAGATTTGTAACTATTGTAGTCGGATATTTTGTGTAAGCGTATACGTATGCGTGTGCGCGCGTGTGTATACGAGTGCGTGTGCATATACGTGTGGGTATGTGCATAAGTGTGCATGTGCGTGTGCATGTTCGTACGCGTGTATATGTGCGTTCGCATGTGCGTGTGTGTGCGTGTGTATGATGTGTGCGCGTGATTGTATGTATGTGCATGTATGTGCTTATTCGTATGCTTCTGCATGTTCTTATGCGTGTATGTGTGCTTGTGCGCGTGCTTATGCGTGTGCACGCGGATGTACGAGTATGTACGCGTACACAGAGAGAATTTTCTGATAAAAATTACCGTGAAAATCATTGTAAACGTGGGATATTCTGTCTTCAGGAGGGAAATTACCCTACTGAACGGTAAAAATTAACGTTATTCATTATAAATTTTACCATTCGGGACGGTAAATGTTACCGTTCCGTAGGGTATTTTTTCACATGAAGTCAGAATATCCCACGTTTACAATGATTTTTACGGTAATTTTTATCAAAAAATTCTCTCTGTGTACATATGCAAAAGACTGTGCATGTGTGTGGGTGTGTGTGGGTGATTGCACCATCATAATATTTTATTACAAACCTATTTTCCATCTGGTACCTATATTTTGCTGATAAATTTGTATTTGGTATGGGGTCGCATCGATAGCTCAATCTGTAGGTAGATTGTTACAAATGTGTGGATAGAAACAGCTCAGAAATAAGATAAATATAGAGGGAAAGAGACAAGAGGGTGAAGGAAAATAGACAAGAAAGCAGTAGAGAGGGAAAGATTAAGGTTATACAACAATGTGGTTAATTAATTTATCTAGAGGTGAAAGGTAGCTTTTATTTAAAATATCTTAAAAATTTAACCAGATATAGTTTTTACAAATTCAAAGGGAATATTGAATCACTTACAAAATAGAATTTATTACAGGAATCTGAATTACCGACTTTTTTATTTTAAACAGTTATTCGATATTTCACAAATTTTGTAAATAAAAATGACTACTATGTCCTGCAAATTTGTACATTGTATTAGCCATATTTCGTTTTGGCAGTTTCAAAAGATTCCTGTATTATTTATAACCGGAAAATAATAGTTTTAAACATTTTCCGTGGTAAGCAATGCATATGGCGACCCATATCGTCTTAACATTGTTTACCTATTTTTTAAGAAAGTCAATGATACCTCTTGAAAAACCAACTGAACATTTCTGGTAAAGGCATATAATGTCGTTTTTTATGAATATTTATTTTAAATATAAAAAAATATAAATTATAAGCCAGTATGGTAGGTATCTTAAACTTTTCTTAAAAATGCATAAATTATAAAAAAAATATTTTACTCTTCGGCCAAATATTCAAGTTACCACAATAATACAGAATTTCATATAAAATATAATTTTTGTATCATTTGATTAACAATAACTATTTATTAGCACTAAGTTATTATATCTTGTGGTGTGTGTGCGTGTGCGTGTGCGTGTACGTGTGCGTGTACGTGAGCGTTGGCGTGGGCGTGTGCGTGTGCGTAAGCGTGTGCGTGTACGTAAGCGTGTGCGTGTGAGTGTGCATGTGTGTGTATGGATGTGAATCGACCTTACTCTGAATATACATGGTGAAAATTAATGTTTTTCTTTGACTCATTTTCTTTGTTTCTCTTAAGAAAGGCGGCTCAAAAATAGTTCATTATGCAACTAGGGGAGAAAATGTGCTATTTCTAGTAAGAGTGAGGTATTCAGCACGAGTCTGAGTTGAGAACGCCGAAAATACCTCCCCCGAGTCTGAAATAGCTTTTCTTCCCGTGTTTCACACGGTAATTTTTTCAACAAAGGTATGATAGGGCCTTTTTTATGCGTGAAAGTTGGGTAGGTGATCACGTATTTCAAATCGTCCACAACGCTGTTGAAGATTGTTGTATTTTTAATTATCACTTCTAATCCCACAGTTCAAATATTTGCACATTTTCTTATTTCTATTTCAATCGAATTCCTCGCATGCGCACTTACGCGCATGAACAAAGGTTAAACCTGAAAAATTGGTCCTGAGCTGAAAATTACTTTTTCCCCGCTAAATGAATATTTTTTCACATTTTTTACAAACACGCTCGAAATGCGCAATTTTCTACGCTACTTTTAGGCACGAAAAAAGTCATATTTCATGCCTGAGTTGAAAAACATTAGTTTTTTTTATGCGTTTTTGTTTTCTTTAGCGGTTTTTCGATTTCTAAGTTTTAGTATTTCGAGCTTTTGATACCTTAGAAATAATACCATCGATTGAGTGGTAATGTATTTGAAAGAGCATAAAATTACCTATTTTTTATAACTGCAAATTTTGAATAGGCTCTTTCCCTTCTTTTGTTATACATGAAAAAAGTGATGGTTCATAAAATTTTAGATGATTAAGAATTCAGTGAATCTACGTACTAACATCTCATTACATTTAATTTAAATATTTAAATAATTTTAATAAATTACGTACAGAGAAACAATTGCTGTGATAAGGATTATTACCTATCGCTCTCGTATTTTAGTAAAAAATTATCTTTTGTCAATCCATCAATGATAAAAAAGTACACCCTATTTAATTATTATTTAGAAAGAGATATAGCAATTTAAAATTAATTTATTATAACAAAGAATTTCATATTGGAACAATTAATTTAATTTGAGGAAGCGAAGTGCCAATGACCTGGGAGCAAGTTTTAATTCCGTTACAGCGTTAATCCGATTGCCGCGTTAAACTATTTAATGGTACCAATATTGGTAAAAATTCCACCGATATAATCCAAAAAGTGCGATACTGGGGAAATGACCATGTATTTAAAGAAAAAACAATTCCCGCCGTATTCAATATTTCTTTTTATTTTGAATTTCATTTTGTGATCTAAAAAACACAGTGTGATATCCATAAGATTGATTTTTCGGTATAGTGTCAGAAAAATGCCACAAATGTATGGCATACAAAATTTCAGCCGAAAGTATTCAAAACTGTAGAAGAAAATTGAGCTCTAGTGCACTGCGGTCAGCCACTCTAATGTGTCGGCCGATCCTCGCTCAGTTAGTACCCTTCGTGCTCGCTTTAGCGCTGGCCTTTGTTTTACGATCTGCATGTTGTTTTTTTTTCATCGTTTTCGTATTATGAGTTAACTATCGTTATTTCCATTGTAATATAATTTTCTTCATTTTGTAAAGACTCAATTATGTACATTGACGGAGGCACGGGTTTATGGGAACCCGCGGCGTCAAAGAAGGAAATGAATTAATTTTGTAAATTGGATTTGACATTATTTCGTTATGGATTCAATGTGGAGAGGAATAATAGTCTTTTTAATAAAGGTCGCGGCACGCGGACGTCAACATTAATATAAAATAAACTATTTAAGTGGAAAAAGTATAATGGTAGCTTCAGTATCGCTTCTGAAGCCTGTTTTAGCAAAATTAGCTGAAGATTTAATCAGTGATATTTAATAATTACACGACCAATGTTAATTGATTAACAAAATACGAAAATAATTTAAAAAAGCAACTGGTAGATCATAAGGCAGAGTCGAGCGCTCAAGCTAGCGTACATGGACACTGCGCGCGGACCGACTGGTGCATCATAGCAGCTGACCGCCGCGCTCACAATTTTGTTTTATTTTCTTAATTACACCATTTGATTTGTTTTACCGTGAAAAACTGTTTTAAAAAGATTTTCTTCACGCCCCTGATATTTGACAAAACACTAGGCTGAAATTTTATTGGGAAGTCTTTTTCAAACAAGGGTTTTATTTTTTTTATTCTTTAGATTAAGTACAAGTCACTATAGAAAATCTAAGTTTCGTATATTTTGAGTGAAAAAGTACGGTAGAATTTTTTAAATTAACGTTGGTAAAACAGGCAATGAATTAAAATCTTTTATTATTATCACAAAAGTATGCATTTTCTTAAATAGATATTTTTCAATCACTTCAAAAAATTAATTAAGTTGAATTTTATTAATCGCAAAGTACTCTTCCAAATAGTTATTCCGCCCAGTAAAACCGCAAGCAAAAAGGTAAACCGAGAGCAAAGGGAAAAAGTGCCCAGATCCGTGACTCAAGTGCCTCTCCGCATGGGCGTCTCCGAGCCATTGCAACACACTTAACGTGCTTTTTGCGTCCCGCACACCAGGAACTCCGAGTCCTCGAGTCCCGAGTATATATACACGGAGCACCGGCCGTCACGGAGCACGATCGATCGACGGATAGACGACAGCAGTAGCAGCGGCCACACGGATTCCGCGAATCACGGAGAGCCTGTACTATACTTGCCACGCAGGATGAATGGTCGAGAGATCTTCTCTCGGCGCCTGGCGCCAGGGCAGTTTTCGCCTCGAGCGCGAGAGAGACAGAAAGAGAGAGAGAGAGAGAGAGAGAGAATGACATTCCAGGGCCGAGCGCGGCGCCGGACTACTAACACACACATATACGCACAGACACATATACAAATACATACATACATACATATGCATACATATACTGCACAGACGCATATACAGCCGTAAACATATATATATAATTACATACACATGCGCACACACACACACACACATGTTAACACATATATACATACACATACATTCATACATATATACATGCACACATACATACACACATACTCACAGTTATATGTATAGAGAGAGAGTCAGAGAGAACCTCACAGGCACAGCTCTCGCGTTTCGCAGCCGTCGGCTCTTGTTACGATTAATTTCGAGGCATAAATAACCTTTCTGGCTCGATCCATCGCGCGGGCACAAGAACAATGAGCGAAGGAGAAAGAGATAGAGAGAGAGAGAGAGAGAGAAGAGGAGAGCCGGGCCCCGGCGCCTCTCGGCTCGCTCTCGCATACTAAAGAGCCCCAGCATAAATCATTCATAGGTATAGTGTAACCGCGTGCTCCTGCCTCCGCCGCTGCTGGTGTTCTGTTCTGTTCTGTTCCGTTCCGTCTTCGGGACTGCGGGAGAGAGGAGAACCGGGCAATTTCATAGTTTCTCGCTTCTTTTTTCCTTTATTTTTCGCGGGTGAAAAGGGGAGGGAGAAGGCCATAATCTGCCTTGCTCTTTTATTCCGCGAGCCGCTCCTATAACGGATGCGCATTGTTTTATTTCGCGGAGCGTCCGGGCTTCTTATATTGTACCTTTATCTCGGGGAGGGGCGCTCTTTTAGAGTTACGCGAGAGATTCTTATTAGCATTTTTTGGGGGAGAAGGCCAGGAGCGTGAGATAAGACGGTTAAAAATTTGTGTATGAAGTTACGGGAATTTTTTTTTAGAGAGAGGTATCATTTAGGAGAGCTTTTGTTAATGATGGCAATGTATAATTTGGATGTGGTGATAAAAAGTTCTGGAGATAAGTTTTGTAATACAGAGAAATGGATTTATATTAATGGCGAAAGATGAAGATATAAACTTTTTCTCTTTCTCAAAGTTATAGAAGCATTTTGTCGTTCGTTAGCGTGCATAATCAGCCACGAATAATTCATTCGCCAATAATCTTCTCTTGTGAGAATGAATGTGTTTGTGCGAGAACGGATAATAAAAGAAATAAGCCTTTCGCAATATGGAAAAACAGCGTCAAAGCTCTCTTATTTGTTGCGAATAATTAACAAGCGATAATAAAGACACACGGATAAATTGCCTTCTATTGCCTTTGATTTCCCAGTGCGTTACAAAATTAAGTTTCCATTCAAATGTAAATATACGCGAGCGAGCGAGCGAACGAGAGAAAGAACGAGCCAGTTGCAAAACTCACGCTCAGCTCGCGCGCACGCGAATCACATAATATGAGAAAATCGCGGAGCGGCTCGGCTTCATGAATAACAGTTAACATTTTAATTAAGAATGCAAAACGAATGACTGTAAATTTATCCACAATTGAGGCGGCGGCCCATTAATACGGCGCGTCAAATTACACGCGCCGCGGCTGGAAAAGCCGGCCGTCGCGCACGTGACGCAGAAGACAAATTCCGCGCCTGCCACTGCGCTGCTGCGGAATCATATAATGTACTCCAGCTCCGGTGGCGCGCAGCCCTACGAATCGAGGCACTCTCTTAATTGTAAAGCATTAATCAATTCGCGTGGGCCGAGTATTTCCGTGTGTGTGTATAAGGCTGCTTTCGGATTTTTGATTTCTTTCGCGAATGGAATCGGCGAGATAATGAGATAGAGCGAGAAATGCGGGGGCGTTTACGCGACGGTGAGATCTGATCGAAGCGTGAGGGAGATCATTTTAAGGAACTGACGTGGAGCTGGAAACAAATTGATACGGTTGAGTGGATTAACGAAAATTAAGCAAGGCGTTTGCTTGTTCCTTTTTTTGTGTGTTATTTAGGAGCTTTGGATAAATAGGCTTGCTATTTATCAGATCACCATTAATAGCTTTGCCTACATTACAAATTCATTTGCTTATAAGTGTAAGCTTTTAAATTGACAATTTGTAATTAGCTCTTAATTAATTATAGTCAATTAAGACGTACCTTTGTAACAATAAGCTTTAGATAATAGTGTTTGTGAAAATAAAGCCAAGAATTGTCTGCAGTTATGGCGATACTAAGGAGTTTTTTGTATTACAAATCTACCAATCATTATAATCTTACATATCTACGCAATTTTCTTCATTCACACATACATTGGTGTTCTCTACCGGCCTCGCACACGAATTCCTGAAGCTTCTGGCACACGATATGGTTAATCCATCTATTGAAAATTGATTTGGCTAAGTCTACTGGAGTCTACAAGTCTCAAATTTATTATATTTATAGCAGAAAACCTAGACAAAACTAGATAACATTGTACCAAGGTCCATAAATCGAAATGTGTATCTTTCGCATTTCAAAGTACAGCTTGCCAGTCCGGTAAAATTAGATTAAGAAACATCAAAAAATATATTTTTTATCACACCACAAAATACGCATAGTAATAAAAAAAACTTAATCTCGGTTTAATTCGCTTTAAAAATGCTTAAATGACCGACAGTATAATCTTCGAAATCATCTCAACGTTTACAGCAGAACCAGTTCTCACAGGAGACTCATGCGAAATAACAAAGCAAAAGCACTGGCGCCATCGGTAAGTCACAGTCGTAGAGCGCAACAAACCTTCAATAAGACCAAAACAAAACAAAAAAAAAAGGAAGCAGCAAAATGAGACAGAGAGCTGGAGGATATATAAACGAAGCAAGGGAGTTTGCTCTAACAACGGTTGTCAGCGTCGATCATCTCTCTCTCTCTCTCTCTCCTCTTTCTCTCCCTCTCTGTCTCTCTCTCTCTCTCTTTCTCTCACGTGCGAGAGCCCGGTCTACATGGTCGAACGAATTCCAATTACCGTAAATACAGGCCGTAACCTGGCGGAGCATGACGCGATCGCATCGCCGTGGCCGGGATGACGATCGAGGGAAGACGGACAAATACTGCACGCGCGGGGAGCGATTTTCGTCCACAGCCGCAGCCGCCGCAGCGCCGCCGTTGCAAATTGAACGCGGTTTCATTAGCATGGAAAATGTTATTTAAGTCCGCGACTGCTGCGTTAATGGGGGGGATATGCAGCAGTACTGACATATACAAGATGTTTATGCTATAACCTTATGCTTTATGTCAATAACGATCAAATATTAAAATGGCAATGTTATGTATAAATGGACCTTAACAAAAGGTACAGTATTGATGGTTGAATTTGGCAAATCTATACGGTCAATTAATATTTGACAAAAGAAATTACTATTTTTGGAATGTCAATTTTGGAATTGTTGTCGTATTGACATTATTTAGGCATTAAGACTTACTAATATGTATGATAAAAGCAAGAGCACTGATAATAGAGGAGACTGGACGAAACAGCTTCTGTTACGACTGAACATAACTGATACATCAATCAGGTAAAAGCCACTAACCTAACTAAATTACTCCCATTAATTGAAGAAGTATATTTATCAATGATAACCTCTTAGTTCTTTTAGTACGTTCTATCAGTGCTCACACTTTTACTTATAATCTTTAAAGTACATTTTAAAGATGCTAGTAAGGCTAAGTGCCCTACGCGCATTTATTTTTCTCTTTTAATCTTCTTAGCTCTACTTTTCGCCAAATATTTACGCCATCGTTACCTCTTCAGATGCGCGCACATTTCTGTAGTTACTCCAATCATTTATTTATTTACGATAAGAAAACGTCCCCAAATTGATCTTCCTTACTTGGGAAGTGATACATTCACCACCCTTTTCTGTTTTTTCCCTTATACAACGTAGTAAATGCCCATGTATTTCTTCTTTACGGTTTTGGCATGACGCCCATATGATTATTTTGTATCGAACAAATTCCTCCATATACCTACATTCCATACCCATCTCTTATTTCACTTACACCCCCTCCTCCATATCCCTCATTACCCTTCCTGCTTTCTCCAATCATCATTTTTTACACTTACTCTTTAACAACTCCCGTCCCCTCCCCGTCAACCTTTTAAGCCCTACGACGTAGAATTTGCGAACGTAATTATTTGTGTGTCGGTTTTAGCATGACAATTATATCATAACTTTGCTATGGAATTCTCCCCTCCATGCCCAACATTGTCTACCCTGCTTTAGTCAACCATTCCTTTTTTACCTTACGCTCACACACCTCTAAGCCCCTCTCTATCAATCGTCTAAGCACTACATCGTAGTATATGAGCACACATTTCTGCGTGCCGATTTTGGTACCAAGTTTATATTATTATTTTGTAACAAAAATCTCTTCTCCATACCCCTCGTTACCTTCCTTGCTTTTCCCAACCATAATTGTTCACACTTACGCTCCCATACCTCTCTTCTCTTCCCCATTAACCATTTAAGCACATCGACATAGTAAATGCATACGTATATCTGTACTTATTACAAAATACCCCCATATCCTTCATTACCCACCCTGTTTTCTCGTCTAATCCCTTTTTCTTCCCCTTACGTTAATACACCTCCCAGCCCCTCGTCATCAATCTTCTAAGCACTCCATCGGAGTACATGCATGCTTATTTTTGCGTGACAATTTTGTCATGAAACTTATATCATTAATTTGGTACGTGATCTCCTCTTCAGATCCCTCCATCTTTACCTTTCCCGCTTTCCCCAACCATCCTTTTTTATCTCCTTACTCTCCCATACAGTTTAGCTCGTACCCATAAACCTTCTAACCTTACACATCATTCTATTTCGTAATCATACAATCATTCTTTTATAAAAGGAAAAATACCATTTTTTTAAATACCGACAAAATAATCTTCATTTTTTAACTAACTTAAAACAGAAGCTTCTCAATTTGAAAATGTTTAACTTAAAAGAAAGAGCTAGCTTCATTTTTCGAAAGCTATTGTAACTCACACATATCTGCCAAGACAAACTTTTATTTTGATTGTAAATTGAACCTGCGTTCCACTATAAATTCTACTTCTCTCCGTGAATTCTCTATACACCGAAATGACGGAGTCGTTGCTGCAGCCTGCGAGGACGGATCCTTCTCCGCTCGCAGCTTGCGTGCAGCCGAAGCTCAAGGGCTGCGACGGTATCTTGTGGCGTGGCAGTTGATAAATTACAGTGAGATTGTCTCGCCCGCGTGATCTCTCGCATGTACATAACATCACTGTACACGCAGAGGACATACAGAGAGAGAGAAAGAGAGAGAAAGAGAGAGAGAGAGAGAGAGAGCGCATGCGTGCGCTATTAATGGATGGCGCGTTAGTTATGCCTTGGGATTTTATGCTTCGCGAGGCTGTGCGCGTTATCGGATAGGCGAAATTGGCTCGAGATAGCGCGCTACCGCATGCAGGCTTCTGTGCGTGCGTGCTCTCGAGTGCTCGATGCGTGAGCAATCCGAGCTATTTCTTTACTCTACATGCGGTATGTTTTAGTAGAGCAGACTTTGACGACGCGGAATTTTAATGGCGGAAGGCAATTTGTAGCTTGGATTTCTCTTCGATTATGTCAAGTGGTGCGTGCGGTCGTGTAGGAGGCTGTAGCTGCCGACGAAAATACGTATCTAGTAGTTAGGACGTTCAGAGTTGATTGGTTGATCTTGTGAATTTATTGCTCGGGTGGTTGTAAAATGAAGGAATCAGACTATGTCGGTACTATCGAACACAATCTATTTTTCGGCAAAAATTTTGCAACATTTCATTAATAGACGGATACAGTCATATATCTACAAGTATTATTACTGAAAAACTTGCTTATTAATTAATAGATAGTAGATACGAATGAAAAATGTATTAGTTTATATCATATACTGCTAGTAAGATTATTGATTATAAATGAAGCTATAACAGTAATTATAACAGTTCATCATACAATAATTCATTAAACTGTAGATAAGTAAATTGTTAGTTTCAAACTATTTATATAAGCATAAAATGTTTAATATTAACATTTTTTAAGAGGGTTTATATAAAGTATCATAGCAGGTACTTTGGTTATAAAAAATGATTGTAATTACTACTTATACATTTTTTTCGGCTCGTTATTTAATTGATAAGTTCGTTAGATAACATGTTAGAAATATGTTTTAGGCCATTTGGAATTATAATACACTATTTTTAGAAAATATCCGTATGGATGTGTGTATGTGTGTGTGAATGAATGTATAACCACCATATCTCGAGAAATCCACGATTAAATTTAATCTTTCAGGGCTCATTTTTCTTTAAGAAAGATGGTTCTTTAACTATCTATTGGCTAAGTTCTTTGTCCAGATCATGAGGACTTTTATTTTTCAAGTTATTCGAGGTCATGTTGTTTTTCTAACTTTTTTTATCGCTTATATCTTGAGAACGGCGCAGTCATCTTTTGCCAGCTGGGATTCACTTGTTTCTCTCCTTCATGAGGATTCTGAATTAAAAAGAAATTTTAAGATTCATCAAATCGTTTTTGTTTTACAACGATTTTTCTATTTTACGTTATTCTGAAATCAATTAGATAAATCCATTTAGTATGTAGAAATATTGAAAGAGAATAATATTGTCTAACTTCCCCGACACGAAATTTTTTATAAGATATTTTCCTTCATTTGTTTATACACGAAAACGTCATGTTTTTTTTAAACGGCGATATTTTGGAAACATATTATCGAAAAACATTATAAGTAAATTAAGACGGATAAGGTTTTCATTATCTCTTGACAATCTTGGCTCAGCTCTTTGACCAGAGTATGAAATCGTTTATTAGATATTTGAGGTTATATTGTCTTTATTAATTTTTTATTTAATGGCTGCATACGAAAGAAAGGAGAGATAACCTAGTTAACTTAGGTATAAGAAAAAAGAATTTCATATTGGAACAATTAATTTAGTTTGAGGAAGATAAGTGCCAATGAATTGACAGCGGTTTTTATTTTGATGAAACACTTACGTCGAAATGATACAATACTTTCTACGATATATTTGATATATTTGTTACGACCAAAGCTGCAGTAAGAGCGATTATAACTTAATTTAATAGAACTAAAAACATTCTTTTGTTTGGTTTATTACTGCCTGCATTAGATAGTACTTTTTAAGTACAAATATTTATATCTTAGATTGTGTATACGCTAGTATATAACACATAAATATTTAAAATCAATGATCGATTTTTGTTTCTCGGAATTTCTTTTATCTTAGCATTGAAATTCATAGCTTAAGTGTTTTGTTACTCAGCCAATCTTTCTATTATTTTCCGTAATTTTATTTTGCGTTATTGATATTTTTCGATGTTTAAGTTTCGGAATTTTGTTCGTCTATATTTTTATAATTCTTAATGTTTTAATATTTCATTATTTTGATGTTTCAAGTTTTATCTATTCGTAAGCTTATTTTTTCGTTATTTAGAATCCCACCCTTTTATAATATATAATAATTTTTTGTTCTAGGTGATCTGAACTTCTTAACTCACAAAGATGCGGGGAAACTTTTACTATACGTTTTGGAAAATACGAGCGTAATTTTGTATGATACTCAAGAAAGTGACAGTTTACTTCAAAGAATGCATCTCTTCATTATTTTCCTTTTGATAACCGTCGTTAATGCAGTCCAAGATTTTGCATTTATTCGACCAAAAGGTAAAAAATTTGCTATTACTTTTACGTTATATTAAATTAAATTAAATTAAATTAAATTAAATTAAATTAAATTAAATTAAATTAAATTACAGCATGTTACATATTTTATCAAGAAGAAATAAAACTCTAAATGTGTTAATCAACCAATTTATAATTAAAAACATAGTATAACAAATTTATTCACAATAAATTATTATTTTTTATTCTTTTTAAGCACTAATTGAGTCTTATTGTTTGATATAACATGTTCTTTAATTAAATTGAATATTCGATAACACATAAATAAAATAATTAGCTCTCCGGTGAAAGTAAACCTGTTCAAACCTCTCAGTTTTTTTAATTGCCTTTGTCTCATTAAATCATTGGTAAGAATAAGTTCTAGAAGAGCAAACAATCACTAAAAGTCGAGCACCAATTAAAGCACGGAACAAGTGTCTAATTAGACGATTCAGGATTTGAGTGGATGCGCTTGTAAAGAGCGCGGGATTTCTGATTGAAGTTTATTATGTAAATAACTCGAAGAATCAGACATATTTCTGTCTCGGGTCATAATATCTACAAATTGACCACTTGAGTTCAGACGCAAAACGCTGCTTACGAGTGAGCATTTAAGATGATCAGTGAAATATGTATAACTGTTCCTTATGCACGAAAGTAATTGACTCAATCAAATCGGAAGATCTTGAGGTTAATTGTATTTCCATTTGACTCGAAATACTTGTGATCTCACTACTAGCAATTTAATTTCATAGCTATGTCCTTTATGTATATATATATATATATATATATATATATATATATATATATATATATATATATATATATATATATATATATATATATATATATATATATATATATATATATATATATATATATATATATATATATATATATATATATATATATATATATATATATATATATATATATATATATATATATATATATATATATATATATATATATATATATATATATATATATATATATATATATATATATATATATATATATATATATATATATATATATATATATATATATATATATATATATATATATATATATATATATATATATATATATATATATATATATATATATATATATATATATATATATATATATATATATATATATATATATATATATATATATATATATAATTAAATAATTTACGTATTTCAGTTTTATATATAGTATGCATAAGACGTCACTTAAATGATACATAAACAAATGATTATAATTTAATAATAAAGTGCTAAATATTTTTGACTTTAAATAAGTTTGTGTGGAACTTTTCTTTATTTTATAAGAACTATTTTAAATAAAGTATACTTTTATCTTTATATAAAAGCTGACTAATTCATTTAGTCATCAACGCTCTTCCTCTAATGTATTAAAAACCTGATAAACTATAAACCCAAAAATCGAAAAACCACTATTAAAACAAAAAAACATCGAGAAACAAAACAGAATATTTCTATTCCTCCATTCTCTAAAAAAAGAAAAAAAAAGAGCACTAAAATATCAAGTTCACCGTGTATATGCAGAGTAATGCTGATCCACGGCCATATACTCACACACACACATGAACCTCACGCACGCACGCACATACACACACACGCACACTCAAACACACACACACACACACACACACACACACACACACACACATACCCATACAGTCATTTTCTACAAATAGTGTATGTTGATTTCGTAAAATTTCAGATGGAGTTATTCATCTAAATAGTATATCATCGGATAACCTGAAAAGTTACGTCGAATTGTTTATAAGTTCGTATATTAGTTTTATACTTTAAACAATCGGACATAACTTTGCAGATTATCCGATGATATACAATTTTTATATGGGTACGTCCCCCTGAAATTTTTCAAGGAACAAAATGAGACTTTAAAAATTCAAATTAGATAACAAACATAAAGTTCTTCACTGTTTTGTCGAATCTTTCTTTAGTTGCTAATAACTACTTTTGCAATACCGAATTTCGATAAAGAAATTTTTTTTAGTTCTACAAAATCTTCTTATTTTATTTTATATATTGACTTTCATAGCATGTGAGATTAAATTGTAGTAAAAAAGTTGGTTTTTATGACATATATATTCCAATAGAACCTCCTAAAGTTTCTTAACTTTAATTCCGTCTTTCTTAACTTTAACTAAGTAGTCCGTAACAGAACGGTGTGTATTAGCGCCCGAGCGTAGCAAGGGCGCTAAACGCCTTGCTGTGAAGGACGACTTATAACACGAGTATCGTACACTATTTTATAGCACTGCCTGCCCTAAGCAGTCCATTGTTGCACCGTGCGGTAGCGCCCGAGCTTAGCGAGGTTGATAAGCACGGCGCATTAATGGATTACTTATGTCACGAATAGGCGTGACATAAGTGCGGACTTAGGTCACGCAGTGCTATAATAGTACATTACGATACGTGTGACTTAACTGGCTCTTTTTTATACGACGCTAAGCGCCGTGTAAAACTGAACCATTTAAGTCGCGATTATCGTATATTATTTTATAGCACTGCTTGAATAAATCCGCTGTCACGCCTAGCCGTGCCTTAAGCAGTCCAGTGTTGCACCGTGAGGTTGGCGATAAGGACGGTGCAATAATGGACTACTTAAGTCACGGATAGGTGTGCCACACAGTGCTATAAAATTTAATTATTCATCATTCAAATATTGCAACCCTTTAATACATCAAAGATTCGCTGTACAGAAAATATACGTATAAAATATCATCAGTATCGGAAACTTTTATCTCAAAGTCATAAATTTCACAGTATTAAAAATGAATAAAACTTTACCTTTAAGTAAATTTTCCGCAAGGGCGAAATTTTAGGCCATCGATACCCTCTGTACCTACAGTACAGCGCAACAAGCGAAAGACACGATATACGTTTCCCGATGAGGCTGAATTTCCAAGCTCAAAAGTTGGGAGTAATTAAGATCGATAAGATATAGCGCGTGGTTTACATCGCTGCGCGCGGAAGAGACTGAAGGATCGGCATGAAAATAACCCGATAAAGAACCATATACTTTTAATGATCGTTAGTGTCGTTCGACGCGTAATAAATGACGCAATTCGGATTTAACGAGGACCGTGACAGTCTTTGGCAGCCAGCGCGGTAACCGCAATATTTTAAAATATTTTTCTATTATTTTTTGCTAAAGTGCGCTGCGTGAGATAAAAACGTAAACATTACCTCGATACTGAATTTATGAGACTTGAAAGTTATGGAAGCCGCTGCGGAAGCCTCACGATTTTCGATGGCTTTTTGCTATAGCTTCTCGATATTGATTATTTGTGAAACGCTGCTCATTAGCGTTTACATATTTTTTCACGTGATCGTCTCTGAACACGTTTATTTGTTCTGGCATATTTTAATACTCAGCAAATTGGATGCTTATATAGATGTTCTTAATTAATGATAAATTCAATTTATTACATGTCAGTAAAGTTTAATCATAATTATATTGGGAGATAAAAATGCAATCACATCAGTTGTGAATCCAAAACGCAGTATTTCTTAAGTTTAGTCGAATTAATATAAAAGAAGAAACGTAATTAATTAATCATATATTAGTTTGATTTATTAGTTATTTGGCATACAATTTATCAGATAGATCATAAAGAACTAAAGGACGTATTTTCAGAATTTCGTATTCATCTTACTCTAGAATGAAATAGCGTAAATTCTGCATGACGTTATCAAATTAAGCTCTGTAATATAATTACAAGTAATTAAGTGTATTTAAAATTAATACCATTGGAATTTAGTCATTTGATGTTATTAATTTTATATGTAAGACGATGAAGCCATTTTAGTTTATAGCGGAATCGCGGCATTACGGACACTCAACGTGGAAAATGTCTGATAGAATGCGTTGGGAATTTTTGATAATCCTCCAATGAGGTTATCGAAAACGTGCGTTTGATCCCATGAAATCCAATAAAATTACATCAGTATTTCAAAAAAATTTAAACGCATTCGACCAGATATTTACGTCGTCAAGTAGACATATGTACATCCCTGAACTGCAAATCTGGTCGTCCATTTATATTTGCAATGAATAACGTAATGTGCTTCGCGTGGCATTTTAATCATCAAAATGTAATGCAACCAGAAGTTAAAGTATACTGAAACGTCGTATAAAATTGATCTGCTCGATATTGGATAAATATAACCTTTTAATGATGCGATACGTCATGCCATATGTCAGAACGAGAAAGACTATCATTCCAATAATATTTTCTTATAATTCAACTAGGTATTTTTACTATGTTCTTCTTTTGTCTATTTATTTCTTGTTTTTGTTATCTATAATTTATTTTTATTATTACATCAAATATTGAATTTTGAGGTTAGAAATATGATAATAATGATATGTACTCTAAATCTAAACTGTCTTTTCCAACATCTTTCTGAACGTGTCATTTAATGATTATCAAAAAGTGCATAGATTATAATGTAAGCAACTTAGTCTATATGGCATAAGTAGTTTACGTCATAATCTGTAAACTTTTCCAGGGTCATTAACCGGCACTTTAGGAAAAATAGTTTTACCATCGGAAGTACATCCAGGGCGTCATGATGTTTTCTAAATGTGCTGTTCTATTAAACAAAATACAAAATTACTAATTGTAAGACTGATCAAAGTTTTTATACACATATATGTATATATAATATTTTAAAAATACCTAATACTGACATTTTTAAAAATCATTCTAAATAAAATATTAAAATATATTGCAAAATTAATTTTTTAAATGATGATTAAGTTTAATAATTGTAAATAAAATAGAATACATATCAATATTTAACGTATTAAATAATATTGCTTTATACAAATATTAATAACATTTTCGAATACTGTTTGGAATATCAAATGATTTCAGGTCATCAAAATATTTCATTGTTTTATAATCTTCAATAAACGGTTTTTATGTTTTATTAGATAAAACAACAGATTTCACTTAGCATATACATGTGAGCTTGTATTTATTTTTACATACGTGTTAAAAGACTAATTTATTATTATTTAATAAATGATTTTAAAAGGAGTAAAGTAGAAAAATTAATTTTAATAAAAGCCTTCCTGTGTTATATCAATGTATCTACGCATTTTTATTGCAATTTTAACATGCATTTCAACATGTTATTAGTTGCTAAAGTGAAGAAATATGATATTTTAAAAACAATTGTACAGTGGAAATACTTTTAAGGAGTTAGTTAAATAACCAGTCTATTCCGTATTTTACTGTGATGAAAGAAAGGTTCCCTAAGTGAATCATAAATTAAAGTGCGTCAAATAAAAGAATATACACGTCACTGCTTAACAATAGCACATTAAACATACGGACCTATGAAATTTAAATTTCGAATGAAAATCTCGACGACAATAGTCGCGCAGAAGACAGAAGAAAAAGAGAACGAGCATTTAAAGTGCAGCTCGCCATCGACTTAAAAGACGACTCGCGGCGCGCCCGATGACAGATCCCTGTTAAATCTGCGCAGTTGTCGCCCGCGCCTCGTTCTCGCTCTTTCTCATATGCTCTCCGGAAGAAAGGCGCGCGCGATTCCCGTTCGAATACGCAGCCGAGACGCGATGAGGATGGGAAGAGGCGAGGACGGCGGCATGTAAGAAATAAAAGATGATCCTGGCGGCGCGTCTCGCGAATAAACGTCACGTATAAATGCATGCGCATATCGCGCGTGGGCAGAGCGCGTAATGAATGAGACGAGCGAGAAAGAGCGAAAGAGAGAAAGAGAGTGCGAGTGGGCCTTCCACTCCCTCTCATTCACAAGCGAAGAGCTGTCAATGGACCCATCTCGCTTTCGTCGTCGTCGTTCGTTGATTGTTTTTTCTTTACGCTTTTATATTCTCGATGTAAGCTATAAAGAGTTTTTTGGATCTGTATTGCCCGCTGATATATGCAGAGACTATTATTTATATATTTAATCATGTATTTTTATTTGGATATCAATACAGTATTTTTTTGTAAATTATTGTTATACTAGACAATTATTTTTATCGAATAGGTCTTACTAAACTCGTCCGTATCTACTTATACGTACACATGTACTAACCTATACTTACCTTATATATTCTTTTTTCTTATACAATAAGATATCCTAATAATTGTTTAAACTTGTCAAAAATTGATTTTTATCAAATCACTGTCTAATTAAATTCATCCGACATCTATTTATACGTACATATACTGAGCTTATACACACCTTTTTCGTACATAATAAGAAACCGTAATAAATAATTAAAGTCATAGAAAATGAATTTGTACCAAATCAATGTACTGCTCAGCTCGTCTGCGATATACATATGTACATGTTGACGTAAGAATACTTACCTTTATTGTGAAAAGTTTATAATATCGGGTACTAAAAATGTAGGTGAGACTTACTAGAATTTATAGTGCGGAATTGGTATTTGAAATATGACTCAACATTGAAGTGATTAAATTTCGAAGCCAAATTGTCGAACCTTATTGCTTATTTCCTTTCGCTTAGTATATCTTAGAAATACTTCATTTTTTTTTTTTAAAGAAATTCGATTTTGAACTTTTGAAATTTCTAAAAATTGAAAAATTATTTCTGTCAGTTTATACGCTATATACGTGAATTTAATGCAAAAATTCATAAAGATGACTTCATTTTCTTTTAACTGATGTATGTTACATATACTCTATTTTTTTTTATAGAAATCGATTTTAAGTTTGAAAAAATAGAATTGTTTTTTATTTTATACTTTAGATACGTTTTATATATGTACATATAATGTCCAATTCTTTACAAAGAAGATGTATAGTGGGTAGTGTCTCATCAGCTTATTATAAAAACAATGCACCATTTTTATATAAGTTTACAACGTAAAATTGTTGTATGTTCATAAAATAACTTTTTCAGAGTAAATATTCAATAAATAATTATGCATCCAATCTCTTTGAGAAAGCATTCTTCTAAAACAGATAGCAGCGGATTTTAAATTTATAAAAAACAAAATTACATTAAATCAATGACTTACTAAACTCATCCAGTATCTACTTACAAGTACATATTGCCGTATTATTTATACATGGTTAAAAAAAAGTAACATACAGTGTTTGTCAGGGAAGAATAACATACAATTTGTATGTTGCTTTTACAAACAAAATATTAGTGGTTGGTAAATAAAAAAATGTTTGTTACTTTTGTGTATATTATCAATAATACTAACCTAAAAATATTCACTCTATGCAATTAAGGGGTAACACCACTCTAGCGGTCCGAAAAAATGCCTAATTTGTACGATTTTTTACAAGAGTAGGAAAGAATGGATCAAATTTCTTTTTTGAGGGTTTACTATACATATATTGAGGTACAAAAATATATTTTTTTACACTTAAATACAAAATGGCGGCTATACAGCGAATCTCGTGAGAAGCCTTTTTCTCAAATCTCCAAACGGGAGAACACTTTTCTCGGAAAGTATGAGACCTGGAACAAAAAACCAAAGAAATTCTTAATCTATATAACGTTAACTTTGGAAGTAAGTAGGGTTTTTTTTTTATTTCAATTTTTGTAGAAATGGCGCACATCTGAAAAAAAGTTGATTTTTCTCGAAAAAAAACCATGTAAATTGTTTATAAAAAATAATTTACATTCAATCGAAAAACGGCTACGTACTTCTTTAGATAATCTATTTGTGAAGCTACAGTAAGAATTTTAATCCAATCCATGCAATAGTTTACGAGTAATCTGTTCCCCCAGTTTGAAAAAGGCTTCTTACGAGATTCGCTGTATAGTCGCCATTTTGTATTTAAGTGTAAAAAAAATATATTGTTGTACCTCAATATATGTATAGTAAACCCTCAAAAAAGAAATTTGATCCATTCTTTCCTTCTCTTGTAAAAATTCGTACAAATTAGGCATTTTTTCGGACTGCTAGAATGGTGTTACCCCTTAAGACTTATTCAGAATACCTAATATAAGAATAGATCAGGTGTTGGTTGCTAAATATGAATGGATACTTTCAAAAATTCTAAAATCTATAGAACAATTAACTTAATCGACACATTTAAACATATTACAAGTTCGCACGTCGAAATACGGCGATCGGAGACTGAATTCCAATGAGAGTGATGCTGACCATTGAGAGAACATTATTATTGTACGTGAATGATTTGCAGTAACAAACACTTGTTTGTAAGTAGAAAAAGTAACACATAAATCTCATTTGACATATTTGCAGTTTGTTACTTTAATAAACAAATGTATGTTAAAAGTAACAAACAAATTTTAACAAACGAAAAAAAAATTGATTATTACGACTTTATTTTTAACCGTGTACCTACCTAATACTTACTTTTTCAAATATAATGAGAAATTCTACTTTCTAAAATTCTTGGATTAAACATCTGACAGGATAAATAAGGAAATTCCCTCAAATCATATGAAAAGTCAGTTACTAGAGTGCAATGACCACTACGAAAATTTTAAAGAGTAGTATATGTTTAAACTCATAAAATATTAATTTTTCTCAAATCAACTAACATTTTTCAAGATAATTCTAATATTTTAAATATTGCACTAATAAAAAAATTCTACTTGGTATACAAATAGTAAGATACCATAATTACTGCATAACTGTTGACTCTAATATCTCGTTTTCTTCTCTCCTGCATTCAAGACTTGACTGAAACTTGTGTGACCTTTTCCTTTCTCTTCTTCCTGGTTTCTCAGAATAACTTCTGTCTTCCTCCATCCTTCCACTTTTCCGGTCGATTTTTACCGCCAGTCCTTTTACGACTCCTCGCACACTTATACATGCACGTGCACGCGCGACAAGAGAAAAAGAGAAAAAAAAGGAAAGATCGAGAGAGGCCAGTTGCCGTTGCGTAGGATTTGCACAAATCCGAAATCAATGGCGTTAAGCCGCTTCGCGGTGCGTAGGCATGAATGGCTTTGAGCATCGCTGCTTCGAGATCGTACTTTCGAAAAAAACCTATACCGTAAGGCTTTCCGTACTCTCACCCCCTCTCTCTCTTTTCTTTCTTTCTCTTTCGTTCTCCGTTTCTTTCTGCGAGGCTTGTCCCGAAGGTGAATTTCTCACGCTCGAAGAGATAATCTTTTGAAAACTGCACTGACGGCAGCAGCACCACCAGCAGAAGTGGCTCGTTGTCCTTTTTCTTTTCGTTTTTCGCTCTCTTCATCTCTCTCTCTTACTGCGGGAGTTTTGCTTTACAGCGAGCATGCACCCGCGTGCTACTACTTCATATACGCCCCCGGCCAACTTGTATCGCTTTACAAGCAAGCGATATAGTCGGACGGATGTCGGCAACGCATGCGGGAAATTTTCTACTTAGACGCGGCTCTCCGGCTCAGTCGGGCTACGGATTTTTAGTTTGTTTTTCGATTTGACGCTGCTTCTGCGTGTTGCTGCATTTTTGCGGACAAGACCGCTTTTGCCCCGCGATTGATTTTGCGATGTCGAGAGGCGGAAGTCTGGCTCGGTGTACGTAGAATGAAAATTACATTTTTTTTCCACTTCATCCGGTGCTTTTCCATCTTATTAAATATTAATGTAGATTTACCTATATTATTTAATATCTATTAATAACTATTATGAATGATCACAGGAAATCATTATGCTATTTTGTAATCGATTATCCTTATCTTATATATATAAGCTTACTTTGTAAATTATCATTATTACAGGATATTAGAGCTTTCTATTATTTATGATAGAATGTTTTTTGGTTGAAATGTGTAACAACATTATTTGTAATGAAACAGCAAGTAGACTCTCAAGTTCAATTCTACCTATTTTTACAATATTTTTGTTATAGAAATAGAGTTTTTATATATTAGAGAACCGAATACAGTTATATCTACAATTATATTTATTTTTATAATAGTCTTTTATTATTCAAACGTATCTTAATAAGAAAAAATTAAGGTATTGAATTGAAGGAGGATGTTCCAGTATAGTTGTATACTTAAGTACGGCTGTATAGTAAGTACAGAGGATCGCAGATGAACGTACAAAAATAATTCCATAGTTTGGCTTTAAAAAAGGGGATAAAATTAGTAGTAAAAACTTAAAGAAGCGCTTTGTTGATGTTTTTCACTTTATACAAAAGAAAATTGTTATCTGAATGCTTTTTTGTTCTTAAAGTATGAATTTCACAGATACTCAAATTTTATATATTAGCACTTCTAAACGTTTAATGTTCATTCGAAAATAATTGGCTTGAATTTTAGTAATAATTTAAAAATATGAATTTTTATACTATTTTGCCCTTTACTTTAAGATAAATAATGTACTATTTTTTACCAATAATTACAATAATAAATAAATAAATAAATAAAAAAATACAAATAAAGCTGCAATATAGCTTTGTTTATATCGCTGGTCGTTTAAAAATACAGAATAAAAAATGATTTTTCAGTCATAACACGTATTTGAGAGCTCGTAGTTTACAACTCAATTACAAATTGCCTTAAAATAAAGATTTTTCATTGTCTATTACAGTTGTTTTTTTACTTACTCAAGTAACTAACGCATTGAATATTTTGAAATAAGTGTTACTATATAATATGACTTAGGTATAATAGAAGATCCTTACTTTCTGGTGTTGAATACACCGTAAAATTTTCGAAACTTTAAGACAAAATCGATAATCCAAACGAAGGTATAGTTCGACCATAAAATTACAGCTTATAAAAATATAATCTGTGCAGTTTTAAAATACGACATAAAGATAACAATCAAAAAAGCATTTTATAATACGTATGAGTCACCGTCATTCAGTATCTCCCAAAAGCACAGATTAGTCTTCCAAAAACTCAACTAAACAAAAAAAGAAAACAAAAATAAATGCGGAACAAAATCGCGCCGACAATGTGTCATCGGATCCAGTCGCGTAACCACTCGCCAGAGATGCCCCACCTCTTTTCATCATCTTCTCTCTCTCACACACACACTCTCTCCATACTACCACGGCGAGTGACCGTTTTTTTTTTAATCGCGCTCGTCGCCTTCACGTGGGCTTTTTACATCTCTCATTACCCGGCCGCGCGCATAAAAGTTCGTCCCACGCGAGAAACCGCTTTTTCACGTCTCGGCGTCTCCCCCCCCCCCTCTCTCTCTCTCTCTCTCTCCTGTCCGCCTTCTTCAAACGGCGAATCAGTCACAATATTGCGGTTCGCGCCGGGATCCCACAGCTTCCTTTTTCTCGTGTCTGTCGCCGCGGCGTCGCGCCGCGTGAGAAATGATCGCGACCCCGCGGGGGCATGGCGCCGCTGGAATAAATTTGCCAGCCCGCTCGACCGTTCGAAACCGCGCGGGCAACCGCGCACTCAGGTTACATTAGCCGCGATCGAAGGGTGACTGGATGTTCAGGTGATTTTCGTACGAAAATGTGATCGTTTGTACGTACACTGATCTTCCATATATGGTACTTCGCGTGATCCATATTTGATTTTTATAATAGGAAGTTTGTACGTTCAATTGTGGAGATTCAAATGATTAATGTGAGCACTGTGCGTGTCCCAAAACTATAAAGACATATAATATTATATTATTTGTAAAGCGTATTATTATAAATACATACAACTTGTATTTACTTGTGTAAGACATCTCTTCATTCAAATTTGTTATAAAATGTGTGTTTGCAGTTTTGATATGAGACTTTGGGAAACGGTTCTGGTATATAAAAATGAACTCTATAGAACTCGCATTTTGATCTCATAGGCTCCTCCTCCTAAGATATGACCCATTATATTCCGAATATGCGACATTTTAGTGAAGCATGGTACCTATTCTTCTGATAATAACTCTGCATAAATTACGACTTAAAAAGTGACCCAAATGTGTATGAAAGTAGGCGAAAAAATCTTTGATTTGAATTGTGTAACGTTAAAAAATATTATTTTGTTGCGAAGTTATTAATAAAGTGACCAAAAATACATGAATATTCAAGGCAATTTTTATCTTTGGGATTCTGTGAATTTTCATGTATTTTTGGTCAATTTATTTAAATATCAATAACTTCACAACAAAATAATATTTTTTAACGCTACAGGTCTCGAATTAAAGCTCTTTTCACTTACTTTCATACATTCTTAGATGATTTTTTGAGTTGGAATTCATGCAGAGTTATGATCAGAATAAGAGGTACCATTTTTCACTAAAATAACGCATATTCGGAGTATAATGAGATCAAACTGCGAGTCCTAGAGTTGATTTTTACGTACCAGAAACCATTTCCCAAAGTCTCATCAATATCCATTTCCCGGAGTATGGTAGTTTTTCTTGTTAGTACCTACTTCTATATACCTCTTATTTTGGTCCCGTTTTTTTATGGTATTCGTATAAATATAATAAATAAACATTTAAAAGTATAATATCGTACATGTAAAAAGATAATATCTATATACAGTTACGGCAATAATCATTTTCTGCATTTTTATAAGCAAAAATGCCGTAAACATACTTTTATGCAACATAACTGTAGAATTTGTTTAATCATAGCTTTTAGATTAAAAACATATAAGCTTTTCAGCCTTCATATTAATGAAAAAACATCAGCTACGCTGCCAATTTTTTTTAATATCATTCACATAATTAAAATGTAATAAATTAAAATTTATTTGCAATAGGATGTTGATACTCGTTGTAGTATATATTTGTAAAAATTAAGTCAACGATTCGCTGCGAGTTAACTAAACTTTGGTTAACTCGCAGCGAATTGTTGAGTCAATTTTTACAAAATTAAAATTTAATTTTAATTATACAAAATTATATTGAATATGCATTTAAAATATTTAAGTAAAATAATTAATTAATTAACCAACAAAAATGTTTATATATATTTGTTTATTACAACCTTCTACTTTGCGCTCCAATATTGTATAAATTAGAAAAGCAAAAAAAATATTTGTCTGACTGAAATTTGACTTTACTGTTATCCTCTGCTTATAATTGTAATACAGTGAACTTCTTTAGTAACAATTATTTATTTTATAAAATACGACAAGCTTTTTAGCTTCGCGTCAAAATTACGGTGAATATGAAAGTTTGCATAGCTCGTCGGCTGGAGTGTAGCTCTGTAAGAAATGGGTGATTCTCTAAAAAGTTACTAATTCAGACCGTAGCTCCGTAACTTTTTTCTAATCATATGTTTAAGTTTACACATTAATTTTTGTCTTTATAACTATAACCATACCTCATTAAGATGAAAGTTTATTATGCCTGCATAAAAATGATAATTCTAACCATTTTTCATTTTATTGCTGTACAAATCATATACATATACAGACTCCCCCATACTTATTCGCGCATTCAGACGTACATTTACACAAATGAATACTAATATACCTACATAACGACACACCGGCACTTATACTCAGACACAAATACTTACACATGTATATCCGCATACTCACTCAAGTGCACATACACAAACGCACGTACATATAACATTCTCGTACACAAACGTACGTACGTACGTTTATAAACATACACATCGTACAAACACAAGTAGTCTCGACAACATTTTCCACAGCCTAGAGTATTTTTAAAATTTTTTAAATCTTTCAATGTAAATGCTCAAAAAAAATACAAACGCACTATCACATAGTACATTTCAATAATTTAAAAAACGAAGTCTACGGTGGCTCAGTTGGTAGAGCATCGGATTCCCACGCCAGTAACCCGGGTTCAATTCCTAGTCTCTGCCGATCGATACAAACGCCTCTGTAAAAATCGCATATGCTTTGTTTACAAACAGATCGCAGATCCCCGTCGTCGATTAGCACCATGGTTGGGAGCATTAGCAACATTATGCATATGGGAGCATAAATATGACGACGTTGAAAAAAGAATATAAAAACTTTAGCGACAGAGGAAAATACCATAGTGTGTAGCAACAAAATTTTCGGCCAAAGGCACACTCTACAAATCACAAGAATTCTACCTTTGGTCAAATAACTTCAGAAACTTGAAAATTCATTGTGAAAATCGAAAAATACGATGTACCTCCGACTATGTTAATTACTGACCAATACGCTTATAGGCACGAGAAAACGCAAAAATCATGCATTTGTTACAAAATAGTATATGATGTTCAAAACACGAAAATAATGGGCTAATGGATTCTCAGGTATATATAAAGTAGTAGAAATATTCTGTATCGATTATTTTTTTTGCGTTTTTAGAACATAGATTTTCTAAAAAATGCCAGTTTTTGATCTAATAAAGAATAGACGAAAATTTATTAAATATTTTCAATTTAATATGATAGTGAATTCTCAGGTATGTATAAATCAGTAGTAACAGACCGTATGTACGGATTATCTATTACTACTTGTACACATTATTATTGCTTGGATAAATTTTTATGAAGTTAAATACCAGATTACTTAATACATATTTTACATATCCAAAACGAAAACGTTTTTCGTTGTGTCAAGATTAAGAGCTAATTCTTCCTACAACGTATTATGTTTTTTTAAACTATATTTATTTCAAATTAAATCAGTGCATACAATATCATTATAAATCACATGCTTGTCAGTAATATACTTGCACGGATCATAAATTTGCTCATGATGAATATATATGTTTAACATTGCGGATGTACATGGTACTTAAAGCTATTGTCACAGTGATATATATGAAAGAAGGATATGATCGCTATATGATTATGATAATAGCTTCAAAAGATATTACTCTTGCTATTCAAAAGCTTAAATGAAAACTACAGAAAATTTGTTTCATAATCGGAAACAGCGAAAAAAACGTACACTTTTAGTGATAGGTAAAATTAAAATGATTTGCATGTTAGTTTTACGTCAAAGGGCCTAGCTACAAAATTATGATATTAGTAGTTATTATGTTCGATTTGAATAGCCCAATATGTATCAGAAATAAAATAATCATAGATGACTTCTATATATGGGTATTTCCAAGAAAATGGAATTCTTTGATGACCATGCTATTTCCTTACATATGTACTATAGATTATGTTAGGTCTTGAAAATGTGGATACTTTAAGAAGGGGATAAAGATAAAAGCTAGTTAAAGATAAAAAAAATTAAACCTTATTCGAATTAATTAGGTAATATACACTGAAAAAAAATTGTTAAATCTAAGTAAACGTTTCCTTGAATCGTACTAAGAAAAAATTTATTTGATAATAGTAAATATTTAATTATGTTTAGACTGGTATTCATCAATTCAATAAATATTTACTAAATTTAAGAAATATTTACTTTATTTAAGTAAATCTTTTCTTAGTATGATTTAAGGAAACGTTTACTTAGATTTAACAAATTTTTTTTAAGTGTAGTAACCTAATATATACAAAAAGGCTTCAGAGAGTACACGTTTATAGTTACTACATTAAGGGGACAGGCCTGGGTTGAATCCCAAAATAAAATTATTCTTTTACGAGTCAAGAAAATCTTTTATGTTTAAAAGCAATCAGTCTAAAAAAAGTTATACTACAAATACTTTGTAATATCTTTAATTTTACGGCTGTGAAATCTTCAAATGTTAATCCTACAGGCCACAATAAATCACTATTTTCAATACCATATTTATTAACGGAACTATGTTCCTCTCACGATTCTAGGAAAGAAAACATAAGATATTACTAAGTATTCAAAGCATAAAATTTTTCAGAATGATTACTTTTAAACATATAAAGTTTTCTGGACTCATAACAAAAAAATCTTATTTTGGGTTTAACCCAGGCCAGCTCCTCCTTAACTAGTTAATTTGAACAAGGTACAAATACTTTTATTCTTCAAGTAGATGTCACCTACTGGTTACACATTGCAAAGACCTTCAATAAATTATAGTTTTTTATAAGCGTAATGGATAAGAAATGGAAAAATTGAAAAGACAGGGATACTAAATAGGCACCATTTTTATGGAAATACCCATATTTGTTCATAAGTTTTTGAATGATAATACTACAATACATATTTTTTATTAGTTTTCTAATTTGATCTAGAAATTTTAAATAATAAATTTATCTAAAAATCTGAAACATTCAGGCTTACAGGGATATACATAACTACACTATGCAAATATTACTTATTACCCGACACGGCATAAATCCGTAATAAGGCCAGTCGGAGATAAAATACAATTCTCGTCGTCGAAACGCCAACGGAATCGCCAATCAAATTCACCAGAACCAACGCTGTCCCACGCTGCCACCGAATCATATCCCCGAGTCCCTTCGTCCGCTTCGGATATTTGATTCACGTACTAAGTAGCAGCGGGCGTAAATCAAGCTGCCGTCGAAGCGCTCGCTCGCTCGTAAAGAGTAATCTGCCGCGCGAGTGTATAGCCGCGACACACACGGTCTGCGGTTCGAGTACACTCGATCGGTCCGCGTGCAGCTCACGCCAGTCGATAATCAACTGTGAAAGCCGTCGATTTTTATGACTCCTCGAGTCTTCGGCTAATTGATGCTCGCGTTCGAGCCAGGAGCACCGAATTATCTGTCCCCGAACCCCGGAGCGAAAGAGAGCACGAGGGATTCCATTTTCTTTTTATGATTTTACTACTTGAGCTTTTTTGCAGTCGGAGATAAAATGGGATTATTTGGATAATGAAAATGATGAATCGTACGTTAGTTCTAGAATTCTGCATTTTCATGAAGTACTGTACAATTTTGTAAATACGACCAATAATGTTATGTTAAGTAAAGCAAAATATTTATGTCGCAGAAATTTCAAATTTTCATCAAAATGAATGTGAATTTTAATAGATTTTTAATAATTTAAGAATGAATCTCGTGGATAGTACAAAATAAACTAAAATAGTAACAATTTTTTACTTATAAAGTGGAGCTTTGACACCGTAATTTTTGTATAATATTTATAATATTGGTAGCCATGTATCGGCCAAGTTTTAACAGTATTAATAAAAAAGAATGAATCCAAAACTTCAAAATATTCCAAATTTTGATAAATTTTTATTTTCAACGTAGAGTCTGTATTACGAACTAATAATTCCACTTATTTTTGCCTATACACATACGTGTTTACATTACAGTTATAATTATTACGTAGAAAGTCTTTAATACTTAATACACTTAATTTTACTTAAAAGTACGACAAAAAAGGGTGAGAAGCATTGACATATATATATATATATATATATATATATATATATATATATATATATATATATATACATATATATATATATATATATATATATATATATATATATATATATATATATATATATATATATATATATCAGTGTCCACCACTACTACAGTTACTGTTCTTTATAATCTGCCATACGGAAGTACTGAATATTTTTTTAATTTTCTTTAAATTTGCATTAACGAATGTATACATAAAAATATAGTCCTATACACTTCAGTTTTATATAAACTATATTTTATATTCAATATTTATTAGCACCTGTAACAGCAAGCTCATATGTATAACATACATGTAATAGCTTCGTATATAGTATGCTTAACTTTCGGAACTTTACCAACATAAACATCTTTGTTAAGTTAGTTTCAGAATAATATGTGATCGGTAATATATACTATATATGGATAAGTATTTTAATATATATTAAAGTTAAATATAATATTATACGTAGTAGTTAGTTTTGTGTTTATTATCAGGGATATACTGAGAGAGAACAACATTGCAATATTAGAGCATAAAAAGGCAGCAGAGAATCGTCAAGGGTTTGAAATGTAATTTCTCGCTCAGACTGATGACGGCAGCACTCGAATGTACACTTTTCCAGAAGATGAGGTTAATTGCCGCATGTCGACGTATACCTCGCGCGAAACCTCGTTAACTTCAGAACACGATTTTAAAAAAGTTGCTCAAGATTAGAACAATAAACTCTAATAATAACATCTGTCACACTAAAGTAATAATTTACTCCACCTAAATCATATTAGTAATCAATCTTATTAACATCAGATATTATAACACGCATTACCGCGTTAGTTACAAAAATCAACATTATCGCTCCATCGCGTTCGAGAGGAGATGAAAAAAGGGTACACGCTTAATAGCCACGAACGTACGCAGCAACGAAAGTACCTTCGCGAATTCCAATAAATCTAAAAGTCAAAAGAGACACTCGACTCGACACAATCGTAGGTGCGCCGCGTCTATGTATATATATATATATATATATATTTATATATATATATATATATATATATATATATATATATATATATATATATGAGTGCGCGAGCGCGATTCGCTGGGAAAGTGCCGGCCAGTGTTAGCACATATAAATTATGATCGTCCAGTGATTAATTGCGCTGATCAATCATTACAGTCGGGCGGCCGGAGTGAGTGCTAAGCACAGAGGCCATTTGTTCCCCGCGTTATCGTATATCCCTGCATCGACTCTCTGTGTGTATGGTCGCATGCGTGTGTGTTTGTGTGCGCGCGCGCGTGTGTGTGTGTGTGTGTGTGTGTGTGTGTGTGTGTGTATGTGTCGACTTGCTGTACCGTTCTCGTGGCGCAAACGTTCTCCGGCTTTAATCGCGGCCGGGGCAAGAAAATATTAGGAATGTCGTTTCATTTAGTTTTTGCTTCGTGGGTGGAATCCCTGAGTACGGCGGAAGTTTCGTACGATCGATGAGCTTTGAATTATTGAAGGTTTCGGTAGTATGGTATATTATGCCTGCAAGTGTATAAATCATTAGTTTTATTGAGTTTGGAAAGGAAAGGATGATCAAAGTCGGAATTTGATTGAAGAATCTACATTAAGTACCACTTACTTGTTTAAAATTAAGTATTAATTGAACTTCTCGCATTTCGTTGAAAAAGTAATATTTGTGCATTAAAAATGTAATATAAATTATTGTATTGTTCTTCTTAAAATATTGTAATGCAAAAAAGAATTTTATAATCTTTTAAAATGAAAGAAGGTAAAATAATTGCATTGCTTGCAAGTACAAAAATTAAACTTATATTTCAAATTGTGTATAAATTAAAAACCGTTTATCGTAATAATATTTCCAAAGCATTAAATCAATATTATTTTTTAAATCTAACCGATCATAGTTTTATTTACAACGGATAAATTACAATATAGTCAAGTTAATATACTAGTCTTTTAACATAAAATAATTATAAGTAATTAAGTATAATCTTAAAACTATAACATTCCTGGAATAGTTCAATAATTTTATTCGTAAAATAGCCAGCTATCAGGAATGATTTATTTATTTAATTTATTTATTATTTAAAAAATATTTCTATTTTTATAAAATGTTGAACTGAAAAACAATCATTATTTCTAATACTTCAACTGGCTTTAAGAGAGCAAAAAGACGCTCGTATCACTTTCAACATAGAAAACGATAATAGATGTTATCTACTCATCGCACTGTATTAAAAAGACCACCTTCCAAACTATTAATTTTCGCGTCAGTCCTCTAAACAAATTCCCAACACGCAAAATCGCTCATTCTCATTATTTCTAAATAAGCACGCGAACTTTCTTCCGACGTATACAACGAACAGATACACACATACACACGCACATAACGCATGCACATATACTCGCAAATACACACACACACATAACGCATGCACATATACTCACAAATACACACACACACACGCATAATCTCGAAAAATGCAAGACTACGCGGGTAACTGTAACGTCAGCAGGTTAGAGGTGTCCAATCAGTAAAGCAACATCAAATAAGTATTAGAAGTTTTCCTAATTAGAATATATGATTTTCTTAACTAGACGCGCGGACAGCACACTGCGTCACGCTGCGTGTTGTGCGTGTTGTGCTCTCTCTCTCTCACGCGCGTATGCACAATAATTAAGTTGTACGCCTGCATGATTAATCATCAACCCTCGGCGAGTGACCCAAGCGCGCGCGGGGCGCGGCGAAAAAACGGCTACATTTTGCGGCTATGCTGCTGGTGGAGCATATTGCAAAGCCAAAGAGAAAGAGGGAGAGTAAAAAAGTGTAAGCGAAATAAATGTCAGGGTGCAATGGGTTTAATGTAACTTGGGTAAACTTAAGGCGGGTCGAGCGTGACAGCAGTGTGGAAAACAGTGGCTAATTGTTGAATTAATCCTCGGAAATATGTGTTTTTCTTTAGGGTTTCTGTGTTTTTAGTATTACTATTATTATGGTAACGTTTGATCATACTTTCAAAACTGTATTAAAAATAATATAGTTTAATAAATAAAAATCGTTTTATTCCCTCCATATCCTCTATTAGATTAGATCTATATAGAGAATTAATGCCTCCTTCTCAATATCAATTGGCTGTACCCTCTCTTGGCACCAGAACTACAACACGTTTAAATTTAAAATGAGGAATAAATAATATTTTAATAATTTATACATTCTATATAATTTTTCTTCTGATTGATCATAAATGTTTCTTTAGTAATTTATCTTGTAGACTACGATAATGGAGTCGAAATTTACAGGAAATGTAAATTTCTCAATAATTTGTTTAAATAGGATATGTAGATTATATGAGACCTAGTACATTATTATCACTAATTAAAGGGTAAATCACTCATGACTATTTTTCAAAAGTATCGAGATAGCAATAATATGTGTCCTAAAGTACAATATGAATTTCGGTGTCTAATTTTTATGCAAGTATTCATTAATCTTTCACTTAGATGAATTATATATCTTTTTCAAGCTCTGTGGTTTAAAATGATACCCCCCCCCCCTGACCCAAGTCAGAATCAGGGTAAATATTTTAATTTTGGCTTACACTTTTAAACATATCATTAAGAGCATTCACTCTAACAAGATTTTTAGGATAAAGCTTAGCTGAAATTAGTAATGGTAAAATAAAAGGAAAACGAGACTACACGGTTAATTTGACAAATGAGATCAGTTGAATTAACGCGGCTGTATAATAACGTTTATCTATATTTTTATAACTCAACTGAAATATAATAATTTAATAACTAAAAAATATAGATAGTCACTATAAAGATGATAAAATAATGAAATGATGAATGATTTCCCATAATTAAATATTTAATAAATCTATTTTTCACAAGTACTCATTCTAAGATTGTACATAGTGCATTTACTCTAAGTATATACAGATTACCGCGAATAATTTTGACCACACGATTTCTCAACCATTCCCTTATGAAAATCACACTCAATCTTCGATAAAGTTTCTTATAAACTGTTAATAAACATAATCTGTCAGATATTACCCCTAGAACGATTTAAATCTCACATCGACGACACGCTCATCCGGAAAAACTCGTACTCCGAACGTTCCTCTCCTCTCCGCACAACTCAGACCACGACTACTCAGGGAAAAGAAAAACATCCGCGCCGAAGAATACGCATCGCCTCGGAGTTTTCCCCGCGGATGCGCGACACACCGCGAGGGAAATTTGACAAATGACATCGATCGAGTTAACGCAGCGGAAAGCGCCGCCTAATGTCGACTAATTAAGGGAAGATCTACCCTACCGGGCCGTAAATAGCTTTCGTTACGCGCGGAGCGCCGCGCTCGGTTGTAATTGCCGCGCGCTCGTTATCGCGTTTCTCATTTGCACGCGAACGCTGAAATACGACATAATTTCCGCGCAAAATCACACGACTGCCTTTTTCTCTTCCTCTGATATCCTTCGCGCTATTTGGTGCATATTGTAACATTGAGTACACGTGACTCGTTGTTGCTTTGGATCGGTAAGTAATAGAGTAAGCATTAATACAAATTTAGACGTATTAAAATATAAACGATATTTTCGTTTACCTAAGGATATATTTATTTTAAGCTCTCGTGTTCATAAATTGCGTTCGTTGATGATTGGCTTAAACGTAAATTGATTTGGTTATTATTGAAACTCTTTATGTTTGCTAAATATCTTTATCAATATTGATGTATATTCCGAGAATGAATGTGATATTTAGCTGAAGAAATAGTAAATATAGAAAAAAATTTATTATATTTTAGGCATCTGTAAAAAGTTAGAACAGGATCATGTATAAAATAACTATCAAAATATATTCCAAAATAAAATGTTAATACTTATTCTAGTATATGAATCAAATTTGTATTATCCTTAAATTTACCTGTACATGTATAAGATATATCTGTCTGCACAGACTATAATAAAAAATATACAAGATTTTCTATGAAATAACAGAGATTATAATCCAAAACACACACACTGGTAGAAAAACTAAGCTAGTTTCTAGCAAGATATTAGCTAGATTTTCTAAATCTGCGTTAATTCTGGTTAAGGAATTAGCTAGAAATCAGTTAAAAACGACATGCGGTTTAGCTAATTTCTAGCTGGATTCTACTTAATATTCTAGTTAATATAAAATTGATACAATAAGTAATTTATGTATTAATTCATAATGGAAATAATGATATTTTAAAAAAAAATCGAAGAAATAGACACTTCTAATCAGTCCAAAATGAAGTATTTTACTAAATTAAAGTTTAAAATGTACCTCAAATGTCTAGTCGTTATGAAGGTTACGTTATTTGTTTACATAACGACGCATGCATTTAAAAAGTATTATTTACACAAAAAATGAACTGTCTTTATTAAAGAAATGTATGTTATAAATAATGGAATACATGTAGTCATATAATTATTGTTATTTTAAAAACAACAATAGAAACAGAATAATATAAGTTTTGACGAATTTTTGCAGAATTAGTAAATAAATATTTGTAGTTTTACAATGAACTTTTATTACAAAATTTTATTTTCGACATCAATCACAAAATTTGTATTGACAAGTTATATGATTCACTAATTTTCGGATGGGAAATTATTAGTTATCGAATACTTTTAGTATTGCATATGCGAATTTTTATATCCACATAAGTTGTTATTTGTTAATAAAAATATGTATATTGACGGCATACTAGATTAAATACGTATTAAAGTATAATAATGTGTATTTTTATAAACCAATAAATTATAAAAACAAAATATAAATAGGTTATATTTGCAGACAAAATACGTACTTACTTAAAGCATACGCTTGAGCAGATTCTAGCTAGATATTAGCTAGAATTTGGCTTGTTGGTTGCTTATTAATCTGGCTAATAATTAATAAGCTAACCAAAATTTCTAGCTAACTTTCTACCAAGGCAAGATTATAATACAAAATTAAAGCGTATTGCGTTTGCACATTTAGTAAGATTTAATCCAGCTTTCTAATGTCTCAAAATCATTTACTCTCCGTAAGCATAATCTGCTTCAAACAATTTTAAATATGGTCACAAATTAATTCTGTTACCTGTTGGAGGAAATTCACTTATCGCAAGACTGATGTAGCTACTTTGAATAGATTTTTATCTCGCAGATAAAACATAAATAATTTGTTGCCATATTCAAAATTATTATGCTTATGGCGAGTTTATGTTTACTAGTTTATCGATTGTTAACGTAAACTTAAATTCTCCATATTTTCCCTTTAGAGTTAATAATAAAAGGGAACCATATGAAGAGTAGACATTTTCGTGATATCATTGAGATACACCCAATACAGAATCAAATGAAAAATAAATACCATACATACGTATTATCTATCCCACTAATGTACAAAGCAATCGATCTTCGGTCTGTGTTTTGATTTCTTCTTTTTCGCTCGCGCAATTAAAACAATCGAAACTCGATTCTACCAGGCATAGTCGAGACGGTGACTCCTCCAATCGAAATGTGCGATAGTGCATTCGCGACGTGACGTCTTGGCAGTCTGGCCGAGCGAGAAAAGCCAGATGGACGTCGTTAGACATCGGGCTCGGCAAATACATTGTCCGGTTGTCTTGCGTGCTCAGGCTTCTTGAAGATTCCTTCACGTTTCTGCCAGTCGATCGCATGCGATTGAAAAAAAGAAAAGAAACACCTAGAATGCATGCTGTTGTGCGATCATGTGCTTGGCAAAAATATTAGTTAAAATGCTTGTTTCTTCTTTTTACTATTTTTTTTTAAATAAGATAAACAATTATTTGTGAAATATTAAATACGTTAAGAAATTAAATGTCTGTAATGTTGTCCGTATTGTAATGAACTTCTGGGCAAATTATATAAAAGTCTTCAAGCAATTTTCGCACTATTGATCGATGGGTAAGAGTTGAAGTATTATGCAAATGTGTTTTCGAAAAAACTTTTCTCTCGAATATATGCACGTAAGACATCATAAGAACTTCTTCAGAAAACTCTATCGATCGCGGTTTCGAAGTTTAAAGCTTACGACTTACAATGTAAAAAAGTTCGTTGCGTATTGAGTTGACTCAAAAAGACTATATGTACTCAGAATTTAATAATTCAGGGTATTGTTCCACATTATGAAACACAGTTTATAACATTATTTATCTTAAAATGGTCGTGGGCTAATTGAATTTAAATTTTTAATGAGGAAATCAATTTTTCATTTGAAATTTTGTTAAAAAAATAAATACAAATATAAGTTTAATAACATTATGAACATTTAATAATTTTAACGTTATAACTTTTGTAACAAAAACCTATTGTAAATTAGAAAATGTAATACTTACGGTGGCTCCGTCGTTTTATCAAAATCTATCAATAACAGAAAATAAAAATAGCACTAAAATAGCCAGTTTTAAGCAGTGTATTGAAATTTTGGTTAGGTGAGGTCGCCAGGAAAACTGTAGAGAATAAAATGTTTGAAATTAGAACTTTTAACATGGGCTCTTATGGCAAAATTAACATTTATGCCTGTAACTGCTTGAAAAGCCATGATTTCTTTATAAATTTCTTATTTTATTTCTTTATACTACGAGGGTAGTTCAATAAGTCTTTAGAATGACCAACAGATGGCGCGAATCGCTCCAAATCATCTGTTTTCAGTCAGCACCACTCCCGACTAGATATATGGTGCAGTCACAGTCCACATCTTCTGAGTTTACGTGTTTTTATAACCAATTGAAAAAAAAAAAATTGCTTGTTAAGAAAAATGGAAAAAAACGAGTTCAGAGCGGTAATTAAACATTTTCATTTAAAGGGTTTAACTCCATATGAGATAAAAAATGAATTGGACTCAGTTCATGGCACATCTGCCCCTGCCTTAGCAACGGTTTATAACTGGGTAAATGAATTTAAGCGTGGTCGTACATCAATAAGTGACGAACCACGTTCAGGAAGGCCCGTAGAAGCAACTACTCCCGAAATCATCAATAAAATCCACGATATGGTGTTGAAGGATAGAAGATTAAAAGTGCGTGAGTTAGCTGAGGCCACAAGGATATCTATAGGTGCAGTTGTTTCAATTCTACATGAAAAATTAGGCATGAAAAAGCTATCGGCAAGATGGGTGCCGCGTTTGCTCTCAGCTGAGAATAAACGCAATAGAGTGGTCGCCTCTGAGGCTCTTTTGGCGCGCATAAGTCGGAATCCTGAGGAATTTTTTCGTCGATTTGTGACTGTGGATGAAACATGGATACACCACTACACTCCTGAGACAAAGGAACAATCCAAACAGTGGATTTCCACAGGCGAACCAGCTCCAAAGAAGGCAAAGACCGTAAAGTCAGCTGGTAAGGTTATGGCTACAGTTTTTTGGGATGCACGTGGAATTATACTTATTGACTACTTGGAAAAGGGTAAAACAATTACTGGTGAGTATTATGCATCATTATTAGAGCAGCTGAAAGAAGAAATTAAAAAATACGACCACATTTGGCGAGAAAAAAAATTCTCTTTCATCACGACAACGCCCGAGTTCACACATGCTTCGTTTCAATGGCTAAAATTGAAGAACTAAAATTCGAATTGGTCGAACACCCACCGTATTCACCAGATTTACCCCCAGTGACTTTTTCTTATTTCCAAACTTGAAAAAATGGCTCGGTGGACAGAGATTTACGGACAACGAAGACGTCATTGCCTCTGTAAGTGTTTATTTTGAGGAACTTCCGAAAACGCACTTTTCTGAAGGATTAAAAAAACTTAAAAAGCGATTGACCAAGTCTATAGAGCTCCAAGGAGATTATGTTGAAAAATAAAAAAAAATTTACCCAAAAAAAATTGTTTTTATACTTTATTCTAAAGACTTATTGAACTACCCTCGTACCAAGAGATTATAGCTTTTTATTTATAGATTCTGATTATTTATCGAAAGCCCCCGGTTGTCAGCTAAATATAAAAAAATAATTAATAACAAGCTAAAATTAGTTCATTTTTGTATACATATATACGCGTATTGTTATTATTGTACAGAATATATTATAACACATATACGTTTATGTCAACTGTGTCAATTAATGGTAAATTATTTGGCATAGTGCGTTTCTTACACATAAGAATTATACGCGTAATTATTGTGCACAATATAGCATTGGTCAAGTATATCTATATATAATTTGACCAATGCTAAATTGTGTAGAATAATTAAGTGTATAATTCTTATGTGTAAGAAATGCGCTATGCCAATTATTTTCAGTGAATTGGCGTGGGTATTTAGGAAAAGATATGTGTGCCCCCAACGGAGCCTCACCTAGGTACGCGGCTACGCGATGTGGCCACCTTAATTGAATTTACTTTCGAGAAAAATAAAGATTTGGATACTTTAAATTGTGACTTTAATTGCGATATAACACATGATTTTATTTCTCTGTTTTAATTTTTGAAAACTTGTACGCAAACAAGTGAGGTTACGTTTGCTCAGTATATTAACTTTTTGCAGCTTATTCTGCATGAGCATTTATTCCTATTAAATTAACGCTATTTTCATAACTATTTGGTATTTTTTAATTATTAGCCATGTATAAAAGTTGTTCAACAATACGAATTATAAGCTTTTTAACGATCTGTAATATGCTTAAAATAGCGATTATTATGTCTTTCACTTGTAAACAATTTGAATTCATTACAAAACCAGTGACGCTAGAATCTCTTGTTCACAAAAATAAGGCATTAAGCACAGTTTTTAACTATACAGATATTTGTATATAGACGAATACGCAGCTCTTAATAGTTAAAACAGCTTTCAACTCAGCATTAATTCATTCAGGGGTGGCACTACCCGTTTGGATGATCAGGAAAAAGTGAGACCTCGCTCATGAGTAGGTATGGAAATACAGACCTCAAAATCATAAAAAGATAAGTTTATTAATGTTTAAATTTTAATCCAAGGAAAATAATTTTTATTTAACATGTAGATTTTAATATTTTGATTAAAACTTTACTCTGGAAAAATAGATTTATTTATATTCATTAAAAAAAACGCTTTTACTTTAAATAATTTATTTATTTCTCAATAACAAATTATTTTTATCAGAAAGTACATTTCTGAAAAAGCCTCCCAAAAGAATTTTCAGCCCTTGACTGCTATCTTCAAAAAATCCTACAAGGGTCTCATTTTGACCATTTTGAACCTGTCTCAAAAGATTTTCTTGGTAACAATTCTCGTAAATTAAAGAGATACCTAACCAATTACAATACATACCATGCAACTTCGGTATTAATACCTAATTCTTATGCGTATACGCTCAATGATTAAAGGTCATGTCTTAACCATTCCGTATAATCCCTCAGATTTAATATTAACACTCAACCCTTGAGAGTACACACTCAACCGATGAGGATAAATTATCATCCCCTTAGGATAAACACGGGATTTGGGAATCAATACCCTTGAGAGTACACACTCAACTATTGAGGATAAACTCTCATTTTTTGAGTGTAAACACTCGATTTGGGAATTAACACTCAAACTTTTAGTGTTTATACTCAATCGATAAGAGTTAAATCTCAATTTTAAAGTGTTAACCCTGAACATTGTGTGTAAATACTCAATTTTGAGAGTTTACACTTAATATTGGGAGTTAACACTTAATATTGAGAGTTAACATTTAATATTGAGAGTTAACACTTAATATTGAGAGTAAACACTTAATATTGAGAGTTTACACTTAATATTGAGAGTTAACACTTAATATTGAAAGTTAACACTTAATATTGAGAGTTAACACTTAATATTGAGAGTTAACACTGAAATGTGAGTGTTAACCTTAAGTAAATACCTTGAGTAGCAAATTATAAATACACAAAGCTTTAATTAAAATGAATTATTTTTCTTATTATCCTCATGCAAAAATTATCCTTGAACTTATATAAAATATACACTTCAAATAGTCAAGCAGCGAAAACTACAGCAGCTGCACATTTAGAAATACGCGACTACTCTACACGTAGTACTAGTAAAATCAATAAAAGTCCGGAAATATATATACAGTTCAAAAAAGGTACTAAAATTCCTGATAAACTGAGATCAGATTGATGAATCGTAAACAACAATCAGCAGAGTAATATCTCCCATGCTTATCTCTACTCGGATATCATCGAGACTATCGAGATCGTAGGATCACCCAATAACATCCGTAAATTATCGATAATTGCCCGGGCGTGCTCGTGCTGCACTCGGGAACATCAAGCCCTCGCGAGGATCGCTCGTTCGGTTCCTCTCCTTCTTCTGTTTTACGCCCCTTCGTCACATTTCTCCGCGACTCGACTCTTCTATGTGTAAGGTGAAAGTACCTATTACTGCGGTATGATGGTTTTTGCTCACTCGATTTGACTGTATTTCAAACTGTATAAAGGGAAGCCCAAAACTTGTAGATGTATATTAAAGCATAAAAGTTTCTTCCGTATCTAAAGAAACTTGTTAGAGTAAAATATGTTACTGTGGATTCTAACAAAATAGTGTACTGCGTACCAATTACTACGGCCAAACATTCTATTTCTATAAGCTTTAAAAGGTCATCAGTTGATTGACACTGTATATCGCACCCGTAGGACAAGAATATGGCGACTCAAAATTCTATGTTTTTGTAAAACTAAACAGACAACGTACATTTTTCAGAAAATTAAATTTTTTCGCTTTAATTTTATTATTGTATAATAGTTTCTCAGCCTCTTTTAATCAATTTTTGAAGTATATAAAAGGATTTTATTTTCGAATTATTATACTTAATTCATCATTAATTAATTATATTTTATGTACGAAAATCAAGTCAAAAAATATTTAGATGTCACAGTTATGCTCTGGGGATACGATATAATAGATAAAAAATAGTATACCTTTTGATAAGAAAGTTATATTCATAGTAAGTCACTGATTTAATCAAAGTAAAATGCAAGACTTTGTATCAATTTATTACTTAGACCTTAATACTGCAGACTTTTAAGCCAATTTATGAACATACTCTAGACACCAATGAATAAACACGATATTGCTGCCAAACAGCGATTCATGCGACACATCAATAATTGACTTACTTGAACCAACGTACACAGCTTCACGAAGCAATCTCCAATTCTACATTTTTGTTTTACTCTTGGAAAAAGCAAACAACGCAGTAATACCCACAGCCACCCCTATACACGTTCTCCGTTGGCGGACGCTCGCGCGCTCGCGGTTAATGACTGCGCCGAGAGGATATTTTACGAGCCAACGTTGGAAATGCCATTCAACGGGATTTTAACGGGCGCCCTGCTGAATCAGGAGGTGGCGCTTGGACTAGCGCGGGCTCCGCGGTGCCGTGGCACTGCTGGGGCTGACGCGCCCGAATACGTTTATCGCGAATAAAAAGCCCGTTTTATCGGATGTACTACAAGCGGTATTTACAATTGTTGCGAGGGTTTATCGCGACTGCGTGCGCGTGATATCGGATATTTGTCGGGGGGGGGGGATAGGGAGCCAGGCCGGCCTGTCACTTTAACGCGAGCGCTCCGCGTGACGTGTAAATATTCCAATTTTATTTGTTTATTTTATTTTTGGCCGATTTGGCGAATTATGGACTGTATAGGGTGAGCTTGAAATTCTGTAACTGATATTGATGAAACTCGTGCAGTTAATATAGATTTGTTTCTCTTTAAATGCTATACTTGCATACTATATAGTATGTACTACATACTATATACTATATAGTACATATGTATATAAATGTACATGTATCTACTAACCTCTCTTAACTCAAATATAGTTTTACAAAAAAGGATGAAAATAGATAGAACAATAATATTGAATAACGTAATAATAAATATCAACTTTATTTTTTCTTTTTGGAACATACAACAATTATATTGACAAAAGCAATTTTATTTATTTTACTAGTTGTAGTACGAGACTAACGAAAATTCAATTTTGTTTTTGTCGGGCATTTTATACAAATAATACAGTTTCAATCATGAAACACGTACGATAAAAATAAACTGCTGAGTTTGAAACTCGTGTAATATAACTGAAGGACTTCGAAAAAACGAACAGAATTCATTGGCACTTAGCTTCCTTAAACTAAATAAACTGTTCCAATTTGTTCGTACCGATTTCTGCTCCGACGATTGCACTTCCTACGCATTCTGTGCGAGGAAGGTGCTCCTTCTCGTGCCGATCCGCGAGCTTCTAAAAGCTGAGCATTCGCGGTGGGCCCTTCCACTTGCCCTTCCGGAAACAAAAGTGGTTGTCGCGGGCCTCTCGCTCTCTGTTCCGGCTTTGACTCTGATCTAATCAGAACGTACGTGAGTTCGCGCTTTACAATCTCTCGCGCAACCGCATGTCTGAACCCGACTGATTACACACACACGCATTTGAAGCAAGTTAAATTTAAATAGAAAGATATGGTGATTTTTAATATTATTGAGATCGAGCAATAAAAGCTCCTTATTGTTATATATATTTCAATAATATAGACTCTATTCATTTACAAGCCTCACCTCTTCACAGGTCTGCACGTGGAGCAGTAAGTAGTGCACGAGCGATTGCACAGTGCTCCGAATATCGGGTAATTCAAATTTAAATAAGCTCCCGCTAATTTCTGACCTTTATTTATAATTACCGTGTTTCGGTCGCAACACAATTTCTTTGTTTTTGATCCAACAAATTAATTTTAAAATGATAATATATATCTGTTTTCAATCAATAACTCAAAAATATGTGCTTTTTCATTAATGTTTACTTCAAATCTTCATCAAATTAAATTCTTTTCAAATAAAAATAACCAACTTTAAAAAAATTCTGTAAAAAGTAAAAAATAATACTTACTGTAATAAAGATATTGAGAAAATAATAGGCTTCCAATGAAAAGTTTATTATCTTCATTCAATAAAAAGTCAACATTATGGTAATTTGAATTCAAAATATAACTATTTGGAGTCGGCACAACATTTTATGATTGAATATAATTTATCACAGAATGTCTTATTATTTATGTAGAAAAAGTTTAATAATTTGCTAAAATTTCTGGCGCCAACTCCAAATAGTTGTATTTTAGATTCAAATGACCAAGATGTTGACTTTTTATTTAATAAAGATAATAAATATTTGATCGTAAACCTATTTATTCTCTCAATCTCCTTATTACAATAACAATTATTTTTTAATTTATACAGCGCTTTATTTGAAGTTGGTTCTATTTTTTTTTAATATATATTTAACTTTATTTAATGTTCTCAATTATAATTATATATCTACACACACGCACAAACACACACACCATGCATACACATATGCACGTATATACGCACACACGCGCGCGCACGCTCGCATATATATATATATATATATATATATATATATGAGTGTGTGTGTGTGTGTGTGTGTGTGTGTGTGTGTGTGTGTGTGTGTGCGTGCGTGCGTGTGTGCGTGCGTGCGTGCGTACGTGCGTGCGTGCGTGCGTGTGTGTAAAACAGTGTATTTTAGTGTAAATTTTTTTTACCATCACAAAGCTTCCTCTATGAGGAAACAAAGTGGTATTTGTAATGTGAATGTTAATATCTTTAATGCGAATGTAAATAACTATAACAGTTATCTGATTACATAAGTTTTTATCGAAATTTATTATTCAGAATACTTTTTCTGTTTATTTCAATTACTAAATTATTTTTTGAAGTTTTGACAAATATAATTAATTAATATTACTCCATTTATTTAATAATATTTACATAAAAAATAAAATGAAGTAAACAATTCTTTTGTGCTAATAAGATCTAAAAGTAAATACAATCTTATTTTTTATTACTTATTATGTACTGTGACTATTTGCTTGTGAGTAACAATAAATTATAGAATAATTTTAAATATTCTTAGTTATTTAAGTAGATTGGTTGGTATGGTTGATTAATATTTGTTGTAAAATTCAAGAAAAGCAGATATTAATAATCCAATATACGTTAGACATCTAAATTAAACAGATTATTTTGCTCCATAAAATTAATAATTCCTAGCTTTTAGATCCTCTTGTAATCCGCTGTAGCGGTTCAACTACTTATATAGTAGCCAGTATTCAGCTATAGTTTCTAGTAGTTACTCCGGGGGCTGCTCAGACTTGGAGTGGAGAAAAGCAAAATTTGTATATTTGATCAGAGTTTCATCATTACACATAAATCATAATCATTATTACAAATTTAATTTTTCTCTACTACCATCCTGGGCTCCGAGGTTTGGAGTAGGGAAAAGCGAAATTCATACAGATGATCAAACATTCGATACTACATAAACATTCTAATCGAATACACAATTTTATATTGTTATTACTTTAATCCTAGGATTTGGGGATTGGCCAGGCTTGGAGTAAAGAAAAGTAGAATTTGTATAGTCGTTCAGATATTTGTCAATACAAAAATAGTGACTAGAAACGTATCTCCAATAAATGGAATATAAATAAAATATAAATGTCGAGCCTTTTAATTACCGCACACCAACCGTACATCGATGTCCCTTACAAATACTAGCACATTTCAGATTTCACAAAAACTCTTCAATCTTTGTTGATTAACACTAACACGTTGTGTGTACATCTAAGAAAATTATAGTTTTTTGTTTAAAATTCTTAAAATTGCTAAATATTGTAAGAGATTCCTGACAAGAACTAGTATTTTTCAAAAAACCTAAAATGTGCTAATCTTTGTGAGGGACGTCAATATGATCTTCAAACGTAAAATAGACAAAAAATGATAAATTTAATCGAAATAAAATTAAATGAGAATAAGTAGTTGAATATAATTTTTTTTAACCTAACGTTTATGTGAATATCCATATTTTCAGTCTTTTTGTGCTTACTCATGTTAATAGACTGGTGACCTGTTTACACGATAAAATTTACAGAAAATGGGAATTTGATTCTGCGATGCTATCCAAATCTCATGTCAACCGGCTCCAATTCCCATATGAACCTGTCTAGCTCTGCCGGGACCCCAATTTCTTTTCGATGTAATTGGTAGCTCAATCATGGTATACGTGTTTGCATTATACTGGGTCTACGATATTAGCAAATATTATCGTTCTCAATGCTGCGGGTATACGATTATCCGTGTGCGCGTATTTGTGCCTCCAGTTTCCGCTTCTTTGTATTTCAATAGCATATATCTGTATCGGAGATGTTGCTCGATGACACGAGACACGATTGCGGCCAGTGCTACTACCGCCGTAGTGTCCGGTGTACTTGAATACTTGGCGTCTTCATGTGCGCAGCCTGCAGTGCGCGCAACGAGATCGGAGCGATTGGTACTTATGGTGGACTTACGTGGTTTGCGGAATTGTCGGAGCTTAATGGCAAACGGAGGCAAGACGTATTTGACATATCTAGGTTGCAACTTTTGATGTTGTCTAAAGTTTGTAAAGAAAAAGTTTCACTATAAATACGTTACAAATACGGGTATGTACGTTGAGTGAGAATTAAACCTGAACATATTATATCAGTATACTGAGAATTGTGCTGGTATTTATATATATATATATATATATATATATATATATATATATATATATATATATATATATATATATATATATATATAAATATACTATAACGGATCTAGTTACAGGAAAATATTAGAAAAATAAAGCGATGTTGTCGGAAATCGAACTCGCGCCCGCATATATATGGTAATTCTCTGAGAAGTCGAGATTAAAATTTTTTTTTTATTTTTTCGGTAAAATTATTTCTTTTGGTATGTAGGATATATGACATTTTTTTGAAAATCGATTTTTGTTACTCTAATAAAAAGTTACAGTTAAAACAGATATGAGTAGCAAGAGCAGAGTAATACTTAAATTTATTTAAATCTATTATAATAAAAGAATAATATGTAATTGGACATAAAGCTTAATCATTAATGACATTTGCAGTTTTTTATATACAGGAAAAAAGACACATGTTTACTGTGTACATTATTATGTTAGTAGAATCGGTAATTACTTTCATTTAGGTAAATTTTAAAATGGTAATTTTAATTTTTAATATATTGGTTTTGAAGTAGATAATTTTAAATTTTGGCTTGGATTTGGATTTCATTTCAATATAACTTGCAAAACATATGAGTTATATGCCATATGTTGAAAACACTAGTAGTGAACTATTTAAGGTTAGCTATTTATATTTTAATTAATTTATGCATTTTTGAAAAACGAATTTGGGAATGATTTAAATTGCACGACCATGTAAGAACTCTAAAGTTCTTTTAATATCAATTTTGAAAACATATGATAATTATTTCTGAAATCGCAAGTCATGCACTGTCTATGTTGTTATCTTAGTTATACAGTATTAGCGCTAACAAATTATCAAATACGTACATAAGATTACGATTATTATAATTAAGGAAAATACAAAACGAAACTCATTGATCAATGAAAATAAAAGACATCTTTATGCGGAAATGGAGAAAAAATATGCTTAGCTCGTGGAGATCAATAAATTCATTTGTCAATAACAAAATAATAGACGTTACCATATAGACAACAAGAGACTTTCCGACTACTACTGACTTTATCCTGTGCACCACTCTGAGATTTAAAGGGATAGAGTTTATGGCTTTTAAGTAGTTACGGCTAAGCTCATGTCAGACATGTGTTTATTAGGACTTGATATACTTTCTTATTAACATAACTATGAATAAAACGACGATTTTCAATAAAGAACTATGTTTTGTTAGTTAATCCACAGCAATTGCTTATTTATAAATAATTATATTCATGTATATGAAACGGAAATGTATGCTTGCCGTGATAAAATAAATAAAATATCTAAGAATATATCGGCATCGCACGTATTTCAACCAAGCTTAAACATTCATAAAAAAATTTCTTCATTCTTGTTTACAAATTATACTATTGTATGAACTACTCGAACAAATTGCACTTTAAACTATAATTTGTAAGCTAATGCCAGCTATAGTGCAAGTGCAAAATTTACATATCGAATATACAAACAGTCTTAATCCAAATGAAATCACTTATTCTGCTGTCTAGAAGTGTAACTTTACTCACTCCCGACAAATAAATTAGCCTTAAAACGATACCGTCTACAATTAAACCATTTAATGAAGCTAAAAGGACTACGCCATTCACGATGAATCATCATGCTAATCAGGCCTAATGTCTTACGTATCGGCCGTTTCTTTATCTTTCGAAAACGCACATACTGCAACTTCGTCGCAATTAGCAGACGAAAACGTCCGGATGAAGCGCGACATAAATAACTCGCGCAACTCCTCGGTACACGCGTATAATAAGCTCGACGAATCGATTAGTGGCACGTTCGCGGCGCGAAGAGCATAGTGTTCATAAAGCATGGAAATTAGTCACGCGCGTTCACGTTGGCGCTATGGACGCTAATCCCTGAGTGAAGAGTCATGTAGGTATAAAATAAGGGCCTAGTTACGCTCATAACACGACCTTCATGATGTTTGTAAAGCTCATCTTGTCAGGGCCTAATCAGAAGAATGAAATTCCGTGATGAATTAGGTTATTAATTACTCATGATCATAGCACGATCACAATTACTTAATTAAGGGGGTTAAAGGGTGTACAAATATGAAAATTTTAAAAAATGTTAATGAGTGTATATTTTCAGCTTAAATGTTCAATTGTATGCTTAATTATACCATGTACATATCAAAGAAGTTGGAAAATCATCAAAAGAAAATAATTATCCAAACTAATACATTGGTACCCATTGTCTTCTTCGGTGACTCCCAAAATTGATACTTTCACAGTTACCGTAGGATATTTATTAAAAATTTGGATTTTTGACCTAAAAAAATGTTGTTTACAGTCTTTGTATATGTACTCATGACTGTGACCTAAGCCTAAAGATTTTTAGTTTAATCTAAGAAAATAATTATTTTTCTATTTTTTTGTAAAAAAATAAGAAAAAATAATGATTTTACAACTAAAAATAATTTTTTTCTTGTATTGAACTTAAAAAACATTAGGTTCTTAGGTTACATACATGAACACATGTACAAAGAATGTAACAATTTTTTTTAGATCAAAAGTATGAAAGTGTCAAAGGGTAACAATGGATTAGGTTGGATAATTTTTTTATTTTGATGATTTTTCAACTCGCTTGTTACATACATAATATAATTAAACATAAAATTGAACATTTAACGTGTTTTTAGAAAAAATATACAATCATTAACATTATATAAAATTTTCACATTTTTACCCCCTTAACCCTTTAGTGCCCAAACTTAGAAAGGAATAAAAATAATTATTTTTTATTGATTCTACAAGAGGTTATTACGACGGTTATTATATTTCAAATTGGATAATGGAATAGTCAGAACTGAATAGTCAAGCTTTGTTTTTCATTACAGGTCAACATGAATCCTGCGAGCAGTAGGACTACAAAAAAATATTATTTCTATTAAATATTTAACAAGATGTTTATCAATAACTTAAATTATAAAAATATTGCGTAGATAATCATATTTAGTAAGAATTTACACGTTATATATTTTCCTGATCGTCTGAGTTACGTTATATACTAGAAATCACTGGAATTAATGCATTCATGATCAATACTATAAATTATTTATACTATTAATTATTTACTCGATATTCTAAATCAAGAACAAATTATTTAAATTTATTTTTTTAAATATTTTGAATAACATGATCAGTTATCAAAACTTTCTAAATGCTTAAACATTATACTCTAATAGCATGAATCAGCTCTTCTTCCTTCACTAAATATGCTTTAATAGGTTCAAGACTGATCTATCGTATTCTAGCGTTAACCTGAAAAATGTGGATCTAATAGACCTTGTGGATACTAAAGGGCTAATACAAATATCATTTTATTTTATACTATATTACACTTTTCCACAATTTTTAGAAACAATTGTTACTCTAGACCGAGGTATTTTTAGCCATTATTTTAAAATAAAGTTCTATCATATCTAGAAGTTGCCGTGCACTAGTTTTTTCATTCTAAATAAAACAAATGTCTAAATAATATGTTTGTTTTCAATAACTATTAGTCACATTGTTATAAATACGAACATCAGTTTATAAACCTGCAATTTGAAGTTAGTATTCAATATAAAATAAATTTCTGTGGTGGAAAATTTGTTCTGGAAAATTCTGTATAAGACATCTATTGTTGCTAATATGTATATAAGTTGTTGGTATATACGTATATATTACGTATCTACATAGTTCAAAAGAATATTTGAGCTATAACGCAAACTTCTAAGAGGACGCTTATCCATAAAATCACTATTTTGACGATTAGCGAGGTGACTTGAGCCGCCAAGTTGTTGGTAGTTTATTTATGATTAAAGAAATATAAGACTCAAATTTATTGGCTAATATGTACCGAAATTAAAGGTACATATCCCGACACCTTTGTAGACGAGTTATTTATATATATTTTTCCTATTTACCACCAATTTTCATTAATCATATTTAGAATGTCTCATACACTCTTCAATTAAGGTGGTCCAGTGATTTTAGCTAAAATTTTAAAATAGTTGCTATTTTTAGGATTTTGTTTAAAATTTAAATTTTTTGCACATTTATATTACTTGTGGGGTATATAAAGTATTATATACGCTAAAAGTACCTACATTTCTCTTTGAGGAATGATTTGTTTGAAGACCTCATTTTTGCTTAAAATGAGGTATACGCATATCACAATTTAAAAATCTTCTTTTAGCATAAGAAATATAAGTCGGGTTTCACTTAAACATAATTTAAAAATTTAGATATTAATTTTATTATATACTTATGAAAAGTACAAATTTTATTGCAAAAATCAAAATTAATTAATTAATAAAATTACGTTTTAAGAAAATCTGACTTATATTTATTATGCTGAAAGAAGTCTTTTAAGCCCAAATTCAATAAAATTCACAATGTTGCTATGCGTATACCTCATTTTAAGCAGAAATTCATTTTTAGCATACAGAATACATTATATACGAGTCATCCAAATTTGCAAAAAAAAATCAATTTTAAACCAAATCCTAAAAATAGCAGCTATTTTAAAATTTTAGATAAAATCACTGGAGGATTCCCTTAAAAAGGCTTTAGAAGTGTTACAATTTCAAAGTATTAACATAAAAAAATATTTCATGTATTTATGACATTTACTTACAAAAAAGAGTCTTTCTCTTCAAAGCAAGTACTTGAATCAAGTCTTATACGTTTATCAAGAGATGAAATAAAAAATCTACTCTTAATGAGAATTTTATATATTTTTTTAAAAGCAATTAACTAGCATTCGGCCTCGAGATTGTTAGCAGGCCATCATCAGTTCGAGACTGATCTCTTTCGTAGACGCATATAAACAAACTTTTTACAACAATGTATTAATTGAAGAAAAAAACAAATTTTAATTGGAAAAAAAGTGAAAAAATTCAATGAATTTGTTCTTTCTGCATACCTGTAACGTTATATAGAAATTTAGCGACACAAGAAACCTATTTTTTAAATATTAGTACCAGGAAAATTATACGAGAAAAGAAAATAATAGAAACATTAATTTAATTAATATTGTCGTTTAAAGTCTAGAGATTATATATATATATATATATATATATATATATATATATATATATATATATATATATCGACATTAAAAAAACACTATTCTCTTAATTGCACGGCCGGGTCAATAACGCGAACATCCGAATTCTGATCCTCACCCATACATCTTATATATATATATATATATATATATATATATATATATATATATATATATATATATAAGGGGCCGTGTACAAATTACGTAATGGTCGCCGGAGTAAAAGAGAGTATATGAAAACTTTACGTGCAAGGGGGTTGATGGGCTAAACAAATTCTTACGTAAGGCTAATTATTTATTTTGATATCGTTTTCTAAAGGATGTTTTTGAAATATCGAGAAAGGAGAAGAAAAGGATTTGCAATGGATTGATTCAGACAGAATACGTTAAAGTTGATGCTGACTCTGAAGGTTTTTCTAATGAAAAGAAGCGCTACGAAACTTGCCGACCCGTAATAAGTTCGTGACATGAATAGTTCGCTAATCCTTTTTGACAGATGAATGACAAACGAATCTCCAAGACGCACAGAAAACATTACTAAATAATTTTTGTCTAAGACACCTTATTGTTAAAACCTATATACATGAAAAGATACTGTATCTAGATACTTGAGTATAATGGAATATATGAGAATTTATACAATTGCAGGCTCCCTTTAAATCACTACAACAAGTGCTCTGTTACCTAGACACTTGTGGTCCAACCGAGCAACCGCCCCGATGATTGAATAGAGAGACTCGCGCATATTTTCCCTGCGTTTCATTCATTCATTTGTCTGCGCAGCCCAGATAAATCATACACCGGTGCGCAAATTATATACGCGATCGATAACGATCATTAATATTTTTTCCTACCCTGTGAGCACGTGTGTGTGTGTATATACTGCAGGCGTCACAGAATGCGAGAAACGCTCTCCGCGCGAGAGTTTTGCGCAACTTTGCGCAGAGCATGCGAGCGTTTTTTTGCCACGGGAATCCGTATCGCGCGGAGGTCGAAGCATTCTTTTTTTGTATCTCTCTCCCTCTCACACTATACGCGCGGTGTACCATTGCTAACGGTCTCTGGTATTGCACTTCGCGCGTTGTTGCTTCTGGCGTAATTTATTTTGACGAATTTTCGGGGCGGAAGCTCGGAGCTGGTCCAAGCTGCTACATCTGCGAGTGCACTGATGAAGAAATGTATTTTAGTTGGGCTGCTGCGTAGCGCGGAATAACGTGTACGCGGATTAGTACGTCGTATTGCATACATTTATTACAGTAGTAAATGTTAGTCATGATTATAGCTGCGGTCATGGCGATAATGGCAATGCTGGCGGGTGTATGGTGATGCCGCCACTACAATGATGGTAGTGATTATGAGGAATGCGAAATGTAATGTTAATCATTATTATTACTACAGTGGCAATTATAATAATACTAATGTTACGTTGATTCTATTAAACAATATGAAGTGAACGAATATATGATGTATTTCTGAAGTGTTCAAATTCTATTTTAAATGCACCTATATATATATGTAGTTATGTCTTTTATTTGTTAATAAATATTTTTCAAAATTTGCCGTGATTTTTAACATTATTGAGAAAATTCTGGTTAGAGTATAGTGAAAAAATGATGAGCATAAAAAATGAATTTATTCCTGCAAATAATTAGCTGCGAATATATAATTATCGATGAGATATTTGTGAAGAAACAAGATTGTATGTAGATGCATCTAGTCATATCTTCTGCTACGTGAAAGTATATCTATATATATTTCAGAGAGCCAACTCCGCGCCTCTCTATACATGCACCCTTAGAAATCTTTATGATATGTACATTGTTATGTATGCTAATGAAGGTACAGTAACTTTTCATAATAAGTTCGTATCTTACTATGCTATTTAACGTACCTGTGTTGCACTTGACAACGTAATCATAAACAATTTGTATCTTGCCTTTGAAGCCAATTAGCTCTCTAGTTACTAGAATAATGCATCCCATTACCAAATGCTTCTCTATAAAGTTGCAGCATGCAGTATTTTTTTTAACATCGCCATATTTGTGCTCCTATATGGTGCTAATCAACGAAGGGGGTCTGCGGTGTGCTTGTAAACAAAGCTCGAGCGATTTTTACAGAGGTGCTTGTATCAATCGGCAGAGACTAGAATTCGAACTCGGGTCACCGGTGTGAGAATCCGACACTACCGACTGAGCAACCGTAGACAGTCAATCGTATGAGTCTTAGTTCATTAATAAGCTTTGGAGTATACTTTTTAATATACTTTGTAATATATTTAGTATATATTTTGCAATATAGTATTTAATACACTTTTCAACAAATTTATAGATATAATAATTGGTTTTGATTAAATGTTATGTCTTTATAAAAGTTCTATATACTACATCTTAAAAACAGAAAAGCATTTTATCAATGTAAATCAATATAATACAAAACTCTGCAAGTCTTGAACACTGAATAGTTATTAGGTATTGAATGATTCAATATTTCTATTGGAAATGGGTGTTAAATAAATGATAATACACAATGTATATTTCAAATAAAATAACTTTCGTTTATCCAAACTCGCATAAGGAAGGAATAACGTAAGTAATGTGCGACTTCTCTAGTTAGATGCTCTAATACGACTAAAAACACTTGACAAAAGGGCATAAGAGAATATCGGGGCTGACGCATATAATTCCCTACTCTTTTCTATATCTCGCATTTCAGTTTATATTTTTGGGACATTTCTTAGTAAGTCGATTCATTTGTGTACAAGCATGTAGTAGTGTATAACTACAGTTACACATATACGTTTGCTAAAGCATAGAGATATTCCAACAGTTTCTTATCACTATTAAGTATTCATTGTTGCATGCTGTTTAAACTTTGCATACTTTTACAATAATTGATACTATTTTAGTGTTGAAATCTTTTATAAAGTTTCACATAGTCAAAGTCAATCAATGTGCACAATAATTCAGATCATCTTCTAAGCAAGGCTTCCTTGGACGCATATTGAACAGTTTCACTACGATACGCTTCATCCCAGGGTCCACTTTGAAATTTCGAACTCTGCCGGATATTACGGAACCAGGAAGTTTACAGAATCTGGTCCATTCTCAAGATCACTGCTGTTCACCCTTGCGAGTTCTACGTATAGTCAGGAAATCTCCATTTCCTCAGCGATCCGTACCATTTTCAAACTTACCCCTTTTGAAGCTAGTAGATGAACATATTTTTCAATGTCACTTAAGCTGTTAAATATTGTTATTATGACGGAATAATATTATTTTTTTATATTTTAATCTTGTTAAAATATACAATTTCGCAGTAATGTTTTGGAAAAATGTACGTGAAGAAAAAAAGGATTATAAAATTAATAGTGTTAAATACGCTTTATTCCATAAGCATCCATAATACTACTATTCACTGCATGTCTTTTCATCATTTAACTTATTTAATCAGTTACGGATTATTTTGTAATGTACGTAAACGTTGTTTATTATTACAGTTGTATCGTATATTTTAAAAATATTTCAAGTACGTTAACATAAATTCTTAGCAAAACTATAAAAACTATTTGTTATTACATAATTTAACTTAACTTTAACTTAATTTAATTTAAGTTTAAATAATATTTATACCGTACACTGAAATTAATACTTTTAAATAGACACAGTATTTGTCGTACTCTAGAATATCTTACAATTACATACGAAGAGTGCAAATCAACCATTCGCTCAAAATTGACTAAATTAATAGACCTATTGTATAAATAACCGAAACAATTATAAAATTCTAGCTTCAATAAATATAGAGAATCATTCATCGACAACAAAGAAAATACTTGCGCCACCTTTTCACTGAATCTCTAGACTAAATAGAAATCCCACTAAACACTCCATTTTTAGTGCAAAAAGGCAATAAATCTGCATCCGAGGCGTTTCATAAGGCAATTTGCCGCGTCCACTTCGTGTTCCTTATAGGCAGTTTCCCAGTGAGTTCGAGCCTCGTCCGCACTATACACCTCGCGCACAAATGCCATTATACAGACCGCGCGAGCGCGTCGCGTGCACGATATATACCGAGATCTCCGCATATATCATTGCCTCGAGGACCTGCATTTAGAAGAGCGTCGGATGCACGCGTACGGCATGGATTTCCCGCAGGCTTCAGCGTCCTCCCTCTCCCTTTCTCTCTCTCTCTCTCTCTCCCGGTCGCTCATTATGCGTTATTATAGGAGCTATTCGCGCGAGCAAAAAATAAGTACACCGAGAGGACACAATTTCTGTAGCTCTCGCGATTCAATGGTCAATCGATGCTGCGCTGGATAAAAAAGTGCAATGAAAATGTTCGCGTGCCTCATTTTGTCATTCATTATCGTTTCACCTACTCGTAGTTGAGGGTATGAGTCGAATATAATATTATGCTTAAAATATACTGTACCAAGTGTTTTGTAAAAATTACAATTCTAAGACTAATATTAACAATTAACATTCGTTGTTGAGGTGTTAGGCCACCGAGGGTATATCAAAATTTTGGGATAACAATTTTTTAAGTTAATAAATTAAAAAGAAATTGGTGCTAGAATTGCTTAGCAATATATCTTTGAATTAGCAGAATATGTATATCATCTTTAATTTTCATCTGATTTTCTAAAAATTTTCAATTTTTTACAGAATACCCTTTATTAAATTATGTACACGAACCATCTTTTTTGTAATGACATATATAGGTACTACTGCTCTTACCCAGGTAGCGGGTTGTAATAGGTCCGATCTCCGCCACCTGAAAATGCAGAAAGACATTTACTTTAAATGACTGATGAGAACTCGAACCTCGCGCTCCTTTATTTAAAATTTTTTTCAGGTATTCTCCAAAATATTGTTACAAACATTAATTTTATCATAGAATAAGTTTTCGATATTTTGAAGAAATTGTTAGAAAGTTATAAATAACTCAAACATGAAAAGACAAAAAATAATATTGGGAATATAGAGTGTAATAAAAAAATTCTCCAAAAACTGTTTGTTTTGTTCATTTGATACATTGCTCGTTACTTTATGTATAATGTATGTAAAATTAAAGATCCATAATCTCTTCAAGCAAATAATTTTATTTCATACATAAAATTAATTTCATAACTTAATGTTGTTTTGTTCGATCAATTAATGTTGTCTATTACTAATAATATTGTAATGTCCTGCAAATATTACGTACATACAGACTGTCATTAGCAAATTATCAGGATGAGGTTTATCAAACACACCACCTTGTTAATTATGTAGCGTAATTTCACGACAGTGGCTATAAGTTTTAAAATTGATAAAGTATGTTAAACTGACTTTTATAAAAACAAGAGTTGATCATGTACTACTCATAGCTGTTATCAAGTCAGATATATGCCGGTAAATAAATAAAGAAACACATAATCATCTCTCAAAACAATCTAGTGTTCAAAACGATGTCTAATCGACCCTCAAACGGCTGCAACCCACAAACACTCTCGACTCCCAGCTTCGACAAAGCCTCCCAGTGTGACACTATTTCGCCGCTGCAATCGGGACCACCCGAACCTCCGCGCGCGCGTCCATTTATTTTTCGTCGCCTGTGGCCCGATAACGCGAGCGCGCGCGCACCCTATCTCCCACATAATGCGATACACCCAGTTACAGTAGAGCGCGAGAGAGAGAGAGAGAGAGAGAGAGAGATCGATCTCCTGCGGCGCGGGTATAATTAGCGGCGTATATCATGCAAGCTCGCGCGAGCGCGCGGACCGCTAATTGCCGTAATAACACTGGGGGCCCTCTCGCGTCGTCCGTCAAGACTCGCAGCAGCTGTTATACCGATTAAAGTTAATCGACGATGCGCGCCGCGCTGCTGACTTGCGGCCTGACATTGTTATAGGCGCGAACGAAGGGATGGAACGAGGATTGGTGTGACGAGGAGAGAGTAGCCGGAGTCTGGGTTAGTGTTGTTGATGGGAATTTGGAAGGGGTTGCGCTGCGTATCAGAAGAGTGAAACTCAGTCCTAGTTGTAGTTTTGATCTCGCAGGTCCTTGTTCCTGAAGTATAAACTATATTATTTTTTATTTTTATGTTATCTACTTTCGATCTTAGATCTATCTAGGGAAGAGCTTTAAGAGGTCAAGCCTATGTTAAATCTTCAAAATGAATAATTAGCTAGAACTTTTCCTTTAAAACTATATATGCACTCAACATTTCTTTTAGGCAGTATATTGCTTCATGAGTATTCGAAAATTTAAATAAGTTCAAGGTGGCTTATAATTCTCTGAATTTGGAAAATCAAAGTTTCAACGTCGTTCACTTACCACACATTTTGTAAAACCATTCGAAAAATTTAAAAATATTTTAATTAGTAATTTTAAGTCTAAATATTAGAAAATTAATACTAATTTAATGCATAAAGTAGCCTTTTAGTTGTATTTTCACAGCTGGACCTTACCTAAGATTAATATTTTAAAAAGTTTTTCGATCAGTGCGAGATTATAAATTATAACAGTTCTGGTATCGAAAAATATGAGAAAAATAAAGCGGGAATCAAACTTGCGCCCATCCGAACGAGAGTCAAGCACCTAGCCAACCGGGCTAGCATCGCATTTGCTGCGAGCACCATCCAAGAACTAATATTCAGCGTGGGTAATGCCTATAACTCAGGGATCTATTATGCGCCGACTAGCTTTCGGTCACATACACCATTATGCCCCCCACCTGAAACTCGAACTATCGGCCTAAGCCGATTGAGAGCGCAACTCCCTAAGGAGGCGTATAGCAAGACTAGGACATCATATATTCCTTATGGTCACAATGCGTATACACACAAAGATCCGAAAAACCCTATAAATATGTGCTCTTTTTTTTTTCCTTTAAGTTGGCTATATTGGCATAAGCCTATATGTTGCCCATTACCAATTCATGCGCGAGGCATGATCCTTACTCTCTTGAGATCGCTCTCTGTGCTCTGGCCATATTACACCACACAAACGCACAGGAAGATCTTAGGTGGAAAAATGGGTAAGGCAGGTATGAAAGAACAAATTGACGGTCGAGTCCGAACGTGGGTTAATAGTTGGGCGCCATGTAACAGTTCTGGTTACCGAAAAAATGAGAAAAATAAAGCGATGTTGTCGGGAATCGATCTCACATCCGTCCGGACGAGAGTCAAGCACCTAGCCAACCGAAGTAGTATCGCACTTCCTACGAGCATCGTCCAAGAACTAATATTCGGCGTAAGTAATGCCGATAAATGAGGGATATATTATGCGCCAACTAGCTTTCGGTCACAGACTCAGTTATAAAATATATGATAAATTTTCTTTGAAATTTTCAAATCGATTTATTAAAATTAAACTCTAATGAAGTATAATACGTAACCGTGGATGTTACAATTTTGATGGTTGTACCTCAAAGAATTATGAGCTATCAAAATGAAAGAATTATTTTAATTTTTTATCTGTATTTATATATACCACTTAAATTATTAGTGTCTAGCTTGAGTTCGAGCTTCTTCAGCCTAATCCAAAACGAGTTGTAAAGTCGTTACCGAAAAAATTAATCCAATGAAAAATCGAATCCAACAAACTTCCAATTATAAATTTTAATTATAATTAAAAGTATAGTAGCTACCGAATTTTTACGTTATATATTTAAATAAATATCAATAAATTTACGTTTAATTTAAGTTTACGTTATATTAAGGTATTTTGGAAAAGAAAGTTAAAATTACTTTATTTTGTCATTTTTGTTACCAATATAAGAATGTTTTAAGGGTCTGCAGACTATATATATATATATATATATATATATATATATATATATATATATATATATCTTCCTATATTGTATAGTTGTTTATGTGAGGGCTTGCCATTCAGTCTCTCCTCCACCTCTTCTCCCCTCATCCCTCTCCTTACTGCCCCTCATCAAAATAACGTAAAATTGTTTTAAAAATTACGTTATTTTGAAAACCCTGCCAGACTCCTCCCCCTCTTTTCCTCATAACTGCCACTCCTCACCCATTCTTCTTACCCCTCCTCTTGTGCCTCATTAGTCAATCAATTACATTGTATTATAATTGATGTAATTAATATAAATATATAATTATATTTATCGTAAGGACATATACATTTTTATCGTAAATTTATTGTGCTTAAGAGGATGTCGGAACAAAATGCAGATTCCTACATCGTGTTTTATAGCACACTAACCTCAAAATGCCAACTTTATTGTCGATTTTGAGGTTGTTGTGCTATAAAATATCGTATGAGACTGTTGTGGGAGGTGTTTTTCTACCTTGCTCGATTTTCTCACTCGCTTCGCTCGTGCGAAAACCCTCGAGCAAGGTAGAAAACCATCTCCCACAACGTGTCATAATATACTATTTCGTTATTTTGACTGAAACTTTTGTTCGGAGTAATCCGGTGTTTATAATATCTTTATAGACCGGCTGATTTACTCGTAACGGCTGGTTTACTCGTACCGGGATATGCAATAAAAATTAAAAATTGAACAAGAATAATAGAATTTTGTTCGTATTTCCAACATTTTTTTCTATTTTTCCGCACCACCTAAGAGTTAAATAGAGAGGGACGATTTATTTTTACTCTGTTAATCAATCTTATCTATGTACATAATATTAGTGAATATAATATTAGTGAATAAATTCCTAAATTATTAAAGCAACAAAAAAAGTTTGATGTTTTAATAAATATAAGTGTAACCAATATATCTATTAACTGAAATTATCTGCATAATCTTAACTCCTTCGTATTTTTAAGAACTAAATAATTATTAATAATGGTCAGAACACTTACATTTAGCCAAAACTTAAACTTGATTGCCTTTTAGAATCCTACATAATTATTGAAATCAAATGTTAACAAAAAATAACTACTCAAAAAGGACAAGCAAGTTTAGGTTTTGTCTAAATTATCAATGCAGAAAATTTATTTTTTTTCTTTGTGACATAATAGACTTACATATACATAATTATAGTCTAATTGAAAAAGAGTATAAAATTGCACTTAATAAAAGTAAACATTATGTCATTTAACATTTAGATTTAGATCTCTGACATAAACAATTCGATATTCATTTAAATTTATGTAAAAAAATGGTCTTTTAATCACATTAACTAATATATGACCCTGATAAGGGTCATTATGTGGTTAGCTAGCAAAAATAAAATTATGCACGTTCTCCGCGGATACGTCTGGTTAGCTGGATTTCCTTGGGCACGACGGTGGCGCGCTTGACGTGGGTTGCGCTGAAGTTGGTGTCTTTTAAAGGAACCTCCTCAAACAGTATCTGCAACTATAGGCAATTACTAATACTGTAGAGCGGAATGATTTTGGACAACTTGAAAATTTTACACTACTTAAGTTTGCTTCCTGATAATAATTAGGTTCTAAAAAAAGTTTAGTCAAGCTATAGTATGAAATATAACCTATCAATGCAATTTCAAATACGTATCTTTGACAAACAAGTTGCAGTTAAGTACTGGAGTAAAGAATGGGATAAAATTGCAGTAGTGGATACAAAATAATTATTCTATTATTTATTTATAGTCTTTATTTTTAAGCAGTATGCAGGTGGGATCTTTATTTTCGCGGTCTACAGTCTTTATTTTCGCGGAGTATGTAGGGGGGATCCCTAGTATATATATAATCGGAACTAAACTCGTTAATAGTTAATTTTTCATTGAAAATTGATAACAATTGATCGAAGAAATTACTCTTTTATTTTTACGTTAGTGAGTCCAAAAAAAGCAATGAAACTTTATTATCAAAAAAGCAAAAAAGCAGTTTAAACGATGAATTATCAATTTTATGATATGAACTACATTTTGATACGGATTGTATAGTCAGAAATGGAATGTCAAATTTTATATAATGAAAATAAAACATTTTGAGAATGTTGAACAAGCAGTATCTTATACTATAGTATAGTTAATAATATTTATGAAACTACGATGCAAATGTATTGTTACTTTCTGTAAAAATTCCCTAAATAAAGGAGGATGCAAACAGATTTATAATAATTGAGCCGTTGAAGGGAATCGTATAAAACTAATAGTATTGTTTAGAACTCATAAAAACATGAATTTAAAAAAAAGATTTGACCTCCTTAAGTAGTCGGAAAATAGAGGCAAGCGGGATAAAAATTCGTTAAAATCAGTAGAAATTCCCGAGTGTGGTTAGACTTTTTACATTGCTTTGACTGCAACAAACTTTTTTCAGCTTTCCCGGCACTTAAGGGTATTAATTTTTTTTATAAAATGATCTTTTAATTACTTTAATAGCGTTGCTCTCATGCGTTCCCTCGAGGGGGTCGCTATGGGCATCCTCCATTACCTCTTGTGCAAGGTTTCGATGAGTTACAATTGAAGAAATCATATTAGCAATTTAAAAAATGTACTGTATTATCCGATACGACACTGTAATATAATTTATTACGGTATATTATGTATAGTGGTACATAATTAACATTATTGTGTGAATAGCTGCGTTTAGCATTATTCGGCAGCTAAATCAAATTAATTTGCTGTTTAATGGTGTCATAATTCTGGTATGAAAGTAAATTACCCGTCCACCAAACTACAGCATTCGCAAGTCATAAACTAGACCACGTTCATGCAGTATTCGACATGTCTTTTATTTATACTAAGTACAAAGAATAAAAACTAAACTATTTCTGTACTTCATTTCATTCCAAGTTATCCGAATTTTATTTTTAATTTGGAGAAAATAAAATTAATTAAAACTGTACTGTACAAGTTTATGAAAATTAAAAACCGCTGCCAATTAATTGACACTTAGCTTCCTCAAACGAAATTAATTGTTTCAATATGAAATGCTTTGTTTTTATAAATTAATTTTAAATTGCTATATCTTTCCGAAATATAACCGTTTAAACTTAAAATACGTTTCGATGTATAACAAAAGAAGGGAAAGAGCCTATCCAAAATTTACGGCGGCAAAATATAGGTAATTTTATGCTCTGTTTAATGGATATACACTAAATTGATCATAATATGTATAACATGCCAAAAAGCAAGAAAATGTAAAATTCAGAAATCGAAAAATTTAAACATCTTTATTATACAAAAACAAGACGATGAATCTTGCAATTTCTTTTAAACTTTATTCAAAGAAAGTTGTATTAAAATATTCACAAATTAAAATACAACCGATTCCTACTTGTAACTTTAATATACATTTTGTAAAATAAATTCACATATACTTATTTATTAGTATTATTTTCTACAAATAATTAGTTAATGCTGCACTTCAACTACCGTACCTTATTACATGTCTTGCCCGTTCAGCGAAAAATTCTTTAAAGGAGCATTCGGTTTGAAAAATAAATGCTTGAATCGAATTTGTCCTTTAAATAGACAGAGAAATTACGTCTTTCTTAATTTCACATGCATCCGGTGCATTCAAATAAATAAACTACTAAGAAAATATGTACGGCACAAATGTCTTGTCCGACCAACGATTACGTTAAATGTACTAAAATAATCGAAGGCGGTAGTATCAAATACGACAAATAAACAACATTTTAACCTATTTAAGTGTAGATCATAATCGTTCATATTTTGTAATAAGCGATGCAATTTTTAATTTGTGCTAAACAAGAGGTACTTCATGTGAGGTAATATATATCAAACAATATTAAATGAAAGTTATACTTTATTAATTCGTAATTTAAAAGAATTGGTTATAAGAAACTTTCAACATTGTAATATTTTTTAACTACATAAAAGTGTTTTTTGATCTCGCCCATTTTAATTTTCTTTATTTATATGATTAATATTATTACATCATATTTTTTATTTTCCGTCTCAAAGACTTTATTTTTTTGAAAATCATACTTTTAAATAGAGCCAACTCTTTGACAACCACCCGTATAACAAAATAAGGGAATTACCTTACCCAAACTTTCAGATTGGAAAAGTTAGGTAATTCTATGCCCTTTCAAATGCATTTTTGCTGGTTCGATGACATTATTTCTAATGTATTAAAAAACCCGAAAAGCTAAAACCCAAAAATCGAAAATCGCTATAAAAACAAAATATGATCGGAAAATAAAAAAAATGTATTGTGCCGCCTTCCTTTAAAAAAAACAAATCAAATGAGCCCTGAAACATTAAGTGTCACGGTATGTATGCAGAGTAATGCTGACACACGTCAATATCCACACACACAACTACACACACACATACACACACATACACACAGCATCCATACAGACATTTTCTAAAAATAGTGTATTTTGATTTATTTTGTTTTGTTTTTGAATAATTGAGACATAAGATACTCTCGAGTGGTCAGATAACATGCGCATAGACAAATTTTCCTTTCATATATTTTAATTAAGTACAACTTGCAATTATAATGCCATGGAATTCCGAATATGCGACAAATCTATAAGGAGATAAATTCATTAGCGGATTAGTCATTATATAACAAAGGTATAATTCCATCGCAAAATAATAACATAATAATTGTTGAATAGTCACGGCAAAATGAATTTTGTATAATATAGCAGATATAATTTATTTAAGCCATTTTAGGTCAAAATCGATGTTTTAAAATAGGTAAATCAAAATTTTCTTAATTAAATGATACACGTTGCCTCTACACACAAAATATTTTGGATCAATATCAATTGGTATATTTATTAACGTATTCAATTAACGGATCTATACTGCAAGCGTCGGGTAGAGACAGGACTATCTAAAAAATGCGTAAAATAGTATCTTTATATTTTTTCTCCCTTGGATCATTCACTGCTGAGGATTGTTGCATTGTACACATTTCAGCCAAAAAGTTTTTTCTATAAGTATTCAGTATCAACACCGAGAAATCAAAAGCATTCTTCACTCGTTCATTGAGATACGCAATTTTCATGTGTTTAATGATGTACCCACTGTTTCTGCTCGACCGCTAATTTATTATTAGATTCTTCCACGCTATATAGCTTTAGGATCGATACCATCACTGCAAGTTATATATAGCCATTAACCCTTTAGCTGGCACTCTGGGGTCTAAAACACCCCAGCCTAGTTGTTTTAATTTAAACACACCTGTAACACCCATTTTTTCATATACTTAATAATCCCAAAAAGAACCTATGACACGTGCTAGAATATTATTTGAAGTCTATCCGTAATTCTTTCAAACATTAATAGTTTCTTCGCAAGAAGTATTTTAGTGGTTGGGCACTAAAGACCCCAGTGTGCCAGTTGTGTGATTCTGGTGAAGTATGCCAGCTAAGGGTTCTGCTCAATAACCTCATCCATCACTCGATCAAAACCAAGAATAAAAATTAATAAAAAAGAATAAAATCATCTTAACTCATCTCTCATCGTCTCTCTCTCTCTTCTGACTATGACTAGTTCATTATATTTAAATTTTATAAACTGACGAACTGATACAGCGAATAATATTATTTAATAAGAAATGCAATAAGTGAACGTTAATGTAAGATAACAAATGCATAATATTGACTGATATTTTAATTATTATAACTACATGTACATGCAATTGTAAGAATTTCGTCTTTTGATGAATAAAAAGTATATCTATCTATCTATCTATATATCTCTCTCTATTCTTCCAGGACTCTACACGGCCGAGGAGCACATGGGCTCGCACGAGATCGTGTTCCCGCGCAAGGTGACGCACCGCGGCGAGCTGATCTCGCACAACGTGACCCACCACTACGGCGCTGGCTCCGTGGCTCCGAGCACCGCCAACGAGGCGGAGGAGGAGGAGGAGGAGTCGTCGGCGCTGCTGCACTATCGGCTGGCGATGGACGGCCGCGAGTATCACCTGCGGCTGAGGCCGGCCGCGGGCTTCCTCGGGCCAGGCATGCTCGTCGAGCGCCGCAAGCGCGAGCTGCGCCAGCGCCGGCCCGCGAAAAATCATTCGAGCCGCTGCCATTATCGGGGCGCCATACGCGACCAGCCCGATTCCCGGGTCGTGCTCTCGGCCTGCGACGGACTGGTGAGTTCAGCTGGGATCGAGTCTATGCTTTGTGACCTTGTTTCTTTTGCTTTTGGGTGTGCTTTTGCAAGGGGCTTTTTTTTATTTCATACACGGAGAGAATTTTCTAATAAAAATTATGACGAAATTCGCAGTAAAAATTACCGTGAATGACTATAAAGCTGGGACACTCTAACTTTCCGGCAGATTTTATTGATATTTACGATAAATTTTACCGTACTGAAGGGTAAAATTTACCTGCCGCAGAGTAAAAGTTCCCTGTACGAATCTTAGAGAAAACCAAAATTTGTGGTAAAATTTGTATGAAATATGTTTTAAAAATCTGGATTTTCTTCCAATTGTTGTAGCAGTATTATTAATACTTAAATAAGTACATTATACACATTTATATTTGAGTTAACCTAAAATGTGTACACGCTCAGTTGTTTCCTTTATCAGCTGTCTTCTTTTTCTCAAATCAAGCAAATTTTACCATTCAGTGCGGTAAAATTTATAGTCTGTGCAGTAAAATTTGTAGTCAATGAGGTAAAGTTTTTAGTAAAAAGTGCCAGAAAGTAGGACTGTCCCAGCTTTATAGTTATTTACGGTAATTTTTACCCTGAATTTCGTTATAATTTTTATTAGAAAATTCTCTCTGTGTATAGCTGATTTCTTTTTGCAAAATATTGCGGTTTTTCTGCTCTTGTTCCTAATTTGAGTCGAAAATCGGGTTTACGTTGGGACGCAGCGGCTATATATGTTTGCTGATTTAATATTGTTGCAGTAATTTGTTTATCAACTTTTTAACGATAAGAATATGCATATTTATGAAACAGTAAAGCATAAGCTGTTAATTAGTAAAAATGTCACGGGATAACCGCCGCGGTGGAGACATTTTCATTGGTTATAACAGTTTACACTTAACATTATTTCATAAATACACATATTTTTATGGTTGAAAAGTTAAGAAACGACAATATTTGTATATAAATAAATATATATTAAAGCGCTTTAGAAATTGCATAGCAAATTTGAAGACGGAAGTAAAAAAAGAATTCTTATGTATAGGTTTGTTATAATCTTCTTTTACGTTGGATATTTCTTTATGTTTTGTGATTGAGCTGCACTAAAAGAAGAATGTTTATAGTAAATAGATGCATTAGAAATATTCTGAAAAATGTCATTCAAAACGAGATGCCTTACCTATTAAGACATATGCATTCAACTGTAAAAATGTAAGGCTCGGTTAGAAACTTTAAAAGTCAGGTGTACTAACTCTTAAGACACATTCAGTTCGACGTATTTCAAATCTTCTGACTTCATAGGTAAGGAATCGTTCTAGGTATGAAGAAGCTCTTTTATCAGTGTGAAATTTGAACACTAACATCTATTCCACTAGTTTTAGAAAAGGTGAATAGCCCTATCTTTAAAACAGTGATTCTAACATTTTTTTTTTTTTTTTTCATGTTAGCCACTCCAATGGTGCTAGTTTTAAAACACGTTATTATCTTGCAATAACGTAATAAATAATTATCTCAAAGAATTAATACATTATTACTAAAAATAGCAATTTTTTTTCGGTAAATCTTAGTATGGTTTTAATCCCTGTTTGACTCCGCATTAAACTGCATCAGACTGGAAAATAGTATACTCAAATATTAGGGCTCAAAATGTTGAGTTCAAAGGAATGCAAATGAGGATTGACCTATTTCGGAAACGGAAATTCGCGGCCAAGGGATTTTAAATGTATTTCTTAAATGTGAAGCCCCTTCGATTTCAATTGATCTCATAATTTAGTCTATTTATATACTTAATTCATTGTTACACGTAAATATAAAAACAAAATATTAGATCAAAACACAGACTTTGATGACTTTAGATGCATTTAAGAATATTCTTATTTATGTGCACTATTGAAAAGTTTATTGCTAATTTACATAAATAATTCGATAATTAGTGCAATTACCATAGTACTAAATTATAAAGAAGATGGATATGTATTTCTCTGGACATTCAAATAACTTTGTTCGTACACTTTTGAATATTCAACGAGCAGTACCGGCATGTAGGTTAATACCGCGAATTCGAATGTGTCATTCGCGTGCGATATAAAATCGGGAAAATTCGTTTATGTTATCTATCCCTTCGATTACACTGTTTGGTATATTTTTGGGAACAATTCGTACTTTTATGATTTATGTTGGAACTGCGAGTACTTAAATTCTTCGATTCGAATTAATTAAACAGACTAATTGCTGGGCATTCAGTTTTAGGATTAATCTCGTACTTTAATCGATTATGAATATTTTAGTAAAAACAAAAACTAATCGCAACTGAATCAATTTTAAAATTTTTTGTGTTCCTATAATAATATATATTAATACACTTATATATATTTTCATGATCATAAGAATATAAAACCATTTATATTGTATAGAAATAATGGTATATTCTTATAAAATTATATAGTTTTTCAATTGAAATCATGCAAAACGTACGTAATTTTAACGTCCCTTACGAAGACTAGAACATTTCAGATTTCTTAAAAACACCTAATTTTTTTCAGAGGCCTCTTATAAAATAACTATCAGTTTTAAGATTGTCTGATTGATACCAACACGTTCTTAGATCCTCTGAGAAAATTATGGTTTCTGTCTGAAATTCTAAAAATCGCTAATTTTCGTAGGAAGTTCCTGATAAGAATTAGGTGTTTTCGAGAAATCTGAAATGTGTTAGTCTTCGTAAGGGGCGTTGATATATAGCATTAAAAGTTTTTTCATTTCAATTAATGTTAGATTTCAATTAATCGAGTTCGATGTTTATGATATTTGATTGCATTTAAATTATTCGAAACTTCTTATTATATTACACTCCACTCGAAACTTGTACAGTGTTTTATCACAAATCGTACCTTTAAGACAAAACTATAACTATAGAAACTCAAGATTCTATGTTTTATACAACCAAACAGGTAACGTAAATTTGCAAATTAAATAAAATTAAATATAATGAATGAAATATTGAATTGTATTATCTTTTCTGAACCTTTTCAAACTCATTTTCAAAGTATATGAAGAGATTTCAGATTTGTACAAACTATTTTGTGTACCAAATTCATGTTGCTCAAATTCATACTAAGCATAGTCTTCTGGGTGTGCGAATTGAAATCTACTTTGAGTGTAACAATCAATTCAAAATGACTTCTCTAAAAAGACACAAAACGAATCAACGTTCACCACCTGCTACAAGTGAAGACCCATTCCTCCAAATTTCGAATCTCTTGCTCTATCAACTTACACGGTCCACGAGCTGCATTCACGATCGCGCTCACAATCTCAAATCCAACTTCCTTACGTCGCGATCGAAACTACATCTCTCTCTCTCTCTCTCTCTCTTTCTCTCTCTCTCTCCTTCGCACCTTCCAGCTCGCAGCAGCCATTACACCATGCCGCAGTTATATCCACGCCTGGGCCGTCGGCAAAAACTCGCGCGCTCCGCGTGAGAAACGAGTTATATCCGCCCGCATATATATCCCCGGCGCGGCGATGAAAAATTCTCGCGCCCCCTACAGCTCGAGTTTGAAAAAGCAGCAGCAGCAGCAGCAGCGCACTGTATAATATAATCGCGGCTTTCTTACTCGATATATAGTTACGACGATTGTGCAGACGGGTATATAAGCGGTGGAGAAAAAGCCGCCGCGGTGGCATGCATCGGCGCAATTTGCTCGCAGCAGCTTCCAGATAATGATTTAATTTGCCACGAGCGCGCTGGCAGATTTATAGCCGGGCCGCACCTAGTCTCTCTCTCTCTCTCTCTCTCTCTCTCTCTCTCTCTCTCTCTCTCTCTCCTCCTACGTGGTGCGTTGTATATACTTGTAAGTGGGGCTGGTAGGTGTGTATTTTCGAGTGCAAGCAAGTGTGTGTGTCTAGGCCAGAGGTATGCGACGATGTTTATAGATATGTAGCGTGTACTTTGTATAACTACCGATTGTATATTGTGCGTATAAGTTGTTGATAATTGTATGCTGCTACTTTGAACTTGTTCGTGGAAAATGGTTCGTGCAATGTAGGATCTATGATGGATGGGAGAGTGTTTGTGGTTTTCTGTTTCTTCGGAGGAATATTTTTCTCAACGTTATTCAGTATTACATTCATCTTTTAACATGCATGTATAGTAATACTTGCTGTATTTTCTCGAACCAAACACATGCTTCTATTGACAACCTATTGTTACAAAGAAAAAGAACCGAAATTCATTGGATTATTGATCACAGCTTCATAGGTAAACTATCTAACGGACACGGAAAAAGGTAATTGTCTATAGTTTTGAGGTCATTCTTTCACATGGAGTATTCAAAATTAAGCTAATGATATTGAGCTAAGGATGATATTTTCTGAATCATAGATTTTAATAAATTTCGATATTCTCTAGGTTGCTGAATCGAACTATTCGGGTTTTGAAAAGACGCGTGTGTGCGTTTAACTTTATTTCTTTAGCACGAATTATTTCAAAAAAGCTAAAAAAGAGTAAATTGAATTAATGAATAAGGTGCCCCCAGTAAAAAGTAATCAACTGAAGCGGTCAGCGGCACTTTTCATGTTCAATTTCACAATTTTCGAGTAGATCTACGATGTCCGACGTCGCTATCCAATCACGGAATTTCCAAAACTATCTCTCCTAACCCCATCCCGTACAAAACAAACCCATTCTGACCCTATCATTCTTCGCGCGTCGCGACCCACGAACCAAAACCGCGAGAGATGAAGCTGCCATCGTTGTACAACGGGATGCAGGGCATGAGTGTGTACAAGCGTTCGGGCAGCATTGGCAGCCGTCCGTTGGGGATCGACGCTCGGTTCCTGGTATGTGCACGCAACTGCCCCCGCGCGTGTAATTGCTCAATTTTCTAAGGGAACACCGGCCTCGGCTACCGTCGGCCTATCGCGCTCACCAGATAATTGCATCGCGTTTCGCCTCTCTCTCTCTCTCTCTCTCTCTCGTCTTTTTGAACGGTATACAGCGCTGCAGCGAGCGCGCGCTCTATTTTCGCGTGACTTTCGATCTACGAGAGGCCAGAAACCGCCTCGCGGGCTTTTTGCACTGTGAGCCTTTTGTTTGGGGATTATCGATTTGCGGAATTGTGTGGGTTAGAGTGTTACGCGGTAGGGAAGGACCAGGGATGATTTGTTGTTTTTTTGTGGTTCGATTGTTTTTTTCTTCAAAGAAAAGTCAGCTTTTTTTTATTTGAAAGATTTTATTTGAACACATGTTTGAAGATGTTAATTAATTAAATGTATAATGTTTAAAGACTTTTTCATGCGAAAATGTTTTTTATTTGTACTTAAGCTTTAGATTTGGTTTTAATATAAAATATTTAACAATTTTACTTAGTATGCCGCGAAAAAGTTCTGAGTGTTTTTAGCTTAAGAAGTACGGATCGAAGATTAAAATTTAATCCTTCATCTTAAAAATATAAAACACTTTTTCTGAACTACAAACTCTATAATCTAATCCTTTTAAGAGGATCTATGCTCAAAAATTAAAAATGTTATTACCTGACTTTTTATGATTTAAAATTTAAGAATAAGTAAAATTAAAAAAGAAAAGAAATAATTATTTTTATTTATTTTGTAAGAAGTTCAAAAAGTTGACATTAATAATAAAAATTTATTTCATGACAAATTGACGTTACTTGTTTATTTGGAAAAATATAGTCTTATTCTGGGGGTGCGATATGAAATAAACACTTAGATCTCAAACGCTTTAAAACAATCGGTTCAAAAGATTTATGAAACAAATATAAATGCACGAAAACTCAAAGAGCCAACAAACATCGACAGACGCACCATTCACCTCTCGGCGAAGCTCCAGCTGCTCAAATGAACATTTTGCAAAATCTATCAAACAAAGCAGCTCTGGCACGAGGCATCAGCATTCCCGCCGTCCATTCCGATCATTCGACCCTCCGAAATCCACCCAATCGGATCATCCACCGCAGTTCTCCGATCCCTTTGATCGGAGACTTCTAATAGCTACCCGCCGCGCGTGTACATCTCATCGGCGATTCTGAGCCGCAGCGACGAGGCATCTCTCTTCCTCCCCCTCCCCCCGAACATAGTTCACGAGATTCTTGCTGCGTCGAACTCATTTAAATGGACTCGAGCACATTCATCCTTCGATTTGCTCAGCGCGGCTCTCTCGCTGAAAACAAGGACAGCAGCAGCGCCAGCATTCAGTACCGACGGACGGACGGCCGCATATGACCTTATTCCAGGCGAAGATCAGCGGATCCAATTGTTCTCATTGTTCGAGTCGCGCTCATTGAGCAGTCGTCCCTCCCCTTTCCCTCCCCCCCTCGAGAGTGAATACGTTTTATGCTCAGATGCGCGTCGGGCTTGTCAAACAGAAATTGCCTAATGGAGCACGCGAGGGCCCATATATCGGCGTGTATGACGACGTACACACGCTATGCGCGACCGCCGCAGTTCCTCTGGCCCGCAGAGAATTCCAGAGACAGAGGGACGGAAAGAGCGAGAGGATATATGCGCTCGCGGGCGAAGGTATACGATTCCTACTGTCGATGAGGTGCATCACTGCCCGTGCCACCGCGGTCGTTGTTATTCAAACTCAGGTCCTCGTCAACCGGTGTTGGTGTATGGAGATGTGCACGGGCTCTCTCGTTACCGGGAGGATGCGTGCGGGGATACACGTATGCTTTGTGAGCTTTTTGCTTTTCGAAAGTGAGGCGTGAAAGTGATGAGAAATTTGGGATCAGAGATTTTGACGAATTTGGATGTTCTCGAGGCTCCGGAGTAGGAAAAAATACGTTTTTCAAAATGTTAGTCTGCATGTACGTATGTATGAATGTATGTATCTGTGAGTATATGTGTATGTATTTGCGTATGCATGTACGTGTGTATGTAGGCGTGTATATTTGGATTGCATGTATGTCTCCGTAAGCATGTATGTGTATATGTATGCGGGTATGTGTGTATGTAGGCGTGTATATTTAGGATACATGTGTGTCTGCGTGTGTACATGTATGTAGGCGTGTATGTGTGTATGTAGGTGTGTATGTGTGTATGTAGGCGTGTATATTTGTGTTATATGTGTGTCTGTATGTGTACATGTATATGTGAATGTGCAAATGTGTGTGCGTGAGTGCGTATGTATGTATGCGTATGTGTATGTGTATGTGTATGTGTCTGTCTGTATGTATGTATGTATGTACGTATAAATGTATGTATGTATGTATGTGTATATGTATGTATGTAAGTGTGTGCGTGTGTGTATGTGTGTGTACATGTACATGTACGTATGAAAATGGCTGTGTGAGTAAGTATGTGCGAATTTGTGTATAATCGAATTTCGTGTTCACCATAACACTCGAATAAAAGCACATGACATAGTGAAATTTTACTGTTATATTAGGTACGTTTCAACATAGAACTGATTACATTTTTTGGCATAATTGGATAATATTTACAAGGAGTATCAGACTTTCATTAAATAAATCAACGTGTACTAGACTTCATTTTCAAGTACTAGATAACGATCTCGGAATTTCACGGGAATCCATTTCCTGGAGATCTGGCACTCAGCTTGTTAGTTTCAAACAAGATAATTAGTTTTGAAATATTTTTTATAGCTAAAACAATTTTTAACAGTATGTATCAGATGACGATATGCAAAAAATATACACACATTCTGAAATAACGTTGGAATTCGATTTGATATATATATAATTCACAATTGATTTTAAGCGACTTCATTATAAGATATGCGATTTTAATTAATTCGTTTGCTTTAGAGATTATATCTACGAACTTGCTTCCAAATGCAGAAATGATTTTATGAAACTCTGCATTTTGTTGAATCAGTGTAATAATAGAAGTTTGAACTTAAGCTTTAATTTGCGAGGTCAAAAAGTTGCTATTTTATCAAATCTGCAATAATTTCTTTAAAACTTTGTAGTGGTAGCATATAAAAAGTATGAGTATATATTTATTGTGTTCATAATTTCCTTTGGGTTTTACAATAATTCTAAATAAAAATTTCAAATGAAAGATTTTGCATCTGTTTAAGAAATTATTCTGCTGAAGCCGTTTGGTAGTAGGTAGTAGGTTCGCGGGACTTGAAGTTTATATGGAAAAGTGCTTGGAATTTACAATAAGAAGGATGCCCATAGCGGCTACTTCGAGAGAACATATCAGGCCAACACCATCGTTTAAAGCTCGTTTAGAAATTAATTTTATAAAAAAAATTAATACCGTTAAGTGCAGGGAAAGCTGAAAAAAATAATATCTATGGATTTCTCCCATTTAAAGCAATGTAACAAGTCTAACCATACTCGGGAACTTTCTACTTCTTTTTATGAATTTAAACCACGTTTTCGTCTGCTATCCCATCACTTAAGGGGGTCAATTATTTTTCTAAAATTCATGTTTTGATGAGCTCTAAACAATGGTATTAGTTTTATACGTTCGCCTTCAACAGTTCAGTTATTATAAATGTATAGGCATCCTCCAAATGCAGCGGCTATTATATATTAAGATCGATCAATTTTTCGTACCGTAATTTTTAAGGTAGTCTTCGACGAAAAGGTTTAATTGTGAAAAAATATTTTAAAATATTTTGTTTAATGGGGAACATTTCTGAGAACTAAAATGCGAGTAATAGCATAATAGTCGCAAGAGAAAATTTTCAAACGGTAGAAAATAGAAAATTCAATTTATAATACATTTTTTGTAACACTGTTGCCCATTTTAAAACAAATTTTTAATCGGTTTTGCTAAGACAAGTTAATTTTTAATTACTGTTCCCAATTATTTTCTAAATCACAATTGCTTTTAGTATACAAGTGGAGTAGCTAGCAATCTGCAATAATTGCAGTTTCTAAAAAAGAGCATGAGATTTGAATAATTTTTGCAGCGGATAATATCGCGCAATTCTTTGAATTGCATTTTCATATTATAATGTAATGAGGAATTTTAAAGTAGTATCTGGTATCCATATACCTGCTATATATACAGAAACATAAATTTTAAGATTAATTTTTTTATACGTAATTGTTTTCAATCATAAATTAGATAAAAGTTAAAAAAAGTATTGCAGTGAACAATTTATGTTGAAAATTACACGATTCTGTTCACAACAATTTAATATCATACTATTTCAAAAAATTAATAATATAATTTCTACAGTACCGACATATGCATTCTCTTTTATTGGTGGTTATATGAACATGCATTTGCTTTTTCAGTTTCTTTTTAGCGATTTACATTAACCATTTAACTGCCATAAAGCTTCAGGAATCTACATATATGAAAATGAAGATGGTTTTGATGTGTTCGTGGTAATGGTTTGTGCATAACGGGCGTATGAGGTACATTATGCTCAAAGAGACTACATTCTTGAAGCTTTTGGATACATGCTACGCAAACCATAATTTTACGACTAACTAATTATCATATTCATAATAAATGAGTTCATAAATTTGGGACATTTTTAAAAACATTGCTTATTTTCTGTAAACACCATCGTACTACCAATGTATGTATGTATGTATTACTTCCCGTGGTGTTTACATTTAAATTATGAATATTTCATAATTTAATTGAAACGATGTAATTATTACTCTACGCATACAAAATTTAATTCATGTTTATTTTATTCTGAATCACAAGTCACATATTATTGAACATCACCCATTTTTGATGACCCATTTGAAATTTTACAAACTTCGTTGCACAACGTTCCGTATTGCTGCAAAAACATTTATTCATTCCCCAATTAACCAGAACCAATCAATATCATCATCTGCACATCCTAAATCCTACTCAAATTTTCCGTGCTCCACTCAAAAACAACAATGGCAACGACAGCACTTAAAATTGAAAAAACCTCATCAAATTATCGAATCGTAATCGAAGCATCGAGCGCAGCAGCAGAATCCCCCCCCCCCCTATTCCCCTTCTAAAGTCATTCCTTGTTTCCTTCTCGCGTCCTCCTCAGCAAGTGTACATTGTTCATCGCAGCCAATTATCGCTGTTTACAAGCCTCATTCGCGTCGTGCACGCGCGCACTCATAAACTCGCGGGCGGGCTCGCGGAAAAGCGACGAGTGCTACCGTCGTACCGCCCACGCGCTTACGCGGCAGGAGGAGTTGGATAAGGAGGAGAGCGCGCGTCCATTATAACGACGTTATAAATCAGTACGATCGCGCAGGAAGCATTTATCATCGATCGATCGATCGATCGATCGGGTCCGTGTGTGTGTGTGTGCGTGTGCGTGTGCGTATTGTAAGTGCGCGGGCTTGTGCTTGCTCTTCTTTTCAGCCTCATGTATGGTATATACGTATATACCGCACGCAGAGCAGGATGCGACGGCGTTATGTGGGTCTGGAAAAATTTATATGCGCTGTGACGTTGTTGGGAGCAGCTGCTCGATCGCTCTATTTGTCGTCGATGCGCGGCTTTCTTGTATGCACTCGCTGGTTAGTTCATTCAGCAGGCTAAGATACTCAATGACATTTTGCATTTATGTGTACATAATTAGTACTTTATTTCACTAGGTATAACTCTCGTTCTACTCAAAAGTTTGATACAGATTACAGTCAAACCCAGACCATTGTTACTTCAGCCATTATTATCAGCTCCTTCTGAGCCGTTGTTACTTTTTGAGCTTCTGCGCATGCGCATATGTCGCTTGTCAGCCATCTGCTTATTTATGATTGGTCAAGAGCGCGTCACGTGACAATAATAATGACTGAGTTGCTTGGACTCGATTTGTAATAATGACCGGAGTCTGCAGTATATTGTCTTAAGTTCTTTATCCAAATCATGGACACAGCCAAAGGAAAACCGCTGCCAATTTATTAGCACTTAGCTTCCTCAAACTGAATATATTGTTCCAATATGGATTTCTTTATTCTAACACATTTTTTTTAAATTTCTCTATTTATTTCTTAATAATATCTCAAAAAACGCCGCAAACTTATTTGGCATTCAGCTTTCTCAAAGAGGCATCAGTCATGTCATATAGTATATTTTATATTATTATGTATAGGTCGATATTTGTTTATAGATTTGACAAAACAGATTGTATATTACAGTGTAAATTTGACTGAGAAGTTCATTAACCCTCCTGCGCAGAACTTTATTTTCGTGTATATGGACTAGATCGAATGTAATTCTGCAACAATATTTTCTGCAAATTCGTAACATCTTCTAAATAATAGCTATATTATTTAGCTTCAATTTGCGAGGTTGTAGATGTCCCAATAAAGTAAAGATTTAAATTTGTGATACAAAATGTATACAAAAATGACGTGCGGTTTGGACGAGTATACTTGACTCTCTGCGCAGGGGGTTAAATGTTAACTGAAAATGAAGTTTTTGCACACAGATTGGTTAAATTAGATCCACTGGTGTTTGTGTCCAGATGAGTGACACATATACATTAGACACAACACATGTACACGCACGTATGTCACACACAAACACGCACATACATATACATACTGTAATGATTCATAATAAAGTTATTTATTACAATTAATATAAATCAAATAGTACTTAAAAATATTAGGTTGTATAGATTGAAATGTTTAAATAAGTTGCAACTATATATAAGGACAAACCGAATATTAGGCACCTTATTTATTAATTTTAGAACTATAAGATTTTATGCAACAATAATTAGCAGCTCGCTATATAAGATTACACTTCCACAAAAATCTTACACACGTACATCTGCGCGCGCTCTTCTCCCCGGTGACAATCTTCTTCTTAGGTTGACGTAAATTCGTTTATAGTACTGTGTGGCCTAAATCCGCACTTAAGTCACACCTATCTGTGACTTAAGTAGTCCATTATTGCACCGTCCTTATCGCTCTGGCTACGCTCGGACGCTAACCTCATGATCCAATACTGGACTGCTTAATGCACGGCTAGGCGTGACAGCGGATTTAGGATAGCAGTGCTATAAAATAGTATACGATACTCATGTCAAAAGTCGTCATTCATAGTACGGCGTTTAGCTAATACACGCCGTGATGTAAAAGACTACTTAGGTCCCACGTATCGTAATGTACTAGAAGAAGCAAATTCGTGGTATATCTTGATGGAATATACGGCGTCTTCGATGTTAAGAGTTGATCCTTGTATTGACAACAGTTTCCACGTTGACCACGAAGTCAAACGCCGACATAATGATGTATTCAAAAGTCATTATCACAACTTTTCAATTAAATTTAAAAAGTGAGATTATAGAAGAATTGACTAGAGTGAAATGTTTATTACTATAGCCTTAAGAGCTAACGTTAGCTAATTACTATTTAATCCTTATTTAATGATGGATAAAGGCAAGGCTCCCCACTCTTCAGTTTTCAACAGCTGACAGTTGCTCTCTTCTTCATCTCTTTGACTAATCTCGCTCATACGCACATGCACACTCACACGCGCACGCACACGCACACGCGCACGCACACGCACACACACACGCACACATATACATACATACACACACATATATACACACACACTCACACACACATACATACGCACACACGCACACATACTTACACACACACATACACACACTCAGGCACACATACACACACACTCTCTCTCTCTCTCTCTTTTTCTCACACACACATCCATATAAATATGTTCTAAAAATAGTGTATTTTGATTGCCAATGGTCCAAAACATTTTTCTAACTTGTTTTTAAGAAAACTTTTTTTTTACTATTACAAAACATCGTCCAGGAGAAAGCAATTTAAAATAGCCCAATAATTCGGCAGCTTTTACATTATTTCATGTTGCGGTTATTCTAGTCGTCAAGTTACTGTGTAAACAATTCATAAGTCTACTTAATCATTAATGCATAAATATAAGAAACAAATATTGTCTGTTCAAAAGTTAATCTCGGTTCAGAGAACCTTTATATTTGACAAAAACTAATTCATGTTGAACGTTTTTGAAATTCTGGAATAAAATTAATTAAATAGACTTTATGTAAAGGAATTTCAAAAGGTTTAATAAAAATTAATTTTCATTCAGTAAATCCATATCTAGAATTTGATACAATATGCACAACTTGGTTCGATACATTAACTTGGTTAAAAAAATCAAAGTTCAAATAATTCTACACATTTTAATGCGTATTCAATATTAAAATCAATCGATTAATTTTGAAGTAAAATTTAGAGAAAATCAAATGATGTTATTTAGCATAGTTCGACTGATTAAAATTTCGTTCAAATTTTGACTACATGTATGTATTCAATATGTCTAAGCAACAAGTATAAATAAGCATTTAAATTCGCATTGTACAAGCTAGACCCGTTCTCTGCTATAAGAGGATTATTTAGCACAATCCGGCAAAATCAATACATATGCATACATCATAAATTCAATGCACATATTAAACTTAAGCCTACAACATTGATACGTGTATATACTCATAAGCGATGAATGCCGATTGAGTGCTGATTGCAACCAACACTCTGACGATGCACATAAATTCTAAAAGAACTATGCCCAATTTTCTATAGAAATTGGGTCCCGAGACAGTATTAAAGCACGGTTAGGATTATAGGGTACTCAAGGAACATGAAAAAATTTGACAAACTCAACCTCATGAACTAACTTTCATGGATACTATAGCTATTCAAATTTTTTTATCATGATTCTGGCAATATCGGTTCATCACTAGTCTAGTTATATATAAAATCGTTGGTAAAATTTCAAGCAATTAGTTAGTATCTCTTGTTAATTTATGTATATACCGCTGCACCACTCCAACTCCTACTTCTAACTTTCCATGTAAACTACAGCAAAAGACGGGTATTTCGTGAACGAGATATACCCTACAGCTATTTTGATGATATTTGTAATAATCCTGTATAATTACAATACCTTCTTTTGTTTAAAATCTCTTTTGAGAAAGTGGAATTTGGAGAGAGAAAAATTAACTTCAAAAGTCACCAGAGTTTCATTATGCATTTAAAACCTTTTGTTTGGTACTTCTCAATGTACTTTTACATCAAGATACTTCCCTTTGATACTTACTCCCCTATCGATTAATATAAGTCTCATATCTGTTCACTCGGGACCCAAACTGGACATAGTTCTTGCAATGTTTATAAAGATATTAATGCCTGAAATACTGCTATAACGTTGGAATTCAACAACTCGCTCGTGCGTTTTTAAATTTCAAATGAGCTGCGGAATTCACAAACAAAAAAGAAAATAGCGAATATCATGTCGGACGATCCTGATCTACGTTCGCGGTAACATTTCCTGCACCACGTAAATTATCCATTTATATGCGAGACAAATTTCTACATCTCTCTCTGCACAAATCGAACTGCTCTATGTACACACGCGCTTAAACGCTCCTTACCTGAGTGACAATATTCGATAATTCCAATAAATATGTAAAGCAACGGGCGCGCGGGGATCAAGTTTTGACACGATAACCGAGCGCACGAGTCCGCAACGCTAACATCTACTATCCGCGCGGTTCTTATCGTACTCAGCGTATCTCCGAGCAACCGGCGTACCAGCGCGCGTTAGGGTTCATTCATAGTGATACTGGGAGCGGGATTAATTTGGTCTGGACATGATCTTGTAGAGACTCAAGCAGACTCAAGCAGACCCAACTAGACCCAACTAGACCTAATCAGACCCGAGTCGACATAATATGTTTACTTCAAAATAGACTATTTATTAGTTTTAGAATCTTGATTATTAATACTGATTGATGCCAATACCGTCGTGTAAAACTCGTTTATAAATTAATTTTGTAAAAAAATTAAAAGCCTTTAGTATGATCTGTCCCATTCAAAGTCATATATTACGTCTAACCGTACTCCGTACTATCTACTTATCCGAAAGTTCAAAGCATTTTTCTCAACTTTTCCTTTAATTTATGTTTTGGCGAGCTCTAAATACCAGTATTAATTTTAAGTGTTACTTTTCAATGGCTCAAATATTATAAATCCACGAGCAGCCTTGTTTGTTGAGGATATACGCATGACTGTCCAGACATTTGATTACATTTCATTGCACTGTGTATAACTCGTGATTGGCGCAATTTACACACACACACACACACACACACACACACACACACACACACACACACACACATACGCGAGCACATACACACACGTACACGCACACGCACACGAGCACGCAAACACACACACACACTTACATATAATTATATCAGGAAAAGACTGTTGTTACTTTAAGGTAAGTAAATTAAAGAACAATACATTCTAATATTAAGAATACAAAAATAAAATTATTTCTATTACTATTATGTAGAAATACTGCGCTGATTACATATATGATATAACATTTAAAACCTTATAAGTGTGCTTTTCAGTGAACTGTCAAATTTGGGATCCAAAATTTCTCAAATTTGGGGTCCAAAATTTCTCAAATTTTGCTTGAGTTGAAAGATTACGTTGCAAAAAAATACATTCTCAAAGTACGTAATTATGATAGTTAACTAAAAATCACCCATAACGCGTTGCGCGAGTGGCAAATGTTGTTGGATCTACTTGCATCTCCTCAAGAACCCCCCTTGCGTAGTCGACTCACATCAGCTCAGTAGATTTAATCACAGTCCCGTTCTTGATATCTCACTGTGAACGGACCCTTACGAACACGTGTGTACGATCTCGCGCTGCACGGTATCACATGGCCGAAGTGTACATCGCCCTAGCACGCCGCAAATTGCCGGGTCTAGTGCGCGACAAATCCGATTACCACCATCGACACACACAGGCACTCGCGCGCGCGGTTGCTTTCTGACGTCTTTTTTTCAACCTTTTCTTTTTGCTCGATTCTCGAGGATAGTGCGCCACTCGATGCGGGATGTCTCGCTTGTCAGGGGATATAGCCGGTGGTTGATTCCGCGCTGCATCCAACGAAGTGACGACTGTTATTTATGTGGTGGGTGGTTGGACGGTATGTGTGTGTGTGTGTGTTTGTGTTGATTAAATCGTGGAGGATTTTGCGAAAATGATGGATTTCGCAGTGGAAATTCGGATGATATTCGGCGGTTTACGTACTGGGTTTAAATTACATTTGATGGACGGAATTTAGATGCATTGTAAAAGCGGTCGTAAATAGTTTATGTTCGTTTGAATTAATGGAAAAAGTGAGGTTTAATAAATTAATATTACGACGGGATTATAAGAAATTATAATATATTATCACCGCTGCTATTATTGGCTGACCTATATAATACTAATAATAATTATAATAAAAAGATAATAATAAAAATAAGAACAAGATGAGAAATTACTGCATAATGGCTTACAAAATGTTACTCAAATAAATTATGCTATAGGAGAATTCTGCACTATTACCAGAACCTATAGCTATTTTGTTTCGAAAATGTTAAAAGTAAAAGTTAGTACTTTCCTTAGAAATATTTTCATTATCCTGCATCGTTAAATAAAATAATTAGTATTTATTTAGCTTGTATATTGTATATATTATTAATCTTAGCAAAATACCTTTTGGATGAGAAAATATCGCTTTGACGGTCATTCTTATGAAAACTTTTAAAGCACTAAATTTAGAATAATGAACCTGTAGTATTTTTAATCGAACTGCAATGTACATGTATCTAACCTTACACTTAAAGTATTGCTATTTAGCAGTGGGAGCCCAAAATTCATGATGATCGACACCGTAATACTCTTTTCAAGACTTTGATAATCACAATAAATACTCAGAACTTTAAAGCTCTTGCATCTGCATAATGCATCGTCTTCACTGGCACTCTAATAGCGTCTCGCTTTAACTTTTAATATTAAATAACATTACAGTGATAATTTCTAGTAAATTTCAAAAGTTCTATTATGTAGAGATTTATTTCTTCTATTTGTTCATACTAAAAATGTTTTGCTTTTCTAAACAACATAAATGTTATTCGATATTAAAAGTTAAAGCGAGACTCTATTAAAATGCCAGTGAATATGAGGATATAGATATTTCTAGAAACTACACTACACGTGCCGAAAATTCACCCTAATCACTTGCACACCGTTAAACATCATTTCCATGAAAATGCCCGTCTCCTGTCGACGCACGCACTCACACACCTTTTCAGTCGAAAATCGCTCTGAATTTCCTCGCCTCCTCGTTGTCCTCCCGGGGCAGCGTGATCCTCGCAACGCGCTGCTGCTTCCTCTTTCCCTCTATATTATTCAGGTGGTTTAAGCATATCGGGGAACGTGCGCGCGCGCGCGCGACGCACACCACACGTGTTGAATTTCAGGCGCCCGCGAGTATAAGCTCCGCGCGGCGGCGCACGGAGTGGCAAGAAAAGCCAGGACCCAAGACACCGAGCGGAATTTATCGTTGGCAGCGACAGCTTATATATGCCCGTCGGTGTGGATGGCAGGAAGATTCGTAAGAGGGTTACCGGAAGCTTCGATTCTCTTTTTTCTTTCTCGTCGGGATCACCTTTTTGAAATGCCGTTTGAACCTAGCGGTGGTGACAAATATTAAGTCTGAAATATAAAGGAAGACATTTTGTTTGAACAAAAGATTCCAGAGCATTTGATTTTTTATGAATACTTGGGATAAACAAACTTGACTATTATTTAATAAATATAATATGCTCCTAGAGACTAAACCTTTGTAAGAATTATATTTGATGATTATCTTGAAATCAAATTTCTAACTATAAAAATAATAAAATGAATTAATTAGTTAAGTTTTCAAGATTAATTTAGGAGATATAAAATGAAATGTATAATTATATATATATATATATATATATATATATATATATATATATATATATATATATATATATCTTTAAATTGTTTATGAGGTTACACTGCAATAAGTTACTTTTAATCTATGAATTTTAATAACAAAAATAAATTGAACTTAATTTAGAAAAAAAAGAGATGGCTTAATTCCAAAAATCTTCTTAACTACTTAATTTTCAATTCAAGTTCTTCATTACGTAAATTTATTTTATATGCAGTATATGAAGCTTTCATTATAAAATATTCCAATTTACTTATTCGTGCACATGCAAATTATATTTATCTGGCTATGATTTCCATTTGAGAAAAACTTATTTACATATTTATCGTAAATAAATACCGCTTAGCTTTTAGAAATAAGGATGAAGACTAACACTGTACCCAATAAAATTAAATATATTTGTGATTATTTTTCGTACGTGTACGAGCTACGCAGCTTTTATTTATCAAGTATAAAATCGTTTCTTAAATAGAAGTTTTAATGAGATATATAATATGGTTAAAGTCAACATTCTGATCTTCTAAATATGTAACATTACTAAATTATGAAAAATTAAAATTTTAGTAATAATAATAAACTTTTATAAATACTAATGAAAATTTCTAGCGCTATATTATTGCTGTATTTGCACGTCCTTCTGTTAAGTAATATGCTTATCAACTTACTTTATAATTTCAACAGTTCTCATTTTGAATCGTGTTATATATCAATACAATTCTTCAAAGCAGAATCGAATGCATCGAACCGTTGAGGGATACAGCGAGCACTTTGAACACATTACGCCCATTAAGCATCTTTTGTGCGAGCACTGTTACATACTGCCTACGCGTGCCACGTTATCAACGAAATAACGTAATTCAACCCCCATAGATGTACAATACGAGTGATTGATGCAGCAACGTTCAAAATCCGTCAAACGCCATTTGACAATACCTTGGATATTTAACGCTTAATCTCACCCCCCCTTCCCCTCCCCCAACGACATAGCGCATAAATGCAGTCGACATTTCCGCAGTCGATAGATTATTGTTCCGAAGTGCAACCCAGGGAAAAATGAGTTATATATCGCACCTCCAGAATAAAACTATTGCAACTCTAAATTATTTTACGAGTAACTTGAAATTTCTAAATAAAGTGTCTTACTTGACAGATACACCTTCAACTTCTAAGTTAATTGTCCATAAATTTTAAGGTAAAAATAAATTGGCCGCATAAGTAACTGTATGTATTTTGAATACAGAAGAACCTTAAAAACCACAAATCGATCTGATTAACTATCAAATCATTGCAGTTTATTAAGAAAATTAGTTTTAAAAAAGTATTTATTTATTGGTTTATTTTGATCAAATATATTTAAGTTAATCTAAGAATGTAGAAAGTATACGATTAATGGTTTATTTGATGTTAAAATGTTTTATAAATTAATTTTAAACCCACTTTTCAACCGTAAAAGATTAATTTATTTTATCTATTTATAAAAGTTTATCTTTAAAAGCAATCATTCTAAAACTTTTTCAACTTTATGAGGGCTAGTTTGAGTTAAACTTGAAAAAATAATTTTTCTTCATGAACCTATAATTATTATTTCTTTAAAAGCAACATTTTGAAAAATTTCTTACTACATATACTAGATAATATCTGTAAGTCTACCATTGCAAAACCTCAATATATTGCTTCTATGTGGCGGTGTGCCTCCTTAGGAAATAATCGTACGATAATAAAATTTAATTAAACTCCGAAACAAAATAGAGATCTCAAGAATTGCATGTATATGGTTGCATATATTTATATAACAGCATATTTATTTATATATATTTATATATTACTATATAGATATATTAACTTAAGATCCAAATCTATATATATATGATTGTATATAACTATATATGAAATTTATATATACGTATATATATAATTAATTTCTTCCCGGGGGAAGCTGCATTTACATCTCTAATTAGGCCATAATAATCGTAAAATTCAACGGAAGCGCTCTCATTTATTTATCCGCAAGTCGTGAAAACTGATAACTGCCGCGCGTTTCTCCCATCTCGCATCTGTAGGCACTCTTTACGACGTGTTTTACACATTTTGAGTGATGCGCACACGCGAGCGCGAGCGCGTTAATCAAGAGCCTGTCCTTCGCCTAAAGCGAGCTGAGTTCGGCGCGAATCTCGGGTCAATATCCATTAGAGCCACTTAATCGAATTATTTCGCGCTGGGGGTTATTAGGTCCTCGTATTTTATTATGCGTCCGGCCGACGCACGCTAGCTCACGGGGCGGCGCGATAATGAAATTGATTATGCTCTCTCTATTAAATTTTCATTTAAGTCTTCCGCCTGGGCGGACACCCCGACGCGCCCGATCGACTTTTAACGCTCGCTCCTCCCCCCCCCCCCGTATTCTCGCTGGTATTGGCACTTACGCCTGCTCGTCCTCCGGCTTTCAGTGGAAATATCTAAGCAGTAAATGTTTGATCGCAGACTTTTGTATTTCGGCTGAATGTATTGTTGGAACAAAGGAACTTGACTAAAAGGTGGAGTAAAAATTTAATTGTGGAAATTAGAGATGAGTTTGGATATTACTTTTTAAGAATTTAGTGCAGTGCTTGCTTGGGTACTTGACAGTAGCATTAAGTTCACAAGTATATGGCTGACTATATTTTATAATGTCTACCTATTGTTCTTCATACGATTTATCTATCTATTATTAAAGCTTATACTACCGGTAAATGATTTAATTTTAATTATTGATAAATTTATATTAAAATTAAAAATATGAGCTTTATTACTTATGTTGATTAACTAATGAATGAGGTAAATATATTATAATACTATATTTCATATATACTGCAAAGTACAAATGTGATTTGGGTCACACGTAATTTTATTGTAATTTGTGTTTCGAATGGACGTAGTATATGTGTATTTATCAAATAAATAACTGCAAATTTAAATAAATATTTTTATGTCTAAATTGAATATGAAATCTTGAAAATTAACTATTTATCAAAATGTTTTATTATAGTTGGCTTTTTTAGATATAACGAATAGATGAAAAACATTACAAAGCAGCTTGCTGCTGTTGATAATAATTAAAAATGAGTAACGGTATAACTTGTCTTAACATATCTACCTAATAAAGTGATATAACGTATAATTGAATATATATCTTTTTCAGAAAAATAAAATGTTATGTTAAGTTAGTATTGCAAAAATATTGAGAAAGAAAACATTCATTGCAGATAGAGGGAAGCCAAGGTTTTTCATTATAATTTTAAACATTCAGCGTAGTAAATTTTACCGTAAATCTATGTAATTATTTCCGTGATGTCGGAATATCCCAGGTTTATAATGATATTCACGGTCAATTTTTATAAGAAAATTTTCTCTGTGCATGCATCATTTTAATATAACCGTTTTATAATATATATATATATATATATATATATATATATATATATATATATATATATATATATATATATATATATATATATATATATATATATATATTATTATTATTATTTCAAGTTTTTCTTTTCTTTTCTTTTTATTAAAAAATGAACCACACTAATATGCCTACGGTACTGAATGTATCTACATGGCAGTCATAGTTATTAATTTGCTCAGCAACCTATAGATCGCATATTCTGCTTAAGATTCAAATAAATTATGTTATCAATGAAAATAGAATATTTATATCTTATGTACGTCGGTACTGTTGCTGCACGAACGTTAGTTGCTACCAGCATTTAATGGTACAAGATATTCACAATAACTAAAAGAGTTAAAAAAACATGCTGTACAATTATGCCTGTTAACAGTGCTACGGTATAAATTATGTGATCGAAGGAAATACGATGTTTACATCTGTAAACATTATTTACATCTGTAAACATTATTTACATCTGCACCATGTCGCTGCGCACGCACGTGAAATGCTTACACCAGCGCCAAACGGCACAATATTTTTGAAATAACAGCCTTTATTAATGGCCACTCCTCTCCCTCTGTGCTTCCTCGCGGCGCATTAATTCACGCAACGGAAGCAATAAACGGGAATTCAATTCTCGCGCGCCGCTGCCGGGAGGGACAAAAAAAAAGACTGAACGAGAGCCACGCTCTATCCTCTCCATTCGCAGTTGAGTCTGCGCATCGTAATTTACACGTTTGTGCCTGTGTGTGTATGTGTATGCATTGGCGCCGGGGGTAAAAGGATAAAGCCATGCGAGATCCAGCGCGACTCGGTGGACGCGGACAAAAACGAAAATGAAAAGTCGGAGGAGAAAATCGAAATCTTTAATATCCGCGCGGAAAGCGAACGTGCGCTTCGAGCGCAATTTAATACTTATATAATAAATGAATGTCGATTTAAATTAGTGATTGTGGACGATCGTTCATTGGATTTTAGAATTACTTTGAATATTAATTAATGTTTTCTCTTTATAATTAAATTACTGCCAGAAATTTAGGAGCGCAAGTCGTTGGCAACTTATGGTCTCCCATTACGACACTGAAATTTTATCGTAGTTTTGAATCGAGTGTAGCTTTTCATCCAAATATCGTAAAGAATGCTGCGACCACGCAAATTAAAGGTCTTAATGTCAGCTTTACTTTGGACACACATAAAATTGTCTGTAATGTAATAATATCTTACGTAAATTACGTGAGACTTTACTAGTAAGACGTTTACTCTAGATAGAAAAAGCAAGGTAGAAAAAGAAGTCACAGTCATACTATAAGTGCAATATACCAAAGTAGACTAAGTGCTTTATTTTATAGGATGTTTGAACTATTTTTCCTGAAAGTTTAACCTTAAAAGGTGTTGTTAGCAAAGAATAACACAGGTACCAACTTAACGTACCAAAGAAGATTTCATAAAATGGCAAGCGATCAAACATAACCTAAAGAATACAAAATGTTGTATTTACATTCAGCTCTGTAGGGGTGATGCGTTGAGCTGCCAAGGGGGTCTAATAATTATTTATCATAAAGTTGTTGAAAAGACAAAAAAATCCTTTTTGTACGATCAAAATGATAATAATAAGCCCGTAGATTCTTGTGAAAATAGCCGTTATTTAGACATTTTCAAAAATTCAGAATATTCTACTAGGTCGCACGGGGACCTTAGGGACTGCAAATTTTTGTTGGCTTCTTTTAATATGTACTTTCATATAAAAATCGGAATAAAATGGTAAGGAGAACTTTTTTGTTTCATTTTAAATCGTTTTTCATGCTATAATCTTGAAATTTAATATACTGACATCAGCATATATTATTTAAATAAGTTTTTAGAATGAAAGTAATAAACCACAATTCATGAAAATATATTATTCAATCAATATCATAAAACACATACTAAATGACATTAAGGTTAAGTTTAAAATTACAATAACCGCTTTTTAACAAGAAAAATTGTTCAACATCCTATGCTCAGAGGTTTAATCTCTGTCGTTGATAATAGTAGTTGCACACAAATATTTTAGTTATAAGATATTTTGGTATACTGACTTCTTGATCATAAAACTCGCAATAATATTAGTACTTCTTTTTTCTTCTTTTTTATTTTGTGAACCATCCGACTACCCGCGTTTGTAATGTTTTGCAATAACAAGACGATATTTGGTTAAAAAACATGAAAAAAAATTAAACTTAAGTAAAATTTAAGTAAAGAAAATTAGTGATTGAAACTTTAGGGTAAAACCTACATATCTGATATTTACAGGATACATTATTGAAGTAATAAGCTATTGAAATCCACATTGTACTGAAAACCGACTTAAATCGAATCCATTGGGTTTTGCACGCAACTCTTCAATTATAAGCCTCTTTTTTCCGTCTATATTCTTTCATATGGCTTCAAAGAAAAAAATAATACTCAGCTCAATGCTCGAGAGGTTTAAAGTCTTGCTACGTGCAATGAACTACCATTTACTACTGCATAGTAATTAAAAATAAGATATTTATTAAAAAAACATTTTCCTCCTTAGAAAGTTTGTTCTCGAAACATACTAGAATCCAACTATATCTAAAAATTGCACATAACCTTATAAATGCCATGTCATTAGCATACTCAAAATGTACCATATGGTTCTAGTGGGAATAAAAGGGTTATAGACAAAGTTACGTGTAACAAATACAACAATAACCCCACAGCGATCGCATAAAATAAGCAACATTTTTTCAAATCAAACATATCCCACCCATTCAATTGTCGATCCGGGTGTATATCGCATAGGCATGAAGCAAACGGCTGCCGCGGAGGCTCGTAGACTACGGGCTTATTATCACTGCATCAAAGCAGCTGTAACGCGTCTCGGCGCGGCATACATCTCATATACATAGCAGCTGGAGCCTAGAGACAGAGAGCGAGAGATCGCGCATAAAGTACGAGATATGGGCGTCAACGCGTCGCAGCGTAAGACCGCCCATTACACGTCTCGTTGGCCGTCGCGCTGATTGCAGCTCGGCTGCAGCGGCGCGGTTATTTATGCACGCGTTTGAATCGAGCAGCGACCGCGCTAAGGAGCAAAGAAAAAGTAATTATTGTACGCAGGGGAGACTGGGGTACAACGCGCAAGCGTCGATATGTACGTTAAATATTAAATTTTATACAATAATTTGTTCTTATATTATAATGTGAGAAGCGATATAATACTTTCTTATAAAATATATTTGTTATAAAATAAGTTAACTTTCTGTTTCTGTTTATTTACATGAAGGTCGTCGTTAAGTATGGCGATTCACATTGTTCAAATCACGGTCATAATACTGCTCTCCTTCTTTTCAGATTATTGTACTGACAGTCTAAGGACTTGTTTTTGTTTCTCGTCTTTGCGAAGCTTCGATTCTTCTTTGTTCAATCATCCAATCCATTCAAGTAAAGTCTGCTACTAACGCAATTGCTCTACATTGATGCACCAATCAAACAAGTTACCGAACGGCGGCATTGTGTAACATTGTAATTCACTATATTAAGTTTCGATATCAAACAAGACATTCTTAATCTTCAGTTCAAATGATGACTTCAGAATCTATAGTCGAACAAATCTCTACCTTAATCCATGCAAGGCATAAAGTTACCGAAATTGTCCCGCTACACATGATCCAGTCAACATTCTACAGGAAAAGATCAAGGACCCGTCTTTTGAATCTTGATTTTGGATCTGCGACCTCCAATATTCACACACAAGTTTAGCGTTAGAACAAGAGTAAGGACTTGACATGTCGTGGAACCTCACTTCCAGTTCCAGCTCCGGTATTTACCGTCACGCTCACGAAAAAAAAAACGGAAGCTCAAAAGAACCGTTAGCAAAGCAGTATTATTATATCTTATAATAGGTTAATTTTTCGATAAATCCAAGGTTGGTAGGTCTTTTTAGGTGAGTTGTCAAGGTTTTCAACTTCTCCAATCAATTATTCTTTTCCTTGGATTCCCAATTATAGAACCTGTATGGATCTTTCTTCATTATAAGGAAGACTCGCAAGAGTTATACAAACCAACCATCTCATTACGGATCAAATTCATCTGAAACGGATCAAATCCATCATTTGCAGTGACATATCTCTGAGTATATTGTTAATAAAAATCTGAGGATAACCTAGATGTGTGTTTTGGTCTTTCTACGTGTATTTTTACTAATATCCGGAATCAAAATGGTGCCATCAACAACAGCATTCGTCCATAACATTTTCGGATTCCTAACAATGTTACAAATGTTTACAATAACTGCGGCATTATCGGTGTTTTGATAAATCGGTTCTAAACTTTCTGTGTTTAGTCCTACTTGTTTCTTCAATGTATTGTCAGAAATGTCAGCAATGCATGTTCCCACCATATTTGAAGAACAATAAGAAATGTTGGAAGCTACGGCATTTGCTAGCAACATTTCTGTATCTAATGAATCGTATTACACGTGATTGTGTCAATGTGTGCATTTGGAATGTGACTGGTCTTTATTATGTCGGCATTGACGTCTTAACCGACCAGTCATGGACATCAGTTTGATTCTCCTTCCTTCGAGTTGTTTAATCTCGGTCTGTACTTCAACCTTTTTATTATTATGATTTATCAATATCTCTAGTTGAACCATAAATACGTTTACGCATTCAGCACGCGAGTCTTCCATACTGAGATATTTCTTTTACTCCTCAAATTGAAGAATATTTGTATTGGAGTACATTTCCAATTTTTCGCTATTTCGACATGCTAATCGGAACTTCAACTTCAAGATCTTTAAGTTCCTTTTAACATGATGTAATTCAAGTAACCTCATTTCCAGTATTGCTCTTAGATTTAGTCCCATGTTCGAAACCTCGGACGAACCCCCAAATGTTCCGACCGAGTTCAAGGATATTTAAATAACAACACATTTTCTAATAAAAGAACACGGACGCGGGGTTTATTAGATAACTATATCAAATACGCGAGAGAGACAACTTCTTTGCATATACGGCATTGCTAAAATAGGAACAATATAAATTTCAATTAGCTAAGAACAATACTTACTTTTACTCCTTAATAACACTTAATACCCCAGTCTCCCCTGTAGCGGTGCGTGATCGAGAGTAGATGCAGCACGAAACCGCGGAGCGCTCGAGGCTGGGAGAGAATGGCACGACTGGCAGTGCTGCGCTCGGGCGTCAATTAGGTGAGAATTTAATGGAAACCTGCTGGAGATAGTTGCCCAGGAGGTGTAGTTCGGGAGTGCGGGTGTTTTCAATGAAAGGTAAATAAGAATACCGAGCGTAGTTACTGAAGTATGATTGGTGGGGTGAGAGAGAATTTTTATCGATAAATTCTTATAAAAGCGCTTTTGAAAGTAGTATAGCCGAAGATAAAACTGTAACATTGAGTTTGAACGTAGCAGCTAAAAAAGTTAAAGTGACCTAACCACCTTAAAATTCCAAAAAATATCGTTCCACATTTTTGTCAACAAATTCATATACATTAAAACAATTTCGTCTACAATTTGCTGTTAGAAGCAATCATTTAAAATGTATCTAATATATTTCGATAAATTTAAACATTTTATTAAAATATAACGAAAAAAATCTATTTTTTCTGGCTGTTACGTCTCTTCGTTTGGTCATAATACAAACTTTCTTGCTCTTACACAAGGTTTTGATAGCATATGAGTATGGGAATTTGAAAACCACAATTATTGATGAAAGTTATAGCCTATTTACGCCATATTTTATGATAGAAACTAAAAAATTGAATAACTCAGGCTTAAGTGGGGAATAACTTTAATAAATAATTTTTTTTATCAAATTCTCACACTCATATCCTAATTATATTTTTTTGTGTGATACCTAAGAAAAAGAAATCAAAATTAAAAAAAAAATATATACAACATCGAATATCTTAAAAAATTAAAGTCCTCATGATCTGGGTAAAGAACTCAGCCAAGAGATAGTAAAACGCTACTTTTTTGGAGAATTTCAGAAGTAATGATTCCGTTTTACTCAAGTTATCGTTAGCCATAGAAAATCGAACTTTTTTCAAAATGATTTTTTTCTGAGGTATACAAAAATAAAATCTCTCAAAAATTTTACAGAATAATCTTGTCTATTGTTCTACTCACCTCATTTTTTTTCAAAAATTTTGTATCATAATTTCAGACAAATCACCGTTCAAACAAAAAATAACGTTTCCGTGTATAACAAAAGGAAGGATACACCTTATCCAAAATTTTAGGTAGTAGAAGATAGGAAATTCTATGCTCTTTCAAATGCATTATCAGTGGGTCGATGATATTATTTGTAACGTACGAAGAAACCCGAAAAACTAAAACCAAAAAGTCGAAAAACCTCTGAAAAACGAAAACTAATCTAAAAAAATAAAAATAAATTATTTTTCAGCCCTCTTCGTGTAAAAAAAAATATATAAAATGAGCCCCGAAAGATTAAATTTTTTCCGTGGCTCACACGAGATATCGAGGTATACATACATACACACACAGACACACACACACACACACACGCACACACACACACTCACACAAGCGCACGCACAGGCAGACACACACGCATACGCAAACTCGCACTCACCCGCACACGTACACGTACACGCACACGCAGACGAACACGCACATACATACACACACTCACGCACCCGCACACTCGTAAACATGCACACGCACACGTAGTACCCACAGATAGTATTCGGCGGTTGTCCGGGACAAAAAAGTGTGAGTTAGCCTGACTGCAACCTACAACTACCACTGTCGAGTCTAATGATAGCTTTTGACTAGTAGAATATGCCCCTAAATTCGTTAGAATGGGTCTGGTGCGCAAGTGCGATTATTTATGCAAGAAATTACCCAATTACGGGTCTTTTTTTACTTCCCTTAAAATAACTCGCTAAATATGGATTTTATTAAAACAAGTTACTCCAATAAAGTTGTTTAGAAGTACATTTTGCATAGAATTAGTATGTTTCGAAAGAGAAAAATTTTTTTTTTTTAAATGGACATTTACGGCAGAAAACTCTAAAAAGTTTGCCGATTAAAAAATACGACAAAAAGGGTTTCATTTTGCCAAGAATGCAAGTTAAGATACATCTATGGGTACTAAAAAAGATGAGGCGGGTCCGATTTTCAAATTTCAAAATGGCAGCGTATTGCAACATTGCTTATGCAACATTTTGGATTCGCTATCACGTTTCTCCGTTCGGGAAATTTTTAATGCAGCTGGTGGCAAATTAATGGCATTAATAGCTATTTTATGCATGCAAGAGTAAGAAGTTTTATTTTAAAAATTACCCGTTTTTTTTAAACAAAAACGCGAAAATGGCTGGCGCTAAGATGCGTTATCTTCGAAGTTTTTAATATCTAAGTATTGCAACTAAGTGAATTGGAATATGGTTTAAAAAACATGAATTTTAAAAAAAGAACGTTAGAATCCGACCTATAGGAGCCGACATATTGACATTTCATGTCATAAGTGATTACAGGTAAACTAATTAATATTTTTAATTAAAACTTGTTGTGGTAGTAGTAGACTATATACTGTAATACCTCAATTTTTTCCGATCATTTTGGCGAACTGGTTAGGTGGAAATGACCATGGAATAGAGCCATGTCTTGCGAAGCTGCCAAATTAGTCGCCAGCGGAGCATTCGGCTCGCCGCCGCTGTCCTCCCCTCACGCGGTGGTGGTGTATGGCAAGTTTGCTCGTCGCGCGCGGGGAGAGAGTTCTGCGGCACGTTGGCTGCTAATTTGGCTGTTCCGCGCGATGTGGTTCTGTTTCATGGTCATTTCTACTAAATCTGTTAGCCAAAATGATCCGAAAAAAATCAGGAATTGCAGTATATAGTCTAGTACGATCACACCAAGTTTCAAGTAAACATATTAATTAGTTTTCCTGTAATCACTTATAAAATGAAATGTCAATATCTCGGATCCTAATTGGTCGGATCCTAACGTTCTTTTTTTAAAATTCATGTTTTTTAAAGCATATTCCAATTCACTTAGTTGCAATACTTAGATATTACAAACTTCGAAAATAACGCACCATAGCAGCAGCCATTTTTCCGATTTTGTTTAAAAAAGAGGTAATTTTAATACTTAAATTTTTTACTTTTGCATTCATAAAGTACCTATTAATATCTTTAATGTGACACCAATTGCAATAAAAATTCCGAAAGGGATAAACGTGACAGCGAATCCAAAATGTTGTATAAGTAATGTTGCAATAGGCCGCCGTTTTAAAATTTGAAAATCGGACCCGGCTAATCTTTTTAAGTATTCCATAGAGATATCTCAACTTGCATTATTGGCAAAATGGAGCCCTTCTTAACGTATTTTTTTAATACGCAAACTTTTTAGAGTTATCTGCCTTAAACGTCCATTTAACAAAAAATGTTTTTTTTCTTTCGAAACCTACTAATTCTATATAAAATGTACTTCTAAACAACTTTATTGGAGTAACTTGTTTTAATAAAATCCATATTTAACGAGCTATTTTAAAGAAAGTAAAAAAAGAGTCGTATTTGGGTCACTTCTTGCATAAATAATCGCACTTGCGCACCAGAGCCATTCTAATAAATTTAGGGGCATATTCTACTGGTTAAAAGCTATCATTAGACTCCTCGATGATAGCTGTAAGTTTGAGTCGAGCTACGAATTTCCTGACGCCCCGACTAGTAGGGGTGTCACCAAGATCAGACACTTATTTTTGTATGTAGTACGTTGAGTTTGTATATATATTACACACGTGATTTGATTTATTTTACATATATTCTCAACTTGGAAAAAGTATATTATATATAAAAATGTCTATCATAAACATCAAATATGTTATGCATAATGCAACGACGGTACCTGAATCATAAATAGGATGTATCATATATATATATATACATATATATATATATATGATACATCCTATTTATGATTCAGGTACCGTCGTTGCATTATGCATAACATATTTGATGTTTATGATAGACATTTTTATATATAATATACTTTCCCAAGTTGAGAATATATGTAAAATAAATCAAATCACGTTTGTAATGTTATAGCAATATCATTGTTGATAATTTGTATTTTAATACACTCGTTTATGAATAATAAATAACTATTTAATGTCCATATATCGTCGCTTGTATTAAGATGAAATATATATTGTTTCGAACTAAACGCGCAAAAGACTTAAGAAGATTCGAGCAACATGGACTGATAAAAAATAACATTTTGGTAAATACGTAGTTCATTACTGTCTAATCTTTAATATAATCATGCTATGTTGTACTACAGAAAGTACTGCAAATATATTTATAAAAAAAATAAAAAATTTTTACTATATAAACAAATATTTTTTAAGCTCACTGTACAAATTTCAAATACTTTAGGAAGATTTTCGTAAAGATATGTTAGTATAAAGAAACAAAAATTTATTTTTATCTTGACGATTTTTTACTATTTAAAGCATCGTTATCTAAAATCACTGTAAAAATTTTAAGCCGTAATAAGTATTTTTTCGAAATGATATGGTAGTTAACAGAAAATTCATATATTTATGTAAACCGAATAAAAAAATTATTTTTTCTCCTTAACGAGCTTCCTAACTGACTTAAAATTTTAGCATTGTCTAGTTACCATTTTTGTTAACAAGTACAATTTCTTTAGCTCTTTCCTTTCATTCTCATTTTGACGCTCAAACCTCCATAATTACTTTAATAGTCTTATGGCAATATAGATAATTGTTGATCTTTGTAAGTTCTTGATGTTGTATATTAGTTATTAGTTTCTGTTTTCTCAAAAAGTTTCGTAGATAAACTTGCATAGTACTAGAACGATATGCTTGATCAAGGAACATAAACAAAAGCAAGCTACCATTCTAATTATTCTAATGAATCTGCTACTACCAAGACTGAAATAGCATTGTCTAATATACATTAGTTAATTCTTTAAATTACGAATCAATCACACAAACATTAGCTAGAATCATCTTTCTCAAAATAAGAATATATGAGTCACAGCACCAAAGCCTCACTGCATTCATACTAACAATATTTTCGAGAATGTTATCGTCACGGGATCGATTATACGATATTATACATTCATTAATGATTAAAAGAACTAATGAAAGCTTTTTAAGATCCAGACATACACATGCACTGGACTCCTATTCGGAGTCTCGCGGCTGGCTTTAAGAACAACCTCTCACTTGGGTGTATGTTCTGCAGCTACTGTGCATTATGCTAATTCCCCGAGACACGCATCGGGGGCGACACACGTTATGGGATAATGGATTTTGCTGTCTTGCTCGCCGACTCTCTCCTCTCACTAATCTCATCTTCCATTTTTTTGCTTCGGATTATATTGTGTAATACCGTATTTCTCTTTAGCCTTCCTTTTCTTTCTACTCTACATTTCTATTTCAGTCTTGTATATTTCATATTTCTCACGTATATTATTTGATTTCGAGAACACTAGTTTTGTTCTCTATCTTTCTGTTGTCGGTGTTAAACTACGAACTGTCTTAATTCGGTCAAGAATTCAGAATTTAATTTATGATTTTATCAGCATATAATGAGATTTGTGTCGTTGGAGAAGATTAAAAATGTGTTGGTTTAAATAAATTTATCCCCACCGCTACAGGATTATTTAAATATAATAAAAATAATATGTTTTCGTGATATATTCAGAGCCTCACACTAGTGCCATCTCGTGGAATTGTTATTAATATATAAACTTATTATTAGCTGGGAGAAATAAATTGAAAAACAAGATTTTAAAATTTGTTTATATTACCTTCTAGCATTATAGCAAGCTTTAAGAGATCATGTACTTTATTTATTTTTATTATACTATCAAAGAGCAATTTCCGTATAAATATTTTATATATCTTATAAGAAAAATAAAATCACAGAAACGAAACAATGTATAATTTTGAATGGTATTAAATTATAATGTAGCATAACATTATTATATCTTATTTTATTTATTGAAAGTTAAAATGGACAAATGAAAAACTAACCTATTCATTTAGTTGCATGTTTGTTGAATTTCTCGCATTGTTCTATATAAAATTAAATTTTAATTATAATAACGCAATCCAAACACTAATTTTATGGAGATATCTTTACTCCTGCAAGAAATACAATTGAACGATTTTATAAAACGTTAAGAATACAGTAAGAATAATATTTCACTAACATTGCTGCATCACATTTATTCCAGGACCCGTCGATATAATTAATAATTATGAATTTTACAATAAATATGATTTTATACAATAAAGATTTAAGAATTTTATATATGCGTTGTACAAGTAGCCTTATGGAAACTCACGTTTCCGACAGTTGCAATCATGAAATTCATGAAAACTATTGTTCTGATTTTGTCGAAACTTTGAGAAGTGTATATTTAATATCTCATAAATATAATGCAAAAATCCAAATGTTGATTTACCAATTTTGAGACCTAATATAAGCAAACGAATAAAAATTTTCACGCACACTCAACCATTTACGCACACGATTTGGCCTACAACGGAAGTAAAAAACGACCTGACACGTATTTGACTCACGAAGTACCGATAGATCTCCCTTAATCTAGTTTCCCGAAAAGTTTCTGTCAGAAATGAAGAAGAAAAAGGAATGATATTAAATAAACGTTCTGAAAAATAGTAAGAAAATGTACTTGCAGTACCAGGAGTAGCATAGAGAACGTACATATACAGAGACTTTGTAAAAAACTAATACTTATCTACTCTTATACTTTCTTCTCAATGTGAATAAACTTCCAGAAAACAATAAAATCCATTATTCCCTTCCCATTGTCCCAATACAAAAAGTACCTCTAAATTCAAAACGAACCGCGTTCTGACACATCATCGCCGCAGCAAAACGAGCGCACACGCACACAGACTCGCACACGCGATAAAATTTCATTAGCGCGCGCCACATCCGGCGCATACATCTCGGTCTCCATTGTCGCTGCGCTATAGGTCCGCGGCGGGGTGGGCAGCCGCGGCGCAGAAACTCAAAAGAGAGCGCGCGCACGGCGCGGTCGAGTGGGCGGGTGGAGGAGGCGAGAAAAAAGGAGGAGTGGAGTCCTTGCTCGCGCATTAGAGAGTCGCGACGTAATCGAAAACGACGAGGACGGTGACGCCGTGCGCAGGCCATAATAGATTTCGCGCGCCTCGGATTATCCTTGCGACGTGAGCTAATAAGGCTCTCCCGTCGCTGCGCCCGCGCTGCTCTCTTTCTCTCGCGCGCGCATTTAGAATTTCAAATATGCACGCTGCTTCTTTTCGTTTTGTTTCGAGAGAGAGAGAGAGACATGGAGAGAGAGACATAGAGAGAGAGAGACATAGAGAGAGAGAGTGACATAGAGAGAGAGAGAGAGAGACAGAGAGAGACACATAGAGAGAGAGACAGATATATATATATATATATATATATATATATATATATATATATATATATATATATATATATATATATATATATAGTGAGAGAGAGAGAGAAAGAGAGAGAGAGAGAGAGAGATATGTACATCTAGCTGCGCGCGCGCGTCTTTTGACTTTGTAATGCCACCGCCGCCGGCTTTTGTCGGCCGTGTAATGTACCGGAGACGCGAGAGCTCTTTTTTTTCTTTGCTAGCTGTCTCCGTTTTATACTTCGTGAGCGGAGTGCACGCGGGGATGCTTCACAGGAGTGCATCGATTTTTCTTGAGCGAGTAAATTCAAGGAAGAGCGAAGATTTTAAATTATTTTTTGTGTAATTTGGGTTTTTTGATTGGATGGGGAGTTCTGGTAATAGAATCGTGATGGAATGAAGTACGAAATTTAAGGGGAAATTGTAGCCGGCAGAAATATATTCAAGAGACCTTTTTATAGGTTTAGGAAATGAGACAAAATAGGTGTAAAAATCTGCTGGAATGGATTAAAATTACTTTTAAATATTTTTTAAAAAGTAGGTAGTATTTTTAAAACAACGAAACTTGAAATAAAATATTTTTAAAATATTTATATGTATAAATATTTTAAAAATATTTTATTTCAAGTTTCGTTGTTATACTAAAACACATAACTTTGATGAATTTTTTTTTCTGTTTAACTTGACAATTGTTCTTTTGAATATTTGTTACTACTATAAAACCAGTGTCAATTGATTGAAACTTAGCTTTCTCAAACTAAATTAATTGTTCCAATACGAAAATCTTTGTTTTGATAAATTAATTTCCAATTGCTATATCTCTTTCGAAATAATAGCTCAAAAAGGGTGTGCTTTTTAATCATTGATGGTTTGATGAAAGATAATTTTTTACTAAAATTGCAGAACGATAGGTAATAATCCTTATCACAGCATTTTTACTCTATACGTAATTTATTAAAATTATTTAAATATTTAAATTAAATGTAATCAGATATTAGTACGTAGATTCACTGAATTCATAATCATCTATAATTTTGTAAACGATTTGCCATCACAGATTTCCGAGATATAACCGTTTAGACTAAATATGATTTTTCTCGTGTATAACAAAATATGGGAAAGAGTCTATCCAAAATTTGCGGTTATAGAAGATAGGTAATTTTGTTCTCTTTTTAATACATTTACATTAAATTGATAGTAATATTTCTAACATACCAAAAAACTAGAGAAACTAAAACTCAAAAATCCAAAACTATAAAAATTGCTATAAAACAAAAACGAGTCAATGAATCTTTAAATCTCTTTTTAGTTTCGAATTTTAATTAAGAAACAGAAATGATGAGCCCTGTTTGGTAAAAAACGACCTTGCCATTCTCGAGATATACACGATCAAATTTTTTTTAAAAACACATAACCTCAAATATCTTGAAATATAAAGGTCGTTGTGATCTAGCCTTATAACTCATTGGAGAGATACTAAAGAGCTACCGTTTTGCAAAGTTTCAGATCAAATGCTGCGGATTTACTCAAGAATTCGCTACTAAATAACTGACTGACCATAATTACACTAACAAGGAGAGTCCACAACCTGCGGGAAACGGTTTTCGATGAGACTTCAGAAAGTGGTTTCTGGTACCTAAAAATGATGCCTAGCACTCATAGTTTCGTCTCATAGACCCTTGGGGTCAGATATGACCATTTAAATTCAAAATAAGTGGTATTTATATAAAAAAAAAATTTACAGAATATTCTATACTTCGTATCTTCGTTTCTAATATATAATATTCTTATATGAAACAGAGCTCAAATTAGAGAGAGAAAGCTCTTTTAGTTAATTTTTTTATCTTATTATGTAATTTCTCTAGCGAAATAATTCGCTGGATTATGGCATGAAGTAACCTACTATTTTTTACTAAAAGAACGCGTATTTGGAACACAAATGATCATATCTTGACCTCTAGGACCTATGAGACGAAACTACGGGTGCTAGGCATCATTTTTAGGTACCAGAAACCACTTCCTGAAACCTCTTCGAAAACTGTTTCCCGCAGATTCTGGTCTGTTCTTGTAAGAAAAGTATATTGTACCCTTAGAACAAGAATATGACAACTTAAAATTACAGATCTCAGATTTCATACATAAAAGGTTTTCTGGACTCGTAAAAAAAGTCTTTTTTGGGTTTAACACAGGCCTCCTCCCTTAAGTATTGTCGTTGTATTATGCGTGTTAAGCCTATTTCTACTTATTATTTATTTTAAAGGTATGCATATACTGTTTATTTTTGAAAATTAAACTTACAAGGAGAGTATCAGGGATGCGGGTCCCGAAATTTTCTTAAACTTTTAGGATCATTCACTGGTACTTGATAGAAATCAAGCCTTACAGTTTTTGTTAATGGACTATTACATTTTAAAATACTCACTATCTACCATATATTAAAAAACTTTAAAGTGCCTATCAGTCTCTTCACTCTTAAGTAACCTGGCAATAATCCTAAATAAATTACATATCGTCAGAGAAATTATGTTTCACAATCACATCAGACTAATCTGTGATCAATCCGAGTACCTCTATAGCATGCCAAGGAACCATCCTCCTTTTATCTCATTCAAGCATCCAGTGGCGCCAATAGTGCAAAATTTACAGTACGCTCAAAAGAGAGGCCTGCCTGCCGGTTTGTCTGGCTTGAATTATCGAAAAGAAGGACCTCTTATCGGGAAAATCTTCAGCTCATGCGGTTCGTTCGCACGGCTCGCTCTTATTACTCCGAACAAAGCTAAAATAAATAAAACGAAACGAGTAGTATAAGTGGAGGAAGACAAGGACCAAGGAGAAAAAAGTAAACGCCCCGTCGCGTATATACGTATACAGAGTCGAGGTGATCGAAGATCGTGGTCGCGTAGTGTGCAGTCTTCTCTCTTTCTTTCTCTCCTGGAGGTAAGCGAAGGAGAGCGCATAAAACGCAGCACGTGGCGCCAGGTTGGGCCCCGGCGATAAACACAAGGCCTCCCCTCCTCCTATTCGTTTTTTTCTCTTTCTCGTTCCTTCTCTTCTCTCTTTCTCTCCACCTTCTCTCTAGCTGCCTCTTGCATGAAATGTCCAAAGGTGCCTCCAGTTGCCTCCGGTTTAGAGAGACGTTCTCTCTCTCTCTCTCTTTTTCTGTCTCTCTGTCTCTCTCTTTCTCTGTCTCTCTCTCTCTCTCTGTCCTTCATTCTCCCTGGCGCTTAGTGGCGGCGCCGCGATTTTCCACGCTCGATAACCGAGGCAGCGCTACGGGCTTTTTATGCATGTAATGTTCTCTCTCTCTCTTTCTTTCTCTCTCTATTCCTCCTTCTTCTTGTTTTTATTCTCCTCTTTTTCGCCTTCTCTTCTTCTCTCGGGCGTCTCTAAACTCGTGGATGTTAATTTCGCAGCTTGCATCCGGCTATTTTTGGTTCCTTTGTTTTCGAACTGTCATGTCCTTTCTCTGTCCTTCTGTTTGCTACGCTGCACTCTCGACGTGCAAAGAATTTCTACGCAGCGTGAAAATTCGGGCGATTTTTTTGTCGGATTTTCGAAAAAATTTTAATTAAACTTGCGTCTCCACGAGAAACTTTTTTATATTTTGCAAGGCAAGCTGGCAGTGTTGCAAAGTACATGGCGTTCATTTAGTACTCACAGAAGTAATAAAACAAAAACAACATTTTTCGAGAGTTTCTTGGAATTTTCATATTACCCGTAAATATGAACATTCTTGCAACTTTTAAAGTATAAAGCTTAGGAACAAACAAAACTTCTAAGCCACGAAAATGATTTAACTGATAATCCAAATCAACCATATCCAGATATGTATATATATATATATATATATATATATATATGTATATATGTATATATACATATATATTGTGCAATGTATACACAAAAATATTACCAAATTCAAAATAGTTTTGAAATGAAAGATTTAAAATGAACTTCACGGTGATATAACAATCCATAATAAAGACACTATAAAGTTTTTTAAATCTTGTTGATGGGTACATTGGGGGTGGGTATTATAAAAATGAAATATCATTAGTATCATGTTAAAAGAATCATGCAGAAATACTTCCGTATTTACTATGACGCATTACTTAGGGGGCCAATAAGGACATCACGTTGTTACAAGTCAGAGGGGGGAATCTCACTTTCAAGGCATCTTTTGAATCCTGGAAGGAGAAACTCCTCCTGCAGTACGACAATGATGGGCCCCACGAGAGTAGGTACTACGTAATAAATATGTTAGTCCTAAAATGGCTGGTTGTATATTGTATTAACAAAAATATATAAGAAGCAGGGAAGACAAGCGCCTCGATCGTTTGCGGTCGACTGACTGGAAGCGAAGGCGCGCGTTCCCTTACAACTGCAATCGTCGTATTTTGTCGTTGTATTTTGTCGTCGTCTTTGGAGTTGGCGGGTGGTGGAGATCCTCCTCTGGTCCGTAAGCCTTGGCATCTCGATGAGAAGAAAAGAATCTGAAAAGCTAGCGCTCTCTTATATCTACGATCGCGGACGTGAGAGAGATGCTAGCGAATGGCCGTAGGTTCGGCATGCGGCTCCGTGTCCTAGGAGGGGGACCCTCAGAAGGACTTCAATTGATGCGGAGTCCATGCGCTCCTCTAGTATGATCTTGCGGGAGTAAAATTTGTCCAGAAGATCCATTCGGTCTGACACACCAACAGCCAACTGCCGCGGAATTAAGGTGTTGGTTTCTTCTGGAGTTGCCTAGACCGGGAAGTTTGCTAAGCAAAAAAAAATGGCATCGGGGTGGCAAACTCGACCAGGAGGTCCGTTCGGCTTCGCAGACTGAGCCGACTGTAGTATCGCCAGGTATTTTTCAACCAAGTCGCCCAACAGAAGGCGAAAAAGTTGACGTCAGTAGCCCACCGGGATCTGTAAAATCGCCCAATTGGCGACTTTTCTACTAATGTTTTATCTTCAATATTAACCAACTATGTTGAAGAATTTGCCTTTATGAAAGCACTTAACGTCATGGAAAATGATAGCGTAGAATCAGATGACTGAAAACGTACTACTACTCATCCCTAGTATTCGTCATATGGATAAAATGTATAGGATAGACTGGGGTATAATGAGACACAAAAGTGAAATGTACTGTAGAATTCACGAGAAATCATTATATCAAAAACTGAAATTACGTCTATTTACTAACTATATAAAATGCATTAATTTTGCTATTTACTAACTATATAAAATGCTGAATTTTGATATTACCTACATAATAGTAGTTAACGACAATAATCTGAACACCTCGAAAATTGCGATTTCTAAAAAAGATACTGGCTTGGGGTATGATGAGACAGTACTTAATTATACTTAGAGTAAACTGAATAAGTCATTATAATAACTTTTAAGAGATAACAGAAGGATAATAAGTAAGGCAAAATTAAAAAAAAATACTTACAAAAGTTGACTGCTTCGATAGTAGTAATTCGGAAATATATTTGACAGATATTTTGAGCAAAGCTAGTCTCACAAATTTACCCTTTTATTCATCTAAAAATTCGTTTCCTTTTTGAATTATTTTTTAACTCGCTTTTTTAACGCGATCCTCTAGACGGCATCAATTTTGAAACAAGATTGTTTTAACTCTATCATTATAATCTTATATAATAACTTTGCCTCAACTTATAAAATTTATTTTTATAAAAAGCAAATTAAAGCTGAATAGATTATCTAATTTAGCAATATAATCGAGGGGGGGGGGTCTTGCTCGGCCATCCTCTACAGGTCCGTGTAAACAGAATTATTGTATATTTAGTAAAGAAAGTGGTTCGAATCTTGGATTCTACGTGAATTCACTTGATATATAAATAAGAAAATTCTCGCATTAATTTTTAGCGACTGGTTGTTTGTCGCCATATTTGAAATTGCCGCTTATCTTTCAAAATGGCTAAATTGGCGACAATTCGCCCAACCTGGCAACACTGCCGACTGACGAAGAGCGGCGCGCGGCATCACTTTATAGGCAGCGAGAGAGCTGCTCCGATTGCAGCTCTCTCGAGAGCGCTCTTGCTGTTTTGGCATGTTTCGAGCTGCGTAACAGTTTTGGGGCGCGTGCGGTAACAGCGGATGGCTGTGGAAGCGTAAGATGGAAAATGGGAATGGTGTGGAAACAGAGAGGGGAGTAGAGGAAGGAAAATGGGAAACAGTAAGGTGAGAAACGAATAAATGACGCTTAGAGAGAGAGAGAGAGAGGGAGAGAGAGAGAGAGAGAGAGAGAGAGAGAGAGAGAGAGAGAGAGAATTTTAGCTTACGATTTAATAGAATGGAAAATATAATTTTTGTCAAGATAAAATATTAATACCACTCAAATAAATTATTTTCTAAAGTTCTGATGTTTTAATGAGTATGATATTTTGTTCTAAGTCTTCGAAAAATACGCAGATTAAAACAATTGAAAATGACTAATCGTTACACTTGCAATCTGTAGAAGAACAACTAAAGTTTATTTGTGAAACTAACTAATATTAAGTTAACGAAATGTACTAACTTCTTTGCTTCTTAAATTCTGTTCGACGTAATACTAACTTAAACGAAGTTTGTCTCTCTTCTGCCTTAACTTCTTCAAGTAAAAATAATTGCTCTAATACAATTAATTTTAGTTTGATCAATTAGCAAAAACTCTTTTTAGACGTACGTATTTACTGAGAAATAATTTGTTCTTATTTCATATTTATTTTATTGGATACAGAAAAACTTTTGAAATGAAGTGTAAATCTTTTACTTAAATAATTCTGAAATAAATATATAGATAAATAAATACAAGGGATGAACAATAACTCACTTAAAAGGTAATTTATTATGTCAAACGCATCAATTAAGTGAAGACTTTGTTTACTGAAATAAATAACAAATATATATTCCAAATTACATAAAGTGCAAGTTCCAGGTTTAGCAATTTCGTCAATTGAAATCCAAATAAAATCCAAAATACTAAACACCACTACAAAATATAAATTCAGAAATGCGTTGCATAGTAAAATATATACATATCTTCTGAAATTATCAATAATTAGTACAATACAGGTGAATGTGTGTTTATTTTTTATAATCAGTACAATCGTTATAAGCAATATAGTATTAATTCATTAGATTTTATTACATTCCATAATTTATAATTTATAATTTGTGTACAAACATCGATTAATACTTACTGTAGCTTCCTTGTACTACAAAATTTAAAAAATAATAAATATCAATTTTGCTCTAAATTACAACAAAAAATCGAATCGATTAATTTCAGTTAAATAACCACTTTAACCCACGTGTGCTTCAGACTAGATCATCAAATATTTATTAAATTGACAATATTCACACTTATGGCGTCATGATTTTTATGGAATAATTTCTTTTTAATGTAGTTTTGGACTATTGTTAAGTACATATCACTCACTAATGCTCGATTAAACATATAAATGTAAGATTATACTGCATAATTAACAGAGATAATTAATGTATAGAGACATACACACAAAGACATGATACAAATCCACACACAAACATATACACATACGTATTACATATAGAGGCACGCATACATGCATCCACACATATACTCACATAAGGAAAATTATTGGATGTTAAGGTAACTTTTTTGACTAATAAGGAAGCAAAATAATATAATTAAAGGAAGTGGAAGTGGGTGACTTCATAGTGATCGAGAGAAGATTCAGAGAATTATGAAGTGTCTAAGTGAGATATTTATCGTAATTATTTTTCTTAACATTTGTGAGTACCAAGCTTGAAATGAAAAATTTTAGTAAAATCTGAAACATTTATGTTTAATTCTCAGATCTAACACAAACTTGATCTTTAAACTGCATAAGCATAGACATTGCATATTATTCGAATAAATAATACAAATATACCCTCAAAACCCACAATCCGAAGCTCCGCTTTCATTCAGCACTTTCATTCAATTAAAATTCAACGGAAATCCACCGTCCCTCGCAATCTCGAAAATCCCGAAAAGCGCACCTGCAATCGAATTCCTCGCCTACCGTCCACAACTCTCTCTCTCTCTCTCTCGCTCTAGCTTTCCGCGTTCCTTCAACTCGCGTATTCGCTGCATGCTCTTTTTGTCCTTCCGTTTGATTAGCCTCCCCCGCTGCGGCGTACTCCCCTCTCTACCACTCCCTCTTTTTTGTCCTCGACGCACAATGATGAGCGCGCAGTAGCGTGTCTTATCGGCGAAAGCGGATCGGAGAATCCCCTTTGGCCGCACGCGGGACGGGAGCTAAGCCGGAATCCTGCAAGCCTGATCGAGTGTACGGCGAGATCGATATAGCAGTACTACAGGGCTGGCGGCTGCGCGCGGGGAATTCGCGCCACGGGAGCACGGTATTCGCGATATTAGTTGTTTCGCGGAATTACGGCTTTAAACGGCAGAGGGGGGGGGTCGACTCGTTCGACAGTGCGGTCATTCGCGTTTAAGCAATCTCCGTGGGTAAATAACGTTTCGGGGTTATGGGGTACAGTGCTATTGCGCAACAACGCTGGTATGTATGGCGATTTATATCGAACAAGTTGTTATTGTACGATTCTAATTCTAAATGAACAATCATGCAAATATAGTTAATGGAGATTCGTAGGAAGATAATGGAGATCAACTTTAACAATTAATAAAGATCAACTAATCAAGTATTTATGTTAATTTGCTTTATGAAAATTAGTAGATTATTGAAATAATTTTAATCCTATTAAGCGGACCAGACTGAGTTAAGGGGAGAGACCGGCCAGATTTTAGCCTAGTAAAAGAAAAATCATCTGGTCTGAAAATTTTTTTATTACGTAATTTTTCACGCTGAATAAGATGGTGCATTCAGAATTGTGTAAAAAAATTGTTTTTAAAAATTCTGACTTTTTTTCCCAGATATTCTGAACTATTCTGAAAATCCATGCCAGGAGTTGTTAATAATCACATCAAGAATACACAAAAATGTGAATTTGGGGGAAAAAAGTAGATTTGTGGGAAAAAATTTGATTTGCGGGAAAAAAATAGATTTGCGGGAATCATATGCTACTTTCGTTCCGTTTTTCAGATCAATAAAATGGCCATTACGCTTAAGTCGGGAATAACAGCTCATTATGTAACATGGTAATAAAGTTCGAACATTATTCCCAAAAGTGGGTTTACTGCGCTTTGTTCTCTTTTTGCATAATGTACTATTTGCCCTGGTTTAGCGGGTAAAAATAACTTTAGGAGAAAAGTAACTCTGTTCTCTGTTTTAGCGGGAAAAAATGACTTTTTTCGTTGCTAAACTGGGGTTAATGCCTTTCAACTATGTTATGCACGACTCGAAATCCACGATCACCTACCCAAGTTTAATGCATGGAAAAGACTCTATCCTGTCTTTGTTGAAAAGAATACGTCGTACAACACGGGGAGAAAAGCTATTTCAGACTCGGATGAGGTATTTTTAGAACGCGTCTTTGTTTCGGGCACCTTCGGCGCCAGAGACTCCACCCCACTCACATTAAAAATAGCTCTTTTTTTCCCCTCGTTGTATAATATACTATTTCCCCCCGCTCCTTGAAGACGCCTTGCACTTATAAAAAGGACATATTCACGCACTAATTACAAAAATGCTTTCTCTTCAAAAAAGCAAAAAAGACGGTGTATAATAGGGAGAGAAAGGACTTTTCAGATTTGGATGATGATTTTATCATTACCTCCCTCGACATTAACTCATGCTCAATCACCATCCTCGGTAGAAAAAATCAATTTTTCCCCCTAGTTGCACAATGTACTATTTCCGAGCTTAACTCAGACTCTCCCCCTTAATGATAAGTTAGTAAATAATAACGTTCAATACAACATAAGAACTAAAAGTTCTCTCATTCCTTTGTCTTGCCGGTATACAATCGGTATAACTCAACATTGGCTTACATGTTATGAAATGAGTTACCTAATAAACATAAAAAAATTTGCGTACTTATATACACACGTAAGATGTTTTATAACATCGGCGGCTATTGTCATATGTAATATATCATGATGAAAATAATATGATAATATGATTATACGTAAATTGTCATGTGTATTTTTGATGATTTGGGTATTTATACAGAAATAGAACATTGTTTGCTAAACATTAGCAAGGAAGAAATTAAATCCAAAATTAAACCGCAAGTTACGTACGGTTTATTTAGATACACTATACAGCATGCTTTATATAAGTATACAGCTATTTAATTTTGATTTGTTTTGCGAATATGTCGAAAATAAACATACAGTTGTCAATATTCCGTAACTTTTTTAAAACGTACAGACAATGTTTGTACATGAACAACACATAATGCAAAAGCCTTTTACATTATGTATTAAAAATTATTTCTTTTGTAATAGTTGTTAGTATAATTAAATGAAAACAAAAATCAGCTACAAAGTAAGACAGCCCTTTAATTTTAGTTTTACTCCGTAAAAATCGATTTTTCTACAAGTTATTGAAGAAAATTATTTTTTGTGATACAGATAATTAAATGTATTTTACAACGTTCCTTACGCAAACCTATTTGACTAAACCTATTTAATAAATTCAAGACTGTTTTTCAATTGTAATTGAGCTTAAGTTAATGTTATTAATCTGTAAAGACTCAATCCTCAGCCTGAAATAAATAAATTATTTTCTGAACTTTTATAAAATAAACTACGTGTTTTAACACTAACAATTGATTAATAAAAGATTTAACATCAGAAAACCGCAAAAGAAAATATTAACTTTTATCAGAATACTCTAATTATATTTCGTGCAAGTTTCAAAAATATCCATAAACATGGGTTGGATTGCGCAAGGAACTTCTTGAAAAAAGTAAGTTTGAGAAAATGCATTTAAAGTTTCCATTAGGTACGCTATCGTTATCATTGTCATCGTCATTTTGAAGCATCTTAGAGGCTATAGAATGTGCTGTGGCGTGTTCGAGTGATTGGTCCATGTTTCATGGCGTTTCAAATAGCGGTGCAGACACAATGCACATAAGTGTAAACGTATAAAAACCATTCTACGTGTTTGATTTTTAAATAAAATCGTTATTAATACATAACTATACAAAATTTGGGCCGAACACACGCAAACAACACTGCTCATGACGTAGCATATTATGAATTCAGACCCATCAAAGGTTAGTTTACAAACACTGTGAAAGGTGGTGGCGGCGAGCGACGTGAGTCTTCAATTATTTGTTGACTTGTTTATGGCGTTACATACAACGCTTTGCACATATAATTTTTCCGAATTTTTCATTTCACATACTATCTCATCGTGAGGCGCGCTGAGGCGCGCCTAAAAATGTTATAAAACATCAATTATAATATATCATATTACAATTATTAAGGAAACTATTTCTATATGATCCTAATTATGTCTATCTGAATTTTATGTTTCTTCCTTTTTTGTGTTAGTAAATGTAAGCGTTGTTTGATATGCGGATGGATAGTCGTATCTGCAAATGGGAGCAACAGTGTATGTGTGGGTGGAGGTGAATGTACGCGAAAGAATTTGGTGCGTAGTATAGTATGTGTATTCAGAGGTGACCTCGGCGGCCCCTGCTCGGGGATATGCCGATCGAGCACTGAGGTGGCATCCATTGTGCTGTGCCTCCTATTCTTTATAATACCGCAGAGGCAAAACCTCTATATATTTTATCCTCTTTTGTAGTCTTCTATTTACCATTTGAGTCACTTGGCAGATGGATTCTAGACTGAGCGACCTCAGCTCCATCGGTTCTATGAAGGGTACACTTCACATCTTGTACTCACGAAAGCATGGTACTTGAACATCAAACATGAGGTTGTCTCCTCTCTTGAGTCATACCACCTACACTTACCTTACTTTTATATCCCCATCTTCCAGAGATGGTCTTGTCAGCCAGCCCACTGTCAACCTGAGCTTGGTTCTGTTCAGATTTCCTATGGCCCTAATTCATGCCTATGGTGGGTTATCCCCTAGGGTTCCCTTCGCTTATCTAAGTCCTGTTGTGTTCCTCCACTTTTTGCTCAGCTCTTCCTCGAGCCAAGACTTTGTTACCTTATTTACCTCGCAGGTTGAAATTACCGCCTCACAGAACTTTACCCTTGTTCATCGAGAGCCTCTTTTTACCAGAATATCCGCCATCTTGTTGCCCTGGATTCCAAAACGTTCAGGAATCCATAGTAATCTCACCTCATTATCTGCACTTTTGCACCTCCTTTATTAAGACGTGTGACCCTTCCGCCCAGTCCATCCTATCTGGGATGACGACTTTGGATGGTTTTGAGAAGAGAAACCCCTCTGTCATTTAATCATAGCCCACCTTTTCGACGATTGGTGGGATACCTGCCATTAACTCCTTATCCTTAACGTACTTGCAGTTTACCTCTTTATTGAGCCTGCAATAGGTCTTAAAAGCGCTAACCCTGATTACCATATTCAGTGGTGGGATGTCTAGTAGTATCTCTAATACAGGTTTGCAATCTAGTTGTCGTCCGCATGGATCCCGTGATCCCTCCCATCACCAGCCTTTGTACTTTACCTAGAGTGTTTGAATGTACCTTTTGTTCGCATTTGTGACACCAGACCAAAGCTTCCATATGTTAGCCTCGGTTTGATTATATACTCATCGAACCACCTTACTCTATCCGGTTCCTAGGTCCAGGTGGTGCCGATAGCCCTCCTGCATGCCCAGAACGTGCTAATAGCCTTCTTATGTTTTATCCTTATGTGACCACTCCAATTCAGATTAGAGTCAATCGTAACTCCCAGGTATTTGGATTTTTTGAGGGCTTAGGGGAACTCCCTCCAGATGAAGTCCCTCCTGTGGCTTCACGTTGTAGCTGGTTGTGCACGGCATGACGTTAACCTTATTGGGGTTTACTTCCAGTTTTATTGACTTGTACCAGTTTTCTACAAGACTTGGTATGTACTGCATTAAGCCTATCAGTACCCTCTCAGCATCCCCTCTTATCAGTCTAACTATGTCGTCTGTATATTCCTGTGCATAGATACCTGCTTCATTCAACATTCGAACCAGTCCATCCAGAACAAGATACCACATTGTCGGAGATGTGCCGTCTCCTCGTGGGAATCCCTCATCTACATTACCTTTCTTTGTATGAGATCCCCGGTGTGCCTCGATCATCCTACAACTCAACATTCGCCAGATTCACCTTAAGCGGATCTTTGGAACTTCATGTTCCCTTATGCCTTCTGTAATTGCCTTCCTGGTCGTGTGGTTAAGCGCCTCATCTACATCCAGAAAAGCCACCAACACCATGCCCTTATTTTCCATCTTTTTTTATATGTAGTTTACTGCACCTGCCACCGCCGTGTCTACCGATTTTCCCGCTGGGTATACACGTATCCTACAGTGCAGCGGTGCTTACTCCAATGATGTTTCCTTGATGTACCTGTCTACCAGACTATCCATTATTTTAAGTACAAACGAGGTCAGGCTGATCAGTCTGAAGTCCTTAGGCTGTGCCTTCCCTGGTTTGGGAGGAAAACCTCCTTTTCCCAGTTTTCATCTTCTCGGTATATAACCTAAAGCCAGACATGGTCGAAACAGCTGTTCCCGTGCTGGTACAAGTGTTTCGCTGTCCTGTTGCAGTAGTGTGGGGAAATACCATCCGATATTGATGATTTGTAGGGTTCGAACGTGCCTATCGCCGATTATATTCTTCATGTATTCATTGTGTACCTTGTTAGTCTCTAGTCCTCACCCCGGGTTCGAAGTCGCATGTCCACTTCTTCATCCCGTACTCGGCAGTGCGCAAAATGAGCCCTGAATAGTCCCTCCAGAGCCTCCTGTTCATTTTCTGTCCATGCTCCTGTTTCTAACTTGACCGAGGCCGCCACTGGTCCCTTTGGGCTTTGTAGAACCTAACACAGCCTAGCTCTATCGAATAAATTCTTCAGGCCACTGCAGTGTCCTCTCCACCCCTGTACCTTGAATATCTCAATCTTCTTTTTATATTCCCTTTGTGCTGTCCTGTATAATAGCATATTCTGTGCGCTTTTGGCGCATTTGGATCTATTTAACAGTTTCCTCACCTTCCTTCGTCATTCCTCAATAGAGTCATTTCGCAAGGAGGCTTCCTTTAACTTTGTAGCAATGTGTGTCTTTAATGCCAGGGTGATGTTAATGACCTCCTCTCTTATCGAGTTCTGGAACGTTGGTTTACTATCCCTGTTTAATATATCCATGTTTGATGAGGCCAAGAACTCAAGCAACCTTTCCCTCTGGGGTTGGTGTTTTAGCTACCCCAAATGGTATGTGTGCATTTGCGTCGAATTCCGTAACCAAACTGAGTTATTTGGACTCACTTTCCATTACCAAGGCCATTACTTCTTCAGGTGGGCACGCTGATGCATCATGAGGGAAATATGCCGCTGCAACCAGTATATCTTTTACCTCCCCGTTACTCACCTTATAATTAATCCTTGCTGTAGTCAAGCTCCGCGAGCAATGTTTTCGTGCCGTCTCAGCTTGGAGTCCCTTAATACTAAGGCACATCCTTGTCGAGTCGATACAGCCACTAATTATTGTATCACAATTGTTCAGACCTGCAATCCTACCCTTATGTACTAAAGTTTCTTGGATTAGACATATACCTGTGTTCACCTTAGTCGATCGTCTGGATAATACCGGCGAGGTGTTTTTGCTATAGTGTAAGTTTATTTCTGTGAACACAGTTGTGGGTGCGGCACTAACCTTAGCTGTGGGGTCCACCTCGATGTAGTCCTGACCAAAGGTACTCGTATCTTCCATTTCTCTTGTTCTGACCTTAAATAGGATGATGTGGACACTTGCTCCACCGTAGATGAGTCTGAAGTCGAGAGGCTTGATTGCCTCCCCCTCAATGTTTTCCAGCAGGACCAATATCACCCTTTCCTCAGCCTTCTTCTCAGCTGTGCCTGTGGTCACTTTTCTACTGTCGGTGATCACGCATGTATCTCCCCCTCAACGGCTTCCAGAACCTTTTTGCCTTCGTCTTCACTAAGGCACTCCTACAGGTACTTCGCCACAACAATGGCTACCTTTAAGTCCGCGGTGACCGGGCTGCTGTATTGTCCTCCGGTGCTTCAGACAATTTTTCAGACAAAATTTCAGACAAAAGGAATATTATTTATACACATAGTAATTCATAGTCAATTGATTAGAAAGATCTTCATACATAGGAGAGACCATTTTACCGGGAGTCCTTATATCCGTACTCTCTCCCAGGAACTGGATTTGTAGTTGAGTATCCCGGTCCGACCATAGACGTCAAGATGCCAGTTCTTTGAAGGGGAAGTAGGTGCATACTAATGCATGAATGTGGATAGCTGTGTAGGTGTTACAGGTTAATGTAGCTAGACGAATGAAGGGTGTATATCAGTAGATAGATGCATAGATGTATAGATGGATATTTGGGGGAATAGGTGAATGGTTAGGTGAATGGGTGAGTGGAATATAGGCGAACCAGTTTATGCGTTTTCATAATACTCACCACAAACGTATATTTATACTTACATTTCTTTCCATTTACTTTCGCATTATATTTGATGGGAATAAATTGGTTTAATCGATTCTGCGAGAGTAAATAAATGATGTAATAAATCGCAATAATATCTGTCAGTACAATCGCTGCGAGAAATCAAATTTTTAATTGAGACGCAGTCCGCAACGCTAGCCTTTTGCTAATCGAATTAATTACGTAACGTTCAAAGCGGCTCGTAATATAGAACACCGGCGCCTGCGGCTGACATTTCTAAAAGCGCAGTCGATCTTTTTTAGCCGCTCATAGAAGAAAAAAATAAAGTTCATCAGCTTTTCGATTATAAACAATCTATTTCATTTATTCTCGGGATAAAACCGCCACAAACTTAATTTATTTTAGAAAACGAATAATAGACAAAAGGTATAGGTCGATGACTTTATGACGCACGTCTGCATACTTACAGAATCATTTCATCTAATTAACATTTTATTACAGAATGGAATATTATTTATACACATAGTAATATCAAGGATTCGTCATATAAAAAATGAAAGAGGTGAAGTTAAAATGTACCTATATCGTAAACTTAGTTTTTGCTTCCCCCAAAGAGGAAGCTTTGCAATATTAAAAGAAGGTGTTCAAATAACATATTCGGGACATGTACTGGAACATTCATTGATTCGTTTTTGTTTTATAACATTTTTATTTTTATGACATTTAACAACAAGAAGGTTTCTTTAAAAAAAAGCCGCATTTTTTTATTAAAAATATTAAATTTAAAAAATGTGTAAATATAAAAATAAATTTAATTTAATTTCCTTTAAATTAATGTATTAAACAATTAAATTCATGTTATTTTTGTGAAAGAAACAACATTCTAATTTTATAAATATTAATATTTATTAGAAATATCTCAAGATATTATACAATGTAATAGAATAGTCATTTTTCCTATCTTTGCATTGCATCGTACTATAACTATTGTAGTTCCAACTTTCGCCACCTTATGGGAATTTAACATTCCTTTTAGCTCTAGTGCTATCTTCGCAAAGACGAATTTAATTTTAAATTTCAGCTAAATATCTACCTTAATCCATTTGTGTTTCAGGCTGGCTTCCTGCAAGGCGAGCACGGCGAGGCCTGGCTGGAGCCGGTGGCGCCCGAACACGAGCACCGGTACCGTGAGGCGGCGTCGGTTGCGAGCGAAGCACGTCCACATCTGTTGTTCCGCAGGGCACGCGCAAGCGACACCACCGCCGTGGCTGTTCAGCCCGAAATGACAACAACGATGCAGCAGCAGCCACAGCAGCTGGGTAGCAAACGCAGCAAGCCGCGTCGAAAGCGTAAAAAGAAGCATGAGAGGAACTGCGGTACCCGCGGTGAGAATAAGCATATGAATGAATAATGAATGTAAAAAAAGGATTTTAATCAAACAGTCATGCTGGGTACTATGCGGGATTGATGATGTCGCAAGGGGACTAAAGAGAACAGGAGAAAAATTATTGTAAATTCTAGTGACTTTGATATTGTAGTGATTTCAAGCAGAGGAAACAGGGACAAAGTCGTCGGGTCGGAAGTAAAACCACACATGTCCTGTGTATAATGATGGAAGGTGTATGATTGCAAAGACATAAAGTTAGGTTCTCTATTCAACTGTTAATACTTTTAACACTTTTATATAAATTAATATATTACTAATTAATATAGTTAAATTTACGCAAACTAAATGATATATCAAGCTTCAAAATAAAATTTTAAACTTCTTGCAATTAATATATTTAATTTTTTATAAACCAGCAGGTCAATCAGCAAGTAAACCTGCAGGTCAGACTGCATGCAAACATACATGTCAACAAGCATATAAATATGCAGGTCAAACAGCATATTTGCAATAGGTACCTGTAGGTAAATCTGTATGATTGCATGCATAGATTTCGCGGTTTTTTTCGAGAGTTTGTGCAAGCTTCGATGTATGCCATTATACATATAAACCTGTATAGAAACTTTTTTTTTTTTTTTTATTTTAGCCTACCCAAGTCCTCTTTCGAGTCTTATACGGCTCTTCCCACTGCCCAATACCATACGATGGTACTGGCCAGTGAGGTCCATTTCCCTATAGTTGCGGTGCATGTGCCCCACACCGAAATGTAGCGCGCATGCATCTCAACTGGACCTACAGTTTTTACAGTGGAATCCGAACCACTGGAGCTTTGATGTTATTAGACACATATGTAAACAAAGTGGTGTCCCGATGTCAGAAAAGCCGAGAGTCGGGTTTGAACCCAGGACCTCTGGATTTCGAGCCCAACACTCTGCCTACTGAGCCATCCCCGCTCTTGTATAGAAACTTGCATGCGATCGTGGACGTAAATATGCATGAAAAAATGTATAAAAATGGCTAAGCTTATCGCGTATTTTACATGTATATAATCCTACAGGACATGCTACATGTCATGCTGTACGTAACCTTGTATGCGATCCGGCATGCAGTTGCGCATATGAGTCTGTATATATGCACGAAATGCATGTAATCCTGCATACAAATTTGCACACAATATGGATATGTATAGATTAAATCCCAGCTCACATTTGATATACAATTTTGCAGATATCCCTGCAAGTAAACCTACATGTTCTTCAAAATGTATTCTTATCCTTCTGCAGGATTCCATACATGGATACATGCAGGCTCATGTCCATAACTGCATGCATGATTACATGTAAAGTTACCATCAGGAGGGCATGCAGGATGACCTGCAGAGTTATAAATAAAATACATGCGACGGTCGGCTGTTTATCTGCATGTTTGCATTCTATGCATGTTTACCTACATAATTCCATGCAAGTTTATATGCAGTTTTAAATGTATGATTACATTAATAAATGCATACACAATCTCACTTATATAAACTGTGAAGTCTAGGTAAGTTATTATGCAAGATTGCATATAGTATTGCATACAGTTTTATCCGAATGTTACAATAATAATTTTAAATTTATCTCGTCTTCCTATCCTAACTAAATTGAAACATACAGCCTAAAATTATTCGATCATTACTGTGTGAATTTCTATTATAATGACAATGATTTTAGGCAAGTTTCACTTTCCTAAAATTAAAAGGACTAAGTTAAGGCGGGTCTACACAGATTTTTTCAAAATCGTTAAACATCCGGAATCTTATTTCAAAATTCTAATATGTTATTAGTAACCGAAAAAGAGGAATATATACCAATATTGAGCAATTTTCACTTTCCTAATTTCAATTCATTGAACAAAATGCACTTTCTTGCAGCCATAATAAAGGTTAATTCAAAAAGTTCCTTGCATATTTAAGTTTGATAATATGAACCAAATAAATGCCCCCTATCTTTAGAACCCGTGACAAACAAATGTTAGTATTTTTTCTTATAATTTTTTATCATAAATAGCTTGGAAAAAATATATCTCTATTTTAAATAAATATATAACAAAAAATACTCAAAACAAAAACTTTTTTAAATAATCCTTATATGAATATTTGTTGTGAGTTACGGTTACATTCATCGACTCTAATTAACCGAGCAACTTTTTGAAGTTAGAAAAATAAATTTCGCGAAAAACGCATTTAAATATTCAGTTCTACATAAGAAGCAATGTTAATTATTTTATTAGAATGGTTATAACTTTGTTGATTATGAAACTTTTTTATTCTATCAGGTCCGAAAATATTCTTACAAATGTAGAGTTTCAAAATGAGTTATACATTTTTTTTTCCGATTTTTTGTTAAAAAATCAGTGTTATCAACATTAAGAAATTTCAACTGGCAGTTATCTTAATAACATATCTTTAAAAACGAGAGTCTAACTTTTAATGAAGAATTTTAAATTGAATATATAAGATTCCATAAATGTGATTTCATAAAACTTATATATTATTATTTATTTAAGAATATGCATACTCGTGCAGCAAATCTCATGTAAACCAGACCCGATTCAGACCAGATTTCCGTTGGCCAGGTAGGAATCGGGCGGAAAAACCTCACTAGATCCGGGCTCCGATTTGTATACCATTTTTTATACGATTCGGTCTAGAAATCTACGCCCGATTCCGACCCGATTTTCGGACGTTAATCCCCAGTAAAGAAAAATTATTCATTTCCTTCGCGTGTAATCTACAGGTATTAAATCTTTTTTAAACTAGATTTATTTATAGTAGTTATTATATGATTATTTGAAACAGAAATATAGAAATAATTATAAATTAAAAAAATGTATGGGTGATGCGGGGAATTGAACTGGCGATCTCGAGACTGCTGTGTTGATGCTCTAACTACTTGACAACATGGACCTGTTACTTGCGTAACTTAAAATCATATATTAATGTTACACGTTAAAGTTCACATTTATACTCTTATTATTCGTAGGTATTTATATAATATCTAATATCATTCTTTTTACGAGAAGATTTATATAATTAAAATAAGGAATAGTTATCAAGGAAATAAGAAATACTAACAGGATTCTTAACTTACCGATGCAATTTTTTGTATATATTTTTAATCTTTTCTTCTCTTTTATATTGATACAATAGAAGAGATATTTATCAAAAACATGTAAAGAAGTAACCTGATTCCAACCTTACCGGCGTTTAAGTTTTATAATTTTCAGTTAAAGGTTTTTATTAATTATTGTAGGAGAAGAATGGATTACAAAATTATAAGGTATAGTTAAATATTTTTATATTTTTTAATTTATTGTTCTCAAACAGTTAACAATAAAATTTCATAAAAATTTAGAAAATTTAATTTTTCAATTAATTCAAAATTTACCAAAAAAAAATTATTTATTCAAGTGGATGCCAGTTAACGATAGCAGATTCCTACTCTCCCACGGCATATTTTTTTACTATTTATTTATTTATTTATTTATTTATTTATTTATTTATTTATTTATTTATTTATTTATTTATTTATTTATTTATTTATTTATTTATTTATTTATTTATTTATTTATTTATTTATTTATTTATTTATTTATTTATTTATTTATTTATTTATTTATTTATTTATTTATTTATTTATTTATTTATTTATTTATTTATTTATTTATTTATTTATTTATTTATTTATTTATTTATTTATTTATTTATTTATTTATTTATTTATTTATTTATTTATTTATTTATTTATTTATTTATTTATTTATTTATTTATTTATTTATTTATTTATTTATTTATTTATTTATTTATTTATTTATTTATTTATTTATTTATTTATTTATTTATTTATTTATTTATTTATTTATTTATTTATTTATTTATTTATTTATTTATTTATTTATTTATTTATTTATTTATTTATTTAAATAATAATAATTTGATTAACATAAAACTAAACATTTCCCTTTTCGATTGAGAACAATAAATATTAAGTAATATTATAAGTCCCAAAAAAGTACCTATCTTTTTTTTAAGGAAATACAAAAGCAATTACGTATTTTAGAATATAGATAAGTTTTGTTGAAATCTATTTTATTCCGAATGTCGAAAACTTACTTAGACAAGGACATAAATATTCGACGGTCACTTAATAATTTTAATTGAACACAGTATAAATGTGTTGGTATTTAAGAACTTTACAAGTACTTATGAATGATTTATTTATAGTTGAAGAATATATAAGGAGATGCGATAAACTTTTTTGATAATGGAAGTGAACAGTAAATTACATAGAAGAGAGTCCACTTACTTTGCCATGAATTTTTTTAAACTTGTTCTGGTGCAGATCCTATACATACAAACGATATCGAAAGTCAAGTATCTGTACTGGTCTAAGTCTTTTTGTGGTTAAGCTTATCCAAGAAAGTTTTAAAAGAAAGCAAACGAAAAGCTTTATCTGAATTTTTTTCCGGAGAATAATCGAAGTGTAGCGCGCTTTGTCAGCTGTAAAAATGATTGGTACAGTTTTCCAGTATTGCAAGCGTTTAATCTTGTATTACAGAATATAAAGTAGATAACTTTTGTAATTTTCTAGTTCAATCGCTTTATTCAAAATACTTCATTCTTTTTAATTTACAATAGCACAGTTTCTTAAATAATCATTTGTTCCAAAAATTATTAAGCGCTATAAACTCAAGTAGTCGGGTATATAGAACATTTTGTATATAGTATCAGCATTTTGATTAATAACATTCAAATTCTAAAAGAAATACCGTCTATATAAGATCATTCTGTTCAAATTATAGCCATCTACCTAATAATCGAGGTTTTTAATACCGCTTTATAATAATTATTATTCATTCCCTATCTTACTATGACAAATGCGTGGTCACTCGACTAAACTAACGTTCAGAATTATGAAAACACTACACACGCAGTACAGTGGTTGCAAATACGAAGATAAACAGTAAGTTCGTTTGAGTTGCAAATAATGATCCGCTGCTTATAACACTATTTGCGCTCGGCATCTTAGCGACGATTGCATTCCAACTAAACAGCAATATCCGCCATTACACATAATTACGAGCATTTGGTTCCATCTCTCCACTCTCCTCTTCTCCCTTCTCCTAGCCTTATAACACATCCCCACCCGCAAGATCTCGCGCGCGCGGGGGCAATCCATCACGACGGCAAATGAAATCTTAATTATCGGCTTGCTATCGGCCAATCTGCATAAATTAGTTGCAGCGCTGCGCAGCGATCGCGAAGCCGCCCGTAAGTAGAAGACCTTCCTCTCTCTCTCTCTCTCTCACTCTCTCTCTCACTCTCTCTCTCTCACTCTCTCTCTCTCTTACTCTCTCTCTCTCACTCTCTCTCTCTCTCTCTCTCACTCTCTCTCTCTCTCTCTCTCTCTCTCTTTCTGTCTCTCTCTCTCTCCCTGTTTCTCTCCCTCCCTATCTCTCTCCCTCCTACTTTTTCTTCTGAAGGTGTATATGACAATACATTTCTAATCGTATAGGATTGGCCGGGGTGAGATGAATAAAATATTATTATATTATATATATTATATTTTTCTTTATAAGGATCTGTATTATTGACCTCTCTGTTTTAAACAATTATTTGAGATTAAACAAATTTTTTTGAAAAAAGCGGTATACTTTTTCGTCTGAATTTGTATTAGCATTGTCTGATTAAAATTTCAAAGATTCCGTTATTACTTGCAACCATAAAACAGTTTTAAACATTTTTTATGGTAAGTAATGCGTATGCGACCCTTTCACATCACCTTAAGTTAAAAAAATTATTACAAAAAGAACATTAGACTTTTTTATCTTTTTGATTTTAACGGGAAAATTATTTTTTGCTGTTGTTTTAAACCAAGTGCAATTTGTAGCTCAATAGTTGAAGAACATAAATACATGGCACTAATTCACTTATTGTTAATAAATTCCCAGATGCTTAGCATGCAAGTAAACTGTCCATCTCGCTCTGGTCCATCATCGCTTGAAAATGGCGGATAGATAGAGAACGCGAGACAGAATGAAGGAGAACAGAGAAAAGGAAAAAAGAAACGAGATCGAAACTACAATTCTGGCGTCGGTACTCACATGATATTATGAACGTATAACGCGGCACGTTGGCCGCTCGCGAGGCTAGCGTTATTAATATCAAGCCGAACCTTAAGCACCTTGTTATAAGTCGCATTTATTATGGGTAGATTTAATAAGTGGTGTGTAGTGTACGTATATGCTTTACTCAGAGTCCAGCGAGATTACAGTATTCATGCACACTAAATTTGTTTATACGCGTTATGTAAATATAATTATTTACGACGCAGGTGGAGATAAACAGCGATTATTTATTATTTGCATAATTTTAAGCGAGGAATTAGGATAATGGGTAAGGTTGGTGAGGATGGTATTTAAATACAGAGGAGAGTGTATTATCGTAATTATTGTGTTATGGACAAAATTGTTTAATTACTACTTTATTCGAATTCCATATACCTTATAAATAGTAACATACCAGTATGAAAACGGTTCCTGATGATTAGAACTCGATTTCTTATCATATATTCAAATAAATTGTTGTTTTTAATTTATTATATTTTCTATTATATAAGAAATACCAATAAACTAATTGAAAACTTAGGGGAAAGAAAGCTAGTTTTCATAGATATCTATAATAGTATGCAAAATAATTAATTTTGGGCTCAGTTCAATTGAGTAACTGCAGAAAATACAATTTACTTTAAAAAAAGAAGTAACGAGAGTACTAATATTTTGATTATTTAAAAAGTGTGTACTCAAATAATATCGAAGACGTGTTTTCTGCTTTTAATTATATTTTTTTCAGATTATTTAATTAATTTAAGGGGGCCTCGGTTAAACCCAAAGAAAGAATTCTTTTTGTGAGTTCGGGAAACTTTCTATGTTAAAAACAAACATTCTAAAAATATTTGTGCTATATATACTTAGTAACATCTTACATTTTACCGTTGTAAAACCTAAAAATCTTGATCCTACACGTCACAATAAATCACTATTTTCAATACCATATTTATTAAAGTTACTGTGTTCCTCATACGAATGCAGGTGATATGATGAATATTTAATATCTTGTTTAGTAAGCTCTAAAGTAGTTTTCAATCACTGAATCTAATTATAATTTGTATATTTTGAGTGTCCCACTACTGCTCCCTCGCAAAAATATGGGACCAAAATTTGGATACCTAATTGTACAGAAAATAATTATTGTTTTCACTAAATATAACTTTAATCACATACATGAGCGTGTCATCTATTGATAAAAACATTATTTTGATACTGGTAGAGTAAAATATTTCTTTTGAATGCAAAACTCAATTCTCGCAATTCAGTCAAATCTGCACAATTAAGTAGCGTCATTTGTTACTCTCGGATCCTGTTCAGAAAACATTTTTAGTAAAAGCGTTGAATATAATTTCTGTCGTAGATTTGGAATAATTTATGTTCATTTGAATCGTTGATACCCTAGACAATAAATAAACATGATTGCTATAATGTTTTATGGCTGTATTTTTTATGAAAACAGTAATTTTTCGTCCATGTCCCACTATAGGTCCCGATTATTTATTTGTCCAGGTACTGGTGCTTTTACCTTATAATCCGAAGAGCAGCTTCAAGTTTAAGGTAGGACTCTGGTAATTTTTTGCCCAAAATTCAAAAATTTTTTTTAACATTTTTTAATTTTCGTAATTTTAAGAATGTATTGAAACCTATCAGATGTCAAAACATAATGTTTTAACAAAGTTATACGTATTTAAGTAAAACAATTTACATTGGATAATATACAAAATTGAAACTTTAAACGTGTTTTCCTCGCAACTAATTTTCCTGTCTTTAATAAATTGCTTGCGCATGAGATTTTCAGGAATCTTTGTAAAACTTTAAGAAAATATACGTTATTATATGCAGAATATAAACTGTTGATAACATTAAAGTTTTTTTCTTCTTAACTCATTTTATCCATCAGTAATTATTAAAGAAACGTGATTTTTTAAGCATTTTCATAAGTCAAATGAAAACTAAAACTTGTTTTAAGAAAGTGGAAGACAATTTAAGAAATTCTGTCAACAATTTCTTTTGTTAACCAAACAAGGAAGTATAAAAGTCAATTTTTTTCAGAGCTTTTTCTCAAAATGCTATGCGCAAGTAACATTTTCGAAACTGGCCATTTTCGTTTAAAAAATCGTATTTTATCAATAACTCTGACAATAATCGATATCTTAAGCTGAAAGTTGATATAGAACCTCTTAATATCATTATACATAACCCTTTAAAATGTTAGCCCATAAGACTGAACAAGAAAGAAAGTTTGTCTTTTCACCATAGTCCTACCTTTATACTATTCGCTTCGAGCGTCCGCTTGGAGGGAATAAAACAATCGACCGAAGCGCCTATGGTGTCGAAAAAAGTCGTAGCTTATGGCAATTTTGTCCAATAGTATGCGAGCTTGGGCATAAAAAGAAGCGATCGAAGCGCCATGGTGGCGAAAAAGAGTCGGAGCTCATGGAAAATACATAAAACTAAAGATGGCGCCACCAGTTACGCTCGGAGCAAATAGTAATCACAATTTAATAGAATTCAGAATGATTTTATATGTAACAATCAAATAATGTAATAAATCAATTAGAAGAAGAATTATAAGTAACGCGGATTAAAAATTACAAGTAAAAAGCCCCAAAAACAACTATATTTTATCATCTTATGTTATGTTTATTATTGTTACATAAAATAATTTCATAATTAGCCTCAAATGTTATTTATCAATATCAAAAATTCCTACATCTATAAAATATATAAAACTAGATCCGATAATTACGAATGAGCAGTATCACCCAGAACTTAATGAAATCGACATCTGCCGATCCCCTATCAAATTATTTTCCCTCGTTCCGTTTAAGCTCGCGTATCAAGGACAGTCACGCCTCTTAATCCCCCCCCCGTCTAATTATTTTCCTCGTCTTGCGCGCTCGAAACGCCAGGCGCGTTCGCCAGTGCGAAAGACGTTTCCGCTCGTCGTATAGCCAAGAAACCGTATAGTACACAGGATGAGCAGCTCTCCCGTGGTCGTGAGTCGATGCGAGGCGCGCTATAACAAGCTAAAACGAGCCAACGCAAAGCCATCGGTATGAATGGCGAATTGACTTGTCTTGCTAGACTTTGTTTGACCGTCTCTATGTTGGTGATGATAAAAAATGTTACGTATTATATGTAAGCATCGTAGTATTTTTATTGTATTATATCTATTAACTTCATTAGCGGTATGACAGACCTTTACAATTAGTATAGTTTACAATCTTTAAGATACAGAAGTACTGAGGGCAGCAGTATTTAGAATTAACACATGGTACACTTGCTTGTCGTTGAATAAGGGTAAAAACGTACATCTTTTAACAAAGACGAATTAAAGAATGTTTAATACAAATAATTACAAGTTGTTTAAGTTTTTAATTAATCAATCTAAATTGATTACAGTATATAGCTCCCCAAATGGTAAAATATGTTTATTCTTAAGTTTAGAACATCTACAGTATTTACATTTAGCTATTGGATGCTCTGTTACTCAATTTATAATGTTCTAGTTGTAAAAATAAATTTTGGATCATATAATACAGTGCGTCTCATAACTATAGAAACATAAGAAACTTTCACGTTTAAATGTGTCTATTATACATTTTTTAAAGAAACCTGTAACTCTGGAAGCAAAAATCCGATGATAATTTTACAAGAAGCAAATGAAATGAAAATGTAGTCTCTTTAAAACATTTCTAGAATATTTATTTCACATCAACATTAAAGAAGTTATCATTACTTCATAAGTATAGAAACACTTTCATTTTTTAGACTTATTTAAATCAATGTAAATTTTTTATCTAGTTTTTAAATCTTGTTTAAACCTTCCGTGAATTTGTCATAAGTTAATGTAGAAAATAAATTCTGGTAACGTTTTAAAGAGCATACATGTTCATTTCATTTGCTTTATGTAAAATTATCCTGGGATTTTTGCTTCCAAAGTTACAGTTTCTCTTAAAAAAGGTATAATACACACATTTAAACGAGTTTTTATAATTATGAGACCCACTGTATAAACCAACATAAATGAATGTTTAATGTACATTTTGAAATGTATAAGACTGAACACTCAGTGATGTATAGATTATCTGACTGAAATATACACATTTTGGATAAAATATAAAATGCATTATAGAATACGTGGTATATATATATTATGATTATGTACACAATTTTTGTTTTAAAGAAGGAAATGCACAAATTTTATTGGACTATACAGTCTTGTTTGTAAACTCTTAAGATTTTTGAAATACTAAAAACTTTTAAGAAAACTAAACGAAACTTTTATTAAACTTTTACTAAATTTGTTGGTTAATAAAATTATAAAAGTTTTACGTTTTATGATATTGCTGAAAATTCGTGAAAATATAAATATTCTCTTAAGGCTAGTGTGTATATTTATATGTACGCCCGATAGAACAAATATCCAATAAAACTATTTTAAAATTGTCCAATGAGTTTAGCAAAAACAAGCATTCGATCCAATAAAGTTGCAGTATTTAAAAAAGAAGAGGTGCGACAATATTATTTCAAACAATTCTATTTTTCAAAATAATTATTCAAAAATGTTTTCACACATTCTCCTCCTATATATATACATACAAAACATAATAAGCGAAATAAAAAGAATATTGTTTAATAATTTCAGTACCTCTGTACCTTCAACAAAAGAAATAACAAAATAAAATATTTATCAATCTATCTATCAATCTACAGAGCCCCGACGCCTGACCGAGACGCTGCTGGAATGGCAAACGCAGCCGGGCTTGGTGCAGGTTCAGGGTCGGGGTCGCCGCCGACAGTTGACGCGCCAACACCAGCACCATGAGCACCAGCAGCAACACCTGCACCAGCAGCAGCAGCAGCAGCAGCAGCAGCAGTCACGAGACCATTGGCAGCGGTCCAAGAGGTCGGTGAGCCGGGCCCGGCACGTGGAGGCGCTCGTCGTCGCCGACACGACGATGATGGCCTTTCACCAGGACGGCGACGTCGAGACCTATCTCCTGACCATCATGAACATGGTGTCGGCCCTCTACCTCGACCCGACCATCGGCAATTTCATCAACGTCGTTGTCGTGCGGATAATTCTGATGGAGGAGGACGAGGCCGAGGTAGGGGTTATAACGTCGAGCAGACAGGGAGAGAGAGAGAGAGGGAGGGAGGGAGAGAGCGACTCCTCTTTTCATCAAGCTGATGCGATTACCCTGTAATTGATTCGAGAGGAGAGAAGGAGGCAGGGGAAGAGACGGGGAGCTCTCCCGTGGCGCGAGACTGGAGAGAGCTGCTTATTTCACTTTTAAATTTATACCGTGAGACCTCTGCCTCAAAGGATGAAGGGTGTATCGCTGTATAAAGGGGGGGGGGGTAGATTTTATGATGCGCGTATAAAGTATTTGTTTCGAGATAGAATGCTTAAATTTACTGGTAACAGGCTTGTAAGCTTTGTTGGGAATTGTTGTATTATAGAAATTCAAAATTTATACATTTTGAATATCTGTATATTAATATGTTCACGATCAAGCAATGTTAAAATATATTATTTCAGTATTTTAGTCGCGTAGTAATAGCGTAGTTATTCGGAAAAGATATATTTAAATGAAAACTTCTTCATTTTTTAATCTGAAAGATATAGTCTATCACTTGGAATAATACATTTTTCTATAATGAATAAAGAGCTCGTAGATATTATTCAAAGGTAATATTAGCAACCTCCACGAGCTAAGAAATTTGTAAACGGGGGTGAATTTAAATTTTCTTAGCTAGCTCGTAAAAGTATCTGGAGTATTTATTTGTTAATATTTATTTATAAATAGCTATACCTATAGCTAATTATTAAAATACGTTAATGATAGAATTCTGATGTTTTTTGGCCAATATATCAATTTTTTTATTATATTTTCTAAAACTTCATAATAATAGAAATGTTTTGTCAGAATAGAAATAATAGAAAGATCTGTCAAATTTTAAAACCCGATAATTGAACAAAATGATATTCGATCAAGTAATACAATTTATATTAGATAGCATGACAAATTAGAAATTCATTTTTATAACTTTAAGAAGTTACTTTCGCAAGAGCTTCTAATCTGAATTTTGACATTTTGATAACCGATAATTTTCGTTTAAAAATTGTTTTTTTTTCTAGTTAAATTTTGGTACGGAACCTTTTAATATTCTTTATTCGAATTTTAAATTTTAGCTTGATAAGCTTTAAGACAATAAAGTTTTTCATTTTACCATAATTCTACGTTAAGTGACTCATTGATAGTTAATCTTTCAGATTTTACACAATATCAGACTTATTTTTGTAGTCCGACATTCTATTTTCAGCAGGGACTGAATATCACTGTAAACGCCGACAAAACACTATACAATTTCTGCAAGTGGCAGCAGAAATTGAATCCTCCAGATGATTCTCATCCGAACCATCACGACGTCGCTATTCTAGTCACTAGGGAGGACATCTGCTCCAGGGCAAATACCCCCTGCAGCACTTTAGGTGTGGCTCACGTTGCAGGTATGTGCCAGCCTGATCGCAGTTGCAGCGTCAACGAGGACAATGGGATTACCCTTGCTCATACTATCACCCACGAACTGGGTCATAAGTAAGTTTGTATTTCAAAACTTTTATTTAATTAAATAATTACTCAATTATTATTCGTTTACTATTAATTAATTTTTCTTTCTTGACATACTTTTCATGTGCATTGCTTATTATATGTAGGGGTAGTTAAATATTCAGAAAGATAAAATTGCATAAAAATAAAATTAGGAAAGATATTTTATGGAAAATGGAAAATTCTGAAAAGTTAAATTTGGAATGAAAAAATTCAGAAAATATTAGTATTGAATATAGAAATATTGAAACGCTAAAGTATAGAAAAAAATCGTAAGGGTAAAAATATGGAAAATAAAAATTTATACAGCCAACATATTGAAATCAATAATTTTATAGACTAAAATATTGAAAATTGTCTTTCCGATTTTTACTTTTATGCAATTTTATCTTTCTAAATATTTAACTACCCCCCTTATTATTTAGGTAGTAAAAATATAAAATGTCAATGAAGCTATGGATGACTACCCAAGAATCTATTTTTAAATTTATCATGAATATTTGCACATCTATATTTTTATAAAAGTAAAGGATTGTGCTTGATTAACCTTCATCTAAAGTATAGAAATTTATGAAGAATGTTGGAAATTACGTCAAACTTAGTTCTATAACTTTATTTTAAATTTTTCTAATGACGCAATAATGAAATTACATGGATAATTCAATTATATCAAATATTAAATTTTGCAGCTTTGGCATGTATCACGATACAGAGAAAATCGGATGCAGCAAAAGGGACGGAGACAAATTACACGTAATGACACCGACATTCGAGGCTGATACCGTTGGCGTTGCCTGGTCCAGATGTTCAAGGAGGGACATCACGAATTTCTTAGAGTACGTCGCAGCGCGTTTGGTACATACTAATGTCATTGAGTCAATTTCGTTCAATATATATGCTATAAAATATGGTCAATATGAATTAATTCGAACTTAGTAAAAAATATCAAGAGTTCAACTTTGGCAGAGTATGTAGTTTATTCCTGTTAATGATTTCTCTTTGCGCAAAAATAACATATCATTCAAATAGTGACGCTAAAATAAAGCTTTCTTTTCTTATTAATTTAAAATTCTCGTGAAAATAGCATTTAAGAAAGTTTAAAACTGAATTCTTGTTTTCATAAAAAATCTATTTTCAATGGAAATATATCCAAATAATATAACAGAAAGCAATCGACATCGTGGACGATTTACTGAAAATCAAGAGTAGTAGAATGTGCGAAGCAAATATCGACGAATATATGAGTTGTGTGCTGGCAATACTTCGCCGCATGGTATACCTGTGCTCTTTGATATGATTCAAAATTATATTTGTCCAAATATATATTGAACTTGTATTTAAAATTAATAGTTTAAAAGATTTAATATAAATATAACTATACTTTTCATGTCTTGTTTAATTTATTATTTCATAAATTATAATTATGATTCATTTAAAATTTAATTTTTATTATATTTAATCATGTTTCAGTCAGGGTAAAGGAGAATGTCTTGAAGATGAGCCTGCCGATAATGACTATGCTTATCCAGATTTACCGCCGGGAGCGATGTACAATGCCGAACACCAATGTAGACTTCAATTCGCAGTTAGAGAAGCATCCGTTTGTTCACCCCTAGAAGAGGTACAATTATCAGTTTAATAGTAACACGAGTAATAAATTATCTTACAAATTTTATTTTTATTATAAATATTTGATTGTTGATAATTATATCAGCATGGAACTAAAAACTAGCAGAACTATATCGTTCATTGCAAGTATAAATTTTGAATTTCAATCTTGTAGAACTGAAACAAACTAATGTAAAATTTGTTATAGTTTTTGACACCATGGGTATAATAAATGATCAATTAATCTTAAATATAATTGATTTAAATTACTTGTTTATAGATTTGTTCTAAATTATGGTGTGTGGTGGATGGGGTTTGCACTACAATGTTACATCCAGCAGCACCTGGAACTCATTGCGGAAAACACATGGTTCGTTTATTACAGCATTATCTAATAAATAGATTATCTAGTTTCAGTCTGACACAGTATTTTGAAAATGTGAACTAAATGATTAGATTAAAGTTTTCATTAGTATTACATTTCACTCAAAAGCTATGACACATTCTAACTTTGAACCTACTCAAGCTTTTAATATGAGTAATTTTCAAATTCAACCAGCCATTTTGATTAAAATATGTATATTTTGATTGATTTGTGTGACAAATTTATCCTAATTATTAGAAAACTATTTCAGAAGTATTTTAATAATTATGGAAATTGAAAATTTAAATTTACCAGCATAAATTCACTTATTACATATAATCTGAATTATTACGATTTTTAAGGTTTTCTTCTTTTCTGTACCTATCTCATGATCCATGAGATTATTATTGACTTGAATGTATGTTTCTATATTGTAATAATTAGAACAATAAATAATTGATAGTGATCTATCATTCGGAATTTATCTTACGAGAATTTAAGGTTCGCGTAATAAATAAAGTAAAGCATTTCTCTCTAGTTTAAAAAAAATAAAGGAAAGATTTTAAGTGTACGCACATAATCTAGAGACATACACCACAAATCTAAGTTTGCGACGCCAAATTTACACTTAAATGTATCTAAAGTTGGCGACAAGCAAATACACACTTGAGATTTGTAGTGTACATTTTATATTTTACCAAAAAGTTCAATACCTTTGTAGACTGCAATTGGTGCGACTTGCAGATGTCACTGATATTAGCAGAAGAAATGATTATTAATGATAGTTATTATAAATAGGTATTATTATTATAATTTTATTATTTATATTATTTAAAAGTATAATAAAAATTGTAATAAATTGATAAAATCGTATAATAAAGACAGTGCTGCACAGTCACATTTACGTTCTTTGTGAACAGAAAGCATTTTAAAACGCGGAGTCGGATTATGCACATGGAGAGTTACTGATACCTAAAAATGAACTTCAGCACTCATAGTTTGCTTTGATAGATCCCTCTTCACAAATTACGACCTACTTTACTCTGAATTTACGCTAATTTACTGAAAAGCGGTATATTTTTTAACATAACTCTGCTTGGATTCGTTATAGAAAAATATGGTTCATAAGAATGTAAAAGTAGATAAAAAGAGATTAGATTAAGCACTATGCATAAGTTCTCAACGTCTCTATCCCCAACGTTCCACGCATTTTATGCAGATTTTTTTGTACGATTTTCTGCCGAATCTTTAGTAAGATTTTCTGTACAATTTTTAGTTTATAAATTAAATCTTGTAGGTATTTCTGCACACTTTTTCAGAAGGTTTTTACACTTTTTACGTAAGACTACATAGTTATCTACATACAGTAGTTCCTTAAGCAAAAATTTGCATAATTTTTTACAGGATTCTCTGCAGAAAATTCTGCAGAGTTCCGTGCAAGCTTTTAGAACCTGCAGAATTTTCTGTAGATTTTTTGTCAGATTCTGTTGCATGTTCTTTTCTTACAAGGTAGTCTGCAGAAATATATTTGTTGGAAATATTTTGTTGGAAACGTTTAAAAAGACATTAAATCCGCTACTTGCACCGCTACTCACCGATGCAAGTAGGAAATTTGACGTTTTTTCTCTTTCAATAAGAAATACCTAAATTCAATTTAAAATTAATTTCTGCAACTGAATCTTCCGTCGAAACCCGTGCAGAAGCCTGGAATTTCGAAAACCTCTGCTGAAAGTCACGCAGAAAATTCCTGCGGATCTTTTACAAATCTTTTTCAAACGCTCTCTGTTTTTTTTTCCTCCGTGAGGGGTATCTCGGGCCTGTTACATACAGTAACCCGTATGTACCCACTACCAAGTTGCGTACACTAGAATTAGGATTGAAGCGACATCTAGATACCAGAAAAGATACTAAAAGCGAGGATTGGTAAAGACCCGCCAGAATCAAACCACTATAAGATAGTCCTTCTTCGGGATGATCTGCTCCATTCCATTATCCCTTCTTGAATCAATTAATCGGCTTCTGAATGAATTAGATGAAAATGGCACTATTTTTAATAACTAAATATAATATAGATAGCTGCAAAGCCTTGGTTAGACTAGTTCTATAATATCACATTTCACTATGTATATTAAAAGGGGTATAGTATCTACAGATCTACTTTACAAAAGCGCTCTCTGTTGAACAGTGGTGCCAGAACCAGGAGTGCGTGCCGATCGTCGACAGGCCCAGCCAGATAGACGGGGGCTGGGGCGAGTGGGCCACCTGGAGCGCGTGCTCGCGCAGCTGCGGGGCCGGCGTCTCCATCGTCGAGCGCAAGTGCGACCATCCGGAGCCCGCACACGGCGGCAAGTTCTGCATCGGCAAGCGCCGGCGCTACAAGATCTGCAACACCCAGGCCTGTCCCGAGGACGCGCCCAGCTTTCGCAGCGTCCAGTGCAGCAACTACAACGGCAAGGAGTACAAGGGCAAGAACTACACCTGGCTGCCCTACTTCGATCAGAGTGAGAATCTACTCGCCGATACGTATTTTCTCGTATATGATTGCGCGATTTGGTGATATTGCGGAGAAAGAGTATGGGTGCACTGACAAGGGGGGACCGCGAAGTTTAAATCACAGGTTCTGATGAAACTTTGCGAATTAACTTTTGCACAGTTCATACGGCGTATTTCATTAACGTGAATAGTATATGTATATTATATATTATTATTATTATTAGTCTTAAAAATCAGCAGTTTATTATTTTTTACAAAAAAGAAAGCAGATAGGGTACGATTTTTAGAAAAATTTGTGAAACATTTTTTGGATTTTTGATTTGTTGATAAATTATGCACCTATTAGGATAGTTTTGAGACATGTTGACAGACTTAATGTTTTTTATTTCGGTCTTAAAATTTTCCGTGTAATAAGACCTTTAAAATGAGCCCTGGCAGACGATACGTCGAGATTCGTAACAAAAGTTATGCGATCAACGTAATTGTGTATCGGGGTTGAATCAGAGTAAAAGAGCCAGTAATAATGCCCGAATATAAGTAAATATATACATAAATAAAATAAAAAATATATATTTAGAAATCAATAAATTTGTTCATATTATAAATTAATTACTGTTTATAAATACAGATTATTAATACGTATTTAATTAAATTAATTTAATTGTGATATAGGTGAAGAAAGTTTGACTTTGCTTACTAAAAAGTTTGGCAGTAGTAACCTTCCTAATTTTTAGTGTACATTTTATTGAAAATATCCATATGAATAACCTTCGCGAATCGATAAATGCATTTCTAAATTAATTTTTATATGCACATCGACGTAGCTTTACGTATAAACCGTTTTACTATCTGGACGATACAACCCCATAAAAGCATATGCCGCGTCAATAAAAAGCTTTTTTAAGAAATTGTGGATCGAAAGAATGGATTTTTATGAAAATTGTATTCATTTGATACATTAGAAACATCTTAAGTATTATGATATGTTTATTTATTGTTTACAATAGGGCCAAAAGTTCTTTTTACTTTTTTACACATATATACGCTGCTAATCCATTTAGAAAACACGCGACATTTTTCGTTAACATTGTTGTCACACGATTCACTGCCCGATAAGCAAGATTAATAATCCGACAGATATAAATACGTTTAGTCGCGATAAGATAACAATTTCCAATTTGCATCTCACTCTTTTTCTTTTTTTTTCTCACTCTCTCTTTACAAACAGCCGAGCCTTGCGAACTCTACTGCACGGACACGGAAGAGAGCGTGATCGTACCGTGGGGCGAAGCCGCACTTGATGGAACACCTTGTAACGTCGGCACAAGAGACATGTGCATCGCTGGCATATGCAGGGTAAATTACACGTCTGTACCTATAGTGCTAATAATCGTTTCATTTTGTCCTGTTTTTCTTTTCTCGTTTGTACAGCAGTTTTGCGCATTTTGCAAGGTGATTTACTTTTTTGACGGGGCGCCACGATCTCATGATTTTCACGTCGACGTCTCGCGCTTTGCCTTATTTCGCAGTAATGTAACTGATAATTTATATTTGTGAGCTTCTCTAAGTTATATTCGCGGGAAATGAAATCTCGTTTTCTTTACGAATATTTACATAATTCAAATTGGGTAAATTAATTATTGAATCGGAAATCTGATTTATGGGTAATATTCCGGTGTGCACGCGAAACCGCTAGAATCATACATATGTAAACTTATCGAATTGTATATGCCACTACATTTTACAATTTAGTACACGAAGTAACCTTGCACATACAAATTTAGTCGCTTGCGAAATGTGCGAATTGAAAATTTTTATTTCATTACTGTACCAGAAAATTCTAACTTGGTTAATAAAAACATAAATCATGATTTTCCTGTCCAACAATAAATCATTGATCATCTTCATTAGAAATATCCACTATCGTATAGCTTCATGAATTTTATTCATCAATAAATTTAATTTCTTGTTCTTTTCATTACTTGCCAATCAATTATAACTATAATTGAAAAAATTCAATTTATGATGATGAAAACGTTACAGTAGCTTGAGTTTGAAATTCATCAATAGATTATGATAATCCTTGTATTTAATATTTTTCGTTTGAAAGCGTATTGTCTTATTTCTATTAATATTACAGCTATATCAATAAAACCTCTCTATATCTCCCGTCTAATAATCCATTCAAACAATCGCTTTCTGTCATAAACATCTCCTCGCTCACGGAAAAATAAAAAAGAAAATCACATTTCCCGCGATACACGACAAGATCTACAAGATGACAAAACCCGATTCGTTTTGATCGATTTCGCGCTACACGTGAGCACAAGCGATCCGTCATAGTGTCTCGCCGTAACTGCGTTCTGACCATAGGCAGCAATGAAAAAAGAAAATGAACAATTGCAGAAAGTCGGCTGCGACTGGACGGTGGACTCGGAGGCGACGGAGGATCGATGCGGCGTGTGCCACGGCGACGGCACGCAGTGCGTCACGATACGCGGCCTGTACGACAGGAACGAGGGCCCAGGCTACAGGGAGGTCATCGTCATACCCGAGGGCTCGCGTAACATCAAGATCGAGGAGGTGGGCAACAGCAAGAACTACATCGGCATTGGCCGGCCCAACGCCGACGAGTACTTCCTGAACGGAAAACGGTACGTAGAGCCGGGATTAACTATGCGCGCTTTTGTGATGGATGTTGGATGTTTTTATTGGTGACTAATTTTCTTTGATGATTAACCAGAGACTGCACTAAAACGAATTTGCGTAGGGCTGTTTAGGTGTGTATCGAGGTGAGGGCACATCGAGTTTTGGAAGCTATGTAGGTTTTAATTTTGGAATTCGTACGTTTTTCGGTTTGCTTGTTGGATAAAAAAGTAAATTAGCTTACTAAATTTGAAGTGACTTCTTGCATAATTGTTAAAGTTGTATGCAATAAATTGCATTGAATTGCATTGAAAAGTAACCATATTACCAAAGGAACTTTCAAGTGTCCCGATGAACCAGCTTAAAAAAACTTTTAATCTTGTTTCAAGTCGAATGAAAAGGGCGTTTTCCTTTTAATTCCACGTGGTAAAAATAATATATTTTAAAAAGAAATAAAATTTATAAAATAATGCTTTTTTAAGTAATATCTCAAAAATCTCAGGCTTGCCTATTCAGAAACTTGACGCAAGATTATTTCGGGTTAATTAAAAAATAGCTTTTACGTTATAAAAAAGTCACATTTTTTTAAATATAAAAGAAAACATCTGTATTATACATGCATCAACTTAACTTAGTCATTATTTTGATTATTAGAAAAAAATCGATATGCCCTTATCTTAGAAAAATTGGAATCTTTCCTTATCAAAGTTTATAAACCATTTCCATACAGTATAAATATCCCAATTACCGACGGTCTATGTATCTCCAATTTTAATGCATTTAAAATAAAAAAAAATATTTCTATCATTATCTGTATCATCTTGACTTATCCATTACTTTAATTATTATTAAAAGAATCAATTTACCCTTATCTTTAACAAATTTGTATCTTTTCTTGTTAAAGTTTATACACCATTTTCATACAGTATAAATGTCCCAATTACTGACGGTCTTTATATTTCTAATTTTATTGTATTGAAATATTTTTCTATACCTGTGTTCGCTGAAGTTTTCTGTTAATAATAAGCTAAATACATGCGAGATAATTACATACAAATATAAACTTAGTATTAGTAACATATATGAACCCAATTCTGTGGTGCACCTACTGATCAGGATTCTGTTAGTGATATCATAATGAAAAATAAACTCTTAATTTTATTTGTTGGGGCCTACGGTGGCTCAGTCGGTAGAGTGTCGGATTCCCACGCCGGTGACCCGACGCCGGGTTCGATTCCTAGTCTCTGCCAATTGATACAAACACCTCTGTAAAAATTGCATGTGCTTTGTTTACAAACACACCACAGTCCTCCGTGGTCGATTAGGACCATACGAGAGTACAAATATTGCGACGTTAAAAGAAATTAAAAAAATTATGTGTCAAATATTAAGAATACAGCGACTTCTCCAATATATCAGTAGTTACATGTCAGTACAGCATTTAGTACAGTATTTTGAAAATGTCAGTAATAGAAGTATTCACTTTTTCAGTAATAAAATATGTCACATTTACCCTTAAGCTGTTAGTAGTGGGGACACTTAACCGATACATAAAAGGGATATAATTGAAAATGAATTTCATATTATTTATATACTCTTCATTTTTATTTCAGTATATCCTCTTTCTAAGTAAATCGATGGTTTACAATTTAACAATTTAACACCTTAAAATACAAAGACTAAGAGAATGATTTTTACATATTCTATATATACCTAGTTAATAACTATCAACAAATTAAAGTTAATCTAGTAGAAGCTTCAGTAAAATTATTCGATTCTATCATAAGAATAACATATTATTTCGGCTTATTAACATATATATATATAACTAATTCAAATTGTTTACTGCGCCTTCATATCATCATTGAACTACTAACGTTTTGAACCTCAAACTTGAAGTAGCAAAAGCTTAAAAATAAATTGTTTATAAAGTATAAAGATCACACATCACTTCCATATTTCTTTGTATAAAAATATTTTTTTGCAGAGATGAGACTGTTTTGTCGCAAATGTAAGTCCTCGCGATTCATTAGCATTCACAATTCAAAATCATTAAATGCATTGTAATCGAAATGAGTCCTTCTCCCGCTGCGAGAGAATAATTTCTATCTTAAAACTGCATTGAAAGATGAAGTAAACAGCAAAAGTAGAAAAAAAACAAAAAATCTCACGCAAGTATTTAATCTTCTTCGGACAGGCAGATCACCTTGGCCGGCGAGTACCAAGTCGCTGGCACGCCGGCTCTTTATGAACGCGATCGCGACAAGGAGAAAGTCAGAATACCAGGACCGATCAAAGAAGACATCGCCGTATACGTTAGTAGATATACATTATATATCTTACCGATTGCTCGATGTACTTTTGCAGAACGAGGAAATCTATAAAGATTTATTGCTTTTCAGACCGTCGAAAGATTTATTGCACAAGTTTCTGCACTATTTTGCGCTTTGTTCTCGTGTTAAACACTAGTAGAGTATTCTTGAACTATGTGAATACTTTGAAAAGAATGCGCGATTGCATAACAAATTTAAAGGGCAGTAAAACGATGCAGTTACTTTTCACGTGAATAACATTTACAAGTATCATCATAAATGAAGTCATAAACTTACATAATAATCTTACATTTAATTGATAGAATATGAATATTTATTAGTCATTTCGATGTGAGTTATCATATAAATTTTGTTGATGTTTCAGTTTAATGCTGAATAAATATAACTATAAAATTATAATACTATTGTTAATGTTGCTTATAAACATATGTATAACAAAATTAAATTTTTCAGTATCAGGAATTTTTTTTTGCAATACATAATATTTTTTGAAGAATATTGATTTTGATAAAGAATATTTCCTTTATTAATAACATTTGTTATTAACATTAAATTTTGATGGGCGTATTTTTCAATTAAAAACAAAATATTTAATTTCTTTTATTGTATTGTTTAGTTTATGCACTGTTTAGACACTGTCCTATACAAAGGACACAATAAAATATTGAGTAATAAAATATTACACGAAACTTAATTACCTTGACTGTTGTAAAGGCTTGCATAAGGGATTACTGCCCTAGTTATAATAACCATAGCAGGATAGTTAAAATGAATATATTTATAAATAAACACATATCTCTTAATATCGCACCACTATAAAAATACTATGACAACTTAAAATTCTATGTTTTTATAAAATCAAGCTAGTAACGTAAATTTTTCATGAAGTAAATTTCTTTTAGATGAATTTTATTATTGCACTAATAAAAGAGAATCGCTCTACTACCATTATAACCCTGAATATACTTTTGGGCGTTACCCTGATAATCGGTATAGCTCCTAGAGCAATACCGATTGCTGTGACAGCTTTGCGTATAAAGCTTGGGCGTTAAAATGTTTTTAAAGTATTTAGAAGTAAATATACGATTAATTTCTGCAATTGTCGTTAACAATATGTTGTTTAAATGTATAAAATTTATTTAAATTTTTTCCGACATTAGTTCATCAAACACAATGTAAAAGTTGTTATTTTTTAATAATTATTTTGGTTACTTGATAAAACCATAACCATAACAAAATACCCCTTGGCAACGCGGTGTTTATCAGAATTTCACATCTCTGAAGTATGATTGTAGCCACACACCGCACATTAATTTATTTGCAAAGAAAAATCTGTTCGGAAAATTCTAGCTATATCAGCTACAATATTATTATTCTATTCAATGAAACATAACCTATGAACAATTAAGAGTTTTTAATACTCACTAACTGTATATTTAAATATAAAAAGTACTTCAATATTCTATATTTATGATCTATTTAAGATTATTAATAAAAAATTATTTAAGAATGATGATGTAAAAACTTAATTTTATGATTTTTTTTTATATTTTCATTTTGTATTTTCATATATTAAAAGATTCTTTGATTATAAAACCAATTATAATCATATATTAGATGTATTAAATATTGTAATTAAAATAAAAATATATTATAATCGTCTCGCTTTTTCCAGCCTATATAGTGTAGTCTTAGCTACTACAGTATAGCTGTGGTAGCAATACTGAGTCATTGCTATGACATCCAAACTTTGTATTGATTGTTTGGCGAGAATCTAGTCGACTAAGCGGTTCTCTTCTTTCAGTGTGTATTATACTTTCTTAAGCTTTTAAAGCCAATTATTTGAAGGATATAAGGTACTTTAATTTTTATATGAGCTATTTTATGCACAAAAATCAAGTTAAAAAAATTCGAGTTGTCATAGTCTATAGTTCTGGAGGTACGATATTAAAGGTGAAATAGTGGAATTTCACTAATATACTAGTAAAAAGTATGCAATTATTTGAATTAGTGTTTTAGTTACAAAAATTGAATAGAAATATACTATATAAATCATTTAGCTTATTTCTTAAAAAAGAAATAGAGACGGAAAATAAATTATTAATTCATTTATTTAATTAACTTAGATAGTCAAAAATAGTACATCTATATTTTGAGATGAACCGAAATCATAAAATAATATGAACATTTCTTTATAAGTAACGTTATGTTAATATTGTTCTGATTGATATTTTTTGATAATTGTTTTATTGCAAAATACTAGATTAAATTGTCTGACTCACGTAATTGTATGTACATAACCCTAGTAAATAAATATTTATCACTTTTGGTTAATATTTCAGTATATTACATATCATCATAAATTGAGGAAAATTATTGTTTATTAGATTTTCCAATTATTTGCAATCCAATAATTGATACAGATTCAAACACGACTGAAAAAGAAATGTAAAATTAGTGAACTATTTGCAGTATGGTGTTTAGTTTACTTATTTCGTTTTAATTTATTCATACTCATGTTCAATTTTAACAAAAGGGACGTTAATGACATCTGGTTTTTAACTGAGAAAGGAATCTTAAATACCTCGAGAGTAACGGTTGTATTCGCTCAACTAAATCGACGCAAACGACCGTTCACATGCATTAGAATAACACACTTCACGAACGTTATCCGAAATCACAAACATACCGCATTAACGCACACCTTCAACCATCTACATTTCCAAAACCACAACTTCTCTATTCCTCCAGCTGATCTACCGTGGACACTACCGGAACTTCGGACTGCGCTACGAGTACACGGTGCCGAAGGCGGACGTAGGCCGGGCCCCGGAGTACTCCTGGGTTTTCTCCGACTGGACGCTGTGCACGGTGACGTGCGGCGGTGGCACCCAGACCTCGCATGCCCTCTGCAACGAGAGCAAGAGCGGCGTCGTCGAGGACAAGTTCTGCGACGGCGCGAAGAGGCCCGAGACCATCACCCGCGAGTGCAACACCAAGCCCTGCCCGGCCAGGTAACTATTATTGGCGTAGGCGCCGTTTGGTCGGCTGTGTCGTATCTAATGTGTCCAGCGTCATCTTTTAGGGCTCGCTTAGAAATTAATATGAAATTATTATGAAATTTGTAAAAGAAAGATTTGTCTAACCATACTCGGGATTTTCTACTTATTTTCGCTTTTTTATTTGAGACTTGGCTTTGAGGGGGGGGGGGGGGGAGTTAAACTAGTCTTACGGTGTATATTATGTATATCTACGAAAATCGGTGAAAATGTTTTACATGAGGACAGGAGGGGATCTAAAGTTTTTAAAAAAATCCTTACGTAATGTATGGACGGCCCCTAAATCTGCGGTCATCCTCTATTGGCATGACGATAGTTGAAATAATTGTACGTCAGTCTGTACATTTTGGAAACTTTTAACAAGTCTTTATCGAGTAGTCAACACCGAGGTTGGCTTATTTAACAGTAAATGAAACAATTAAAAAACAAAATCAGTCTTTATTATGACACAATAAAATACAGTATTACTTTATTATGATTTTCCACAGAAATCAACCCATAGTGTGTTTTGAAAACAAAAATACTAACCTATGCTAAGAATTACTAACGCTATAGCTTCAAATTCTCTCCTGATCATATTTCCTTATAAATGTTGCAAAAAACATTCCAAAATAATTTAAATATAAAAATATTACGTATCTCAGTTCTTAATACATACCGCTAGATGCCACCCCTCATAAGAAATAACTACCTTGAAAGTACCCTTCTGAGTAGAACTACTACTTCGAGAACTTTGAATTACAGTAATTTATTCTGATATTAGTAAATGAAGCTAACTTAAGACTTAAAAACAATGAATTATTACTATTATAATTTATTAAATATATATAAGATAAAATCAGATTTTTAATTTTCAATACAAAAATATGTTATATATCAATCAATGGCTTTGTATTTAAAAAACAATAATTAATAAACCAGAAAAAAAACGCGTATAGAGCAAATAATTTTTTTCAGTATTATTATTGGTCTATGATATAAATAAAATATTTATTATAAATTAAAATAATACACGTGATGATTTTACATGCGCACACACTCGCACATATATATATGGGGAACTCTCCCAAACCTTTAACCTATACGACTTGAGGTTTCAATCAGTTTTTTCTTATATTTTAACTGTATTAAACTGTTTCACATAGGCTTATGTTATTGTTTAAAGCTTAAGCTTATTGTTTATTACACTTTTATGTTTACTTTCTGTCATAAATAAATTAAATTTATCAATCAAATGTCTAAACTGTTACATCTCTCGTACGTCGTATTCCCGATTTCAATTATAGTTTCTCTAATAGTGTTTAAAATTTACGTGATAAAAATATAAAAAAAATTATTTCTTACTAAGAAATAATCAAAGAATAAGATAAAATTGATAATATTTTCATTTTATTCATAAACTCGGAGTTAAATACATTTGAAAATTGTCGTAGGTTTTTGGTGTCGTATCCACAACACGAAGAATAACTCAATAAATAGTAATTGAATCACCTTAAAAAGTATTTAATATGGGTGAAATACATCAACAGAATTATGTTGTATTATAATCCCTTTTTGTTATTTTAGTAAACATAATGCCCAAAATTTAAATAACACCTATGTGAGCAGATTAAAAAACGAACAAAAGAAATGTCGCATCCACAACGCACGTTCGTGCTATGAATATTAATTAAAATCGATGAAATAAATGATAAAAATATAGTATTCGATAAAATTTTGAGAAATAGCTTTGCATTATACCAAAAAACTAATATGTATTAATAAAGTAACAAATTTATATCGATTTGTTGCATCCACAACGCGCCGTTCGCAACGTGCCGCCCGCAACGCACGTTTGTTTAAACATCATAACTTATTATTGCAACTAGCAAAACTGAATAATACAAATACGAGAAAAAGTTTCTTTGGATTTAACAATCATGAGACCTGTTTTGAGTGAGGTAAAAGTGAGAAAGAAAAAAGAGTACGTAAAGCACAAACGAATAGCAGAGTTAAACAAAACGAAAAAAACGGAGGTAACAGAGAAAGAAATATAATGAAAAAAAGTGTTTTCATCGTCAAGAGGTAAAATTAATCAATTTAAACGTTCAAATTGTTAATTTCAATAAGCCAAATTTATAATTTAAATTTAATCAATGCATATAAATTTGAATTTATATTAAAATAATATTACATTTACGGTCTTTTTATTCTATAAACGAACTATAATAATATCCCTCAATTAAAGCATACAATTTTTGTTGTCCTGTAGGGAATATAATTCTTTGACCTCATTTGAATCTTCATCCGCCTCAAAGGATTTGTTATCTCCTATTAGATAGAGACTTTGAAATTATTCATTATACAATATTAAAATATTGCTGTATTTATTTACTAAACGTAAAAAATTTAAAGGAAAAATATGAGTTTTCATTAAATTTGCGTCGAATATATTTTTTTGTTCAAGAATTTTTTAAATAAAATTATTAATTAGATTAATTTTTTAGTTTATAGTTTTAGGAAAGATTTTATTAAGAGGTTATTTCAATACCAAAAGTTGTCGAACACTGTGGTGAGTAACTGTAATATTTGTAGTTTCATCTAAACGAAAAGTGATGATGTAATTTCAGAGTTTCCAACGGTAACTGCATATTCAAAACTTAGTTCGTCGGTTGACCGATACGGAGCGCTCTTTCATATTGGATAGCTCTCTAAATATTATATGTACGTACATACACGATAATTGTATTTAGCCAGATGTCTTTTAAAATAATAAAATCAAAACTATCCATTTTTTCTATTATCTTAACATTTAAAGTATATATTTGTATACTTATGGTAATTGACTTTTAATTTAGTTAATAAAGTAACATACATTTCATCCATATTTGGAAGATTTATTAAAACAACAGTCAAGTACGAGTTTATTTATTTTAAGGCAATGTTAACTCCTATCCCCCTATTTCGACAATTACGTGAGATAGTTTTTTCATTTTATTTTCAATTTTTAGAAAATTGAATGAAAAAAACGAGCTCCTACAATAATTGTCGGAACATATTACATTTACATTAATATGTTGTAAGTATTTAGAAGAATCTGACATCAAGCGAGAGGCGTACGCATCTAAATGATTAAAGTCAATTATGCATTTAATAAACTGTTTAGGCATTCAGCAGAATATCTAAAGTGATTTCAGCAATTTGATGAAGTTTATTTGAACCCTTTAGGTCACCATGTCCTTTTTAAAGGACATTAACACTTTTTTAACACTTTTTTATCTACAAAACCTATTTTAAATTTAATTCTTTAGCTTTAAACTATGATATTCATCTAGTATAACGTAAAAATAAGCTATTGGAACTTTGTATTTGTTAAAAAGAATTTAGTATAAAAAGTTATAGCTTTAAAATGGAAGAAATATTTCGAATTTGTTGAGTCTATGGTTGAAAAAAAATATTTACTTAATTTTCTTATATTTTCATAAAATTATATAATTGGATTCAATATGTGTTCTGGTGACTAAATACACGAATTAGAAGTTAAAAAATGGAATACTGTCCCGATGTAGTGGAATTATTCTTTTTCTTCATCTTGAAATCTCGCGCACATTAAATGATATCAAATCAAACCTTGCACAAAAATTCTAGTTTAAACATGTACTTCAAACTTACCAAAAACCTATACTTTATTCCGCGTATAAAAAGTCTTGACCGAAAAGGTTAAAACCTTAGAATATTGGCTATTTATAGAGTTGCAAAACGTACTTATTTAACACTCATTTATCGTTTGTATGTAAGAATTTTTATTTCCGGTTTAACTATAATGGCCACTGTATTGACCTGAAATGCGGGATAAAAGTGAAGTAATATTCTCTCTTTTAAATTTGCGGAAAATAAAGAAAATTAGCGGGAAATAAAGTTAATTTGCGAGAATTTAAGTATTTTATTTCCGACTTAACCGAAAAGGCCACTTTATGGACCTGAAAATTGGGTGGAAAGTGGCTCATGATTCCTTCTTATACTTTATTTCCCGCAAAGGAGGATGCCCACAGAATTATAATGTTTGAGCCGTTGAAGGGGAAAGTATAATACTAGTACCATTGTTTAGAGCTCACCAAAACATGAATTTAAAAAAAAGAGTTGACCTCCTTAATTATTGGAAAAGATGAGGGAAACGCGGTAAAAATTTGTAAAAATAAGTAGAAACTCCCGAATATGGTTATATTTTGTATATTGCTTAAAATAGGATAAATTCATAGATTATGAAAAGAAATTTCCATTTTACACTTTCTTGACAATAGGCATGCAAGTATAAAATGCAAACTGATTGCTCTTTGGGTATTTAATTATTTTAAAGAGAATCTATTGAACTCCACGATCTATAAACCCATATATACTACTCTAACGGACGAGGAGGATAAACTATCATAATACAGTGACCTATCCGAATTGAGGAAAGCGGAATGACAAAAGTCCGTTAGAGTAGTATATATGGGTTTATAGCTCGTGGAGTTCAATAGATTCTCTTTAAAATAATAAATCCATAGATATTATCTTTTTCAGCTTTCCCCGCATTTAAGGGTATTCATTTTTTTTATAAAATTCATTTCTAAACGAGCTTTAAACGATGGTGTTGGTCCCATCGTTCTCTCCAGGGAGCCGCTATGAGCATAATCCTATATTTTATTTACGCAGTTGCGGGAATAAAGTAAATTCTAAGTTTCTCTGGCTTTCTCTATTTTTCTTAAATTTTGAACTATCTATATTCTTTCTATATGAATATAAATTTTAAATAAAAGTCAATAAAGTGGCCACAGTTAAGTGGGAAATAAAGTTCTATATGCAACACGGGAATAAAGTTGACTATTCTTTCGGGTCTCACTTCGCTCGGGCAGTTAGCTCACCCTCGGGATTAATCCTCAACGTTATTAAAATAATTATTTCCCGTAATGCGGAAATGTGCACGAGATTAATTAAATACTATACTTTTATTCTATTATTTGAATAAACTTCACATTTCATCAGTAGAATCGATTTTCTTTATTATATCAATTTCCCTGCACGTCAAGCGGTGTCAGACTTGGGATAAAGTATGTTATTACCCATGCATTTTTTTACATAGTTTCAAGAGTTTTCGAACATTTTTAGGACTTTAAGATTTTTTAAGTACAAATTGCAATTTTCTTAAGTGTACATGAGGCGTTGAGTGCAATTTCGAATTAAGTTGTTTTTGCAGCCAACTACGTATTCGTATTCTACGACCCTTAATTTATTAGAATACGATGTCAAACAAATTTTTTAGAAGATTTGTAGATGAGTTTTCAAATATTTCTCAGGCGCGCTTGTGCCTAAACCAGTGCAAAAAAAAAATTTGAACGCATTTTTCTGTAAAACTTAAGTCAAATTAAGTTGATATTGTACCCAACGCCTCATATATTGATTAAAACTAATTATGAAAACAGTAGTACTTTAGGGAAGTTTTAATAATAAACATTAATCTGAGAGAGCCAGAATCCGAAACTTCTTTCGAAATTAAGTGGAACAGACCGAGTGTGGTAAGACATATATTAATTTTTATCGATTTAATAAGCAAAAATATCTTTTTCATCCAATATAAAATACTACAATACAAATAATTATATATACAGCCTCTTACTCTCTTATATATTTATATAATATACATAAAAATATATTTAGTTTGTTATATATATTTCATTAAATTTAAGCTAATAGATTAAATTATCAAGACACAAAATATTACACTTATATTTTATTTACCTTTTTGGTCCGGCACCGTGTATTATACTTATCTATAATTGTGTAATCAGATACCACGATCATATATACACAATTCTAAACATTTTTTTCTTTACTCACCCACTTAAGTAAGAACAACCTTGAAAATCCATTACCTTCGCAAAGCATTCTCCACTATAACTCCTCCCCCCAAAAAATCCACTCGATTCCAGATGGTGGGTGGGCCCGTGGCAGATGTGCCAGGTGACCTGCGGCGACAACGCCCTGCGCAAGCGCTCGGTCATGTGCGTCTCGGCGAGCCGGGGCGAGGACGAGCCGGAGCTCGCGCTGCCCGACCGCGACTGCGACAAGGCCGCGCGGCCCGAGGAGGTCGAGCCCTGTCCCGATCTGCCTGCCTGCGAGCCGAGCAGCAGCGAGGCGCCGCTCATCGTCTACGCGGACGAGAAGAACGCGGCCTTCTACAACATCAGTCCGAACGAGCGCGAGTCCGCGTCGCTCCCGACGACCGTAGACGGCCTGGCCAGTGGCAGCACCGAGACCGAGCCCGAGATCCTCGAGTTCGACAACGTCGTCGACGCGGACGGGCCCGACGAGAACTCGATGTACAACGCCAAGCCCAAGTGGCAGGTGTCCAAGTGGAGCCACTGCCTGGGGGGTAGGCGCACCAGGAGGGTGTCCTGCTCGTTGACCGGGGAGCCAGTCGCCTGCAGCATGGAGAACCGGCCGCTCGACGCGGAGGAGTGCCGCGCCGGAAAGTGGGCCACTGGTGAGTGTCGCCGAGAGAGAGATGTAGATATGGGTGGTACGCGGTTTCAGGGGAGTGTACGGAGAAATATGTAGTAACTGTTGATACCGGAAAATGAGAGTGATTGTAGCTCGAAGTAATAGTGTAAAGTAATTATAAATTACTCTAACAATGAAAGTTATATGGTTACCATTATTAAATATATTGCTGATACATATAGTGAAGCCTCGTTATATCGCCGGGCGATACATATATATATATACTGTAATGTTTAATGAAAAATATTTATTTTTATATAACTTTTAGTTGCATTCAAATCTACTAATTCTCAAATATGTGTTAAACTAAAAAAACATTTCATTTATATTGATTTACTTGATTACAATTACAGTTCGATATATCAGCGGCGATATAACGAGGTTCCACTCTAATATAATATCAATTTGCATAAATTAAACTTAAATAAGCGGTACAAATTTTTATTAAAATACTACGAATTTCAAAGAGAAATTTCATTTCACTATAAATATATTAATATTATTTTCTACAAAATATACAGTTCTTTTTTGTTACAACTCAATGATATAACAATTTTAACTAAACATTTTGGTGAAATTAACTAAAAATGTAGACAGCTATTTTTATATATTTTAAATCCCGTACTGTATAATACAATTAACGATTCTAAAAAATATAAGGCAATGGTCCGTATGAAGTTGGTGATCTAACAAACTTGCGCTAGAAGTCAGATAGAAGACTCCAGAAGTAGTTATTTTTCATATGCTCTGATCAGTTGGAGTCATAACCAGGTTGCTCCATCTACTGACCGTAGTTTGGCGCTTGCCTTCCTCATTTGTATGTCCCTTTATAAACAAGGCGTATTAAGAATAACCTTAAAATGAATAATAAAAATGTTTTAATTAAAACATTCTGCTTACCTTTGTTTTAAAAATCATCCGATTTATTCATTTTAAATTTTTTGTCTATACGTATTGTTTCAAAAAAGGGATCAATGATTTGTGCAGGCTCACTAATACTGACCGGTAAGTGTAAGAGACGAAAGGACGTAAGGCAACAACATGAGTTCACTTTTTTCTAGTAATGTTAAAATGCATACACGAATCATAAAAATAATCTTTTAATCTTTAATTACAAGGAGGATACCCACAGTATATAGAAAATTGGCCTAGTATGTGGGACCTTACAAAACTTATATCATCTTAAAGAGCGCAAAGAAATATGAATTTAAAATAAAGATCGACTCCTAATACCTTTGGGAAAGCCAGGGAGAAGACAATCAACTTTTCATCCATTAAGCACACAGTTTTTAGAATAAAGCATAAATACGAGTTCAATACCACCTAATTTTCAATAAATAAGGATTCAAATTAAAAATCACACTAAATATCATGAATAGAAGTAGATTTAAAATAAAAGCCGCCCATTATTTCGATAAGGGTTGAACAGATTTCAAACAACTCATCCACAGGTTTCTCGTAAGAAATGGTTCCTTGGCACAATTTTATTAGACTTGCGGTACGACAATCGAAAGCTAAGACTAAATGCCACTTTTTTAGCCCTTATTGAATTGGGAACCGCATCATTTAGTATCACTATTATTAAGAGTAATAATTGCGGTTAAATATATCCATTATCGTTTTCGCTCGTCTCAACTCTTTGGCACAGTTTTGAAAGGCGCACGAAGGGTAAAAAATGAAGAGTACACTAAATACTATGAATAGAAGTAAATTTAAAATGGAAGACGCCTGAAAACAAAATCAAATTTTGTAATAACCATTTAAATAATTTTTAATTTGATACTCCAATAACTTTTTTTAAATATTTAAATTATATGCAAATATTGAGCTATTTTGCCGTAAGTGCAGCAGTGACAATTTCACTGCTTTCGCGAAATTATTTATTTCACAAAATCTATAAAAATATTAATACTTTTATAAAAAGAAATCAGTAGATAAGTAATTCCAGTTTATTATTCATAATAATGCCATGATAATAAGAGATAAGATTTGCTTCGCTGTAGTTTCTCATTGTTTCCACGCTTGTTCTTCGCCTTCCGAAAAGCCACCATATTACAACGCGATAGAGCTTTGTTTACAAATATTTATATAAAAATTACACAACTATTTGTTAACTAAAAATTTCCGGATCCTTGGTGAATTAATATCAAAATTGGAATGAGAATAAGAAATATAAATATCATTTTCTCCATTTTAAAGGTATCAAGGCTCAGAAATAAAATAAAACACGTGCTTTAAAAAGAATTAATTTTGAAAAGCATGAATATTTTCAAGTTATAATCAGCAAGATTTATACGAATTATTGCAGTTAAATTTAAAAAACGTATACATACTCTCTAAAATTTTTGAAGTGAAAATTTTATTCAAGTGACTATTTCACATTCTTGGAATAAAATTTTACTACAAAAGTATGAGGTACTCATATATTGTTTTTGCTTATATCAAGAAATTTCATCAATATAAATAATATTAAAATATAAAAATCTCTTACTACTTATTGCGTTTTTGAAGAATTCAAATTTACAATTATTACTTTTTATAATATTTCTTTACATTTTATTTCTACAACTTAAAGAGTTAGGCAATTTTTCATAATAAACGTTCTTATTTGTTAAATGAACTGTACATGGCGAAATTTTGGAATGGTATATTATTGGTTCATGACGTCAGCTGCGCAGTAGCACATCTTATCTTCTCTCATTATGAGCAGTGAAAGTAGTGCCCAGCCGCTCATTACAGCGGCTTTGTTCGACTTTTGGTCGAGGCGATTATCACGTAGGCTAGAGCAGCGGAAGCTAAAGATGGCTACTGGGATTTATTTTTTGTGAAAGAACTATGGCCGAGACTGGCGAATGGTGTTGGCATCCGTTAATAACATTTTATGATGCTCTGAATATTTTTGTAAATTGTTTATTGATTATCGACGTATCAAATTAACAGTTAACCCTTTCAAATACTGAAGGATCTGGGTCACTGCATAATTATATAAACAGTGTGTTAATATTTAAGTGGTTTTTAAAATGTTTGATCCCGAATCTCTTTCAGAATGCAACACAATATAGTGTAATATGCAGATTCCATTTCAGAAAATCAATTAAAAACTTTTTCTTCTAGTAATAATGATCATCTATGATCAAGTATTGAAACAATAAGGTATACAACTTCTATACGTGTTAACACGTACATTATAGTCAAATAACCCAATATTAAGCTGAAAATATATGTACTTATTACTATAAAAGAAGAGCTTTTAAAATTGTCGTGTTTTTATCAAGATTTATATTTTTAATTTTCTAGAAAGTATAATATAATAAGTATGTTAAGGAGGGATAGCCACATTAAGAACAAAAATAGCTGGAAAAATGTAAAACAATAATGCTTTTACTTTGTATAATGGTGCATGATTTATAACTTTCATACATTTTCAAAACATATAATACGAAATCTCGCTGAATTGAATTTTACAAAATCCACCCTAGATGCAATATGCAATTAATCCTCTAACTTCTGGTTTCCTAATAAATATCCAAAAACAGTCAGCTAAATCCCGCTAACGAAAGCTTAAGGAACAATTACACCTCGTCTGTACAATGGCAAATGCCCCCTACCTCCGAAACTCCGATGAAAACTGCTAATACGCGAATTTCGAGCCCCCCCTCCCGACTATCAAACGCGCCCCATGTAAAACGAGGGAAACTTTTGTGCGCAGGCAAGTGGAGCGCCTGCAACGCGACCTGCAGCGCCAAGTCGGGCCAGAAGCGCCGCGACGTCACCTGCCACGACAGACAGACCAACTTGCCGTCGGCCGACTGTAATCCCGAGAGAAAGCCGCTAGAAGTTAGGCGCTGCCATCACAAGAAGCCCTGCCCCGACGAAAAACCCGGTGAGTCCTCTCCTCTTCTTCTTCTTCTTCTTCTTCTTCTTCTTCTTCTTCGGCACTTTCATTAGCCTGGCCCGCAGCCTGTGCCAGCCAGCCGGCGGAGCAAGAAGAGTTATTGATTAGCTCGGGCGGGAGATCGTCGCGATGACGCGGCAGTTAGCGCGGCGCGAGGGATTGCTTTTCTCGCTGCGCGATCTGTGTTTCTTGTCCGTCCGCGTTCTTTGAATTATAAATCTCGGGGTGGAGGATGAATTTTTGATTTTTCAGAGTGCAGAGAAATTATGATTAATCGGCAGGAGGCGTGGAGAATTTGTGATTTTTCTTGCGCGGTTCGGCTGTTTAGAGTGGAAGTAGGGGAGACTGTGTAAGCAATAGTAAGTTATACTGGGCCAATGAGTGATTATATAAAAGTTCATTGAGTATGACTGTGTTTTCAAACCCGAGGAGGTTAAATTTTCAGGCAATCATATTTTTATTGTTGCTACAGAATAATTGGCAATTTATTATTTTAAACAAATATTTACAAGCTTTTTAATAAGCATTTTACTTTGTGTAAAATTTAAATGAAGATTCAAGTTTAATGTCTAAGAATTTTGCATGAGCAGAATATTCCGTAATTTGATTTTGGCTTATTGTTATACGCTCATTGAAATTCTAAGCCGCTTCTGCATTTCTGATCCTTATTATGCATAATGTATTATCATTATCAACGTCAGAATATTGTATTAAGCCAAAGTGTTAGGTAAGATTACTTTACACTGGTATCAGCATGATTAATATGATATTCTTGCATACTTAAAATTAAACTATTCAAAATCGTACAAAATTCAGTATCAATAATTGGCGTTAATATGGAATTACATTTCGTTTTAATAATTTTTAGTGGTTTTAATCGGGCATTTTCCGCAGGGAACTTCCGTTTCAACAAGTCAAAGTATTAAGATGTTTACAGTTGTAACATATTTTATCAAGGAGCATTAGTTACAAAAGCAAAATATAACGCATAACTGCGCGCAATGCATTTCTGAAATAAATGGTCGAATATTCATTTCAGGCTGCAAGGATAGCATCAATCCGGCCTGGATGTGCTCGGCTTACAGGCGTATGTGCGACGCATCATCAATAGTACGTGAGAAATGCTGCGCAACGTGCTTCAAGAGACGAAAACACGTTCGGCATAATCGTCGGCAGGGCACGGCGGATTGAATTTGAATTTCGAGAAGTTACAGTGCACGGCAAAGCCCTACAGGGCCGGCGGAACGCACGATCGCAGCGCAATTCTCAATTTCCTTACCGTTTTATTTTCTCTCTGCCTACAACAGCTAATTAGCATGCACTTCGAATCATGAGAGGTGTTTTCATTAGTTTACATTTGCACATGCCATGAAGTTGAGTTAATTAACGAGAGAGTGTACTGAAATTTTGATGAATGTGTCTTAAAACTATGATCGACTTGTTTTGGGACCCACTGAAGAGCTTCATTCTGATTGTTGATGCACGATACTTTAATTGAATGTAGAGTTAGTAGTCGTTTTCTTCAGGAAGATATATTATCGGAATAAATTTTACGATCCGAAAGTTCAACGAAGTATCATAATTTATTATACGAAAATATGTATATTTATAAGTGTCACGTACAAGTTGATGATTGTTTAAAAAAATGTAGTTCTTACTATATCGATTTTATGTAATGTGAATTTTTTATTTCAGATTGTATTGGATAAACAAAGTTCAAAATTCCAGTACCTATACATTTCTTCAAAATGTATTAGAATTTTAAAGTGATAATACTGACATTTTTCTCATTTTAATTACACAAATACTTTAAAGTTAATCATGCATCATTTTAATATTACATGATTTAATTTATTAAATGCGTTAATTATATTTATTAAACACATGCGATCAGTGATTAGGTAGCGTAATAAAATTTGTTTATTATTTTATATACTAAGTTATATTTTAATTCAATCGTAGTATATCTTTTAATTATAACGCAGTAGCTTAGCCGTAATTTGTATTTGACATCTGATTTAATTTTGATGAAATTATTTACGGATATGTTCCATTCAATAAATTAATTTGTTCAATCCAGCTTCTATTTAACGAAGTTATTTTTCAATAGGATTTATTTAAACATTGGTACTTTTAGAAACAGTATGCTATTAGAATAAATATAGTCCAAATGTGGAAATATTTTTATGCTGAGTATATCGATGATCCTTATGTAAGATAGCTTATTTCATTTTTAACAAAGCTGTTTTAACAAGCTGTTTTTCATACAATAAATTGATATGAATTAAAAATAAATTCTGTTACTAATTTAACTTCTTAATATGAAACATTTTTCAGTGAAAATTAAAATAGTCACGCACCTCGGTAGACAGCCATCCTAGTAGTCTACCACATTAGCATTTTTCTTTTAAAAAATATACCCGTAGAAAAATATTGATAGAATAATACTGTTTTGTAGTAGTATGACATTTATAAATTCAAATCTGTCATTAAAACAGTTTATGGTGTTTGCAAATTTGTAATAACATAAATATAAGTTTACTATTTTACTACCTTATATAACTTTGTTTTTTATGTATAAAAATGAAATATGCTACCGTAGAACGGGACGTCTTTGGATAACTTTAAAATTCTATACTATGTTCGTTTGCTTCATGACAACACTTAAGTTCTAAAACAAGTTATAAAAGTTTAGTCTTGAACTATAGTATGTATTCATACCCAAAAATATACTTTCAAAACATATCTTTCAGCAATATATGAACAATAGGGTGGCCAAAATCAGGGTGGCTTTTAGCCAATATTTCTATTTCTATATATCTTATAGCTAAATTTTCAGTTTGAAGCACTTGCAAGTCTATTAGAAAACTGATTGTATGCTTAACAAGATGGTTCGATAGTATGGATGGTAAAAAATCAGTTAAATATTCAAAAATCACTATTAGATATATTCAATAATTTTTCTTGTGTTTGATGTTGTATCTAAAGGGTCTAGCCTTCAAATTAAAATATCTCTTAACTTTTCAAAACACATCTTTCTGCGATGCTGTATACGGTACTCTACGGTACTATTTGTAAGAAGCACTGACATGGATGTACACTCGACGGCATGTTCTTCTAAATCGAACAGTTTGAACTATTATTTAAATCCTGCAATGAAATTATTGAAACCATGCGTTCGATCCAATGAAGTTGCAGCATTTAAAAAAATCAAAGTGTTCTAGTCAAAAACACTTTGTACCAATTATACTTTAGATTTTATTACTTTACTGTGAAAGAAAGTATTCTTTTTCAAATGTGCTACATTTATTATAAACATATATTAACAAAATAGAATCTTGTATTTTACCCAATTAAGGCTATTTATTAGATTGAAAGGTAAATGTATACACCACATCAACGCATATGGGAAGAACACACGACATGATTAATAACTTCTACAGAATACAATTGTAATTTTCATTTACGTTTCTACACGTATCAATTCTTGTGACTACTTTTCTTATAAAAAAATATCACATGGACAAATTAATATCACAAATAATGCGGTGTGTGTTATAACTTACAGTTACACGTTAATGTATGAGTCTTATAATAATTATGTTTTGAAGAAAAGTAACCAAATGAAAACATTAATAATATTGATTGAGCTAATAATGATTTGAACAATAACATTCTCAAATGAACTTTGAATTAAATTTTTACGTTTTAACAATACAATAAGAAAGCCATTGTTACAAAAATGTGATAAATAATGATTATTATACCTTTTAACATTCTATTGCTTACGCAGAAAATTTAGAATAAAATTCTGTCGATACTCATTATAAGTATAGTTAAGAAACTCTGTATTATAATTTAATTGTAATAAGTTTTTACATAAGTTATTGTTAATTCATGTCGTAACATACAATAAATGTATCAATTATTAACCTTATTCACTTCAAATATAATTCATCAAATATTGATGATCAATATTGTAATATTATTTTAACAGCTGCATACTGTAAAATATTTTATATTAAAGTCAATAATAATTTTTACTTTTCTATATTACGTTGCTGTTATAGCAGCTGTATATTTTTATTTTATTGCTTTTATAACGTAAGTTCTATATATAGTTTCTACATAAATGTATTATTACAAACTCAACGAGACTGTAAAATAAACGTTGTTCTTGTAATTTTGTTAAAACAATTCATTTATTATGTAATTTCCTTACTAAAATTGATTGCCATATATTAGGAGATTAAAATAAAATAAAATTATAAATAATTAGTTTAATTTTGATCTTACAACAATATTCTACTATCTAAAATTGTATAATAATAATATATATATATAAAAGTATAATGTTTTGTGATTTTATTGTACAGAAACGATGCATTAAAAAGAACTAAAACTTTTTATGTATATAATTACATATTTGAAGGAATGAAAAAAAAATTATTCGACCTATTTTAAAACATATATATATATATATATATATATATATATATATATATATATATATATATATATATATATATATATATATATATATATATATATATATATATATATATATATATATATATATATATATATATATATATATATATATATATATATATATATATATATATATATATATATATATATATCGTTTCTGTACAATAAAATCACAAAACATTATACTATATATATATATATATATATATATATATATATATATATATATATATATATATATATATATATATATATATTTTTTTTTTTTTTTTTTTTTCGCTACCGAAAATAGAAGGTAGCGAAATTGAGTATTTTTGCTACCAATAAAAGGTAGCGAAAATGAGTATTTTCGGTACCCTTTATTTGACGCTCTGAAAACTCTATTTTCGCTGCACTTTACAGGCGCGGAATATGGTCTTTTTTATTCACGTGTTATAAAAAGGAATTTTCGTTCATTATGTCACCTCGAATCGTGTGAGGATCAAAGTTCCTTTAATAAATATGATATTGAAAATAATGATTTATTGTGACATGTAGGATCAAGATTTTGAGATTTTACGACCGTAAAATTTAAGATGGTGTTGCGTTTTGATAGTATAAAAATTTTCAAAATGGTTGCTTTTAAACGTAAAAAGTTTTGTATACTGTGTTTTGATCGTTTATTTCTTGGTCATTTTTCACCAATTAAAGCGCATTTTTGTAATTTTTTGCTTTATATTATATGTTAAAAAGAATTTTTAAGATTCAACGATTCGTTTTTGTTTTATAATGTTTTTTTTCATTTTCATGATATTTTTGTAATATATGAATAAATCCTTTGTTCATAAACTTCAAATTAAGTTACAAAATTACAAAAAAAAATTTTTAAAGTAGTATGTATTTTTAATATACATAAAAAATATTTATTCAACAATTATAGTATACTAAAATGTATACCTTTGCATAGGTTTAAACGGCAACTTAAAAATTTAAATCAATATATTTCAAAATTTAAAAACATGAACTTGTCGTTTTAACTGTTTACTACAAAATTAAATAGAACAAATGATTTCATAATGAGGTTCGCAGAAGCTTATGAAATTGGCACCGGTTTCTTAGATATAATCAATATTAGTTACTATAGTATGTAATCCATGATACTTCTATGTCCATGATATCTATGTTTTATGTAATCCATGCTATCTTCATGTCCTTATTATCAACCATCAGTGGACGTTTCGTCAAATGAGCGAAGCTTGTAAACAATTTGATCCGTCGGTACAGAAGTAATCTACGTAGCTGATATATGATTATCTGATAATCAAGAAACTGAAACTCCTTTACCAACGAATGTTCCGCCATTGCTAGCGGTGGTAAATAGATACTGCAGTTGTCGGTAAAATAGAAAACTAAATTTATGTTTTGCCGCATGCAATTGTCATATACTTTGTTTGGAATTTTCTTAAAGTATAATTATTTCGGTATTTCTATTTATTAATAGAAAAATGAGGATTTTATTTATTATTACAAAGACAAGGATATAAAGATACAATTGTGATAATTGATGGATATTAAAGACTATGGCAAAAAACAACCTTTAAAATTTTCGTTTGTTAAATTCTAAATATTTATTAGCTTTTATTAAGGGTTTTAATAAACGCGTGAATAAATCGATATTTTAGTATTTATTTTTATACATACGATACCTAATTTAATTAAAAATAAATCTATAATAAAAGCTAAAAATAAAAGCTAAAAATAAATCTATAATGAAAAATAGTTTTAATTGTAAAATTAAACAATTTATTACATTCTGTAAATATTAATTTACGTGTACATATATATATATATATATATATATATATATATATATATATATATATATATATATATATATTATATAGCGACTTGCGCTATAAAATTGTTAGCATCTTGCGGTCACCCATGTTGTCACCTACATTTTGTCGTCATTTTAAATCGAGCGTAACTTTTCATCCAAATATCTTCAAAGGAGCTCCGACCTCTCACATTAAAGGTCTTCATGTCAGCTTACTCTTGGACAGACATAGAATTCCCCGTAATGTAGTATGCATTTTCTATATACTTAAATGAAAATTTAATCAACAATTTCATATTGTGTCAGAATTTATTATTAATTGAAAAAAATGTTACTTGTATATAATAATCTATACTATACTTTTCTATAGGTTTAAATGACAATGAAAAAAGTTTAATCCATATATCTTGATATTAAGAAAATAACTTTAACGTTTAAATTTTTTAACACATAATTAAATAGAAGAAAACCGCTGCCAACTAAATAAATTGTTCCAATAGGAATTACTTTATTCTAATACATTATTTTAAATTGCTATACCTATTTCTTTCTAAAAAGGTGGGTTGAATGTTTTTATCATTGTTCTTGTTAAAAGAGAAATTACAAAAATGTATAAGCATGTGATCATCGATTGCATTATCGATTTCAAAATATTAGAATATAAAAATCGTTATAAAACAAAACCGAATAGAGGAATCTTTAATTTTTTTTCTGATTTCGTATGTTTATCAAAAGAATAATTAAAATTCGGTTTGTTTAATAGAATATGAACACGATATCTTCGAGATATAAGCAACAAAATTAGAAAAAATATAACCTCAAATATCATGAAAGATAAGAAACCTTACAATCTTGGCAAAGAGTTCAGGCAAAAGATAGTTGAGGTATATTGCCGAGATATCGCCATTTAAACAAAAAATTACGTTTTCGTGTATAACAAAAGAAGAAAGATAGCTTATAGAAAATTTTGCATCGATTTTATTCTCTTTCAAATGCATTATACTGAAGCCATCATATTATATGTACAAACCTAACTAATAAACTTCATTGTTTTCAAAATAACGTAAAATAAAAAAATCGCTGGAAATTAAAACGAATCAATGAATCTTAAATTTGTTTTTAATTTTGAATCCTCATTAAGCAATTAAATAATTGAGATCCAGTTGGCAAAAACAGATCGCGCTTTCAATAGATATTAGTAATAAAAAAAGGTTGAAAAAAAAAACATAACCTCAAATATCTTGAAAATTAAAAGTCCTCATGATCTGGGCAAAGAACTTAACAAAGCTACCTTTCAAGATTTTTTAATCTTCTAATTTTTTTAATTTAAAATTTTTTTAATAACTAATTTTCAAGAAGAATAATCGCGTTTAGTCACGTTATCGTTTGACATAGAAAATAATAAACATTCCTCTGCATATTCCTAATCACCTCAAATTTTTTCAAAAACTTTTCTTCATATGTTTTCGAGATATTACCATTTAAACAAAAAATTACGTTTTTGTATATAATAAAAGAAGGGAATGACTTTATCCAAACTTTCAGTTCGGAAAAATTAGGTAATTTTATGTTCTATTAATTGGCTTTTAGCTGCTTCGATATTTTTTGAAGTTATAAAGAAACACGAAAAACAAAATCTCCAAAATCAAAAACCCCGTAAAAAACAAAAACTCATTAGAAAACAAAAAAAATTATTTTTGAACCACCTTCCTCCAACAAAAAAAATGAGCCCTAAAACATTAATTTTTACCGTGGATTACTCGATATATAGTGGTATACATCCATAAATACCTACACACACACACACGCACGCACGCACGCACACTTACACACATACATACGCGCACATGCACACACACACACGCACACACACACACATCCATACGGACATTTTCTAAAAATAGTGTATTTTAATTCCAAATGACCCAAAACATATTTCTAACATGTTTTTAAGAAAACTTTTTTTTAGTATTACAAAGCTTCCTTTATAAGGAAGCAAAAAAAATGTTTTTCAACTTAGGCGTGAAATAGGTATTTTCTCATGCCTAAAAGTAGTATATAAAATCGAGAATTTCGAGTGTGTTTGTAAAAAGTGTGAAAAAATAGTCATTTTATTTAGAGAGGAAAAATAACTTTTTTCCCCGCTTCTCAAAAATTGTGAGAAAATGTAGGAAATAACCTAAGGACCCATTTTTTTCAGGTATAACCTTTGTTCATGCGCTAGTTGTATTGTCAGTGTGAAGTTTGCTGATAGTCACGAGTGCGTAACTGCATATGCGCCAGTTTCGATTAAAATCATAATAAGAAAAGGTGCAAATATTTGAACTGTACGATTAAAAGTGAAAATTAAAAATACAACAATTTTCAACTGCGTTGTGCACGACTCGAAATGCGCAATCAGCTACCCAACTTTCATGCATAAAAAAGACCCTATCATGTGTTGAAAAAAATACGGCGTGTAGCACGGAAAGAAAAGCTATTTCAGACTCGTGCTGAATACCTCACCTCCGCTAGAAATAGCTCATTTTCTCCCCCTAGTTGCACAATGTACTATTATTGGAACATTTAAGGGGGGACAGTCTGAGTTAAACTCAAAAAACGAAACTTTTTTGATGAGCCGATAAAAATATTTCCTTTAAAAGCAATCATTCAGGAAAAAATTTTACTATAAATACTTGATATTATTTATAATTTGACCGGTGTAAAGCCTCGAAATCCTTCTCGTACGTGACACAAGATATTACCGTTTTCAATACCATATTTATTGGAAAAACTTGGCGGCATGCACGTTTCTAAATGACACAGTCAACAAAAAAAAAATTCTTACGGTAATCTAACTCCTTTTGATACATACTAAAACTATTATGGTATACTTTTTCGTTATAAACGTTTTTTATCATTATATTTCGGAGAATAAATATATTTTTATAAGTTTCTTTGTGATTATTAAACAAATAGTTTGATATCTAAGAACTAATGTAAAAAAGAATTTTAACGAAAAAGTAAAGAGTAAAGTATCATAAAGAATTAAATTACCGTCGGAGAAAGAATTTTGTTGATCGTGTCACCTAGAAACGTGCATGCAGCAAAGTTTTCCCAATAAATATAGTATTCACAATGGCAATATCTTGTGTCACGTAGAGACAAGATTTAGAGGACTTGTAACGATCAAATTAGAGATATTATTAAGTATTAATAGTAGAAAAAATTTAAATAGTTACTTTTAAAGAAAATAATTTGATTGGTTCATAAATTTTTTTTTATATTCTCGTGTTTAACTGCAAATGACTTGGTGGCGTCTTTATTTTATTTATATCGCATGCAAGATTTATCAGCATGCAAGCTCATGATACATTATTAAACAAAACAAATTTTTATTGTTTAATTGTTTACCATATATCTATGGGCGATTCTATGTGAAATCGAAGACAAACAAATGTTTGTTTCTCTTGCCAATTTTAACATGTATATAGGGTTCTTATAAGTGTCTGCATTTTTTCAGATTTTTTAGACGCTAATTTTAGCATTTCTTGCATTTTGGCGCTGTTTTGAATGATTTTTAGGTCAATAGGAGTGCATTTTACGCAAAAATTGAATATGTACTTTTTTTATGAAAATTTTCTGAGTTTTTAACAAAAAATATTTTCAAGGTCATATGACCCTTTATTACAGGGATTTAGTCCATTTCAAAAGTAAAATGTTCAAAATAGAGAGTTCGGTAACCCGGTCGACTACCAAAAAATTGATGGGGATGCCTCTCTTTAGTACAAAAGTACCTGTATAAGTCCCAGAACGGCAATCGAGCTGTATTTCTTGCTAAAAATAAAAATAACAGTCATATTATTTTAAATTATGATTAAAATGCCTATTTAGCACCGTTAATAATGGATTCGATCATTCGGCTCAATACCAAAAAATTTATCGAGATTCCTTTTTTAGTGCAGAAGTAAAATCAGTAAGATAAGACGGTTGAATAGACTTTTGGGGTGGCACCGCTTCCCGCGTGATTAGCTTAGTTGCCGCACCAGTCAGTGACGTCGTGCGCCCGAGGGTTTTTTCGCGTATTTATTTTCAATTTCATGTGCTGGCAGCATCCGCTGTGAACCAGCTTTCGGATATTACATAAAAATGTATATAAATATATATATATATATTTTCTAGTTTATTAGCTTTCAATTTAAATGTAATATTTAAATGTAAATATTAACTAGACTACAGATGTTTATGCACATACTTATTTGACAAATGGCATATATTATTAATTTTTTGCACATTTTTTTGTACATAATATGCTCATTTTCCATAGATTGCATATACTTTTCATATTTTAAACATATTTTGAATAGTGGATTAAAAGTTGGTACATGACCACTTATGATCGATTAGTTTTATTTAACGTTTTATTTTTCGTTGTACATATTTTTGCATTTCTCGTGGTTTAGGTGGTTATTGAGATATTACAATAGCATTAAAAGAATTAAAGATCAAATATTAAGTATACGAAGAATTAAAATCAAAACATGAAATCTCGTGTTTTAGAGGTTATGTAGTATCTTATGCTCATACAATTGAAAAATGTTTTTGGCCTCTCTCTAGAGGCCGAAAAAAAGGCCTAATTTTGACAATTTATTCTGGGATTATGGAAAAAGGAATAGTATTCATATTTAGATGGTTCATTTATCACATATTGATGTATGAAAAAAAAAATTTTTATTACGATTTTTGTACAAGATGGCGGCGCTACAGCAGATGTGCGGAAAAAGATTTTTTTAAGGTGCTCCGCGGGCGCACCAATTCCTCGAAAACCGTGAGAGCTGGAACAAAAAACCAAAAATTTTCTGAAGCTACAAACTAATAGCTATCGAAGTACGTAGGATTTTTTTTTATTCCAATTTTTGTAGAAACTGTGCACTTCTGAACAAAACGTATGCATTTTCGACTAAAAAAAGAGTAGTAAATTGTTAATAAAACAAGTAATTTTTAAAATATCAAAAAACGGCTACGTACTTCGATGGAGAATATATTTGTGAAGCTACTGTAAAAATTGCAAGTCGATCCATGCAATGGTGTTGAAGCTATGAGTGCGCCCAGTTTGAAAAATCCCGTTTCGAGAAAAACGAGTTTTCGGAGCATTTAAATCCTTGAAATTTTTGTATACCTCTAATCTGCAATGCCTGGACCGTACCTTTGGCCATCTCTATTAATGTCTGACTCCTCCTCTTCCTTCCTGGCTGATTTTAAGGACATCCGGGCCTCTCTGGCATCGTCTGTTAGGGATCTCTCGGAAAACTTGATGTGACGCGCGTCCGCCTCCATGTAGAAATTATAGCAGTTCGGTCCAATTGTCAAGCCCAAGTGTTGCATCAGCTTCATGACACTTGAAAGGCCATCATTGTAGATACCTACAGCAATATATACTGCGGTATCGAGCACGTGTTTGCCACTAGAGAAAGATTTTGGAGCCATAGACCAGACAGTCGCATTGAAACTTTCGTTGCTATTTTGTGTGAAGCCGCCTAAGCAACGCGTAAGTAGATCGTCATTGCTTAACTCTTTATAAATTGGCGAAATCGCTTTATAAACTTCTTCAGAGAGAGGTGGTTTATGTACAAAATCTTCTTTTTTTTCACGGTGAACTTTTCGTAGGGCTCAGAATCTATGATTCCTTTGAAGGATTTCAAATCTCCGTCGCCCACGTAATTAGCGTACTTAAAATTGTGCAAAGATTCTGAGCGCTGGAACATTTCGATGACGGCGTCCACTTCCATCTTTCTTGCGCAGCAGACGTGGTTCGCTTGGCATTCATCTTTGTGAGTTTGGCTCCACTCCTTGAACTCGATTGTGTCAGTTTTGGTTTTCCAAAATTCGCAAGCTTTGCAATATTTAGATTTCACCAAAACATCGACTACTTTGCCAGTATACCAGCCGATAAGTGAAACAAACCCGTAAAGAGATGAAAAACCACGCTTCCTCCACGAACCATCACCAGATACAGTAATGCCATTTTGATCGTCAGTTTTTTCTCGTTCTTTTTTAGCTGCAGTTTTCATACTGAGCTTACAAACAGCTTCTGCTTCAATGGCAATTTTCTTAACAACTGTATCGTAAAACGATTGAAAAATTGGCAGCGGGATATCCATGAAGGCGCAAAACTTTATAATGCCATTCAATCCTATTCCTAGTAATCGCATGGCAAGAACAATTCTCCGATTAATATCATAATCCTTTCTCAATAAATGGACAACTAGGAATAGTAATTTGATCAGAGTTTTTACAGGAAATCACAATTTTGAAACCCAAGCCTCGCTTTCCAGTTTCAGTGAACGTTACATCGGATTTGTATTTTTTACATACAAGAGCTTGCGATATCGCGGAGAACACTGCTACAAAATTCAGAAATCGGTAACCGAAACCTTCATTTACTTCAAAATCATCGAAGTTTACATCTGATAATTTTTTAGCCGATGTACTAACGTTCTCCAGGCTTGGCTTCTCCAGCTCGTAACGGTTTTGCGGCCGTCGGTTTGATATTCTCGGTCTTTTTGCACTACTCCTTCCTCCTTGGCCGGTTTTTTTGTCACAATATACGACTTTTCTCGAACTCATATTGTTTATTCGAAAACTGTTACAATAACAAAACACGTTATTAATATTTGAACGAAAATGTACGGAAAGAAAATAAAGCGTCTGCACGGCGTCACACACACACACACACTTCTATTCAGTGTTAGTACACCCTGGTGGACTTCTGAGGAACTACAATGACCATAAGTAATAGAATTTGGACAGGTAGAAAAATCGAGAATTGGACCTCTTACAAATTTTATTTCTGTATTAAACCAATTGGATATGATTTTTAAGGGTCAAAAGTATCGTTTTAGCCAAAAAAAAAATCGATTTTTTGAAAATTTTAGACTGGTATTACCCCTTAAGTAGTAAATTGCGGTTGTAGGAGTCATTTATGGAAAGCTTACTATAGATTAAGACACATTCGCATTTGGTTGTCGTTTATGGGTTGAAGATTAACCCTGATGAGACGGTACGGTCAGATTCGACAAGCAACTGAAAGGTTTTTATTTCGGAACTTTTCCGATCTTTTCAGAATATTTCCTGACACATCTGACACCCAAATTCTACATCTTGTTAAACTATTCGATAAATGAAGCAGTCGAATATTCATTTAACTTATTTATGATCAATTAATGTCATATCGAAATTATCCAAATCATTCCATTTCTTTGTAAATTTTGAAATATTAAAAACAGTGTATTCTAAAGTCATATATATTGGATATGAGTAATGTGTTCAGTTTGTTTCCGAAACTTGGCGATAAGGTTCAGATCAAACCAGAAAGAATCAAAAAGGCCTTCAATAATAAATAAATCAAATGGAAGGAAGGAAGATTCAATAGATGGTTCGAAAATAATATAGGATAAGTACTCCAAGTAACGTGAAGATCCGGATAAGATCAGAAGGAATCAGAAAGGCTCTAAAAATATTTAACAAAAAATCTGAAAGAATCGGAAAGATTCATTCCGGATTGAGTAAAAAGTATTTTACCATAGATCGGAAAGGTTCGGACAATATCGGTACCAAAATCTACCCAGGTTTGGAAAGGTTTTTATCTGTCTGGACCTTTCCGAACTTTGCCGAATCGTATCATCAAGGAAGTAAACCCTTATCTTTCGAATTTAATCATTTATATTATTCATTAAAATAACAAAGTCTTATACTTTGTATTGAAATAAAAAATGTATTAACCGCATAGACTCGTCATAGTGAAAAGTTTAATTGCTTGATTTAACTTGTACGGTACTAAAATTCTTTATTCACAACTTAACTGTAAAGGCTACTTTATTGACCTAAAATCCAGGCCTAAAGTTACATATGACTCCCTCTTATACTTTATTTCCATAAAATTTACGTTAATCCCACAGTTGCGGGAATAAAGTAACTTTCTAATTTCTCTGGCTCTCTTTTTTTCAATTTTGAACTTCTTTTTTATATTAATATAAATTTTTAATAAATTCTAGTCCTTTCCGTGAATCCCACTACTCAAGTCAATAAAGTGACCACTGTTAAGTCGGAAATAAAGTTCTATATGCAACACGGGGATAAAGCCAACTATTCCCTTGATAATATTATTACTATTAGTACTCAAATGAAAAATTTGTTCAAATGATTAAAAATGCAAACTTTTCTTCAATTAAAAGTAGGCGGAACCTATCATTGTGAATATTTCATCAGATATATTTTTGTTGGGTGGTTTTTAGCATTGATTAAGCTGTAACTTACATACTTAGGAATACGATGTTACGATCTTGGTTTACGATGTTTATAAAGTTTATGGGGTTTATGAATTATTGACGTTTTCGATGATTATGGATTTTATGGGATTTAGGGAGTTTTCGATGTTTATGGCTTTTGTGCGATTTTTTGGGTTATTGCGGTTTATGGGTTTACGATGTCTATGAGTTTTATGGGGCTTATGGAGTTTACGATTTTGTGACTTTTATAAGGTTCATTGGATCTACGATGTTAAAGGGTTCTACGAGGCTCCTGGATTTATAGGGTTTATGATTTTTTTGGGTTTATGGAGTTTATGATTTAATGGGGTATATGATTTTTATTTTGGGTTTATGGAGTTTATGGGGTTTACGGTGTTGATGGGTTTTATGGGGTTTATGAGTTATTGAGGTTTACTATGCTTATAGGTTTTTTGGCGTTTATGGGCTATTGGCACTTGTGGGTTTTACGGGGTTTACATTTTTATGGGTTTTATAGGTTGTACGGGGTTTACATTTTTATGGGTTTTATAGGTTTTATGGGGTTCATGATTTGTATGGGTTTTATGGAATTAATGGGATTACGATGTTTATGGGTTTTATGGCGCTTCTGAGTTTATGGGGTTTATGATTTTTTTGGGGTTTATGAGTTTACGAGGTTTACTATGTTTATGGGTTTCATGGAGTTTATGGGTTTATTAAATTTACTATGTTCATGGATTTATAGGATTTATGCGTTTATGAGTTTAGGGGTTTACTATGTTTATGGGTTTTATGGAGTTTTCGATGTTGATTGTTTTTATGGCGAATTTAATTTATCTTTAATAGATGATAATTTTTCGTCCATTGTATCATTGTTGAGATAACTTTCTTCGGTCGTCTCAATAATTTTATTGGAGTGAATCCATGTTCTGTTTTATTTTTTTTATTATTTTTTTATTATTAATTAATTAATAATAATTTATTATTATTTTCCTATTTTTTTTTATTATTTTATCATTAATGTGTCCGCATAAGTGTACAAGTGAGTAAAGATGTTGAACAATCTATCAAATAGACCCAAAAATAACTTTGGGCTTTACCTGTACCAAACTTTTTTTTTATAAATGGGAACGAATTTTATTTATCGCAGATTCCCATGCACCGCGAAATTTTACTTTCAGATGCGTTATTCTCTCAAATATATTTGGCCTATTCTAAGCATAATGGGCCTTATGGCAGTTCTTTGTGATGAGATGAAAATTCTTTAACATTTAACTTATTTTTAAGAGGCACCCTTACTTCAATTTCATTACAAATAAACCTCCGTTGAACATGAAGCCCGAAATATCTTTTGTGACAGTAGTTAAGGAGAAAAGCTTTTTTAAATCCAAAAATGCGCTTCCAATTAATGGGCACTTAGTTTCTTAAGACTTTATAAATTGTTCCAATGTAAAATTATCTATGTAAAATATAAATGACAAGTCTATTGCTTTTTAACAGGTCGAGATTCATGTACATATTTAAATATTATAATTTAAACTTATGCAAAAGTATAGCATAGATTATGAAAAAATATTGTTCATTAAAATATTTTTTAATGTATATAATGCATACCATTTTTACAAATAAAGTTAAGATAAGATGATAATATACAACTAAGAAAATCTTAAAATTGTTCATTAAGTATAACTATTCGAGTTAGTTATTCATAATAGTTTATTGAAACTCATTTTAACTGTGATCCCAAATAAACTCAATTGAATTTTATTCCTTCCAAATCGTATTGAAAAAGACAACATGAAAAATATATCGATTATCTAAAAAAGTGCTCTACCTACAGTCTTCTCGTATTTGGAAACTATTTGATAAAAATATTTTTTTACGAGTTATTGGAGTAAACGCATATTTTTGTGATAAAAAGAAGGGTTTTTTTAAAAAATTCTTTACGCACACCTATTGGACAAAACCTATTTTAAAAAATTCAAGAAAATTATCAACTATAAATGAATAAAATTTTATATTTTTGAACCTATGCTAAAGTGTACCATAGATTATGAAGAAATATTTAAATTGTGTAAAAACTTAAAAAGTTAATTGTTGAGTACTTTTGTACTTTCTGCTATAGTTGTTAGCTGATAAAAGTAAACCAATAATTTTCCTATTTTATTGGTCAATAATTTTACAGCGTTCTTGAAACATATGGGTCTGTATGAACCACATTGGGGAGCACATGAGACTGTATGAGCACTACAGGGTTAAGTCTCTGGGTAAAACTAGATTTCAGGTAGGTTTGTGAACCACCATGAACCATCGTAAATCATCATGAATGTTCATCCACGATTCTGAGAGATCGCTCTCAAAATTTTATCACCTTTGACATTTCTATGCAGAAACGTGTATTATTACGCTTGAAACTTGACTAGCAATGTATACGTATGGTTATAGAAATTCATGCGTTTCTATGAAAGTTTATTAATAATAATTATTGTTCACTAACTTGTCCAAGTTCAAAAAGTTTTAGCGCTATCGCGCACGTTCATAGATACACGTACGATGATTATGATATACGTATATGATGATTCATGATGGTTTATAATGGTTTACGAATCTACCTGAAATCCATTTTTACCTGGGTGTAAGACGAAATATCTTTCTTAGGACTTAAAAGTGGCTTACTCCCTTAATCCATGAGAATACATTAGCTCAACTAATATGGGAATCAGATAAGTAACTATTGAGAGCTTTACTTAAACATTTTGCAAGAATGACTGCCGAAACATGTGATTAGACTGTTTTAAAGACAAATATATGTTATAAGCTATTTTTTATTAAAGCAATAATTATGTACAATAATGAAATGCTGGATAATATACTCCTACCTAATACATACAAATTTTCTAAAATAATCATCGCCCCAATCAGATTTCCATCCTATATATATACCATTTACGAAATCTATAATCTCAGTATCACCTACTGAAGCCCGGTATCAGAACTCCTCACCGCACACAGCGAGTCTCGCTCCACGAACAAGCTTACTTACGAGCGCCTGCATATCTCGTTTCTCCCAATACAAATCCGGGGCTTCTTCCTCCCGCTCTCGTTCTCTGGCTACACAGCCTCAAAATTCACCCAATTCTTCATTACGCGCCGAAGCGCGCGAAATAGGCCTCGCTCGCACCCAGTATCACGCCTCTCTCTCTCTCTCTTTATCTCTGTCGCTCACTCTCTCTCTTTCTCTCTTTCTCTCCCCTGCACACTCGCGCAAGCCGCTTCAAGGCCCTACTCGCTCCCGCGAGACCCTCTGCGTATATAGGCGCCAACCGCCGCGCGTATATAACGCATTATGCGCTGTCTCCGCGTACCGATCGATAGAGGCTCTTTTTAACTTTTGCGGTCGAATAACATCCGTCCACTCTGCATGAACCAGAGTTTTCAACTCTTGAAAAATAAAGAAAGATATACCCTATCGATTCTGTATACTAATGTTGGTTTTATACTTATTGTATGAATATTATTCAGCGTTAAAAGATAAATAGAGACTCGGTTGATCTATGTATGAAGACAGGGCAAGAGAAAGTAAGAAAGCGGATGTAGGCCGCCGGTGAATCTGCCCCAGTGTCGTGTCCGGTCATACCATTTGTCCGAGTCTCGCTTTAATCTTTCGTCGTCGAATAATATCGATACCACTTATATAAATAAATATCACGCTGTACGCATGAAAATAGAGAAAAATTTCTTCGTCGACTAGACTTTTCAAATCTCATCCGACTTTGATCGTATTAATGTAATTCCATTCTGAAAGTTAAAAAGAAGACTCTGTCGAGGTGTTCATATGGACGCACCGTACTAAATGGCTTCATATATATATATATATATATATATATATATATATACACTCACAGCGCGCACGTGCGCGTAAGTGTGACGCTGTGCCGGGCGCTTGCGCAAGAAGCCAGAAGAGATACAGAGAAAGAGAGAGGTAGAGGGAAGCTGACGAGCTAAAACGAGATAACATGGATCGACCATAAACAAGGACAGGGCTACAGAGGAAAGAGAGAGAGAGAGGGAGAGAGCGGAATGAAGATACACGAGCAGCGGACAGGACGCGGGAAGAAGATACGAGGACGGAATGAGACGGAGAGCTGAACAAAGCGTTACGGACGAGGGAGACAGGAATCGCATATATATATACATAGGCGTGTTTGAGGAAAAAAGGGAGAAATAGCGTAAGACGGTTTTTCCGTTTGTGCCATTAAAGTACTCCTTAGGTATGTGGAAGAGAGCAGTCAGCCGGGGGATGAGACTTTTATTTTTATTCGCCAAGTGTGATGGGTTAGTCTCGGAAAGGAGGTATTAAATTTTTCAATTTGCTCGCGGGATTCGGAGTCTCATATTGATGTAAATTAATGATGACTAAAGGATATATCACACTGTTCTTTATTCACAAAAAAAAAGTATTCTGATTCTTGCAGAGAATAAATTTTGAGCTAATTTCAAAGTTACGGAAGAACGTAGCCCTTTACCAGGTATATGCATCAATCTACTAGTATCATTATCAGGTTTTAATACCATATAAAGACAACTCCATGAAAGTTAATTAAAAGAAAACCAAAATTATCGAAAGTACATTGTGGAGATATGCCAACAGACGTAATACATACGCAAATGCTCAATTTATTTGAATAATTTCAGTAAATACACATTGATGTATAAAATACAGAGAAAATTTAATGATTTTATTTAAAAGAAGCGTGCCCAGTAGATGTCACATGTTTCTGTATTAAATAGCATTTATTCAGGTTGTTCAATTAAACTGACAGAGTGCACATTTCCAAAAAATAAAATAAAACAAGATGGGAAGAGCTTTAATTTCAGCTTTCTTTCGTATAAGAATATCAATTTGTTCTAAAAATATAATCATTTGATAATGGAGATATAAAATGCATTTGTAAACTCGAGTGTTTTCATCTCATTTAAATTCGATGGGTTTTTATTCCTTTTTCGTCACCATCTTCAGTTGTTGATAACATTAAGACAAAATAAATGTTTTATGATCTCCGGTTTCCGGTCTCCTCAACATATTCACGTTTTTTTTAAACATTCACCGAAGATATCACTCGATCGCCATCCGCAAGAGGACCGGAAGTGAGGGGAGTTCGAGGCGAGAAGGTCACAGTTTATGTTTAATTCTATATCTCTCAATATTTAAAAACAATAATGAATTACTGCAAGGCATTTATGTTCTTAAATTATTCAACTACAACTTACACTTGGTTTAAGACAATCAAACTTTAATTTTCAAGTGAAAACCAAAAACGTAAAAATATTTATTGTGCCTGTTGAGCCCAGTACGCCGGGGCTAAATGGGCACAGCTTCGGGGCTCAACGGGCACCCACTTTTCCGTCATAATTAGTATGAATAACCTTTTAATATAAAAAATGTTTACGAATAGGTATTTGGTGATCGAATTATCAATAATTTAGATTTATAATACAACATTGCATTAATAGAAAACTTTAGCATACATATTTTTACTACAACGATTTAGATATAAATGAAGCTTGTGAACCACCAGCGACTAGTGTTCGTACCATTAGCTTAATGTCATTTGTTACAACTACGAAAATCCTGGCTGCTGCTAAAAGCGCCTCACCTCCCAGCGATGGGAGTATTTTGATTGCACAAGTATAAGAACTTACTGAGTTTGCAGTTTGATGATTGTCTGACAACGGACGTACTGATCGGGACGATGATACAGTACTAATATCAGAAGAATTTTGCTGAGTACTGGCTTCCTCATTAAGGAGGAAATTATGCCTACTTTTGCACTTTAAGCATCTGTAACGAGAGCGACATATATCTGTTGTGAGATTACCAATCTAATTATGGCACAGATTTTTGCCTACAAGAAATGCCTTTCTTTCATGAATGGATTTTATTAACGATTTGCACGTGCCCAGGTAATTTTGTCTATTACACAGGCGGCATTTAGTGTTCACTTTTTTGTTTGAAGTTTTAATGTTCGCTGAATGCGAGTGGATAGAATTACTATTATTCGGCAGACTCTCCTTACTGCTTATATTTGACGAGGAAGCAGGAGTTGGTCTCTGATTATTTGGCAAATTAGTCCGGCTGCTACCTTCGATGAACTCTAATGTGAAAGTTTAAGACTGTAAGAAATCTTTGTGTCGATCGAGGGTGGTAGGGATGGGTTTCTTCCAATTTCGACGTGTATTAACATCTACGATTGATAACTACTACAACTGATTTCGACTGACGGGAGACGAGCGAACGACTGATCCATTCGTTGGTGCATCTGGACCTTTTAAAGACTTAGCCGCCGAGATCGTCAATTTTGTATTCCTTGGTGTCCTTAGAAGTCCGCGGACGGCAGGGGAAAACAGCACCAGCGACGGATGCCGTGGCTTTTGCGGAATCTCATACTTCGAGAGACTTATGATAGGGGATTTGCGCACGGGGCCCTACGCGTGTTCATGCTTTTATGGCAAGCGCCATCTGACTTGTGTTGCGCTTTCACGTATTATTCACGTTTGGCAGAGAAAGTCGGGAATTTTAAGAAACGTCGTGCATCGCAGCTCTTGTTTATACAAATGATATAGTCTTTTTAATAAAGGTCGCGGCGTGCGGACGTTAAGGTTTTCATTATAGCCAATCGATGAGACCTAATAACCTTAAAAAAATGTATAGTTATACTTTGATAAAATGTTCAAATTTATCGAAAGACACCAGGTAATATATGACGAATAACTTAGTTTTACCTTAAAATGTATTATCAATTAGGTTAAAATTTAAAAAGATTTTTCTTTTATGAGTCTACAAAACTTTTGATATTTAAAAGCAATCATTCTAAAAATTGGTATGCTATCAATACTTAATAATATATTAAATTGTACCGTTGTAAAACTTCAAAATCTTCATCTTACGCGTCACAATAAATCACTATTTTTATTACTATATTTATTCAAGGAATTTTATTCTTAATACGATTCTAGGTGACATGATCAACGACATTTTTTTCGACGGTTATTCAACTCCTTTTGACATGTGGATGAGTATGTGAATGGATAGTGTGGGTATGTGATTGAATGTATGGGTGTGTAGGGGGTGGATGTGTGGCTGAGGACGAATGAGTATGGGTGTATGAGTGGGTGGATGAGTTTCTGGGTAGGTGGATGGATGTGCGGGTCGGTGGATATATGTGGATTTCGTGGATGAGTATGTGTGGATCAATAGGTTTATGGATAATTATATGTGGATATATGAGGCTGCGGATGAGTGTATTTGGACGTGTAAGGATGCAGATGAGTGTATGTGGGTACTTGAGTGGGGATGGGTGGATGGGTTAGAGTGTGTGTATTGGTATATGAGTGTACTTTTGGGGGTGGGTATTTATGTAATGATATTAAGTAAATTCTTAACAAAGCAAGTATGAATAAACGAATCGCTTATAAAATATCTAACTAGCTAATTTTTTAAATTAAGGGGGTGAGAAAGTCAATTCCCTTCATTACGGACCGAACCATACATTGTTTACTTTCTAAACTAAATTACATATTAAAACCAAAACTCGCTGGCCCTTCATTGAGTAGCGTTACCTTTATCTACGAAGATTCAAACGTCAAAAGCAACGGTACCCTTAAAAATTATTGGAATGAAATTTCGACAACATTTCATTGAAATAATTTTTTTGGGTGTTGTTGATTTTGACATCTGAAAATTCGTAGTGAGGTGTATCATTACTAAATGTAAGTATTTTTATAATTATATATAATTATTCACTACTTGGTCGGTAAATAATCAGGGCCCCTTAAATAAATGTTAACGAATAATAAAAATACAAACAAAACAAATTAAAACATTGTTTTTTTCATTAAAGGAAATCTTCAATTCATACGAAGCTTAGTATTACGAAAGCTTGCGTAATTATGATTAAAAGTAGAGGTACGTTTTTCATTACATAACGTATAGTCAAAGTAATATAGCTCAAATCTCGAGTACAAAAGTAAGTTGGAAACAATTACAGGTATTGGGCTTCATTTTAAAGTACAGTAGAACCTCCCAGAACTGTGAAACTTGGGACTAGATATCCCCGGTACTGTGAATTTGCACCTGCCTATCAGCGTCGAGCATCATGGCCGTATGTGGGTCATAATAATACATTTCACCCGTACCTACCCCATAATCAAATATTCTCAGTTCAAATGACTTCCATGTAATTTTATTTAAAAAAACTTTGTATAAAAATCTATATAAAATCATATAATTCTTTATTATAAACCTTTCTATTACATTTTTTCAGTTTGAACATTTTTTTAAAATTTCTTATTTAAATTTGTTGGCATAAACCTTTGTATGAAACTTTTTCTATCATATGTTTTCGGTTTAAACCTTTTCATGAAACTTTTTCCGCAAAGTTGGGACGCGAGGCCCGCACATACATAAAGCCGGCTCTAGAAACATTACAGTGCCGAGATTCTCCGCATTCACAGTACCGGAAGATTTACAGTGCCGTGAGTCACAGTGCCGTGAGGTTCTATTGTACAAGGAAAACACTTCCCAAAGTCTGATCAAAATCTATTTCCAGTAAATAAGTGAGAAAGTCAAGATTTTGTCGGACAATCAATGATAAAAATTTTAAAACATCACTTTTTCACGGTTTTGCTTTATACATAAATCACTGTTTGAATGTTAACGATTTAATGGATTCTTTATTCTTATATCAGCTTTATTGATCTTCTATTAACGCTTTACCTGGAGCCGCATTATCATCCATGGGCATGCTCCTTTGTTGAATAACTCAAGATGTTTTCCTGCTTCAAATATATGTTACGAGTAGATAACACAGTGAGGGTATAATGTATATGTGTGTATATATATATATATATATATATATATATATATATATATATATATATATACGTCTTCTAGAATATATCTTCTAAAACCTTCGATCATGACAATAGTAGCTTATATTGTACCCTGGGCTGTGAGCTATCGTGTAGTAAAACTTTTATTGAAATCCTTTCAGTGGTTCTCGAGTGATTGCACAATGTATTTATGTTCTTGAACTAATATTTAACTGCAAGTTACACTTAATTTAAGGTGGCTTTCTAGTGATTTTCGAACAAAGATTATAAATAATTTCTGTTTGCTTAAAAAGTTAGTTGAACTATTAACTTATTATGTAAAAATATTTTTATGAAGGTATTATTTTTTTTTCGATGAAAAACAAACTCTTTACAAAAAGATCGTTTTGTCATTTAACGTCATTATTTCACTTCTATGCATTAATTTAGATTCTTCAGTAAGTGAGTAATAATTTTTGGCTTAAAAATTTGAAGATTAAATACTGCATTATGCTAGTCAGATGTGCTCTAAGAAATATTGATATGTAAAATATATTTATAATGAATCGTTTTCTAAAATTATGGTGAGTTTATTCAATAAACCCATTATTTTGATAAAAACACAGTTTTTCACGTTTTTTCAAACTTTAATTTTATCCTGACGCACATTAAATTAATGAATCTGGCTAAAATTTTAGGAGAACATTCTTCAAAATATTTAGAATAAAAGTGTGTTTTTGTTTTTGAAACTATTTTGAACAACTTTATTATTAATAGTATATTGTGTACCGAGGGCAAGAAATAGACTTTCACCGCCAGCGTGAGTTTGTCGTACGAGTCGAAGGTCAGCAAGCACAGGCCGAAGGCTAGTGCGTTTTTCGAGCCGAAGATAACTATATAGGCATATTTCTGTAGATTCGAACAGAAACGTGATATTACAACTATGAGGTTAGTTTAGATCATAAAGAAGCATTCCAGAATATCCTTAATGTTAAGAAATATCTTGAGCAGTCACTAACTTAAGTATTTACGTAACAATTTTCAGTTAATTCTCAAGTGATTATTTAAATAATTACTTATGTCATCATTGACCTTTTACTACCGAGGTGAAATTAGTAACGTAAGCCGCGACATGGCGTCTGTGAGACCTTGTGGCGAAATTTCGATAATATCAATTTATATACGAAATATTTACTTGATAAAAAAATTTTATTAGTAAGAGATACGAATAATTAAAAGGTAAAATCAACAATTGGTTATAAAAGCAATTTTATATATGAGATAATAGTATATTGTGTACCTCGGGCGCAAAGTGGACTTTTTTAGACCGAGTGTGGAGATTGCAGTACGAGTCGAAGGCGAGCTAGCACGAGCCGAAGGCAAGTGCGTTTACGACCCGAAGACCAATACTGCAACCACACGAGGTCAAAAAGCCCACTTTGCCCTTGGTGCACACCATATTTTTTGTAACGCATGTATTGATTTTTGCGTTTTTCTAGCATATTAAGCAGGGCTATATATAATAGAAAATTTCCGAAAAATTTTAGTGGGCGCAAAAGTTACTTTTGCTCCCGCTTATTTACTTTTGCGCCCGTCGGTATAAAAAATTGTCCTTTAGGCCCGCTTAATAGGTACAGAAAAACGCGAAAATCGTACTTGTGTTACAAAGAATTATTTGTTTGACGAGGTTATCGGCCTTCATTTTTAAGTGCATCCAAAGGATAGTCACATAGAAAGTAAAACAAATCGGAAACGCTTTTACTAAATCTAATGGAAACTTTTCCAATATTCATTCAACCTGTAAAACTTTCAAAACAAACAGTCTTTGGTAAAAAAATATAATTTTTTAACATTTCCATTTTTATTCTTTCGATTATTTATGCTTAAATTGATTATAAATTTTTAAAGTAATTAATTTTATAACTCCAGCCTTTTAGATAATAACTATAATTATATTTAATGAGTTTACAAAAAGATTTTAGGACTGGAAATATAATATTGATACAGTAATAAATTACTGAATTTTGAGTAAGGTCTCCCAGACGCCACCTCTGTAGTAAAGGGTTAATCACTTTATCATTTCTTTACTTTATACAAAAAGAAATTGATGATAAAATGCTCAAGGTTAAAGGATCCTTCTCGCTCATTTCGGGTAGTATTTCATGATTTTCTTAAGATTTTCTTTCGTGCAGGATGTTTCTTTTATACACAAAAGTGAAGTTATGTCATACAAGCTAAAAACTCCGATTATTATAGCATAAGTGGTCAAATCAATTGGTCGTACATGATGCAAACACACTTCAGCGGTACTTACAGTTCGGTAGTTTTAGCACTTTTGCAGAATTAACGCTCAAAAATATAAAATTTTAATTGTTTATCAACATAACCTCACTTTTGTGTTAATCTGGCTGCTTCTTCATGACTGGAAAGACATGTAGGATCTGCAGTATTTCACAGCCATACGAACATGTGGACTTTGAGCTAGCATATTTTTTCAAAGCAGAATTGTTAGAACTTTTCTATTTGTGTAATTCCAATTTATAAAACTACACTCTTCGAAGTCAGTTTCAAATCTCCTTGCATTCTTTTGTTTTTGTTGTTAAAAAGACCCATGGCCCTTTTCCTCATGCCTCGTCTTCACTGGCACATTAATAGAGACTCCATTTAACTTTTAATATTAAATAACATTACAGTGATAATTACTAGAAAATTTTAAAGAGTTCCGTTGTGTATAGAATTGCTTGTTCTAATTATTCATAGTAAAAAAGTTTTGCGTTTCTAAACAACATAAATGTTATTCAATATTGAAAGTTAAAGGGAGACGATATTCAACTGCCAGTGAAGACAAGGCATTAACGACCGTCCTTTCGGTTCGCCTTATGACCCAAGCAATAGCTTCCTGCTATGCTTTCTAAGCATAGCAGCTCCTGTTACTTCGCACATGTGTCAGCAGCGATGGTTCCTCTCTCATTCTCCTTTTCACACTCCTCGCGTTTGGTCATGCAAATATGAGCTTAAGGAGGGTCTTTCGCTAGATATAGGACATTACACAAAAAAATGATATAAGAGTTTATGAAGGTCCTATGATATACTCGTAACTTGCAAAATATAGTTAATCAGAGTCTATTACTACATGAAAATAAAATTGTTCCAAAAAAATCGTGACGTCACAAGTGTCAATATTATCCATTTTATTATTATATTATTATATTATTCTTTTCTTTATTTATCTTCAAGGTTAACGAAAGAAATTTATAAAATAATATATCTGTAATAAGAGAAAGCTAATTGTTTATAGATAATCGTGTAAAATTTTATAAACAGTTTGTTTTCTTTTATCATAAATATATTAATTTATAAATTTCTTTCGTTAACTTTGTAGAATAATATTTAAAGAAAATAATAACCCCCGAAACATTAAAATTCATTAAAAAATAAAAAAAATAATTGGGATGTAACTAAATATTTCTTAAATTGACAATATTGTCACTTTTAACGTCACGATATTTTTGGAACAATTTCTTTTTCATGTAGTTGTGGACTATTATTAAGTACATTTCATTAGTTTTATCATATGACCTTTACAAACTCTCATATAAATTGTTTTATGCCCTATATCTAGTGAAAGACCCTCCTTTACAATGTTTGTAACAAACTTTTATTTGTTTGTTTGATATTTAATCACACGAGTTACTGCACCAATTTTAATATACAATTGAAAATTTTTTATATTTTAATTTTTTTTTATAAAAAATCGAAAAATCGATGTAAAACCGAAACGCTTTGACTAATTTCGAATAGTATTTTTTATAATCGTTAAATTACCTATTAATATATTCAGTTATTTCTGTATGCTGCGACTTAATCATTCGGATATGTGTATATATATATATATGTAAAGAATTGTTTATAGCGATCAAGATAAACGATGGATTATTTAATGATAATTTGTTTCACAAAAGTGTTTACTAAGAGATGCAACGCTAGAAAGTTTTGAAGACAAATAACGAACAGTTGATCGATGTGACTCTGACATCTTAATACATATTGAAATGCAATGATATAGAGTTTCACGAAACTTTATTGTTCTCCGGCGTACTTTTTCCCATATTGAAGTTTTTCTATCGTGTATTTGAATTGCAAGTTATTGCGAAATATGCTCACTACAGTTTGTGTGACTTTGTAAATATTAGACAATAACTAAAATTTATTTTTGATTTTTCTCGAAATGGACGCATTATGAATGAATTATTTATACATTCTGCATATAAGAAATATAAAAATAATTACAGAGTTAGAGCATCTAGATAAAATTGATCATTTATGGAATCATAGTTAATATAGTTTACTAAGTTAGGAAGAAAATAAATAGCTACATAATTGCATCCATTGTATCGCTCCATACTATCATTTATTTAATTATACTGCACAGTTTTGATTTTGAGATCAATATCGATCTAATTAATTATTGTCGATTGCTGTCTTTCGTTTTCTCACAGAGAAAGTTTTGAGACATTAAAAATCAAAATACACTATTTTTTTTAAATGTGTGTGTATGTGTGTGTGTGTGGTCGTACGTGCGTGCGTTCGTGCGTGCATGCATGCATGTATGCATGTGTGTGTATGTGTGTGTGGGTGTAAGTGTGTACGTGCTTGCGTGCGTGCGTGCGTATATGTGGGCATGTTTGTGTATGTATGTACGCACATATACGTGTATGTGTGTATCACATACGTGTGTATGTGTGAGTGTGTGCGTGCGTGCGTTCGTGTGCGTGTGCGTGTGCGTATGTGTATTGGTGCGGGTGTATGTGTGTGCGTGCGTGTGCGTGCGTGTGTGCGTGCATACGTGCGTGCGCGTGTGTGTGTGTATATTGATATTGGGATCTTACACAGAGCACTCACCCTCTGGCGGATTTGAGTAAACAAGACGAGACCTGGAAATTCTCGAACGTGATTAGTTGAGACGTCAACATGGCGCAGACAAGCCCGAAATTATGTATACTATATATAGTGGCCACGCCCCCATGTCAGATCCCAATATGAACGTATGTGTATCAGCATATTTTAAGAAATTTCCGTCAATTTAAATGTTTTACAGTTGATTTTCTTTGTTTTGTTTAGACAGTAGGGGATCAAAATATTTTTTTGTTTTTCAATACGTTTTTGCTTTATTTTAGCGATTTTTCAATTTACGGATTTCAGTTTTTCCTGTGTTTTTCTTAAATGATAAAATGTATTTAAGTTACGTATTTTTCCAACCCGAAAATTTGTAGAAGCTTTTCCGTTCTCTTGTTTTACACAAAAATATCATTTTTTAAAAAGAATTTCTAACTGAGCCATAAATGGCGAAAATCCAATAGAAAATTTCATGGTTACCACTAACACCGAGATAAAATACACAGTAATAATTATAAGTCATTATTTTACTTTTATTTGCAAAAAAGTCATTTTATAAAAAAAAATCAATTTTCTATTTCAAACGATTGTTGGGGTGAATCAGCAGTATCTTATCTATAGCAAAAAGCATTTTTTTGATTGCTTATGTATCCAAAACGGTGTGATTTTTTTCTGTTTTACAATATTTTAAAATCGATAGTACAAGTTATGTATATAAGTTTTAAAAGAAGGATGCCCACGTATACATAGTAAATCAGGGGACACAGGGAGACGTACAAAACTGGCTCTATTATTTAGAGTTTGTCAAAATATGAACATTAAAAATAAATTTAAACCGTGGAAGTGAAGGGAAACTTTACAAAAGGAGAGTCGAATCTGATAAATTAAGTGAAAAAATCAATATTTCATCAGGCACTAAGTAGTCAAAATTGAGAGAATAAATTCATTTTCATGTTTTTACTTTATACGGAAGGAAACTTTGCTTCAAATGATTAAGATTTTATAAATCCTTTATGCGCATATCAGTATTATAGGTCAACTATCGATATTTTACCTAAGGCCGACATAGGCTATCCATGGGCATCCTCCTTTTGTATAATTACGATATAGTATAATTAACTGAATGCATAACGTCATATCTGATAACGTCATCGTGGAGGCTCTAAAATGAACCAATGTTTGGGAATTTACTGTGAGTAAATAGAAATTATTTATTTAAAAATAACTTTGAGGACTTTATTGTACATGTACTGACGTACACGAGAAAAATTAATTTTATAATAAAAATGGCGGCGTACTGGCCCACTTTCGGAATCGTCTTTTTTTCGAGCATATGTCTATTTGTGGACACAATTACTGGACCACTAGTTATCGTAGAGGAAAACCAAAAAAAAGGAACATTATCTATACCATAAAACCTAATGAAGCACCCATCGTTTTTAAGCAATTTTTTTTGCTAAATGGCAGCTATTTTTCAGAAAAGTTCATTTTTACCCTAAAATTTTTTAAATAAATACTAATTGCAAGAAGAGTTTGCAACTTTTAAAAAAAAGCATGGGTAGTTCAGTGCAGTATATATACGAAGATGCTGGCCAAATTTCAGGTCAATTGAATAAAAACTTTAAGAGACATCGATTTAAATCGTTCAGCATCATATTTCTGTGTATGAATACTATTGAAGTAAGCAAAAAGAAAAACAAGTTTTGAAACGTCCATGGTGACGTTACATCTTAATGCAAACATTTTTGAAGGAGCTCGAAATTAGCAATTTTTTGTCATATGAATTTTTTTATTAGTTATTGTTATTTTGTTCTATAAGGAAATTTTTATTTTAATAGTTAACTATGAAATTTTAAATTATATTGGTATAATACAATTTTTCCCGAATAATTAGTTTATAAATAAGCAATAGTAATTAACATTAATATATTAGAACTAATAATTTCAGTTTGGAATGATTAACTAAGTTTGCGAAATCTAAGTGCCAATGAATTGGCACCGTTTTCTCTTCATCTCTTCAGACTAATTATTTAATTTCTGTTTGCCTGCTTTAATTCATGAAATATATTTTGAATGTAAGTGTTTTACTTTTAGACTGTGGTAGATAAATTATAAATAGATTATGTTTGGTCGAATTAGTTTAATGATTAATTATGTTTTCAGATAAGTATAACGATTAGTATAATAAGATTGTACTATACCACAAAACATTATTTTATTGTATGTATTGAATAACTTTAAGTCATTTGCAGATTTAAGCTCTTTCCTAGACTACTTAAGTGTCTTTTTCTTATATATAACTTTTACTATGATACATAACAAGAAATTATTAAAATATAAGTTTATATTGAATTTAATAACAGAGAGACGTTACTGTTGATAAAATTTATACTATTTATTATAAACGTTGATGCTATGTTGACCTTACGATTAGATAACATCATTTTGTTATCAATACTTGATAAAGTATAATCAGAATTTCTTTTTAAGTGACTACTAAATTTCCGCTTGCGTTCAAAGTAGCTGCGAGTTACAGGTACAGTTACTGTTAAAGGGTCATTATATAAATTAGTTTCTCGACAGTTTAACTGCCCTAGAACTAATGAAAAAACAATATATTTAGACGTGGTAGAGAAGTATTTGTAGTCTAGACAGCGAAGTAATCCATCTGTAGAAAAGATATATCGTTAACTTTTTCGAAGATCACATTATAAATCTTATTAGTAATATTGATATATTCTTAACAACGGCATAACAATTTAATTTTTGTAAGACAAAGTTTTTGTAAAAGTAATATTTATGACGCATTAAATTTAAATATAAATAAAAATGAATCAAAAAGCTGTTTGTCCAGTGTACATAAAACTATTTTATTTTTAGATAACAGTAAATAAAGATTTAATTCTGTTTATACGTTTTTCGGAAAAGTTAATGAAATACTAGTAGAAGGTACTTACATAATAATTTCTGAATATATCGTGATCATTCGACTGATATCTTAGAATGTGAAAAAGATATAATATGTGTATTTAATATAATATTCTGCGATTCAAACTTACAAAATATACTTGACATGTAATATAAACGTCCCTATTTCTGTCTACTAAGTTTTTTGCTGTAAAATATATTAGATTTATCTAATAATCATAAAAAAAAATAATTTTATATTCATTGAATCGAATATTGTGCTAGTCCAGAAATAAATTTAATATTCTTAATAACATCCAAAATACGTAGTGAGTAGAAATAGGGACATGAGTAGAAGTTAGGACGTTCGCCTTAAAGGCTAACTATATACAGCAGAATCCGCATACTTACAAAATATTCATTATTACTTTTACTTCGGTCTGAGAATTAGAGTCTTATAATATTATATGCTTTTAAAAATTATCATCCATTGTTCGTTACTAAGCTACTGCAGAATTAGTATTTATCAATTGCTTTACAGCTGCGTATCTATAAATTGGAGAATTAGATACATACATGATGCTAAAAACATTGTTAATAAAGGATTAATAAATAGTATTTAAATGCATAGTTTCTATTAAGATCATGTGATATGTGTAAATTATTTGAACGAACTTAACCGATTCAGTATATAATTGGACCTCGGGTATGGATAATCGACGAGATCGAGTTTTGGACGTTTATAATAACAGAGTTAATCTATAATAATGCATATATGTCTATGCATATAATCATTATCCTTGATGAACTAGCAACGTATCGACCAATTTCACGATAGCATACACCTGTGCAAAATTTGAGAAATGTATACTAAACAGGTATGGATCTCTAACACGGTCGCTCACACGCACGCACATTCACACACATATATACAGATATTTTTTAAGCTAGTATATTCGGACCGTCTGAGACGAACAACATGTTTTTACTTAAAACAAAAAAATTATCGACGCACAGCTCTTTTGTTTTGAGAAAGTGATTCTGTCGACTGTTCAAAAACAATTTGCGAAAATTCCGTCCATGCCGAAACGACAACAAGAGAAACAAACCACCATTTGCGAGTCCGCACGGGGTCGCGATACGCGCCAGCCACATGACTTTAAACGGCACTCGCGTTAAACGCGCGTCATAGTGGAAGAGGCGCGCGCGCGCGCGCGATACTGGCCTCTACCCAGTAACCAAGAGCCGCTGTACTATGGAGAAAATTCCCCGGAAAGGAAAATAAAAGAGGAAGACAGAGAAAGAAGCCCACGTACACGCGCGTTCACACAAACGCATTTCCAACAATATATGGTGCAGTGTAGCGCTTGCAGCGCAGAGATAAAAAAAACCACAAATAATGCGTAACAAGAGAAAGAGAGGAAAAACGCAACGGACGCGCGGGGCGTATAATGCGCGAAGCGGCCGCAGGAGCGAGGGAGCGAAAGTTCAGCCCAGAGAGATACAGCAACACGTGTAGGCCAGCGAGCGAGCAGGACAGACGCATGTGGGTGCGTTCATAGTGTGATACCAGGGACGGGAGTGGTTACGTGTCTAGATCGGAGCTAACACGACTAAGCTCAACGGAACTGAGATGTAACTGACTCGACGAAATAAGTTTTGTTGACGTCATATGCTTTCAAATTCAATATCTTATGTATAAGCAGCAATGTTTTATGAGTATATGAAAAAACGAATTGTTGCGCTTTTCTTAATTATGAGAGAAACAAAAACTGTAATTTTATTCTTTGTATGCTGAAAGTTAATGTGGAATTAAAATTTAAATTCAACCTATTAGTAGTTATAATATTTTTACAGTATATTTACATTCTGAAAAGTTTCGTATAGCTGAAATCATCGTTTGATATTGATATGTATAATAATATAATATACTATACTATAATATACTACTTAGTTATCTTAAGTCTAGTTAAAGCTCTTCAATTACTCAATTTACTTCTAGCCATTTCTAAGTACAAATGTTTTTCAAGACCTTTTCAAGTAGAAAAGCACTTACTTAATGAAAAGTAGTTCAGGTACAAAAGTACTTTAAGCCCTTTAGAAGTAAAAGACAACTTGAAGATCTTATCAAGTACAAACTTACAACTCAAAGGTACAGTACAAAGTACAAAGGTATAAGTACAGCAGGTCCTTTACAAGCACAAAAGCATGATGACATTTTAAAAGTACTTCACGTGCTTATCCATTACTTCAGGTTCTCTTCAAGTACTTCGAGTCATTTTCGAGTCCTTTAAGTCCTTTTAAAGTACTTCAAGTCATTTTCAAGTACTTCGAGTCATTTTCAATTACTTCAAGTCATTTTCAAGTACTTCAAGTCATTTTCAAGTACCTCGAGTCATTTTCAAGTACCTCAAGTCATTTTCACGTACTTCAAGTCATTTGCAAGTACTTCAAGTCATTATCAAGTACTTCAAGTCATTTTCAAGTACTTCAAGTCATTTTCAGATACTTCAAGTCATTTTCAAGTCATTTTTTGTACGTATTGTTGTACTTAAAAAAGAACTTAAAGTACTCTTCACAACTTCTGCAGTAACCATTGACATCAATTGAGTAGCTTTGTACCTCAATTCATTTTGGAAGTACTCCAAACAAATTTCATAACTTTCTGGCAATTATTTACCTCTTTTTACTCCTATGTAACGCCCATCACTGCTGAATATGAACAAAGCCTAACAGAGAGGATCCGCAACAGCGCGGCACAGGGTGGCGACGTACAGTTCGGTCTACTTGCTGCTGCTGAGGGATAAACGAACAGAGAGAGAGAGAGAGAGAGAGAGAGAGAAGGAGAGACCGAGCCAGAGAGGGCGATATAGCCGAGGGGTGGGGGTCAGCGAGCGAGCGCGCGCGTGCTCGCGAGGGCAGGAGACAGAGACAGAGGCATAGCGCACAGGTAGGGAGGCGGAGAAAGCTCGGGCAGGCTGGCGAGGCTCACTCAGCGACTCGCCACGGCCCCGGCTCGTTTGGCGTGCTGCTGCTGCTGCAGCGCTCGCACCGCGCTCACCCACCTAGCGGCGGCATGAGCGCGGACTGCGCGCAACTCGCCCCGGCAGTCAACTGAGAGTCGAGGTCCCAGCACGCGGTGGCTTCCCGGCGGACGACACCGCTCGCATAGAACCCCGTCGGCAAAGTTCGATCGCAACCTGACTTTCGGCAAGGAGAATTCGCAGCTCTGTCTCATCGGTACGACGAGTATAGCGTCGCGGTGATACACGTGTTCGTGGCTCGAGGCCGTGCAAGCGTGACCGAGCGCGCCGAGAGAGAGAGAGGAACGAAGAGAGAAGAAGGGAAGAGGATGAGACGGCAGTTCGGCGCGGAACGAAAGCGGGAGACGGGATGAGGGGACGCGTCGTGGGTGTGGAGGAGTAGCAGCGAGGACGACGACGACGAGGGAGCATGAGATAGGTGGCGGCCAGCCCCTGCACGGAAGCCTGGAACGAGGTAAGGGAGCAGCCGACGCGCGATTGCTATTTGTTTATGCATGCGCGGCTGTTGTGTTATTCTTCGCCGCAGGCGCGAGAGTGGGAATGGGAGCAGGCGTATGTGTGAGTGTGTGTGTGTGTGTCAGTGTGGCGGCCGAAGGTCATCGTTAACAGGTGTCTATTCTGATCGCGCGCGCGCGCTCAAGCTGTGCAGGCTCTCGCATCGAGAGCCGCTTGTTGCTGCTCCGCTGTTGTTGGATGCTTGGAGCGGCGGACGGGTAAACACCGATTCGACGTTTTATTTCTAAGTGAAGTAGATGGCTTGAGGTAGTTGTCCCTCGGTTGAATCATATACAAAATTTGAGTCTTTTATAAATGTCAAGGTTATTAATAGTATGATATATTTAGACATAATTATGTTATATTAAGGTGGTGCTAAACCCACCCGTCACTGACAATTATGAGGAACCAGTTTTGGATTTAATTTTTAATTTTGAGTAAGTATCTTTCTGAAATGTAATTGGCCCAATCAAAAACTACAACATTCCAAGGAGATATGTTCTAAAAATTGAGAATTAAATGATAATAGTGTTTCTCCGTATTTTCCGGTAATAGAGAGCCGGTAAATACACCGAACAAATCATATGCAGTCCGAAATTTTGACTAATATTTTCTTAGCTTGAGGGAGTCCTCCAGTGATTTTTTCAATTTTTAGAATTTTGTTTAAAACAAAGCACTCTTGCAAGTTCGAATTACTTGTGGGGTATGTAAAGTATGATGTATGATAAAAATACTTTGTGCCATTATTAACATTATGTATATATCTTAAAAAATTATTCAATCAATTTTTGGAAGAAACTAGTAAATCAACCTGAAATTTGTAAAGTCTTTATATTAATAAATAATTATTTGACAAAATTGTTTAACATATGAACACATATTAACTTTCTTTATAACAAGTTTATAAATCGATCTGGGATTTTAACAGGATCATTATATGGTTAATAGAAGTATCAAAACTGCGTATGTAATACGAAAAGTATATTAAACTTCATAATTTAAGGACAAATTTAGGAAAAGTTTCAATTTCAAATTACTTAGAGGGCGATAGTAAAATTACGTTGATGTATGTATGTGTAGGATGACCGAATTTTAGGGTAACTAGTTTACAATAAAATTCATTCTACAAATTAAAATCGAAAATTAATACACAATCAACACTATAAATCAAAATCGTCGTCAAAAAATTCTGAAATAATTCAGAGATGATTTGGATATGAGCAAATAAATATTTTTTAATTTTTCAGTATTCTCGGCAATTTTGCGGTCAAAAATAACTTACATACCTAACGAGATCGAAAATGGTCCACTTCGACCTGATACATACATTTAAATTACATAATTTCGAGTTTATTACGTAGAAATCTTCAAAAAACGAAAGAAAAATGTATGAATCCTAGAGGACCTATCAATGTTTAATAATATCTTAAATTTTACCGTTGTAAAACCTCAAAATTTTGATCTTACACGTCACAATAAATCACTATTTTCAATACCATATTTATTAAAGTTGCTGTGTTCCTCACAAGATTGCAGGTGACATGATGAACGAAAATATTTTTTTCGACTGTTCATCGACTCCTTTTGACATGTATTACAAAAAGAGTGAAGCACTTTTTTGCTAAAATATATTTTATTACTTTTTTACGGAGACACGACCGATTTAAGAAAATAATAAAATAAAAAAATTTAAAAAATTGGTTAGATCTTCGAAAAAAAATAATAATAAAAATTTTAACAAAAAACTGCTTCATTCTTTTTGCACTAGATGTCAAAAGAAGTCGTAAGGAACACAGTAACTTCAATAAATATGGTATTGAAAATAGTGATTTATTGTGACGCGTAGGATCAAGTTATTGAGGCTTTACAGTCGTAAAATGTAAGATATTACTAAGTATATATAGAACAAATATTTTCAGAATGATTGCTTTTAAACACAAAAAGTTTCCTGGACTAGTAAAAAAAATTCTATTTGGGGTTTAACCCAGGCCTGCCCCCTTAATGTGAATGAAACGAAGCCAAAGACAGTAGTATCATGAAAGTCAGTCAATTACTTCTCGAGAAACTTCCGGATGGACATGCATAAACACATATGCATCGAATTAAGAATCTCCTCTTTCAAAATGAAAAATAATGTCAAAGTATCGACATAGCATTGTTATTTTCTGCATGATTTACATTAATTATATTTTCATACAAACGTGTTTTTTACTTTATTAGACTAGTATTGAAAATGAGATATGATAAATACTCTAAAGTACTGTAAAATCTAGAAAATTGTTTTATATTTACATGAAAGTGGTGATAATCGTAACTACATCTTTATAAGGCTGACCAGATTCAGATGTTTCTACTGAATCACACGTACGTTGCCATGTCAGATAGTTAATAGTCATCCAGTATATTTTTAGCATAAATTATTGATTCCTACCAGATTAGGCTTTATGTGTTTTGAAGATTGCTTTTTAAAAGCACGTTTTGTTTTATATTTCTGTCACATTTTTTTAATAGGCAGTTTGTTCAATATTTACAAATTGCAAATTTGGAAATTTCTTAACCGGGAAAGGGAATACCATAGAAAAAAGGTTATTGGTATGTTGTGAATAAATATCATTATAAATAGGTAGGCGTTTATGAGAAGTTATGGCTAATTTTTATTTTTAATTGGATTTCTCTTGTTTATGAACATAAACTACACCAGACAAAGGTCCTGTTTGATAAAATAACGTATAATTTTATGCATGTGGTGACAAAAAAGTCAATGGAAACAGATATACAGGTATGACTATACGCCTTAATGAAAAAGTGATAGTATATTACATTTATTATTAAATATACTTAAAATTTGAAACTTTGAGTTGGCCTAAAAGGCATTACCTACCCTATTTGGGGGGGGGGGGGGTACAAATTTTGAAATATAAAAATTGGAAAGGGTAAAACTACGAAAGTTAAAGTTTTGAAAATTTAGATTAGGAAGTAAAATAATTCCTAAAGTGAAAATTTGGAATTTAAGATTTAATGAAAGAAAAAAACGTAGAAAAATGTAATTATAAAAGTGCTTTATATTGAAAAAAAAAATTATTTGAAAGAAAAGAATTTTGAAATATATTTGAAATACGAATTTTTCAGAAATATGAAGTAAAATTTTTTGATAATCAAATTTATGAAAATGACAACTTAAGAAATTTAATAAACACAAAAAATATTATTTAGAATTTGAAAATGAGTAATAACAGAAAAGAAAATTATTTGGAAAATTAAAATTTTGAAAAAGAAAAAGACAGAAAAATGTCTACTTTACAGTAGAATGTTAATTTTATTGTTAATATCCCTGGCAAAAATTTGTTCATTAAAAATGATCTGAAAGCCAGTTAAGGTGGTTCAGACGTCAATACATACCTGAAAGAAAAATTATATAATAATCTATTTTTATGTCACAATATGAGAAACGATATAATATAAAAAAGGGACACTTCAAGAAAAAAAATATTTTTCATACATGCACGATTTTCAACTGATAACACGTGTATAAAAAATACCATTTTTTACTGCAATAAAATGGAGCAAAATAGTATATTACGCATCTAAGGATGTAAAGAATTGGCGAGTTCATAGCACGTGTAAATTGCCAAACGCATGCTATGGAGTCGCCGTTTTACCTCCTCATACCTGCCTGAAAACAGCTCTGCAAAACGTCTTTCTGTGTAAAGAGGAGTTCTAATCTTTAAAAATTTTATTTTTTCAGAAACATTTTTTAACCTTTCAAAATATTTCAAATTCCAAATATTTATTTTCTGATTTATAATTTTCAGTATAATAAACTTTCAATAAATTCTGAACTCTTTATTTTTAATCTTTAAAATTAATTATTTCAAGATTTGTATTTTCCAAATTATATTACTTCTAAAATTATTTTTTAATTTTTTTACTTTAGTATAATAATATTCATTTCGTAAATTTACGTTTCCACATATTTTAATTCAAAAATTTTTTTTGATTCAAAATAATGTTTTTCAAATTTTGTATCCCCATCCATTGTTTGAACTAAGACAAACCTTTACTATACTAAAATACATATGAAGAATATTTTAAATACTAACTTATAGAAATATTAATAAATTGGATATATTATGTAATTTCTAATAAAGTATATAGTGCTAATATATTTTATATTTACTTTCTGAACATTAACATAAGTTAATATGATTTAAGTAATAAGGACAACGTACAAGTATAATGGTAACTGGAGTATTTCTTTAAAAATATGTTAAGGTGTATTTAGAAACACTAAAAAGATGCAATATTCAAGCTTATTGAATAACAAAAAAATATTATTAACTTTGACGGTACTATGATATATATTAAGTTACTTAAAAAGATTACAATATTTCTGACTATGATATTCTTCACTACCATAAAAAAAAAATATAAAAACTTAAAAGTAGAAATACAGGTGTATCGTTGAAAAACTTTGTTACAAAAATACTGACTTGCAGTATCCAAATAAAACCGTTATAAAACCTTAAGGGCACTAAATACGTTATAGCTAAGAACTAGCGATATCCTTTAAAGTTTATATTCTACCGTTCTCGAACGTTGACTCATTTGAAGCGTTTCACATAAATGTGTTTTATGCACGAAGACTATCTTAACCGGTATGCGATGAAAATTTACATCAAATATTTCTAAGTTAGCTAAAGTCGAACGTGTTATTAATGTATACATTCATTCGAAAATGACCTTATATGAAGTACCAATAAAATATTTATAGTTAACAATCTGTAAAAAGCGTAAAGGAGGACAGTACCCAATATGTGCCAAAACACGGTATTTTGCTTCCTCAAACTTTGTGATAGTAAAAAAAAAGCTTTGCTAAAGACATGTCAGAAACATGCTTTGAGATATAAGGAATCAAAATACACTATTTTTAGAAAATGTTCGTATGTATGTGTGTGTGTGCGGGCGTGCGTGCGTGCGTGTATGCGTACGTGTGTATATATGTACGAGTATGCATGCATATATACATCGAGTAGTCCACGGTAAAATTTAGTGTTTCAAAGCTCGTTTTGTTTGTTTTTTTAAACGAAGGGGACACAATAATAATCTTTTTAGTTTTTCAGATACGTTTTTGTTTTTTAACGGTTTTTTGATACTTGGCTTATAGTTGCTAGGGTTTTTTTGTTACGTTAGAAATAATATCATCGATCCAGTGAAAGTGCATTTAAAAGAGCATAAAATGACCTATCTTTTATCACCCTAAATTTCGGATAAGGTGTTTCCTTTCTTTTCGTTATACCCGAAAACGTTATTGTTTGTTTGAACGGTGATTTATCTGAAATATATAATCGAAAGTCTTTGAAAAAATTGCAGGTAATTAGAACAACGGAGAAGATTATTCTGTAAAACTTTTGAGACATTTTATTTTCCTATGACTAAGAAAAAAATCATTATGTAAAAGAAATCGATTTTCTATATTGTACGATAACTTGAGTAAAACGGCATTACTCCTTCTGAAAATTTCCAAAATGGTAGCTTTTTACTATCTCTCGGCTAAGTTATTTGCACAGATCATGAGGACTTTTATTTTTCGAGATATTCGAGGGTATATTCTTTTTCAATAAATGTTTAATTACTTATTTCTTGGGTAATTCCATTTTAAATCAAAATGATTTTTCAAGATTCATTGAATCGTTTAGTTAAATATTTTCTTATATTAAATTTATTTGTGAAAATAGTACGCAGTATATATATTAAAAAAATATTTGAAACAACAATACTTTTTCATAATTTATGCTTTACTTTTGCATAAGTTTAAATTACTATATATATAGTACTTAAAAGATTATTATATATATATATATATATATATATATATATATATATATATATATATATATATATATATATATATATATATAAAGTATTTATTCTATTTCACACTAGGGAGAAAAATAAAAATGACAATTCTATTGCTTTTCAATATGTCGATATATATATATATATATATATATATATATATATATAGTGTGAAATAGAATAAATACTTTCATATTGGAACCTATTTTAAAGTTTGAGCTAAGTGCCAATGAATTGGCAGCGGTTTTTACCTAAAACAACACATTAAAAAAAGAATAATAACAAATTCTTATAAAAATTTTAAAATTGTCTATTTTAGTCTCAAAAATGAAAAGTAAACGACTCAAAACTATAAATAAAAGCGAATACACCATAAAAACACTTTTTTTTACAAAGAAAAAGAAAGTTTTTGTTAATAATTTAGATAGTTTAGGCTAAAACTAAACTAAAATTTGTAAAAAAAATTTTCAGTTAATCAAAGAGAGCGGTAGCGCCATGCCGGAAAAGTATGCCAGTAGAGCGCACCGTGCTATATTTACATCTAAATCTCTGAAAAATAACCTATCTGTTCTTGTAATTAACGTTTTCATTTTTATTTGAAATGTATGTGTGCTTTAAGAGAACTATAATTACTTTAAATTTAGCTATATAATTCAATTTTTTCATTTATTCATGAGGATTTTTACTTTTCGATGTTTTTACATCGTTATTATCTCTTTCAACGCATTTCTACTATTCAAGTCTTCTTCAGCACTTTAGTTCCGGCGACTGCATTGGTCAGAACAACTTCCTCTATATAGTACGATACGTATCTATATATTATGTACTTAATGTAACAGACTGTATGAAGAACGTTTTGTGCATAGAAATAATATTTTTCCTCTCATGAATCTTCTTTATAGTCTTTAGAAAATAATATATTTTTTTTCGTTAAGTTATTAAATATTAAGAAACATATCTAAATTTGACTAGAATAGTAATCACATCTCATATATATAAGACAAATTTGTCGTCTGTCATTTTCATCTGTCCATAATATAACCTCAAATTATGGTTCGCTTTATATATTTAAATTAAAAATAAAAAATGCGTACTCGTATTAAAATTATTAAAATTTATGAATAATAATAATCAGTTTATTTTGTTTTATTTATGTTCATTTATATATATGAACAATACGATACGGGACAGCTGCATTATTTTTTATTAAGACTAATATATTCAGATATACGTCGTAACAAATTGTTTTATGTACATGCTTCCTAAACCACTAATATCATTATCATATAACAACATCAGCAGTAAACATGCTCATAGTGTATTCAGTAAGTATTAATATGTATATATATTCAGTAAGTTTATTTATTTATTATTATTTCATGTATAATTATTTCATATATAAATTTTTGTTTAGAGAACCGGCTTTCAACTATGACATAAATTATGTTTTTGTAACACAAGCACGATTTTCGTGTTTTTCTGTACCTATTAAGCGGGCCTAAAGGACCATTTTTCAGATCGTCGGTCGCTAATACTCATAAGCGGGCGCAAAAGTATATAAACGGGCGCAAAAACAATAAGCGGGCGCAAAAGTAATAAGCGGGCGCAAAGTGACTTTTGCGCCCGCTAAAATTTTTCGGGAAATTGCTATTATATATATATATATATATATATATATATATATATATATATATATATATATAGCCCCGCTTAATATGCCAGAAAAACGCAAAAGTCAATACATGCGTTACAAAAAATATGGTGTGCACCAATGGCAAAGTGGGCTTTTTTAGACCGAGTGTGGAGATTGTAGTACGAGTCGAAGGCTAGCTATCACGAGCCGAAGGCGAGTCCTAGGTACACAATATACTATTATCATCGCTTATAAACTATAACTGTGAAGAGAATCTGTTATAGCTCAGAGATTGTTAAGATGATTGATTTTGTACTTCAGTTGGGAAGAAGTTTTTTGGGAAAACAGTATACAGTACGAATGGAATGCAAAGCTTCTAGTTAAAAATATTCACACATCAGGAAGTAATTTTATCAGATCTCTACAATTCTATTACTCGCATACATTTTTACATTATTTTTATTTATTTACATTAAAATTTTATTAAACTTTTTCAGGATATACGCATACATAAAGTATTGCAAAATCAAACATCTTTTTACATCTTTTCTAGAGAAGAAATATAAATGAAATCAGCTGTTAGTATAAGCAAGGAAGAAAATTGTATTGTCATATACAACGCGCTGTCAACTACCATAAGAACAACATTACCAATACTAGTTAATACTTACAGTTTACATTTTTTCAATTTAATGTCATTAAATTCACAATGGTAAATGCTATTTTGTTCAATATCTTATACAAATATTTCAATTCAAAACATGACAAATAATTTTTAATAATTGTTTTCTTATGGTTCTCAATCTTTCAGGTGATCAGCATGATTTAAAATGTATGGATTTGAAAAAATATTCTATATCTGAAGAGATATTTTTATAGAAATAGATCATTTTCATTATGAAAACAGGATAGTCGACATAGTAAAGCTAAATTGCGAGTGGGCGAGTGAGAAGTATAGATGAGTTTGGTAGTGGAAGTGAGATAAAACTCGCAAAAGATTCTTACTTTCACTAACAGGTTTTACCTATGCTTCCCACTTTCACTCATGAGTTTGGTGTTTGAAGTGCAGATTCAGATGAGAATTTTATTATTTTTAGTTCATTGTATTTAAAATTAAAAAATTATTGACTGAAAATAAGATAAATTGTACGTATCAAGCATTTTACGATGAAAATTACATAACTCTGAAAATGTAAATATATATAGTTGTAAACTAAAAATTAACCTCACTTCACATATATTATTATTGTTTTGTTTATTTTATTATATTGATAAATAACAATTTAATTTTAAAATAACTTGCTATTTCATATTTTTAGGATATACATTGAAAATAATTAACTAAATAATTGAAAATCAATAAATAATATTCAAATACTAGTCAATTGCATAAAATTAGATTTATATTGGATTCAAATAATGTTGAAGTTTAACATACGATCATTATGAATGAAATAAAAACTATACAAGATATATACAAGATTTTGTAATACACACTAATGGAGTACTATTTTTTTGTATGTTATTTTCTTTATTATAAATTTTAAACAACATGCTTCTTCTACATTTTATGCAACATTCCATCCTCTACCACCTGTTCCTCCACCATGACCTTCTCTTCCATGACCACCTTGTTCACCACATCCACTACCACCTTCTACTCTTCGGTCACCTCTTCTGTTTTTCCATCGTGCAGGCTTGCATGTCTCCATCATACTATGTGTAAAACCAAGAAATTCTTTTTGGTTCTTTTTAATTTAACTAACTCGACCTTCTTGAATTCCGCGATAAGCTGTAATTACAAATGTATGAACAAAAAGTATAATTATAATACTTCAGTAACATATTAAGATTTACACGCATGTGTAAATCACAAAATGTCCATTTCTATATTATGTGCTCAACAACATTTATCCACTTGTTGAGCTGGTGGTATATTCTCATTTGCGACATTATGAGCACCAGCAACGGCATTTAATCCAGGTAGAGGTGGAGGCAGAACAGGATCATTTATCTGCTCCCGTGAAGCTTCTTCTTCGTTAGAAAAGTTCATAAGCTATACATGAAAAACAATAATTATCATAGATTATAAAATAAATTATTAAATGTTGAATAAAATCATGCTATAAACTTATACATAAAAGTATTTGCTTTAATTAAATGACTATGAGTTATACGTACGTACATATCGAAACAATGATTAACCACTTTAAATTTTTATAGAATAATAAGTATACTCACACTATCCGGTGAGTTTGGTCGATGACTCGTTGTACTACCTTTTTGTTTTCCCTTTTTATTAAATTTTTTCTCGTCAAATTTTATAATTTTCTAAGACTAGCGAAATTAACCCATCACCTGCAGGCTAAAAGAATAACACGAGGGAATAAAGAATTAACATGGATTACTATATCTATATAGTGAGACATAAGAGGCCTTATGTCTTCTCATTCCTCTGTATACATAGATATTATATACAATGTTAATACTTATTTTCATCCGTTATTCTTTTATCATGCAAAGGCCCTTTCTGAAAAGTTCCATTTTACAGTTCTGCAGAAGCGCATTTACTTGATTGGCCCATTCCGCTAGAACTGATGTAATCCAATAGTATTGACCATAGACTTGGTATTGACATGTCCGGTGAATGAGATTTCATGGAAAGCTTTGACTAAACTATTCCTTTTCAGAAAAACATAGTCTAATAAAAGCTCGATGGATATATCAAATATACTTACATTGACATCATTAGAAACAGCCAATAAAACATCGTGTAAAAGAAGACAAAGTTTGATCGTCTTCCTAATTTTCGTCATTAATAGATCACTGAAAATACAGGAAAATATCGACCACACCTTGTTTGTTTCAAAAATACGTATATGCGATCGATTGACAGCGATCGTTCGTTCATTATACCTATGTATATACGCTTATATGTGAGATGTAAGTATATATATATATATCTTTCTTCCTATATTATATAATCCTAAGCGTAGTATATATCTTCCAATTTTATATATATCTCTACTTATTTTATATAATCGTAAGCGTTAAGAAGTCACTCCACCGCCCTCCACGCCCCTCTACGACCCTCCACATCTCCTCCATATAATCGACAGAGTATATCTATATACTCTGTCGATTATACGCACTGACTACATAGTTTTACTATTTATTTTATTTCTTATTAAATTATATAAAAAATGATAATATATCTTAAGTAAAAATTATAGAGTTCTGGTTCATGCACATAAGAATCATGCGCATTATAATTGTGCACAATTTAGCATTGGTCAAATATAGATATATTGATAAACTGTACACAATTTAAATGCGCGATACTTATATTAAATATTACAACAGACAGATATTTAAATAATTAAATGTGACACCTACATGAATGAAGTCGATGGGAATGTAATTTTAGTATTAAGTATCTACAATAGGATTGGCATTTCTATAATAATGAGACTATTCTTTGTTTTTTATCAAGTATTAATGTTATTGTACAGTTGTTTATTTCAATTTAAAGCTAATGCAAATTGGGCATAATATTTCAAATATGTTTAATTTAATTTATCGTTTAAAAATGATATAAATGTTCTACATACTCTCTAAATTTTATAGTGATTATTTCACTCGAAAATCTTCGAATGACTCAGCTACTCTAGGCCTTTCGAGCGGCAATATCACTTTTCTGAATTTGAAAAGTATATCGAAGAAATTAATGCGATACACTTTTTTTTGATATTATGAACTGCAAATGAATTTTAGTCCAACTTCTTTTAACCTGTACTTTTTATGTTCGGTTATTTACATAAAGAAGGAAATAGTAGTACAAGACATGTTAAACAATAATATACCTTTTATACGGTTGTTTTAATATAGTTGTGTAACTTTACTCTTGCACATATATATGCTTAAAAGTGACATGTGCGATCTTTCGATCAATATTATTTCATTACTGTATGTACCTGCTTCTGGACATGAAAATATGTGCCTTATCAATGTTTCATCTGATTTTCCTCAAGTTTTCAGATATTTCTTAAGACTTGCTCTATTGCAAGAGCAAAAATAAATTTACATTTATGGTTGTTCCTTTAAAATCTCCTATACTATATTAAAAACACACTCGAAATGAGCAAACTTCAGATGACAATAGCTCAAAATCTATATTGTATAGAAATCAGAAATTTCATCAGGATACTCTAAGATAAAAATTGATTTTTGGAAGATTTTGTAGATTTTGATTTTAATAGTAAAAATATTTTAAACATTTTATTGACATATGTACATGTACATTGTACGAGTATATCACCATTATTTTAAATATTTACTTTTATTTTGACATGCTGCAAAAAAATATATTTGGTTATTTGCACAATCATTTATATTTACCAGTCACGGTTTAAGATGCAAGTATTTATTAAATAAAGTATTATTTTGCACTTGCATGCAATTCCATCACAGATAGGAAGTGTAACTTAGAATGCTGTTGTTAAATAATTTCTAATCTTCCAATACAACACAAGACAAATTTACAAATCAAAAAGGTTATACATATCTGATCCATCAACATTCCCAGTTCTGTGAACTCGTCTATTAAAATATTTAATTTAAATTTTCACGATTAAAATTTAAAACTCATCTAATGCATCAAAAACACTTTATTATAATCAACAAACTGTACATCAATTACATTGATATACGTATTCAAACAGCGAAGTTGTACTTTTTACCTACATGCATCCTGTATCGATAAAACGAGCGGTCATCATTACATTTTAGAAAATATTTTTAATTTTCATATAAAATTACTGTTACGGATAGAATCCATTGGAAATAAGAGAATATAACTGTGTAATAAGTTCCTATGCAAAAGGTTTCTAAAACCTTCTGTATAACTCTAACGCGATGGCGATCTCGAGTTTCTTATGTATGTTTTTGGCGATCGTCGGTGGCGACTTTAGACGGGGCGAACAGCGGCTCATTCTAGCTCGAAAAAGAATGACGCAGATACCAGATGCACTCTGGCCTTTATACAGATCGGTAGTTACAAAGCTCATTTACTAATAAGGCGAATATTGTATTTAATTAATAACAGACTTTATCATAAATGGTGTATAAATTATTGGGATTATTTATGTTTTGTGGGATAAGTGTAAAAGGATTTTGGAAAAATTGTTTTTAGTGAAATGACTTAATTGAAAAGAAGTATGCCGTCAATGAAGGGAAGAAAGCCTGTGAAAAATAAAGCTAATCAGGATGACTCAATTTGAAAATAAGAACGAGGCAAAATCAGTGAAGCTGGCATGTACGTGGATTCAAAATCGATGCCGCTGTCGAGAGAAGAAAGAAGTCAAGTAAAGACAAAGGCGTGCCGATAGCAACGACGGTGCCACAACGGCCCCTTAATTTTGATTTTGACGATGGTTAACCTCGTCGACTATGCTGTAGGAGGTCAGAAGCCGATTAAGCAGTAATTATAATGATTTAGCAGTGTATATTTATGTATTCATTTAAACTAGTAGTCCACTAAATATATTTTCATCTTGACAACACGCATAACCTTTTCTTTCTATAAAACTTACTAGAAGAACTTACTTGCAAGTATAAATCATTACGTATTTAACACTTCATAATGATAGAAAATTGTTTCCTCTTGTCTAGAAACCCTGCTTATGCTCAGGGCCCTTAGATCAATAAATCGGGATCTTAGATAACACAGGAAAATTTTCTACTACAGTAATATAATTCTTTTGCTTTATCATACAAAAATTAAATTCTTAAAATAATACAGTGAGAGTCGTGGTAGATACCATTCATATTTCGAGCAACAAACGGTCATCTTATAAATGACGGTTTGTTGCTCTGCAAACTCTATGTTCTTTTAACTGTTTGTTACACCAGACTCTTCATATTCTTAATTTATACAGTGCTCATTTTTATATCAATTATTAAAAAGAAAATATCGATACGGAACATATTTATTTTATTTCATGCAAGTATTAAAAATTATTTTTCGAAAAATATGCCCCATTAATAAATATATGATTACATACTTTTTATGATTATTCATATGGTCAATAATGTCCAAAGTCATATATACTAACAATATGAAATGGTATATAATTATAAATGTGATTAAATATATGATTAATAATATATAAAATCATATAAAAAATTATACTATATTTATTCATATGCAATTAGAAATCATTTTTTTAAGGAAATTAGGGTACACTCTACACGCTACGTCTGTCTTTTTTTATTCATTCCTTTGTTACGTAAATACCTATATCTATATTATAGAATTATGTGTAAATTCAAAATTTATGATTATAACTCATATTGAAATTTGAAATTTGAAATATGAAACATAATTTTAGCAAAAGTAGACCATATCATAATACATCAAATATATTTTTAAAAATAAACACAATAATAGTACTATAATTTGTAATAATTCAAAAACATAATTTAGCTTAAAGATTTCTTCAAATATAAAGAAATGTTAAGATTTTTAAAATTGGAAAGGCTTTCATATTAGCGCATTTATCCAACAGCTAATCAACTTAAAATAATTCAACATTGGATATTAATTTAATTACACTGAATCCACATTACGTACCATGTACCATATTTCCGCAATATCAGAGCTGCTACTGGTTCATTCTGTCATATTTGTCCAATCACCCCTCTGATATAGCGGCAATTTGGTACGTGGTACACGATATATGGTACGCGGCACGAAATGTAGATAAAGTGTTATACAGACCATATTAGGGTGCAGTTACATGGAGGTCCGAAACTTCGAGTTTCGCTTGATTTTGCGAGGGAAATTTAAATTAAGATAGCTATAACATTTTTATTTAGTGTTTTTTGTGCGTATGTTATTCTGAAATACGAAATATAATTTTTAATGAAGTATACAGGAACTAAATATCATTTTCCAATGTATTAGATTAATTATGAATTTAAAATTTTCCTCACAAAATAAAAGGCAAACCACGAGGTTTCGTACCTCCATGTAAGTGCATCCTTAGAATAACAAAGTCATGTCATCAGCCTCTACTTCGTCACTTCCACTTGTATAATGACATTTTTAAAAACTAATTCTAAATAAAACACTAAAATTTACTAGAAAATTAATTTTTTTAATGATACCCTGGTAGAAATCTTATCGCGGCGCTCAGATTCGCTATAACAGCCTTTATAGGCAAACTAGATAGTACTAGACTGTACAAAACTCGATAAATCCACACAGATCTACATAGTTTTCTCAATAATAATATGTACGTATAAAATCTGTGAGGTTATATATTATTTATTGAACAGCACTTTTATTGTAAAAATTAATGTTAAACAAAGTTTAACATGCAAGTTTTCAATTATATTATATAATTTTGCTTATCTAGTTTTATCGGGGCAAATAATATGGGAAACTAGAAGGGTCGACCGTTACACGTCTTTATAGTAACTATCTAGTTTGCCTACATAGATCTACACAGCACGAGATTATTCTACATATATCTATAAAGTGGACGGGATAAATTTCTACCAGCGTAATTAAGTTTCTTGAGTGTAAATAATACTAACTATTAAAACAACTTTTAACTTCCGATGTTTCAAATATAAACTCCAAACTATTTTAAATTATGTAAATTTCGCGACTTTTTACTATGATTAGCTTTTAAAATGCTTCACCTATTCCATTAATTACTTTGTAGTGGAGGATGCAAATCATATGATTAGTTATACGCCTTATTTTATCTTAATCGTATGTCACTTTGTACGTTTTTAATCATATCATTTGTCTTATAATCATATTAAATAACATATTATGTTTTTTAGTAGGGTAAGAATTTCGTATGCCAACCAGCATATTACCATATACAGCTCATTTTCTACGTTATAAGTTTGATAGTGAAAACATACTTAATGAAATTGATTAAAAATATTACATTATCAAAAAATTCTTTATGGGATTATTTATAACAAAATAATTATATAATTCTTTTTAGATAATTAAGGGGATTTACCACTTTTTTTCTTTAAGAAAATATCAATACAGGTAAGTATTATTTCTACTTACAACAAAAATATTTCATTAATTATAAATTTCATTGTGTTAACAATCTTTCGATGGAGGTTACTTTTGCAAAAAGTAACTAGCAAGCTTGACAAAGCGTTCAAAGGGCTTCTTCTAAACACGTCTTCTAAAAAGGCTCTTCAGAACGGTGTAAATAATAGGAAGTTGTTAAACAAACACTGTATAAAGAGATATATTAATAAAAGAGACTTCTAAAGGCGCTGCAAAAAATAGTGCGATGCTAAAAGCATTCCAAATAATAGTGGGCTGCTGAATGTGCTTCAAATATTTGACGGTATTAAAGGGCCTTTAAAAAAACAGCTTACTGAAATAATTAAAAATCATGTTTAAAGTTATATTGTTTCAATTCTTGAAATAATTACAAGTGAAGAAGTACTCCAAATTTATCAATCATGACAAGTGCAACTGATGCAAGTTCACGAAATCCCCAGTGACAAACGCCATATTCAATTATTATATTCTAGACCACCACCCGTACAAGAATTGGTCATTGGATATGTTGTTATTACGATACAGAATCCATTTATATTTACGATTCAATAAATAGAAAACAACATTACGAAGACTACGTTAATATATTACGAATTTTGTATCGATATTATTTTAATAATAAAAAACAGATAAAATTTGTTACGGTACAAGCACAAAAGAATGCAAAGAATTGCGGTGTTTTTGCAATAGCATTTTCCGTTTTAATTTTATTTAATTTAAAACCAGATACCGTTATTTATTGGAATGATTGGATGCGTCGCCATAACTTGAAAATATTTACAAACAGAGTTATTGAGCAGTTCCCATGCTCTTTAAGATATGGGACGATAGACTCATAGACTATTATTATCCCAATCGGCCAAAACAGTCAGAGTCATTGTTATTATACGACTTTGCAAAATGGTTTGATATTATAAAAAGAGACCCATTTATAAAGTTGCATATTATGAAATGAAAAATTGTTTATTTTGCAGAAAACGTACGAAGCCTTATTTACTTTATCATTACAAATATAATCCTGTTACTCAACCTGAATCTTATTATTATGCACTATTATTATTTAAACCATAGAGATGTACAGTGAATTTGAAAGTCCTAGATGTAACATACGCAGGTGCTTTTCAAAAATGTCAATCTGAGCTAGCAGAAGCATTAATGTACCATGAAAAGTGCACAGTTATACGAGAAGTTATAGAACAGATGGAAAAAATGATAGACGAGAAAACAAATAAAACCACTAATGACGAAGAAGATAAATATTCTAAATCTGATTGCATATCGCAAGATTGTGTTCCTATAGAAACGGTTAATGCCATGCAAGACTTTAAAGATCTAGGAATCAAAGTTACAACTCAACAGGACTTCTCGCAAAGTATTGCTCTAATTAATAAGGATCATGGCAGAATATTTCAAAATATTACAACTGACATACTTTCTAAAGATAAGATTATCCGGATGTTTATTAGTCACCAGGTGGTACTGAAATAGGTTTCTTATTGAGAATTTAGTAAAGTGGAATAAATTAATTCGTCAGAAAGGTACAGTTGTCACTGCTCCTGCTGGAATAGCTGCATATAACCTACATGGACTTACTGTTCATAGACTTATAATTACGAGTACCAATCGAACATGGATGTACTGCAAAGTACAAACAACTTTCTAATACTGGATTGAAGTTGATAAGGAATAGTCTGAAAGGGGTTGACTTAATTATTATTCATGAAATTTCAATGATATTAAACGTTACATTATTGAGCCCCGGAAAAAGAGCCCACTCGGAATTTCAGTCCAATGGTCTAAAAGGGGGAGGGGAACGGAGGAACAGAGACAAACGAGCGCGCAGCGCCGTTCGAAGCCGACAGAGCTGCACGGGTGTAGCTTTGTTTCGGCGATACTTATGAATAACTCGTCCATTACGATGTCCAGGCACCTCAGGTCGCCGATGACGCTGTCTATAATAATTGTTGGAGTTATTATAATCTTTAACCCCTAGATGTTTGAGAAGGCGAATAAAAAAACTTAGGTGAAGCGATCCGATATATACAGCGTAACTATAAATATCGCTCGCAGACGATGTCTAGGTGTCCCGGGTCGCGGTAAACGGAGTCTAGGTGTTGCGCCCCGTAGTTTTTGGTATTTATTCGGGAAATTTCACCGCCGAATATCTTTAAATGTTCAAAAACCCGATCGAAAGAAAACACATGGTCAAGGGAACTAAAATTTATACAGTGTATGTATATATATATCGATATTCTGACTACTTTTATATGTAAATAGTATGAATAGAACTATAGATCTTATTATTATAATTGAAAACTTGCATGTTAAACTTTTTTAAACATTAATTTTTACAATAAAAGTGCTGTTCAATAAATAATATATAACCTCACAGATTTTAACGTACATATTATTATTGAGAAAACTATGTAGATCTGTGTGGATTTATAGAGTTTTGTACAGTCTAGTAATATCTAGTTTGCCTATAAAAGCCGTTATAGCGAATCTGGGTGCCGCGATAAGATTTCTACCAGGGTTGTAAAGTACTTTGATGGTTGTGACGGTTTTATTGCTCATGCAATTATTATCGCATTCACTTCTAAGACGTCACAATGCCTCTTCGGACGAAAGCCACACATTTTACGTGTATGTCAATATATTTTGTATTATAGCAAGCATTGGGGACAGAGAGCAGTCGACGCGAAGCGCACATGTTGTGCGCTCGGTAAGTAGCAGAGGAAATAGAGAGAAAGGGAGAGAGATAGCCGTCCGAGCCGCGACGTGCGAGATTGGGCTAGGTCAAGGCCGGTCTCAGATACGCGCAAGGAGTTTTGCGTCGCTTCTCGCACCGACGGCACGTCCCGCGTGAAGACACCCAACCTAGGCGCACGGACGATACACGCGACGGCGATTACGCGAGCGATCCTGCGATTATGGCCGCGGAAGCGACCAGGTTTAGCGACACCCCAGGACGAACGTCGAGCGTACACCTACGAGGCCAGGGCCACTCATGTAAGTTCAGCTCTCCTTCTCTCTTTCACGCGTACGAGCGAGACAACCTCTTGCTCTCTTGCCCCGCCGGTTTACACCACGCGACACAACGAGTGCCACGTTAATTGTATTTAATTGTCCTGTGAATCAATCGGTGTTAAAGTTCGACTGAAACTTCCGGCGTTTCTTTACTTGAAACTCTCCTCTCCTTTGGACTGCCGCCGCCCCCGCGAGCGTACTTCCGGTGCGCATGTTGTAGCTAGCCGAGTCCTCATATTTCAAATAAAAGCACGGCCGACGCCGTGCGAGCTGATTAGCAAACGCGAGTGGTGTTTGGGCGTTGTACTTGCGGACCGATTGTACATACAGCGTTACGCTGTACACGGTCCGCGCAGCCACGGAAACTCATAACAAAAAGCTATCACATGGTTTATTTATATTATGGTAAACCTTATATTTACAAAAATGTGTAGTATGTTGTACAAAAAAAATAATAATTTAAGATTAACAGTTATAAAACATTGAACTGCCTCACTTTCGTTTTCCCCACAAATTATTTTATACCTTTTCTATCTTAATATAAAAAATGTCATTTTGATTTATTTCAAAAATTTATGCCGTAATTATCAATTATATGTGTTTAATTTGGCTAAGTAAGCTACGCTCAATGAAAAATCATGAAAATCGATATTCGTTAACTGAACTGATAAATCGGGACCTAGGGTACTTGTCCGTATTAGTGTGCCATGAAGTAATTTTTTGCATTTAATAATTGATTGCTGAACGTATATAGCTTTAATTTTTGCTATTGAAGTTTACATAGGTACTCTAACGTTCCGTGTTTAAGATGCAATTTGTTTTAATTGAATATATTAAGCATTCATACAGATACATTAGAAATAAAAAAAAAGGTTTTAGTCCATATTAGTGTGCTTCTTCAATGGGCTATAACGTATTACTGTACCCAATCTGCCCATATTAGTGTGCGTGTCCACAATTCTGTGCCCCCCATTAGTGTGTCTGCTCAAGAAACTGTGCCCCCGATTAGTGTGCTCATGAAATCTCATTTTAATTATTTCTATAATTACTGTTAAATATTAATATTAATGGAATCTATTTTCTGTTTAAATATAAGATAACTTAAAATAAGTTTAATTAAATAATTTTATTATTATTATTTTTTATTTATATATTATTTTGAAATATTATAATAAATAATTGTAATTATGTCGTTTCTAATTAATAATTAATAAAAATAACTAAAGTTTCAAAATATTTGAAATTAATAAATGTGATAGACACAGAGATATTATGAACAAAACGAAGTATTTAACACATAATTCATAATCTATAAATTATCTAAATTCATGCAAACTGATACAATGATAATGATTTATTATGCACTATTCCATAACAACAACTTTGGAAAAAATAAAGCTTGCGAAAACTTCTTCTCCCTTCTACAAGAAGAACTGAGGTTATTCCGTCGATCATAAGGCACATAAATACGGACAAACTTCGAAAATCTCTCGCTATTACTGGATTCATTAATAAATTAATAAATTGAGTCTAAAATGCTCATTTCACATTTTTTAATATTAAATTGAATTATTTTATGATACAATAAATATTTTGTTTGTCATAAATCACGTCCGAATAATTAAATTAAGTTTTGAAAAGTCAAGCAATCCTTAGCATTTTAGACAAGGAAACAAAGTAAAACCACCAAATCATGATTCATATATTTAAAAAAATTATAACTCTATGAAAAACATTTTAAACTTTCATGTAACTGTTGTAAACTTTAACTAAATAGTTTATCTTAGTTTTAAAAATAGTTTTACTGATTAATTTATGATTTAATCGTTGCAAATTACATTTAAAAAAAAGGCACACAAATATGGACAGGCTCATAGATATGGACAAGTACCCTATATTATATAAACATACATGAGAATTACAATACACCTAAATGTGAATCAAATAAATTTAATAATTAAAATATATTTTTATGATATTTTCCAACTTCAAAGGCTTTTCATTACTTTAAATTTATATTTTTTCATTCTTCTACTATTTATTTATTTATTCATTAAAACAAATTAATTACAAATTATTAAAAGTTTTTTGATTTCTGATTTTTAATTTTGATTCATTGCACCCAAATTTGTCCGACAAAAGCTATGAAAAATAAAGCCTAGTATCCGTTATTTGTTTCAATGAGCCCCTTTTATCGAGTTGTAAGGTATTTTACTCCAATTATGCGTTACTGTATTAAAAAAAATTTACTTCTTCTTCGGACAATAACTTTGTAAGTTTTTATAATTAAAATGTTACCTAAAAGATAATAAAAGAAGGTTTAATGAGCTTTAGTTTGAACTCGATTTCATATAAAAATATTAATCTGATCAGACGTTATTAACAATTAAAGATGGTGACTAAAATTACATGAATATTCAAAAAAAAATTAATTTAGAATTTAATTTTATAACTCTTTAAAATTTGTTGCGTCAACTCAACCAAATGACATTTTACAAGGAAATCCCAATGTTTACAAGGGGTACGGTCCCTTGAAATATAAATACATTCTCAACACTTTTTGAAACTTTGTATTCAGATAACCTCTTTAATGATGTGCATGATAGTTCAATTCTTTATTGAAGTTAAACAATTTAACATGAAAAATGCGAAAGCGCACGTAAAAATATCACGTGGTCAAATTGACGCAAAAATTTGACGCTCCATGAAAATGCACATTTAAGGTGCAAAAATTCTTATTTAGCGGCACAGTCGGAAAAATGGTTTTACCGTTGGGTGTACAATGACAATAATCGGTTTTCCTCGATTTGTTTTTACGCAAACCTTGACTAACTACATTATTAAAATATTTGTACAGTTATCGTCAAGATTTCTGGCAAAATAGAACGATAAAATTAAAATGTTATCGTTAAACAAATGATGACTGATTTATTGCCGTAGGATATAATAGAAATATTTTCACAGTATTTGTTTGAAATGCATCCAGGAATGTCACTGTAGTCACTCTGTAATCTTTCAGGAATATAATTGTAATATCTTAAAGTAATACGTCATATAATGATATTACAGAATATTTCGCATATATCTCAGTGTGATATGTAACAGTGTGATATTATACAAATATCTAGGCAGTATTAATGTGAGATGCATTGAGAAATATCATTCTGTAAACTTATAATAATAATGATGAAATATTGCAATGTGATATGTCACATAACAATATTGCAGTTTATTACAATATGATTTATCACAACGTAATATTGTGGAATTATTGCAGCAATCTTGCGCCGTAATTTATGATTGCACAGTGTTACAAGAATATTCCTGCAATATTACAACGTGCTGTGATATCGTAATGTAATATTATAGAAAGATTGCTGCAATACTGCATGTCTTGAAAACCATACTGGAATATCACAGTAATGTAGCTGCAATATATCAACCGCAATGTCACAGCAACGTTGAAATATTCCCCGGTGAAAATTATAAAATGCAAAAAAATATAAAGAAACGTAAAAATGGGGAAGAAACCGTAAAAAATCGTATAACAATGTAATAAAAAGTAACAAAACATAAAAAAGTGTTAGATTTCGGACGTTTTATACAATATTTTCATATATTTTCTTACGTTTTTTAAGTTTTCTTACGTTTTCTGACGTTTTCTGACGTTTTATTACGTTTTATTAAGTTTTATTACGTTTTATTACGTTTTATTACGTTTTATTATGTTTTATTACGTGTATTACGTTTTATTACGTTTTATTACGTTTTATTACGTTTTATTACGTTTTATTACGTTTTATTACGTTTTATTACGTTTTATTACGTTTTATTACGTTTTATTATGTTTTATTACTTTTTCATTTTTACTAGGGTTTCTACGACATTCCTGCAATATTGGGTGCTATGTGGGATACACGTACCTTTCAAACTCTTTGTACAGTTATAAAGTCTATAATATTTGTCTACTTAAGGGGTATGGCCACAGTAGCAAGAATGAATAATATATAATAATACTATGTTTTCATTTATATATTTTATTTAAATATATAATTACATATTTTTTATGGGAAATTAAAAGAAATTAGAATTTGTGATAATAAAATTTACGTAAGATGGCTCCTAATCTAGGTCATATCAACTGAATAGTATAAAAGCTAATTATTAAGAATTATTTATGTACATTTATGTACAAATAAAAAATTTGACTCAAAATTGTACAAAATTTACTATAAAAATGTACCATAACAATGTACGATAAACATTTCTGATAAAAAAGTATGCTAAAAATTTGACTCAAAATTTTACAAAATTTACTATAAAAATTTACAATAAGAATGTATACTAAAGTTTTAACTCAAAATTTTACAAAAGTTACTATAAAAATTTACGATAAAAATGTACGATAAGCATATCTGATAAAAATGTATGCTAAAAATTGTGTAACAGACGTTTCAAAAAATGCGTATATAAATTATATTAAAATGAATATTCGTGCATACATTCGCGTGCATACGTAATAACGACTCCACCTGGAGCTGTTGATTATTGACTCGAGATTCTGCTGACTCAGCGTAGTGGCCTTGTGCTTGGCCTTGTTCGGCCCGCACCACCTGAGCTTCGCTATGTGCTTCAGCAGTGCCCATATGACGCCGCCGGCGTTGGCCTCGTCGGCGCAGTGGAAAACCGTCTTGCGATTGTGCGCGACCTCGTTGACGTTGGCCCCGTTGTTGAACAGCATCTGCGCCACGTGGATCTGATTGATCGTGTCGACCTGCAGGATTCTCAAGCTCGCCATGGTGTGCAGCGGCGGTGTAACCCCTCCCGTCCGTGAGGTTGGGTCTTGCGCCATACTGCAGTAGCAGCGCTACACATTGTAGCTCCACGCGGCGGCGTCATACCCTCGCCGTTGGCCACGTTCGCGTCCGCGCCTGCGTCCAGAAGCATCTTGATCACCATTGTTGCTGGGTTCATTGACCTTCGAGCCGGCATCCAGCAGAAGCTTCAGTACTGCCAACTGTGTATCTGGACAGGTGGGCTCGCAGCCCATGGCTTTGTGCAGCGCTGTGAATCCAAACTCGTCCTTGAGATTGACCTTGGCTCGCCGACTCAGAAGGGCGAACACGCAGCGCACGTTTAACGCCGTGGTGGCTATGTGAAGCGGCGTCAAGCCGTGGTTCAGCGTTCTCTTATTGATGGAGGCGCCACGGCTCAGAAGCATCTCGATACCCATCACGTCCTTGTATATCACGGCGAGGTGTGGCAAATTCAGGCCGTTCGTGTCGCGATCACGCAGATCCGCGAATTTGTAAAACAGCAAGACGTCTTGACGGTGCGCGCTGGTAGTACTGTGAAAGACGCTGACGTTGTGTCTGGCGCCGTGGCGCAGCAGGCACTCGGGGAACTCGGTCTTGCCCATGAGGAAGGCCTTGGCGATGGCGCGCTCCCCGCCGTAGCTGATGTTGTGCGGATGTTGTCCGAGGAGCAAATCGAGGACGGTCAGGTTGTTGGCGAAGACCGCGTAGTAGAGGACGCCGTTACCCTCCTGATGCCCGTCCTGGACGTTGACGTTGACGCCGCTGTCGAGGAGAGAGCGCACCAGCTGCTCATTAACCTTGCTGACCGCCTCGATGAGTCGCTTGGAGCTGCGCCGGATGAACATTTCGCTCATTTTAGGTATGGTTGCGGAGATATGAGTGCGAAGTAAATATTCGATCGGCCGAGTGAGGTCTGCGTTGTCTTGCGGGTGATGGCTTTGGATGACTGGATGGGAATTTTTATACTTGAATAATGATCGCAGAGGTGGAAGCACTTTGAGAGACAACCCTACTTGCTCACAGGTACCTGTATGCAATTATACAATTGCGTTCCGAGAAAATCTATAAACTGGTTTTCGGAATTAGGGTTTCTTAGAATCAAAGGTAATTAGAAGAAAGCTTTTCGCTTTATAATTCTACAGCCATTATAATAGATATTCTGATCAAATTGAAATATATATATAATTTGCGACTTAATTATGCCAAAGAACAAAAGTCATCAAATAGACCTGTGGTGATCCGAGGGAAACATGCATGTTTAATTAAGCCTTATTACTATTTGGAGAAAAATCTTCATTATATGTAGAAGACATGTTTCATTTTACCAAACTTAATTAAACTTAATTAAACTTAATTAAGGCCTTTTACGCCTAAAGATAATTTTAGATTTATAAATAGATGCTGTTTTTGAATGTGTGCAAAAATGAGATAGACTTACAGTGGCCTCGCGTTATAATGCCGGCATTATAACAAGAGGCACTTGTAACATTTAGTATAAATAAAGAGTTAAAAGTCGATTTTCGTTCGAAATATGTATTTCAGGGACAGAGCATTATAATTCGATTAAAATTTTCTTGAAAACCAAGACGTTTCATTAAAAATTACAGTGGCCTCTTGTTATAATGCCAGCATTATAACACGATACCACTGTATTATAATTTATTGGAATAAAATATTTCACTGACGTTCACATACAGCATAAAAATATTTCCGTGGAATATTTCAGTGAAATATATTGTGAAAATAGGTAGTAAATCGTTATGTAATATTTGGAAAAATTTAAATGTATAGTTGCATTGAGATATTTATAGAATATGCTTACAGTAATATTTCGTGCTATTTTTACAATTATACAAAAAAATTTATTTTGTCTTCGATTTCACACAGAATCGCCCGTATATATATATATACACGAACGATTCTCTGTAAAATCGAAGACAAAAGAATTTTTTTTCCCTGACTAATTTTAACATGTATATATGGTTCTTATAAGTGTCTGTGAATTATTTCAAATTTTTTTGACCAAGTATGTTCGAGTTACAGTGGGTCAAAGACGGTAATTTTAGCATCTTTTGCATTTTGGAGCTGGTTTGAATGATTTTTAGCTTAACGGGAGTGCATTTTACGCAAAAGTTGAATCTGTTCTCTTTTTATGCAAATTTCCTGAATTGTTAAAAGAAAATATTTTCAAGGTCATATGACCTTTAAATACACATTGCAGTCCCCGAGAATTTTGGTCCCGAGCCTTCTCAGTTTTCGCGACTCGACTGTATTTAATTACAACTTTAAAAAACAAAAATTATTTAATGATTATGGAAGACGGAGGAAAGAGTAAATACGAAGCGTAATTCAGTTTCTAAATTTATTAGGATATATGTACATACAAATTATTTTTAGAGAAAATCCTTATAGAATTTTATTAATTTCTAAACCATCATTATTAACCACCCTACAGAGAAAGCTGTTCTAGAAAATTATAGTCTTAAAAAATACACCTTATTTCATTGTTGTATATATTGTTTATCGCAATGGATGAGAGTCACTAAAAGCTGTTCTCGGCCCCAAATGTAAGAAGTCAGTTACTGTTGATATGATTTTTCACGACGGTAGAAAACACATACATTACTATCATACATGTTATATGGCATACTTGTAGTGAGGAAAAACTAATTCAAAATTTTGAATATTTCTTTATAATTTTTTTATAATTAAATGCTTATCTAAAAAATAATTTGTTACCTTTGGGACTGAAAACAGTACTTAATGGACCTCTTTCTAAAGTGGATGGAAAAATTAAAATTTTCTGACTTAAATGTTACTAAATGAATAATAAATACTGAGTCATAATTAAGGTAGTTCCGTATCTATGCGGGGCCCCGTGGGGGCACACAATTTTCTTTGTCTAATAACTGACGAAATTTAAATAAAAATGATTTAATATCGATTGTCAGACTTACTGACATAAATATATATTATAATATATTACAAACAATAACAATATGCATATATATGCATACAAAAATACACTCATTTTACTTATTTATTAAATATTTTTTATATTTTACTGGCAACCGGGTATTTTTATTAAACAATCGAAATCTATACATGAAATCATGGATTTTCATGTAGTTACAGGCATAAATGAATATGTCGCCATAAGAGCCCATATTAAGAGTTCTATTTTCAAACATTTTTTTCTCTTTAGATTACCTGGAAACTATTCCCAACCAAAATTTTAATAGAATGTATAAAATGCACACTTTCAGTGGGATTTTTATTTTTTGTTACTGATTTTGAAAAAACGACGGAGCTACCTTAAAAAACAGAAACATAATTCCATAAAGATGTGATGTTATTTTAAAATATCAATTTTTAAGATAATGACGAGCCACTCAACCGATCGTAAATCGTCTATAAAGTTCTCTGGATTACATTGTTCCAAAATTTAAAGTTAATAAGGTACATGATATTAATATTAATAGATAAAGATTTCAAGATCGTTGAGATATATGTATGGTGTCATCATTTCTAGAAATAATGGTTTAAAGTTTTCGAATAGGACGGTGCAATGCGTTGAGGTTTGGGTAAATATTATCTCACTCATAAGCAGAGTGCATATAACTTTCAGGGGTTGTTTATTGAAACCCAATAATGAAGCCTATCCCCCTTAATTTATCCCAATGGACCCTTGCTGTCGAGAAATGACGTATTTTATTCCATATATGAGTTCTTTTAATGAAAAAGATACCTCTCCTTCTGACCATAACCAACAGACAATAAAAGTAGGGGATAAAAAATTTAATTTAAGTTTAGTTTCGTACAAAAATATTAACCTGATCAAAAGTTATTAACTATTAAAGATGGTAACTGAAATTGCATAAAAGTAAAAAAACAAATTTAAAAGAGTTATAAAATTAAATTCTAAATTAATTTTTTTTTACTATTCATGTAATTTTAGTCACCATCTTTAATTGTTAATAATGTCTGATCAGATTTATATTTTTATATGAAATAGAGTTCAAACTAAAGCTTATTTACCCTTCTTTTATTATCTTTTAGGTAACATTTTAATTATAAAAACTTGCAATTTTATTATCCGAAGAAGAGGTAAATTTTTTTAATATACTAACGCATAATTGGAGTAAAATACCTTACAACTCGATAAAAGGAGCTCATTCGAACAAATAACGGATACTAGGCTTTATTTTTCATAGCTTTTGTCGGACAAATTTGGGAACATATAGAGGAAATCAAAGTGATTTCTGTCAGCATCAAATAAGATTTAAGCAGCGATTTTACTAATCCAGTACATATTTTGCATGTAAAAAAATTTTATTTGCATCAAACCATTTAAATTATTAGAGAAAAAGTCCAGAAGGTCTGTTTTGATAGAAATCATGCGCTGCACTGATGTAACATATCTGTGATAGTACATGTCTGAAAGTATCGGTTGTTTGATATATGTAATTAGTTGTGATCAATCATAAATTTTTTAGCATTGCGGAAAGAAGTATTTTTCTAATATACATGTATGTAAATTGTAAATGTATTAATTTTATCATCAGTAATCAGTGATCACATATATTCATATAAAGAGTAGGGCTAAGTTAAATATGCAGACAACTTAGATAAAGCGAATATCCATAGTCTGATACGGCATCTAATACCGGCTATACTTATTGAAAATATATATAAAATGAAAATCTTTGGAACAACTTTCGTAAAAAAATAAAACTACGTGTTTCAGTATTTTTAGTTATAAATGAACATATAAACAAGTATTAAGTATCTTATATTAAACTTCAATTACGTGTCTCTTAAATTCTCTCTCTTTCTTAGCCAATCTCGGCCAATTTACAGTAGGCCAAGAAAGTGTCTAACAATACTTTAGTCGATCAATTTGATAATACGTCGTCGTCCACATGAGATGAATTTGCAGTTCATACTAATAACAATACTTTAGTCGATCAATTTGATAATATATATAAAAGAAATGATTACGTAAAGTAAGTAATATTGTATTAAAAATTATAAGAATTTATACATATAGTATTCATTATAATAAAAATATTCAACTCCACTATAGCCCAGCAGGAGAAAAGTCCGCGCAAAATCAGTTTCTAGTTATACTAAATATCACAATTATAATGCGAGACCACTGGAAGTCTATATCGTTTTTGTACACACTCAAAAACAGCATCTATTTATAAATCTAAAATTATTTTAGGAGTATAAGTAGATTTTCTACAAATTATCCTTTGAGTTTGCAGATACTACAATCTTAATCAGATTGCAGAATTTGTCGAGGTTATAGATAAGGTTATAGACAAATATCAAAAGTCGCTCGGCTGTTAGATTTTAACGTCGCGAATACAGCTCTGCTGATCCGCTAATAGTAGGCTGAGGAGTAAGTCCAACAATACTTTAGTCGTGAATGTAGCTCTGATTCAACTGCATTAGCAGGCCGATAACTACGTCTAACAATACTTTAGGCCTCCATGTCGATATTAATCGTCATGGTTCTTTCATAAATAGAACATTAAATTTTAAGAACGCAAAATGTATCGAAAGAAAAAAATTAAAATTTTGGATTTAGGGACTGCGATAAGTTGTTAAAAACGGGGCTGTAGGAGAGGATAATGATGAGTTATCGGGAGTCCTATCCACGTGGCTGTGAAATGAGCGTATAATTTTTATTTATAGCTAAACAAAAATCTTGGACGTTATAAAGTTTAGCATGGTGAAATTTAATTAATTTGAGTAAATTGGGTAAAGTGGTATGAATGAACTTCAAATTTGACCACATAATTGTATCTCCAAAATATGGAAATTGAGATTTGCTAAGGCTGCATATAACAATACGACTTATATATAGGCCATATTTTTGACCTGATACAATATTCTTATTATTATATTATATTGGCCAAGTAGTAATGGTTAGCAGTAATAGAGCCTGTAGCACAACAGCTATCATAATCTCCACGGCCGCTGTAGTCAAGTTTGCATCATTACCATAGACATCATAAACAGTTGTTGGGACTATCTATCCAGAGGTGTGTAGTCCATAGCCTTGGTCACATAGTTACGCCATCTCTCTCCCTATTATTTGCAAGTTGCATCCAATCCTCTTCATAGTAGGATCCTATTTTCTATAGGTTCATTTTAATATTGTCCTCCCAACTTCGTCACGGTCAACCTAAGCCCTTGAGCCTATCGATTTCCCTACAAGTAATATAAGTACTGTTCTTTCACTTTCCATCCTAAAATCTACTAAATAATGTAGTAACGATTAATATATTTTCTATTAAAGAAATGACACCGTTGCATTTTAGCAAATTTTACTATTTCAGTATAGTAATATTATTTTCAACATTTTTAAAAAACTGTTTGTTTAAGTCCGTATATTTTAAACTCTTAACCAATATAAACGCAAATTTAAATTTAATTTCAATTAAATAATATAATTGAAAAAAAACGATGTTGTGGAGAGTAAAACCCAACCCAACTCGGGACCCCTGACTCCAGAAGCAGATCCTATCGATTGCGCCATCATGACCTGTTACGCGTGATACTTCGAATGGTCCTCATAGCTTACACGAGATTCTGTTTTCAAATTGTTTGTATTATATGTATTATTATATGTTTGTTTGCTAAAGTAGTTTGTCGATATAATACAATGCTATAATTAACAAGTTATTGCATATCATCGAATTATAATGCGTTAATTATTGCCAAAGATAGAATGAAGTTTTGAGGTTAATTTTATGATTTGCAATTTTTTCTATACTTATTTAGCAGACTATTCTACACTACCTAGCAATAACGGCTATTAATGTGCCATTTACTACTAAAATAAAAGTAATTATTACAACAATGCATCTCTGTCCCTTCATTACAATACGAAATAGTAATTATCTCAAATACTCTAAATCTATTGCGTTCCCGTTGGGTTAACGTTTACGTTTCGCATCCTTATAGAAGTACTGATGGCATTATAATTTTTCTATATATTTCTAATTTAGTCTTCTGCAATAGTAGTCGATATTTTAATAATTTATTTACCGAATGGAGGCATGCATTTCCCGAATGCAGTCTCTTCTTGATTTATTTACGAGTCTCATTTGTGTAGTTTATTATAGCGCCTAGATATTTAAAAACGTCTACTTTTTTTAAAGTTTTGCTCGAAACTTTCAAATTGGTATCAGTATTCTCAAATCCTGATATGCTAGTGACCACGTACTGGATTTTTCCTCGCTTATTTCTGAACCTACTTCTTTAGCTGTTTGTATCAGTATTTCCATGTTTTTTTATTACAGTTTCTTTGCTATTTCCTATAATGTCTATATCATCTACATATGCTAACAATAGCGAAAGAATCCCATTTCGTACGATTTCCTCATTTCTTTCTTGTATGACCTTGACTACATATTCTAAAACTTAGTTAAATAAGAGGGTTGATAGCACATCCCCCTATTATAATCCATTGTAGATTTCAAATGGTGATAGGCTCTTACCTGACCGTATTATGCCCTGACGATTGTTTAGGGATATTCTGATTAAATGCACTAACGTTTTTACAAATTAATGAATGATTGGTTTAATGGTGAAAACCCACTAGTAAAAATTTTAGCCAAATATTAGCTGAATGTTTCAAATCTACATTAAATTTGATTAATTAAGGAATCAGATGGAAATCTGTTAAAAACGAGGTGCTTTTTAGCTATAATTTCTAACTAGAATCTGCTTAATATTTTAGTTATCATGAAATTGATAAAATAAGTAATTTATGTGTTATTTAAGGTGGTTCGCACGTCAATATGTACATAAAATATAAAAATTTATAAAATAATTTATTCTCATATTATAATATGAGAGACGATATAATATAAAAGAAAAACACTTCAAGCGAAGAAGAAAAGGTTTTGGTAAGTCCTCCTGAAATCATTTGAGGAACAAAATGCAATCTACCGAAATAAATTAGGAACGAAAAAAAAAGTCTCCAGTATTTTTTCGAATCTTTCTCAAATACACGATATTCATACTTTTGCAGTATGGAAATTAATTTATAAAATTTGTTCTTTTGTTGCTTGAAGTGTTTTTCTTTTATATTATGCAGTCTCCCATATTTTAATATGAGAACAAATTATTTTATAAATTTTTATATTTTATATACATATAGACGCATGAACCACCTTATATAGAAAATGATAACTGTTTTATAAATTGCAATTTACAATGCACCTTAAATATCTAGTAATTTTCATAGTTAGGTTATTTGTTTACATTATGATGCGTGCAATAAGGATTATTAGTGTGAAAAGTACCAAAGACCCGAGTAAAATTAGAATGTCTTCATTAACGAAATATATGTTATTAATTATGTAAAGTAGCTAGGCATCATAATTATTGATACTTCAAAAACAATAGTATAAACAGGATAATGTTAGTTTCGAATAATTTTTGAGGAAACAACAATTGGCGCAAGCAAATACTCTTAACTTCACAATAAAATTTTCTTGTTTCTATCGCATGAACAGATTGTTTTGATTAGTAAGTATTGCAGTCATATGCTTACGTGCACAAACATATTTTCACTATTATTAATGATGTTTAATTCTACCACAAATATTTAATAAGCTAATTTCATTTTTAAATCTACACACTCAATCCGATTATAGATAGACGGATACATAGTTAAGTAGATCGATATTTTATTTTGTGTGAAAATCTCATTTACAGAGTATAAGAAATGAAAAACGGTACACTTTGCATCGTTTCTAGTCTAAAATTAGATAACTTTACGAGTACTTTATTGCGAAATAAAATCGCTTCTCAAAAAAAACATTTCTTACTTAAAAGAATTTTCAAAAATCTTGTTTTTAAATTTCTCAATTTCTAAAAATGGCTATAAAATTTACAAACATGTATGCAAAGTTTGGTTAGGTTTTACCGCGGAATATTCAAACGTGAATGAATTACATATACACGCACACATGAACACGCACACGCACACATACACATCCATACAGCAGAAATTTTTTCGGAGTAGCTTATTCGAACTCCCCAAGTCATAAATTATGTTTTTACGTTAAAAAAAGACAACATTTTTTTTTATCAAAATAATGCATTTTTTTTTATCAAAACAATGCATTTTTTTGAGAAATCAATAATTTATCGTATCACAGCCTCAAAGCACACCTCTGCAATTATTGAAGATTTAGCACACCGAGATATCATTTTCAATAATATTTGAAACAAAAATCCTGAAAGCAGATCATTTAGACACTATCATCGGCGATCTTAAATATCTGAACGACATAATTGATTTTTTTTTTCAAATAAAGCGCAATAAGATACTTTGAGTTACATTGTCACACATCCTTACACTTCACTATACTGATATACAATCGTATCAGGAGTAGTGCGATGTAGGGTATTGACATTCGGTGGACACTGAAAGATAGGGATGATTGGGTCATGCATAATTTCTTCTGCTCGATCATGGCGTGACCTAATTCACGAAGAGGCCTAAGAACACGCATGCGCAAAGTTCTGAAATACCATTGGCTAACTGGTAGTTTAAGTCCGTACACAAATTCCCAATTGTCTGTCTCCTGAGTGATTGTAGCGAATCCCTCAAATGACTGTAGTAAATCTATAGAATATACAACAGCTTTCATTATTCTTTTAAATTTCATTGGATGTAAAACTTTTTATAACAGTAAGTATTTCCATAAGATTCAAAAAGGACATAAAAATCACCTTATGTTTCGTAAAATGACGTGGTAGTACTGTAAATCACAACGTATACTAATGATACTATCGTTTATTTCGGGCCTTCAGTGATACTGTTACATACATTGTTTATGAGCTGAATAGCTGAATTATAGCCACTGAGGTAAGGTACCTTCTGATCCTACTAAAAACAGTATAACAACAATTATCTCATATAAGGGACATAAATTACGTAAGGCTTTGAGAGGTAAGGGGAAGGTCTTCATTAGTCTTGAGCTGTGTAGTAAATGCATAAAAAAATTAGCGAAAATGTCCTACGTAGGGGAGGGAGTCTAATATTCTCAAAAAAAGCCTTAATTTATGGGCGACCCCATACCATATTTTCGTTTATCTATTATTTCCTTTACTTTTTAAGCTAGATATTTTTGTTTTAATATTATTGATTCAAGGTAATATACAATATTGTAGTAAGGCTGTGCAATATAAGTAAACAATTATAATCAATAAAAATATGTAAAAAGCAGTCCTGTCCATATTCTCATGTTTCTTTCGGGATGTATCATCTAGAATATACTCTCAAAAGAAACATTTTTAAACGCTTTTATTTGTATTATACTTCTAGCAATATTACTACAGAACAAAGCGTTAATCTTTACGGGCGTCATAAAAAGTTGTTTCCAATGTCACTTAGTTCGAACATGTATAAATTCGAATCCCCAGTTATCCTTGAATGACTAAACACGTATGTCAGTTAGTAGCCAATCGATTCAATGGCGAGTGCCACTCTATCGAGCGCAATTTGAATACTAATTTTATTTTCGCGCAAGCTCTTTGCATTCCGTAGCTAGTCATTTCGCAGGTACCTCCAATAGCGTAGCCCAAACTTTTTACTTTGGTATTTCAATGTACAGACGAAAAGACGGACACTGGAGTTGGTAGCTTTTATCACGTTTATATCCGTACTGCATGCTGATGCGGGAAAAGCATCACTTTTGATGAAACATTTATTCCTCACTTTTAAATTTAGGTCACCGGAGTCATACACTTTTGGAAATATTGACTTTTTATGCATTAATTTTCGTAGAAATTGTAAATAATGGACGAGTGTTTCGAAACTGGTGTACAATGTATATTAATGAATTATCGTACTACTTTCACAATATCATTACTATTGTAAGGTATAATAAAATATGAAGACTAGGAAATAAATAAATCATACTTATTTATATTAAAGAAAAGAAATCGATGTATTAATTAATATCTCAAATGGGTCGTGGATTACGATTATAAAATAGGCCATATATATATTTTACAAATAAATAGACGAACGCCAACTTATACATACTATGCATACAATTCTTCTTTCTTCTTTTCTTTCCTTCGACGATGAATAATAGTTGATAATCTTGATACAAGTACCCAAATTTTAGGGTGATGTAGGAAGCAGATCTGCGTTGAAAGGAATCCGTCCCTTGGATTTTAGAGGTTTTATGAGGCAAGGAAAACATTCAGTTTCTGCGCTGATGTAAGTAACTGCAGTGTAGAGGATTGCGAACGAGAAAACGTAGCCAGTTCCTCACACGGTGGTGTTTAGCGATCGAGTCCGAGTTTCGGGAATAATTCCTCTCTCATCAAATTTCTCCCACTTCTTCACTTTACTTCAAAGGTTTGTCGCTCTATTTTCTTTCTCTCTGAATCATTCCTCTCATATAATCTAGTACACTATTAAATTGAACTTTTGTTATTTTAAATAAACTTTTTTCTAGAAAATTCTGTTCACCTTATTAATTTTCGAGATTGATATTTAACTTTCACAAGCGTGAGAAACAGAAAACGCTTTTCTTTTAAGAAAGCAATTTCCACTCACGTCAGCTATGATTTTCTATTTTTCCGGTCTGATTCTATTGCAAACAATTTGAAGTAATAAAAATTGTTTCAGGCGAGTTAACGCTCAAATGTATAATGATTTTTGAAAAACAAATTTACATGTATATTCACATTCTGAAACTATTTTATTGAAATTTCAATTTTTTAGTAAACCAAGTATCCTCGTAGTAAAATAAGAAACAAATATTGTTCTAAAATGTTATAAAATGTTAAAATCTTATAAAAACGTATTTAAAGTAATTTAAAATCATACAAGTAATAGCAACAAATACAGTGTGCAATCTTGATAAGAAGACATTGTTAAAATATATTATTAAATTTTAAATTAATAATTTTTCAGGTAAAAATGAGCTTTTTATCATATATTATATTACCTATTTTTTTCGTTAAATTTAAATATTTTATCAAAATATAACGGAATTTTGTTATGGTCTCTAGGTCTTTTTGATCGTCCATAATGAAAATCTGTATATTCCATTACCTACCGCAAGGTTTTGAGAGTCAATAAGATCGAACTGGATTTTTTAAGATTTTATTATGTTCATAATACATGTAGTTATACAATGTGTATTTAAGCCATATTTTATAACATTTTTAAAAAATTAACGAATTTAGGCTTAAATAGGCTATAATTTTGGTCAATGATTTCTATTTTCAAAGCCCCACATTGGCTGAATAACTATGTACTATGTACTATAAACGATGTATTATGAATACATGAGATTTTGGTACTGCAGGTAGCCAGTGTCAAAACAAAGTGAAATAAACTTGAAAAATTGACACCCGCTTACAGTGAGATGCTATACGACCAGTGGACTTATCAGTGAATTTATCATGAAAAGTTAGACGCTCGACTTATGGGCCTGTAATCGATATTTGGGCCTTTTTCTCCTGTGAAATGGTACATTATATACGTAAGAAAAGGGCTCTTTTTTAAATGAGTATACGTTTTTATTAAAAATTATTTTATCAAGCATTAAAAATTATAATTATTATTTCAAGTTTAAGGTGTGTGACCCCCTTAATGATAGCTCGAAGAGCTATTGCATACACTTGAACATAAATTTCTCGCTACCTTATTCGGTAACGAAGGATAGCTTCAGATCGAGTTTCCTATTATCTACCTGTCGATACATGTATTTTCGTTACGATCTTAATTGAAATCGATAAAGTCAGTTATACCATCTGAATGGTCTGACAACAAAGAAACGATACTGATATCTTACTTACCTATGTATTGTTACATTCTATTATGTTTTTAATGGTCTGAAATATAATTTTTTTTTCAAGCTGAGTCAATTTATTCAATAAGATTAAAGAGTATCGAAAATTGAGTTCACCAATTAAATTTAAAAATGTAAATGTCAAGTCAACTACGACTGGAAGCAAAAAAAGCAAAGGAGCAAATCGAGTTCATCTGATAGATTTTAGTTGGAGAGCTCAATTTTCTAAATTTTTCAATTTACTCTCAATCATAGTTGGTTTGATATTTATATTTTTAAATTTAGTTGGTCAAAAACATTTTCGATTCTTTAATTAATTTACATTTGATAGATTGCTTGCCATTTATTTTGAATTTTAGTTGTCCTTACTCGATTCTCACAATATTAAAATTGGTTGCAAATAATTATTTTTCTCGTTTTTAGAACGATAGAAAATTGCTGTTTTCGGGCTTTTCGTTTGCTCTTTTATTTTGTATTTTACCCGTGTCAGAGATAATGTGAACTGTTCAAAGGAAAAACATTAATTCGATTATCCAAATATGTTTGATTATCCAATAATATTTTACAGCATGGCAGGTTGGATGAAATTATTATACGAGTAGCTCAACAGTGCATGCAGACAATAGGAGGATGAGTGCTTTCGATATGGACTTTTTTAAAGATATGGTCCGTAAAAAGAAATTGCTATAGATTAGTGCAGTACTTCATTTAACTAACCATCAATTTGTCCCTTGACTCAGCCATTAAAGGTATATTTAATTTTTCAAATGAAAACACTCATGTTTGATTACGGAAATCGGAAGAGATTTAACGTTAGAATGTATAGTCATGGTTCTGGGTAAAATTGACCAAGATCAAGTCGTGCTTGATCAGTAAGGAAACTCTATCCGACAGCGAAAATCAAAGGAGAAAATTACACGTTACAAGATGTAGCCATGACTGTGCGTACAATTTATCTCAAGGATCAAATGAAGGTCAGGGTCATATTTCATGTTAGTGTATGTGGTTGTCGTCCTTGAGGTCAATTCAAACTATGGTCATAATTATATATTCTAACGTAGCATTCCTTCCTATTTTAATGCAAAGGTGTAGTATAAGTGTTTCTATTTGAACAATCAGATTTGATTTGGAAATGACCTTGAACATGAGGTCAAGGGTAAAAATCTGCGCTATTTACCATCATTAAGACTAGTGTAAGCTATTGTCCAAATGCCAGCTTGATTGGTCAAGCTATTTTCGAGATATCGTCGGGACAAGGTTACAAACAAACATCCAACCCAAAATTAAGAGAATACTTCTAATTGTAACAATAAAGTATAAATCTTATAAATAAATTAATATTTGCGATTGCAGATTTAAGTATACTCGGTAGTTACTTTTGAAGTAGTTATTTATTGATCAATGCCTATTTAATGTACCATATTTCATTATGTTTATTCATATTGAGCTGAATTAAAATATAATGTTTGAATTTTTGTACAGTTTATGATGATTTTCAATCAATACATTGTACTATTAAAGGGAAGAAGATACGGGTTTGTAGTAAAAATAACATTTATTTTTTATTTTTTTATATTCTTTCTCAACCTTTTTTCTTAATAATAAAAGAGGTTTTACAGGAAAATTTGACTTATTTAAGGGGGCACACCACCTTTGAACCCAAAAGCGAAACTTATTTGTATGAGTCCATACAAATTCTTCCTTTCAAAAGCAATCATTCTCAAAATTTTGTTACTATTAATTCTTGGAAATACCTTTAATTTCACCGTAAAAAACTCAAAATCTTAATCCAGCATGTCACATAAAATCATAGTTATTAAGCTCGTAGGTAAAATTAATTAGTATTATTTAATAATTAATTAAAGTCAATAATATGTATATAAAATTTTTTCTACGTAATAAATATTAATTTCCTGTATTCATACCATAACTAGTGTATTGAAAAGTAATATCCCCAAACCTGCAGAAATTTCGCCGACAGAATCATTTGGAATGTCGTGGATAGTGAACTAGAAGCATAATAACTATTGTGATTCTATATGACGCGCTGGATCAAGATTTTGAGATTTTTTACAGTGAAATTAAAGGTATTACCAAGTATTAATAGTAAAAAAACTCAGAATGACAGCTTTTGAAAGGAAGAATTTTTATGGACTCATATAAATAAGTTTAGATTTTGGGTTCAAACGTGGTGTGCCTCCTTAATCTGTTTTAATTTTGTTAAGGAATAATATGCAGCAAACAATAAAATCCTTTAATTAAAGAAAAAAAATATTTTTTTTACAAAACATGTTCTAATATAGAAAAAGATAACATTTTAGACTGGTTTTGTTTAAATTCACCACCCTTTGAAGTAGACATTTTGAAAAAACCTGTAAAAACAAAGATGTTTGATTATCACTGTGCGCAAAGGGTTACGAAGGATTGGTATACATTTCTTTTTATGACCATTTCATGCTAAAATTAAGACATTTAAAGAGCAATATTTTCATATAATATTTTTGAACTATGCTGAGGTTCTATTCTATATGAACAATTTATTATTTACAATATAAGCAGTATTTTAATATTAACTAATATTTTAAAAAATTATATTTTAAGTAATAATAAAAAAAAACACTCTTTAAATTTGTTCAAAATATGTTAAAAATAAAGTACAAAATTTTTCAGCGTGATTCACGAAAAACTGTTGCGCATGCTTACAAAGTAAGTTATGAAAATTAAGTTTTGAGAGAAATGAGTTTAAACATAAATATAAATAGAAATAGCATGATCAATCATTTATCTATTTATCTGCAGCTTATGGATGTCAATGTTTACCACTGTCATATTGTTATACATAAACGGTATGTATCTACCCTGTAAAATCTTATTTCATTTATTTGGGTACCCAGTAGGCTACGCGCAAGAGTTGAAAATATAAAGTTAAGTAACAGCGTGCTAAGCTTATATTTGTTAAGAGAGTCAATTCATTTACTACTACATTTGAATTGCTTACCTGCGTTAAATCTATGACTTTTTTATTTATTGAAGTAACTATTTTGACATTAAATAATTAATTCTATACTCAGATAACCTGAAAAAATGTATGCCACTAAAGTAAAATTTATAAAAAAGTATACTTGCAAAGTGTAAACAATTTTTACATGTACAACAATGAAAGACATACCTTTCAGAATTGTGTAATTAACCAGACATTTGGTAACGTGCCTTCACATTCATCATTTCTCTAAAAAAAGGTATTATTTACTCATAATCTGCTGATTTTATATGCTGGTTTTGCTGAAAACGAATCAAGACACAAAGAAATCAACTCTTTCTAATAGTTAAATTACTTATAAAACTGTAATACTTCCCTGATTTAATCAATTTGTAATACGATGATATACTTCTTGATCCACTGTTCATACTGTTAAGACAAAATTTTTTCCTCATAAAAGTAAACATGTGATTATCGCTCCGTCGGTAAAATAAATGTCGTCATATACAAGACATGCTATACCAGCTATACTGATATTTGAAACAAAAGACGCGCGAAACTTTAAAACGGTATTACTAGTAAAATAATAATTTAAGATCTTTAAATTTTTTATTTTTATTTATATAGTGATTCTTAAAATTTTATTTTTAAGTATAAGACACCCTACAAATAAAAATTACATCACAACATTTGTTTATAATTTATACGTATAATATAAAAAAAATCATTAAAACGATGACAAAAATTTTGGAATTGTGATGAGTTTAAAAGAAATGTACAGCTTCAAATAAGTCGAAAAAAAATTCATTTTCGTGTATAACCTTTTACTTTTGAAAGAAATAGGGTTAAAAAAGCGTTTTACCACTTAAAAAAATCGATTTTTTTTACCAAAAATCGGTAGCTTCTTCACTTAAATATTGTTGTATTTATCGAAAGTTTAATGTCTTTCAATATTTACATGAAAAAAAAATTAAATAAGCCCTAAACATGGCTAAGCGTCAGTAAAAATCAAAACCCTATGTCTGTGGGGTAAAAAATAATTTATCCCATAAAACAAAAACGGAATTATAAGTAATTACGAATCAACTTTTATTTAATTATTACTACTATTTTACTTTAAATTCATTTTTCTTAAATCTTTATATTTATAACTCCCAGCTGCGTTTTCTGCACCCGACTTTATTTTTATGTTTTAATTGTATGGTAATCTACCTATGAGATACATATTATGAATCTATGTTAAGACCTATTAATAAAATTTTATATACAAATATTGGCTTGTCAATATTTAGATTAAAATACATGATTTTTGTGGAAATAAAAAATTAAAAACTTGATTTAGTTATAGAATTTTTTGAAGGAATAAATAAACATAATATTGCAATATAGATTTCTAAGTTTTACTTAAAAGAATACATAAATTCAAGCTGATCAAAATTCACGGAAGCCTGTTTTCTGGTTGCACTCATATTTTAACGCCGGTTTAAGGGAATTTTAACAAGTGCAAATATGTTCTTTTTACGGATTAGTATGTACAAAAAAGAAAAAATATATTTGTCAATGCTTAACAGATTTTGTTTTTTTCTGTAGCTTCTTCCCTTAAGGGCAATCATTAAATATTGCCATATGATAAATGTACAGGCATAACCTGATTATGTGCAATAACCTGATTATCAATGATAATATGAAATAATCCGTTATTTAGTCGTAAAACATAGTTCTCACAAAATATGATTACATATCGTGTATTTCACTAAATAAATTTTTTACTTAATTACTCAAACTTAATAAACGTTACAATTCGTCGGTTTAAATTAAAAGAAAAAGTATATTGTTAAATATTCGGAAAGAGAAAATTGCATAAAAGTGAAATTTGGACAGATATTTTATGGAAAATGGACAATTGTGAAAAGTTAAATTTAGGAAGAAAAAGATTCGGAAAATATTAGTATTGAATATAGAAATATTGAAAGACCAAAGTATAGAAAAGAAAATTCGTAAGGGTGAAAACATGGAAAATAAAAATTCGTAGAGTCACAATATTGAAAATCAATAATCTTATAGATTAAAATATTGGAAATTGTTAATTAGCTTTTTTCTAAGTATTTTAATCTATAATATTATTGATTTTCAATATTTTGGTTCTACGAATTTTTATTTTCCATATTTTCACTATACGAATTTTTTTCTATGCTTAGGTTCTTCAATATTTCTATATTCAATACTAATATTTTCTGAATTCTTTTCTTTCCGAATTAAACGTTTCCGAATTTTCCATTCCTTTACGCAATTTCATCTTTCCGAATATTTAACTACCCCCGTTGAACGGTTCTGCATTGCTAGAGAAATTCACGGACAAATATACATACATATACATGAAACTGAGAACCTCCTTTCTTGAAGTCGGTTAATAAAAATGGTCTTCTACACAATTGTTTCGTGTTTAAATGTAAATGATATTATAATATAAACGAAGTAATATCAAAATATTTAATAAATACTAGTAACGTATATATATTTTGAAGATTACTTTTTAATAAACAAATGTATTTATTATGATTTGTAGAAATCCATCTACCCACTCATCCAACCACACACACGCGATCATGCAACCTCATATACATGTTCATCCAACCTCACACATGCTCATCCAATCACACACACACACACACATACATGCGCACACTCATCCTACCATACATGTACATATGCATTCATCACACACATTTTCAATCACTAGATTTGTTTAAAGGTGAAAATATTGTTGATATTAGAAACCGGGAGCTGGAAGCCGGAGTCTTTTATCATTTTAATATTATAGAAGAAAATATTTAAAAATATTTGTTAAAGATAGTACAATGCAAGCATATTCTTAAGGAAGAAATTTCATCGAAATGAAGAAATACAGAAAAAATTATTTTTTTGTTATATTATATATGATGTACAAAGTAACTATATAGCATTCATTAGACAAAACATTTTTATTCACAAATAAAATTTAATAACAACAAATGAGCTTATACTTGGAGTATGAAAAAATTACGCTCGTTTACAAGCTAACACATTTTTATTTTAAATTTATGATTCTTTTTTCGATGCTCTTTAAAACCCTTAGACAATTCACAAGACCTCTACCGTTTCAATTTTAAGAGAAAACTTAATCAGTGAAGAACAATGAGCATTTGTTTATAATCCTTTTGACCACATCTCTCATTATCATACGTCACATTTTATAAACAAATGCTCATTGTTCTTAACTGATTAAGTATTTTTCCAAAATTAAAATGACGGAGGTCTTGAAAATTGTCTAGGGATGCTAAAGAGTATCTAACGAAAATTATAAGTTTAGAAATATATGTTTGTTGGGTTGCACGCGTGCCTCAATTTCTCCATACTCCAGGAAGATGCTCTGTGATGTTATTTTTTGGTTATCATATTTTTTTTGTAAATAGAAAGGGGTTAACAAATCATTGCTATATATGTATTAACGCATAATACTTCCTGATAATAACATATTTTTTGTGTTCCCCTGATTTCGTCGGAATGTCTACGTTAAAAGAATATATCATTTTTTTAAGTAGTATAAACCGATAATGATCATCCATAAGATTGATATTATAAATACCTAAATAAATTTAAATATCTATAGTGTCTATGTACGGTTACATATAAATATTGTATTCAACAGTTGCATTTATATTCATAGTTAGTATAATATAAAATCACATATCGCATGAAGCTGATTCTAAAAAACTTGTAATATTACAGCCAACAAAATTCGGTGTAAAAAAGGAGTTTAAATTCCACTGAAACATGATTTTTCTATTAATATAAGATGCACAAATACAACACAGGATATTCGAGATTAACAAGCTGTCTACAATTTAATTGTAATCAAATTAGTAAAAATTGGAAGTTCTAAGGATTAAAATTGTTTACTTTAATTATGGGATTAATAAGTTAATATATGTAATTACTATTAAGGAGGGTCTTTCCCTAGATATAGGACATAAATATAATATCTCCTATAATATGGTCATTTAAAACTAATATGTACTTAATAATAGTACACAACTACATGAAAAAAAATTGTTCCAAAAAAATCGTGACGTCATAAGTGTAAATATTGTAATTTCAAAAATATTTTTTTCCTTAAACATTTCTTTACAAAGATAACGAAAGAAAATTATAAAATAATATATCTGTAGTAAGAGAAAGCTAATTATTTATAAGTAAACGCGTAAAATTTTATAAAAAATTGGCTATCTCTAATCACAAATATATTATTTTATAAATTTATTCCATTAACTTTGTAGAGAAATGTTTAAGGAAAAAAATAAGTCCCGAAACATTACAATTGGTTACGAAATTAATGAAAATATTGGGGTTCAACTAAATATTTTTTAAATGGATAATATTTATACTTGTAACGTCACGATTTTTTTGGGACAATTTTCTATTCATGTAGTTATGAACTATTATTAAGTACATTTCATTAGTTTTATCATAGGATCTTTATAAACTCTTATATCATTTTTTGTTTTATGCCCTATATCTAGCGAAAGGCCGTTCTTAATTAATACACATTCGCATTAATTACTTCGATAATTGATTAATTAAATTATCAATTAATATATTTTTATTTATTTAAATGACACCCCGAGAAATGCATTGTTGTTGTATGCATTGTTATATTCCTAATTTTTCAAATAAAATTATTCATGAATTAATAATGAAAGGCAAAAATATTGAGAAATTCTTTTTATAGTTTATTTTGTATTGTATAGTCAGTTTTCAATCTTATAAAACGAGTACCCAATCATACCTGAAAATACGTGACCGAAAAAAATTCAACTTGTGAAGAGACATTAGACAAAAGAGTTTTTCTTTCTTAATAACAATTTTTTTGATTAAATGATAAAATCCCTGGTAGACATAAAAAATAATAATAGTTAGAGAACTAGAAACTAGGTATACTTAAGGGGGCACCCTAGAGGGAGTCCAGAAAACTTTTTATGTTTAAAAGCAATCAACCTGAAAATTTGTATGCTATAAATACATAATAATATCTTAAATTTTACCGTTGTAAAACTTCAAAATCTTGATCTTATATGTCACAAGAAATCACTATTTTCAATACCATATTTACTAAAGGAACTTTGTTCTTCACACGATTCTAGGTGATATAATGAACGAAATTTTTTTTTCGACAGTTATTCGATTCCTTTTCACATCTATTACAAAATGAGTGGAACACCTTTTAGTTATTTTTTTATTATTCTTTTTTAAAAAACCAATCCATTTTTTAAAAAATATTACATTTTTTTAAATCAATTGGATTTCCGAAAAAAATAATAAAAAAAAATATAATGAAAACGTACTCCACTCATTTTATAATACATGTAAAAAGGTGTCTTATAACCGTAGAAAAAAATTCGTTTTTCGTGTCACCTAGAATCGTGTGAGGAACAAAGTTCTTTCAATAAATATGGTATTAAAAATAATGATTTATTGTGTCGGGTGGATCAAGATTTCGAACTTTTACAACGGTAAAATTTAAGATACTCGTATTATTGTACATTGATAGCATACATATTTTCAGAATGATTTCTTTTAAATATAAAAAGCTTTCTAGACTCATAAAAAGAATCGTTTTTGGGTTTAACCCAGGCGGGCCCTCTTAACACGGAAAAAATTGTTTACATTTTAAAAGTCTAGAAAATATTGAAGACTTGTACAGTTTTAATCGTATGAAACATTTAAAATTATGAAAGATTTCTATAGCAACTGCCTATAAGATGGCTTGGAATATGCACTCCAAAAAATATTTGTAATTCACAAAAAACCGTTTCATCAATGTTCAGTAAATGGCAAAGAATATAAGCTTGTTTGTAGTTTGCAGAAAAGCAAACAAAAATAAAATTTTCGCTTTTCATAAAAACCGCCCATCAGAATAGATTTTTTTGTCAATTTTTTATTCTGATTATAATTCGTGTATTGCGCTATGTATTTTACGTAAATAAAGCTACCCTGAAAAGGAAATTTGATTCTGATGCGTATTTTTTGAGAAACACGAAATTTTCGAATGTATTTTATCGGCGGGTAAAGTAGATCTGACGCATCCCCTTAATGATCATTTCGATGAAGTTAATCATTCCAAAAAGTTTCTGAAAAATATTTCACGTCTTATACTACATTCCAATTTTCTTATTGAAAAATTCAATTTGTAGTTTGGGAATATATGTGATTAATAGAAAATTAAAAATAGTAATTTGCCTTGATTGAAATCAATAAACTTGTCTTTATTTTATGCTATCATGCATTCAAAATTATAAAAGGTTTCCACAGCAATAATCAATAATATTGATAACATAGATGAGCAAGTACTAGAAATTTATTAGGTTATTTTAATATAATGTTGAATTAAGGAAATTGCTTGAAATAATACACTTCATAAAATGTTTGAAAACCATGAGGAAAAGCGTTTCGTCAATGTTCAATAAATATCCAAGAATAGAAGCCTATTTCTAATCTACATATAAGTATATTTGTCAATAAACGATGGTAATTAAATGAAATCCGTTTTTCCTATGATTCTTGTATATAATTTAATATTTATTTATAACTTGAATAATTGAGTCAAAAACCAAAATTGATAATTTATTGAAATTTACATAACCTTGTGCAAACATTTCATTTCTGATGCATGTATTTCACGTTCTAACAGATTTGTTTTGTAATTTAATTAAAATATATAGCATTAATAAATTCATACAAATTTTCAAAGTTTAAACTAATAATATAATTTATAGTAATTTATAATTTTACTGTAATTATTGAATCATTTTCTTGTGTAGAAGAACTGAAAAGTATGATGATGCACTCCTGTCATTTTTATAAATAAAATCTTGCTCAAATAAAGGAATCCTGAATCAACTTCCTTATACCTATTATTTTTTAACTTAAATTTCCCCTAGAGATAAGAGCACTAAGTGAAATAAACCAATCATATTAATTATCGACGTATAAGGAAACGATTCTCAGAATTAGATTTCACGTAATCATCTAAATATATAATTAGTTGTTTTAATCATTAGTTAATATTCCGACTTCTATACGAAGAACATTAATCCCAGAGTAGTTCTGAACTTCGACACACAAAAGTTACTCCTCGCGCCATAGCCCCTCCCCCCCCCCCTGTCGCCCCCAGTTACCACAATAAAAATTCAAAACACTGATCTCGATTAACTCGAAATCAAGCTCGGCAGTAGATAAAAATTGAACGATCACCCCGCTCGCCAGCTCCCACTATAAAGCATCGCCGAACACGACGAAAGTATGTTCCCCGTCCCGGCGCGATGCTCGTGCATGTACATCGATCGATTGGCCTGACCTCGTTTGCTTTTCGGAATGTTCGCAGCAGGACGGAGAGAGGGAGAGAGGAGGAGGCAGCGTATACCTGTTGCGACGAGCGAGCGTGATCAGCGGCCATGCGACCCGCCATCGACTATGCGGCAGCAGCAGCTGCGGGCCGCGCGCGACGTTGGCAGCGGCGGCGCAGGACAATCAAGCATCATCGTTCGGCTGGCGACGAAGCTCGATAAGCGAGAATAGGGCCTGACCATCCGGAGGACGCGCGAGCCAAGATCATGCTTAGCCCGAAGATGCAAAGGACCGGTGAGTGATTCGGTCCTCGCGTGACATTTTCGCTTTTACGTTACGAGCGTAGGTACTTTACTTTCTTCGTGAAGTGTTCGAAGCTTCATAGTATATATGTGGTTAATGAAGTTACGGAGCTTTAGACGTGCTTGTGGCGACATAACTATATAGCGGGATGTTTTTAAGTTACGTAAGAGCGACAAGATTTAAAAAAATGTTTATCAGCTACCGGGTCATTGTGAATTTTTCGTATGATTAGGCTGGTAGCGTCGATGCTAGATCATAAGTTCTTACTTACACAATTAATTGAGTAATTACTTCAGTAATTACTTAAGTATTGACTGAAATTTTTTAAGTAATTACTCAAATAATTTCATATGAATTTGTATATAAAAGATCTTCTAAAACGTTTGTTTATGAACTGAACTAATTTTAAATTTCTTATATCAAGCATGTGCTTAAGAGAATGCGTCAAATCAACACAACAAATAGTACTATGACATCTGCATAAATATTACTAATATATAAAAGAGACAATGGCGAGATGGACATAGTTGTCTTTATTGCTATATATCTCGATATTTATGAATGATAACGAAACTAGTGCAATGTATTTACGTTCTTAACCTATTAAACTACAAGTTGTACTTGCTTTTAGAAGAAAGCAGATGATTATTTTTAAGAAAAAAATGAATATGTAGAAAAATTTCTTAAGAACTTTAAGTTTAGTTCATATCATAAAAAACATTTTAGAAGATCTTTAATGATAATTCTTAAGACTTTATTAAGTAACTACTTACAAACACTCAGTTAATTCTTAAGTAATTACGTAAGTAATTACTTCAGTTATGACTTCATATATTACTTAGGTAATTACTTGAGTTATTACTTAAGTAATTTCTGAAGTAATTACTTAAGCAATTGCTTAATCAACAACTCAAGATTTATTATCGGTATCACCAGCCTCGCCGCGCGGAGAGTTTTCATTTATCCGCTATGACTACTTCGATTAAAATATTTTTTTCTAATTCGTTTGGGTATTGCGGACGTTTACAACTGACTAACTCGCCTCCGGGAAACGAAATTTTGATAAAGCTTTGAAAAATGTTTACCAATATATATAGGTAAATACTTTTCAAAGTGTGTGTGTATATATATATATATATATATATATATATATATATATATATATATATATATATATATATATATATATATATATATATATATATATATATATATATATATATATATATATATATATATATATATATATATATATATATATATATATATATATATATATATATATATATATATATATATATATATATATATATATATATATATATATATATATATATATATATATATATATATATATATATATATATATATATATCGAAAATTTGGAAACTTTAAACGTCTGTAACTTTCAAAGAACGATGCCGACGATACATAGGCAATCTCAAGGGAACTTGAGATATTAAGAATCAAAGTTTTCAACTTTAAAAAGACTGAAAACAATAGAAAACCATAAAACAGCCACTTGGTACAACTTTCAGCAATAGAATAAAGACTCAAATAAATGATTTCAACTAAAGGTATCGTTAAAAAATGACACCGTATAGGGGCTATTTTATTTTAACCCTTTTACAGGAGGTAAATGAACCAGAAAAGAAATTACCCCTAAGGATTTTGCTCAAACACGGTGTGTTGGCACAATTTTTCTTTCGCGAACGAGACGGCAAAAGGAAGCTAACGTAAAAAGTTATCGATTCGAACCATCGCCCTTTGGGAGACATGCTCTCCTAGTAGTATTTTAAGAGTATTCTCAAAATACCAGAATAAACCCTTAAATCCTAATTGAAAGATTTCATACATTTTACGGGGGGTTAATGGTTTATAAAAAGTTATCCTTTCGAATTTTGTAGGAAAAGGCCTTATTTATATATATGAATACAATTTTGACTTTTAAAGCGGGTGTGTGAGCCTTTGAATTACGGTTCTGAATTTTGTAGGTATTGTCTTCTAGTACTTTAGACAAAAAATATACAGCAGTGGGTAAAAGCTTAGAGATCTCCCTTGTTTAACACCATGAGTGGGAATCTTTGTCAATACCTTTTGGTACCTATTTTTTATAAGATTGCGAAATTATGTAGTATATATATATCGAGTAATATACCGTCAGCCCCTGTAAAATTGTGAAAATGCAGCAGACCCCATTTGGAGTCATTTTAAAATTATAGATTTCTATGAAATTTTGGACTTAAGCCCTCATTTGATTGCTGAAAAGTGTACCAAGAGGGGGAAGTCGATAAGGACGATTTAAAAGTTGATTCTGTTATTTTAAGAATAGTCTTAAAATATTACTAAGGGAGCACGTCCCCCAAAGGGCGATGGCTCGTGTCGGTAGTTTTCTTCTTTAGCTTTCATTTGCCACCTCCTTCGTGAAAAAAAAATTGTGCCGACGCACCATATTTGACCAAAATCCTTAGGGGTACTTTTTTTCTAAACCGTTTACCCCCTGTAAAAGGGTGAAAATGCAGCAGCACCCATTTGGAGTCATTTTATAATTATAGATTTCGATGAAATCTTTCTTTTGAGCCATAATTCGATTCCTGAAAAGTGTGGCAAGTGGTAGTTTTTTTATGTTTTTTGATGCTCTAAACGGTGGCATAGGTTTTATAGATTACACTTAGTAGGCCGATTGTCTATGTATCGTGGGTATTGTTCTTTCATTTGATTCATTAATATAAAAAAATATTACCTAATTATTTTTCACTATTCTGTCGATTTCATATAAAAGATCAATTTTGAATTTTATGCAACATATTCTAATTTTGTATTGCTTTAGTGTATAAAATGATACTTTTATTTCTTTATCGTAACTCTGCATGTTTTTATTCTGGAAGAAAAAATAAAAATAAAATATAATTGAAATATAATCTTTCATATCAGCATTTATATATCTATATATATTAATTTCTTCCAAAGTTAGTAACTAAAAAGAATTAATAACGAAAAATACACAAAATTTCAAGAATTATGTGAGTTTTGTAACAAAAACAATTTTCTTTTTAATGTATACCGATACATCCATGGAAACCTTTTGTAGAATAGAAATGTATAATTAACGCTTGGTTGGCCTAAAAAATTGTACCACCTATTTCAGAAACTCATAACGAGAAGTAAAAACGGCTTAAATTTATTAATGGAGATTATTGAAGACTTAAAAAACTACAGAGACTATCTAACTAATATACTTTATATTATATACTAGAGATGTCAGAATTATATCACATTGAATAACGATAATGCAATTATGTTAAAAACGGATTTTATCTACAATAAATCCACTGTAATTCATTATTCATAAACTGCTTTCTATGTTAATAAAATATGTTCTCTGGATGTACTGAATACAACTATACCATAAAGTTCTACATAGATTGCACAGGAGCCCGATAAATACAATATCTTCTTTATTTACCATATGGCTACAGCAAGGAGGAAATGGTTACAAACATATTAAATTTTTAATAAAAATTACATATTAATTCTGTTCCTTTAATCCTGCCTAAAAAATTTAAAATGAGTTTAATTTACTGCATTTTTATTATTTCGTAATAAAATTGTTATAATAGCTTTAGATATGTAACAGATAAAAAGAAAACTTTCCTTCAAAACGTGCTTAGAATGAAAAGACTAACTAAATGCATTTATCGAAGTTATCAACAGATATTTATCACCATTGGAGACTAAGCTGTGAAAACAGAGATAACTTGAGAACAGTTTAGTAAACTTCTATTTTCGTGAGCAACTTGATCTTCGAAGTAGCATTAAAGTTATAAAGAGGGTTTAGTTGTAGAAAATACTTTTGCGACACTATCCTAACTTATAAAATTGTTGCTAAAATTTAATTAAAAAATGCCAATTGATGAACTTTAGAAATCATAAATGATTAAAATAAAATATATATGATAAGATTTCGCGAAACTTGTCGTTCATCTTCGTTACGCGATATCTCATGCTCCGTTCGATAAGTTACTAAAACCTAATTATCGAAACTAACGGCTTACGTACAAATTATTTAATTATCTTAATTAGTTAATTAAAAATTATTATGTTCTTACCTGCTAAATACTATATTTATAAAATGTACTACCTATGCCATGATGCAATTAGATATGATAAGTTATAAAGGATTTTATTGTAGACATTGAACAGTACATCATATAGGAGTAATGCCACTTTCGCCGTTTTTATTGCGTAATGAAAAGTACTTAACGAGCAGATATCATAATCAATTTTTGTACTATGCAATAAATATTTGACAATCATATTATGGTACATCAAATTATTCATAATTAACTCTAATATATTAAGAATAAATTAATTCATACAAAAAAAGATTGCACTTAACCACAAAAATTGAGTCAAGTCAGTGTTTATCTATTTACATATAAATAGGATGGATATAATATTTGATTTGTATGTATATACATAATGCATTACTTTTCCAATTTTTTTTCTGCGACTTTGTGGACTTTCCCTCACCGAAGAGGGCAGGACTGGGTTAAACCAGGAAACTTTTTACGTTTAAAAGCAATCATTCTGAAAATATTTATGCTATATATAATTAGTAATATCTTACATTTTACCGCTGTAAAGCTTCAAAATCTTAATCCTACACGTCACAATAAATCGCTATTTTCAATATCATATTTATAAAAGTTACTGTGTTCCTCACACGATTGCAGGTGACAAGATAAACGAAAGGTATTTTTTCGACGGTTATTCGACTCCTTTTGGCATGTAGTACAAAAAGAGCGAATAACTTTTTCGTTAAATTTTTTAGTATTAATAATAATTTTCTTCAGAGACCAAATCGAGTTTTTGAAAAATTTTTATTTTATTTTTTTGTTAAATCGATTGGGTCTCAATTAAAAAGAAATAAAAATAATTTAATGAAAAAGTGCTTCGCTCTGTTTATAATACATGTCAAATAGAGTCAAATAACCGTCGAAAAGAATATTTTCGTTCATCATGTTTGAGGCTTTATAACGGTAAAATGTAAGATAACACTAAGTACATATAGCACGAATATTTTCGAAATGATTGCTTTTAAACATAAAAAGTTTCCTGGACTAGTAAAAAAAAAATATTTTTTGGGTTTAACCCAGGCCTGTCCCTTAACGGGGGCAACATTTGCTTACAATTTATATTTTGACAAACTCTATACAATGATATTAATTTGATACGAATTTCTTTAATGGCTTAAATATTATATTATCAATCTGTGAGATTCCTCCTTTTATTAGTTACGTACCTATATAACTTCCTTTAGGTAGCGTGTGCCACAATATACACATTTATAAATATTTCGATTCTTTTTGTAATTATTTATTTTATTTAGCGGGCTTTTTAAAGAGTTTACAAAATATTACAATACTTGAATTACATAGAAGGAATTACTCTCATAAGTTACATAGTTGTAGAAACATACAGAACGTTAGTATTAACTTATAAAGTGCATACGTTCATAAATACATACATATATTATATGATAGATGTGTAAGGTGGCGTATAAGTAATAAAAAGAGTAAATTAGAATAAATTAGTATTATAATATACAAATAAAATTAGTTACTTTCGTAGACAAACTCCGTTATTTAATATAATTTTTAAATATTGATATACGATTCACTGTTATTATAGCTAAAGGTAACTTAGCTAAATATAATAAAAGATTATTATAATAATTTATCTTCATATTTGTAAATCAGTATTTATTAAATGTCTGGAATTCCGAGAAGGGTTAGTTGTGAATTTACACGGAAATTTGAATAAAACACTGGGGTTTAAAAGTATAACAAACGTTTGTGATTTATTGGAATAAATATTGAGTCGACTGACGATTAAACGATATCATCTTCATACTATTGTGTGCGTTTATCGCTGAATAAATACCTCGCAGGGTGTTCGCATGGAGCCGGAGTTACTCGCGCCGGAGGCGCCGGACGACAGAGAGCGAGCGCTTCCTGCGCTATGAATATATTAGCTATCTATGCACGTCTGGTTCCCTCTTCCTATATACTATGGCTCTACTCTACTACGCGAGTCAACTTGGAGTTGACACGGCCATCCTGGTGTAAATCGTCCTTGATCTACCATCACCGAATACCTATCAGGCAAAGCGAGATTTTGGGATGACTCTCCATGACGAATCCTCGATGAATCACCTCCTAACCACTGACAAGAATTCTAAAACTACTCCTAATTAGTTAATTCGCGTAACCTAATCTTACTGGATCTTTTCTTAGTCGTGTGGGCCTTTCAGAGATAGACGCAGTTTGCTGTACTCCACTAAACAAATCTATTGCTATAAATGTATGGTCACTGATTGCTGAAAGATGCTCATCCGGATCTGGCAATGGAAAATGTATTCGTTGCGTCTGACGATTTAATTTCCGATAATCAATCAAGAGTCGCGAATCCCTGGTTTTCTTTCGAACAAGCATCACCGGACTTGCGTAAGGAGAAGTTGTATCGCATATTCCATTTCGACTCCCCGCGCATATTCCATCTCGGATATATTTACCGCTACGCAATCGCGATAATTGTTGATGATGTTGAGTAGATCTTCAACGACGGCTGGGGGTTAGTCTTCTCCCAAGTCCAACTCCTCTCTGGTGATTGGTGCTCGTGGTTGGTTGATACTCATGACTTGCAGCTGACTAACAGTGCATCTGCAAACGGTTGTACCCTTGGTGATGTGATGAGACTCGTTGTCCAGGTTCAATACTGGTGAAACAAGTTTTTCATGACTCGCACACACTGTAGACAGAATCTCACCTAAGATGATACGTAGCTTCAGCTTCTCCACAGTAGCATCGTCTACCTGAACAGTAGCTTCCACGTAGCCATGTGATTAAATGCGATATGAGTCAGGTCCAAAACTTTTCAACTTAATGGGCTCGTACACAATGGAAAGTTGATTGTGCACAACAGTGCCAGCAGTCATAATACAGACAGAGCTATCCATATCTATGTCAGATCGTATTTCGATATTATTAATGAGAGCATGTTTAAGATATTTACTAACTGATGGCACGGATTCATCTTGAATTAGCTTGACTTCGTTAACACCTATAGCGCAAGTGCGATGATAGTGCCCAGTCTTTTTGCAATGAACACAGTAAGATTCCTTCTTCGGCTGCTTGCAATATCTAGACAGGTGACCGTACATCTGACAGTTAAAACATTTTGGCTCTCCTTGCCATTTACATTCGAAAGAGCTGTACTTTGATTAGATAGTCCGAAGGTAGCTGTACCCAGTTGTAGCTGCGAAGAGCTTCTTTCGCCAGTCCGTCGAGTGGTCGATAGACCTAAGCCACTCGAAGCTCGTACCTTCTCGATCCGTTGGTTTGTCATATACTCATTCGTAGTTGGGTGGACTCGGGCTAACATGGCATTAACAGATCTCTCGACCAAAGACCAACCATAATCTGCTACTTGACGTCCTCTGTAGATAAGTTTAAGTCCTTGCATAGCCTTACCTTGTTGTGCAAATACTGCTGCAGAGATTCCATTCTTGACTGGATACCTTCGGCCATCATTTTTGAACGAGATGTGGTCCTTTCTTGACGTATGTAAGTGCTGCGAAACGCCTGAAGAAACTGGGGCCAACTTTTTTCAACTCGCGCCTCCTTACGGTGAACCAGTCCTTCGCACCATCACCTCAAATGCATTCGTGCAGTCTCCAGTGCAAATGGATCTTGCCAGCGATGCAGAACACATATGTTCTAGATGTTTGTAATCCACTATCGAGCAGTAAGAGACGACTTGTTTCCTGTAAAAGTAGAAATGTTTTTACTGAGGTCTGGCATGACCTGATAATTCTGCGGAGCGACCAGTGAAGCAGAGAGACTAGGTTGTTGTCGACTGTTTGAAGTTCGAGTGAACCTAGTGAGTAGACGATCCAGCATGGCGTCTTTTGTCCATCGCGTCTACGATTCTCATCAAACGTCCTTAACATGTTGTTTGCTAGCCCGAGCAGTTAGCAGATGCGTGCGGGTTACGCTCGAATGGACAAAATGATTTATTGGAATAAATATTGAGACGACTGACGATTAAACGATATCGTATTAATACACGTGTGTGCGTTTATCACTGAATAAATACCTCGCAGGGTGTTCGCATGGAGCCGGAGTTAGTCGTACCGGAAGGCGCCGGACGACAGAGAGCTAGCGCTTCCTGTGCTATGAATATATTAGCTGTCTATACGCGTCTGGTTCCCGCCTCCCTATAGACTATGCTCTTACTCTACTACGCGAGTCAACTTGGAGTTGACATATTGTAACATGAGAAACGATATAATATAAAAAGACACTTAAAGTAACCAAAAAAAAATTTTCGACAAAATTTTTATAGTACCATTAACTAGAGAAAATTTTAACAGAAACTGCAGCCTTTTTTATTTTGTATTCGATTTTAATTTGAAAGGTCCCATTTGGGTCCATGAATAATTTCATATAAAAAATTATCAAAAGCAATTTATAAGCAATCGGACGTAATTATACAGGTTTAGATAATTTTCTAGTTTTTATATCGGTAAATCCATATGAAATTATTCAAGGAACAAAATGAGACATTCAAAATTAAATTTTGATTAAAAATAACAATGTCTCAGTCCAGTGTTTTATTGAATATTTCACTAATAGATGATACCTATATGTTTGCAATAAGCAAACTTACTTAAATGAAAAAATTATTTTTCTTAAAGTGTCCTTTAATATCATAATGTTCTCTTATGAGAATAAATTATTATATAAATTTTTTATATTCAAGGTACATATTCACGTTTTAACCATCTTAAGTAGCACTTTATCGACGCACTCACGACACGGCAGATTGCTTCTGTTTTCTAGTGAGGGTGAACGACTCGCAGCTGGTGATGCTCTCGGAGAAGGCCCATTATGATCACTCGGTGGCCGGCTATTTGCATAAGCGCACCGCCGACTCGGCTAAATGGCAACTGCGCTGGTTCGTCCTCTACCAGGTAAGTGCAAACTTTCTTCCCTTCTACTCTTGATCCTTTGTTTCTCCACTCTTCTTTGTTTTCGAGTGCTGTGTGCGCACGTCGAGCGTTGCGCGATGAAAGCCGGTGTATTATCGTTTGTGCACGGAACGCTCTGGAGGTAAATCGCGCCCATACTTCTACGGTCTGAAGCAGGAGAAAGCACGGGAGGTGGAAAGAGGAGGGTCCGAGTATTTGCGGTGGAGCGAGCGGTAAACGAGCTTTCGGAGCTTTTCTGGATGCTGAGTCGATTCTTCGATTTGAATATTGTAGCTGAGCCCGCACTTTTCGTGCGCTTTCGGGTATAACGCTAATTCTGGTATTTTTGTATTTTACTTGGAAAAATTTTCTTCAAATTATGATTGAAAACTTGAGGGTACGTTACTGTCTAAGCGCTCGCGTTCCTTTCATATGTGTGATTTGCCTTTCTGGAAAACGTTTTTATAAGCTAATTATACGAATATTTTAATCCATTTTATTGCAAATAAACTAGGCTAACAAGAAGGGGAGATCACGGCATCCGGGTTATATATTTTAATGTAACGTACGGGAATGTTTTCTATTATCAAAAATTAAATTCGAATTATGTAGTACTCATAGTTTAATTCAATGTACAGTACATAGGGTATCTATATATCTCTCATTTCTAACTTTACGTATATATGCAATACATATTACTTGCAGCTCTATCTTAGATTCTAGGAACCATCAAATAAAACTACGGGCATATAATATTTAATTGAGCTTCAATTTTGGAACCTAAAAATAATTCCCAAAGTTTTAACAAAATATATACGGTGCTTCATTTCGTGCATATTTTCTAGTTATTTTAGATGAAAGCTTTGTTTTATAATTTTGCGCTAAATCATTCCTATATAAAATTATATGACCTTTGAAGTACATTATTGTAATTTTATCTAATAAAATGTATTCATAGACATTCACAGTAATTTGTTCGTTGTTTATTCAAATTAATTAACATATAAAAGTTAGCATTTTTTACATGAAAACTATATCTGATAGTATCAACCATAGTAAGTTTTGCAATGCACAAAAATGGCATAGTATATTTAATTTTGAAATCTGAATATCGCTTTGGGTTATCAATAAAGTTTAAATATACTATCAAAATAAAGATAAGAAGTTGTCACGTAATGTTTGCTGATATACGGTTTTCAACTATATTCACCTTAACAATTTTATGCCACGAAACTAAGTTCACAACCAAACTAGTGGTTGCATTTGATAATATAGTAAATTAGATTAACGTAACATAAATAACTACTTATTTAAATTAAAACTTCATTACAAAATTATGTTTTCAATCTTAAGTTAATGACATTATGGATGATGTGAGCTTTATGTTTAGTACAGAATATTTTATAAATTTTACTAAACTTTATTCTAATGCAATTCATACCTTAGGTTACTGAGACATTACCATAAATTAGTCTACTGTTTAAAGACAAACCATTGTAACTACGTGATTCTAAATGCAATGTTAAACAGATGAAATAGTTCTTTTACCGTAGAATAGTAATAATAAATGAATAGATAGATATATATTTCAAAGAAAAACTGATCATAATAACGAAACCTTTATATAATTTATTTTTAAAATATTAAAGTATTCAATTCTATTAATCGATAGCATTATTCTAAATATTATATTCACTTTATATAAACAGAGCAACAATTATATAATTTTCTTAATCCTTTCATACAGTAACGTTTCATCAATTTAGTTTAATGTGTGATTTTAAATAGCTGTATTATCATCTCTCCATATTTCAATACATTATGCTATACACTTTGTGTCATAACATTATTGTTTATGATGACATAAAGCGTATAGCATAAGTCATCTATTGAAATATACAGTGATGATAACAAAAGAATTTAAAGCCATATATCCATTAATCACTGGAGGTATTACATTTTATATTACGCGACATTATTTAAATAGTTTTAACTTCTTATAGACATATTCGGTTACAGATTTATATAAGTGATTGTCAAAAAGTTGGCTCCTTTCACGAGTATGATTTCAAAAAAATTAAAGTCATTGAAACTGAAATGAAAAATATGATGTAATAGCATTGACCGTATAAATAACGAATATTAAAATGGGAGAGATAAAAACAACACTTTTATTAGTTCATTTAAATTACGAAATAATAAGGCTTATCTTTTATTTAATATTATATAAAATGTATTACCTTATATGTAGTTTCTCTTCTCTGTCGCAAATTAAAAATAGTGCCGATTATTACAGAATATTAGCGAATATACCCAACGCTCAAATAGGTTAAAATTTTGTTTATGTACTTTTTTGTCGTATTCGATGCTTGCGCCTTCGATTGTTGTAGTACATTTAACGTAATTGTTAGACGGGCAAAACATGAGTACCACACATATTTTTCAGTAGTTTATTTATTTAAAACAACCAAATACATGAAAAATTAAAAAAAATGGAATTCCTCTATATTTTTAAATGGCAAATTTTATTCTGATATTTATTTTTTAAACTAAATACTCTTTTTAAGAATTTTTCGCTGCTCGGGCAAGACACGTAATAAAGGTACGGTAGTAGAAGTGTAACATTAATTAATTATTTTTAGAAAACAGTACAAATAAATAAGTATATGCGACCTTTTGTTACAAAATGTGTATAAAAGTTACAAGTAGGAATCAGTTGCACTTTAATTTGGGAATTTTTAAATACAACTTTCTTTGAATTCCCTTGGGATGTGCAAGACTTCAAAATCCGGGACACATTTCGAAACAACCATATATATATAAACAGAACCCATAAATTAAAAAGTCGTGCATCACTTTTGAATTAATTAAGTCTTACATTAATTCTCTGTGTACTTTTTGTTTGTTAAAATTTAGTTTAAAAAATAGTACATTGAACAACAAAGGGAGAAAATGAGCTATTTCTAGCGAGGGTGAGGTGTTCAGCACGAGTCGGCGTCGATGGCGCCGAAGGCCTGTGTTACACATCGTATATTTTCAACTAAGGCAGGATAGAGCGATTTACATGCATACAATTTGTGTAGGAGATCGTGGATTTCAAGTCGTGCACAACGTAGTTGAAAGGCATTAACGGCGGGGAAAAAAGTAGAGCGCGGAAAAATGACTTTTTTCCCTGCTGGGAACTGGAAAAAATAACTTTTATATGATTCCCGCAGATCTAACTTTTCCCGCAATTATACTGTTTTCACGCAAATTTTTTTTCCCGCAAATGCATTGGTTTTTAAATTATATTTCTTTATATCAATAGATCTTCAATAAATTTTAGTTCTTACCGGAAATCTCTCTTTTTAAGTCAATAAAGTGGACACAGTTAAGGTGGTCCAATAGTAAAAATTAACGAAGAACTGGATTTTTTCTTTATTTCATTTTTTAATTCTTTGTACATTTTTAGAACAGAAAATGATTTTGTATTGGCAAGATTGGTCAGCAAAATAATTTTAATGAGTTTAATAATTATTTATACGTATTTTTCTTTCGACGTTTATTGAATACAATCCAGCGTATTTCTACACTAACCGAATCCAAACCCGTGTCCAATTCTACTCTATACTATGCAGAGTAACCTCAGAAAACATAGAAATTATTAAGAAGTAATTTTCTGCGATAGAATAATTGTTTCAAAATCATCAGAAAATTATTTCTGTTTTTTACAAAAGTGCGGTTTTCTTCATTTACGATTTGCCAATGTTCAGAAAGTCTTATGCGCATAGGATTACAATGAAATATTCTGAAACTCTAAAGATATCGTATGCAACTTATTCGCATTACAACCATGAACTCGGATTTGTCAACAAAAATTTATTAAGAAAGTTTTGCCCATGTATAGAGTTAAAAATGTCGTTTATTTTAGGTTTTTTTTAGAATGAAAATTCAATATAATTTTATTTTTCTCTATAATTGTGTTTTTAAAAATTTTGGTTCACAATTCTGTATGGTACAGGTGTTAGATATTACATAATTTTTTTCAAATGCTATACTTGCATTCCTATGCGCAAGGTCAGTTTTGAAAAACCATCAATTTTCATTGTAAATTGCTAGTTTTTTCTACATAACTATTACGGGTAAATTGTCTACAAAACGTATGAAAATTTTCAAAAAACTTTCTTTAAGGTAACAAATATAAGCACCAATTTAAAAAAATGTTATCTTGTAACTAGCAAATTTTTCAAAATTTACTATAGGACCACCTTAAGTCGGGAATAAAGTTCTATATGCAACAAGGGAATTAAGTCGAGTATTCCCGAGGGCGATTATTCGCTTGTTACATAATGTACTATTTCTACTGATCCCAGGTATAACGGGGAAAAATAGTATATTGCGTGCCAAGGGCGTAAAGTGAGCTTCTTTGCAACAAGTACTGCAAACACATTAGGTCAAAAAGCCGACTAACTCACACCATATTTTTTGTGACACATGCATGGATTTTTGCGGAAATGTCTCGAGAAGTACAAATAAGTAAATAAATCAATAGCGGTCAGAAACCAAACACTTTAAGCTCGCTTTTTAGGTCCAAAAACCCGCGAAAATCGTGCATGTGTTAAAATGAATTTTTTCACACTTTTTCCAAAGACGCTTGAAATTTTTAGGCATAAAAAACGGCCCATTTCATGTCTGCGTTGGGAAAAGGCCCTTTTTTATGTTTGCAAAGCGAATGAAAAATTGGGTATTCCGAGCGTTTTCGCTTGAGCGGGGGGTAATGTTAATTACATCCGGTTCCTGAATTTCTTAGGTCTAATGGACGACTCGTAATGTCCATTTCCCCATTCCCTTTGCATACACAAAAAAGCCTATTTACACACTTATTGAAAAAAATACGATGTGTAACACAGGTGGAAAGGACTTTTTCAGACTCTGATGATTATTTGAGCACTTGTGTAAGTCTCTGGCGCCTTAGGCTAACTATTGCATAGTTTTTTGATTTTTTACTCAGAATAGAAAAAACTTGATATTCTGAAAATTCGGTAGATTGTTGCTTACTATAGTGCGGTTGTACTTCAATTTTTTTGTATTTTTTTGTATATAATGCCCTGATACATTGTAAAATAGGAGGGCCAAGAATTGTACAACTTTGTGACAATCACAACTTGCAGACGATCATAATCATAAACCTTAACCGGTATTGATTACTTCAATATTCATTATAACTACATTAGATATAAATATTAATAAAAATAAAAAATTGTTAAAAATAAAAAGTACGCTAATTGTAGAAATAAGAAAGAAATGTTAAAATGTTAAAGCTTATATTCAACAAAAAAAGTATTTAAACTGCTTATGTCAACTAGTTGCACAAAGACTCAATCCTTCCGCACCGAAGTTTTTCCCCGTCTCAAAGTTTGCTCGAATCTCGGCTTTCAGAATATCCTTTTTTACTACGAGAACGAGACGTGCTCGCGACCGAGCGGCATCATCCTGCTGGAGGGCTGCTACTGCGATCGCTTAATTACCGCCAAAGGCAAAGATTCGGAGAAGCAGGTAAGTTCGACCAGCGTTCACGTTTACACACAGCATACACACAGATATATATAAATCCATATACACACATACTCTCATATATGTATACACTGAGATATATATAAATCCATATACACGCATACTCTCATATGTGTATACACTGAGATAAGTTTTTATTTAATACAAGTTGCGAGCATCAACTATTCATGCTCAGGGATTTAAATGCTCACAAGTAAATATATATATTTTTTTAATTTAAGAAGACAGCCTGAGTTGAATCCTTTTTAAATAATTAGATGTTACATAGGCTGTGAAAATATTGAAACGTAATTCCAGTTAAGAGAGCAAGCCGGGGTTGAAACCAATGAAAGCGGAAATTACTAAACACTGTACAATTTTTATATTGAAATTGTAATGTAAACGATTGACAGGGCTGCATATGGGCGATTATGACGAAACTGTTAGTTTTGACGGCCCCACTTATACATGCTATTAAGAAGCAAAATAATAGAAATCTTGCCATTGCACACGACAAATATAATTCTTTTACATAGCATTCAATGGTATTTGTTGTGAAAATCAGCACCCTTCATACAATAAATAGATCAAATAAATTACTCTGAATTTGAGGTATACCTATACCTATATGTAAGATTTAAGTAATTTAAAAACTATGCTTCTCATAATATATGTTAATGCAAACATTTTTAATCTAATCGATAATTTATCTAATATTTGTCCATAATTTTTTTTGTACTAGAATTAAATGTATGACACCTGTATAGACTTGCCATTGTCTAATAAGCGTAAAATCTAAATTCGACACGTAATCACGTAATTCCTTTATGCTCATTTCTTAACAGTTAATACATGCTGATGTGGATTTGTGGGACGTAATAGATGGATACTCTGAGTTTTCGGAGGTAAACAACAAATTAAACAGTAATAGATAATTCTTTTATAGATCTATATATGAAAATTCTGATGGCTAATACAAAGTTTTCCAAGTTCATTCTAAGTATCAAAATCCTATGAAGAACTAGCCTGAATAATTATCATGTGCTTGTTTCCTTACTCTACTCGAGTAGACTAAGAAATATTTCACAGCGTCTACTTAAGACACGCCTATGTCAGTTGAACTCTCCGAACACGCTTATCTAAATGCAGGTATGTCTTTGTAATCAAGCACCTCCTTCCTCAGCGTAGGCGGAGATGCAACGCGAATTCCACAGCTCACGCGCGTGCTTGGGACGAACTAATCCGTGCTCTTCGATATCGAATCGCGCGCGCGACGCAAATAAACTGGATAATTGCTAGAGCGAACTTCGTGTTGTCACGCGGGCGTTGGATGCCCGCGCCAGTAGTTGTGTAGCCTCGATAGGTACAGGAAATGGCCCGCTTATTGACGGCCAGAGGTCGGAACTGGACATCCAAGCGATTTCGCGAAAATTGAAATAGATACACATTGATTCGTAGGGAATAAATATTTTGAATAAATACGGGAGTTTTCTTATTAAGAATGGAGGACGAAGTGATTCGTATCGCTACACGGATAAATATTGACTGTGTAAAAGTTGAATCTACGAGACGCTTCTGGGCTTGGATTGCCCTTTGGAATGACCTAGATTTCATTGTTTGAAAAATTTTTGTAAAAAAAGTAACAATAGAATTCTTTTAAATTTTCGATTATAATTTTATCTTTTTAAGTCATTTAGCTATTCTGCAAACGCGTAGATATCACCAATGTCTATATTATATGCAATAAATTCTATCGTTTATTGAAAATTGATCAATTAAATGTTTTTGTTATTTAATTTCCTATGCGATATTCCAGAAAAGAATTTTTGTTAAAAGAAATCATTCCTTTTCTTTTATACAACATGTTTCGTTGCGTGCAAATGAGCCATTAAGCTGTACAGTAGCAAGGTGGTAATATGATCAGACATCTACTTCATCAATACACTTACGGTATCTGAGTGCTTTCTTTTCAAATTGACTCATTAATTCTGAAACTACCAAAATGATGTGTATTTATTTCTCACTATGTCAATTTATATCTCATCTAGATAACGTACAAAATATCTGACAATACACATTTTCAAAATGTTTCTATTAAAATTAAATATGGCTACCAAAAGTAGGCATACTTTGAGCAGCATATACACTTTGTTTTATCTCCAAGATATATTTTTAAGGATTTTCGCGGTCCTATGGAAATAGGAAAAAGTTATTTTTGTTATGCCTTGTTCTACTAACTGAGTTTAAATGTGTACAAAATTTAAATTTTATGGAACTTTCCGGATCATTTACTAATAGCTAAAAATAAAGCCTAACACTCGTAGTTTTTGTGAATGGGCCCTTTTTCTTAAGATAACAGCTATTATTCCCCAAATATTTATTTATTTATTTAGAATTCCAGAGTTACAAATAACAATTACCGTTACAAATAACAATTACGGACGATTTCAAAGTACAGTTATTTTACAATAATATACGAGAACACCGTAATCCTGCAGAGAAAAATAGTATTTCCTGTTCGCAGGTCCGGATTGACAAAAATAATGCTGGTTGGATATACTGTGTTCATACACAGTAATGACTTCCAGCCATACATCTTCACCCATACATACAGTCAGCACGCATCGATGTTGGAGTTCACAACAGGAATTCATGCTTTCATACTCACACTCACCCTTACGTATAAACATTTTGGTACAATCAGCTTTCTATATTGTATGTGAAACATACATAAAATATTTTTACATAGTTAACGGGAAATATAATTTTTGTTAATTATTACTACATAATAAAATTTCTAGATTGATAATTTTTCATTTAAATATAGATCTGTACACTTCTCATTCACCAATATCAAACTAGCATCGATCTTGCCGATGTGAATCTCTCAGTCGTCGCATTTTTGTCTCTTGCGTAAATTATTTTCTCAAAGCTGTTAAGTCTAGCAGGGCACGTAAGTCCCACTGCGCTCGTAACTCTGTCGTGAGGGAACATTACCTTTTGTTGATTGGCTGAATCACATTTACATGATGATGTAAAAACTATATCATCAATAACAACAAGGTCTTTGTATGCAGGCTGTTGTTTCAGGGAATACATGGAGTTTGTAAAGATTTGTTTGCCTCTATATCCTCTGTCAAAGTAGAATATAGCCTTGTTTGCTCCCAAGTAGTTAAGATCACGGTAGGACATTCGATAGCTGTGTGGTTGCAGTATCGGTTTTCCCGGTGCATCCACCACTACCTTCAATTTTGCCTTCATACTATTCTCTTCTGCCATTTTATCGATCTTGGTAAAAATGATTTCCATTGACTTATATGTTTCTACATTTAGTTAATTTTCTATTTTCGATGATTCAGTTGTCCCTTTTACAAAATGTATGAACTTAAATTTAGAGGGCTTAGGCTTATGATAATCCTCCGCCAATCTATGTTGTTCTTGTCATATTTTTTCTTTTATTTTTGGTGTTGTTTTTAGATCCCCACTAGCAGTTACTGCGTTCATAAAAGCGTGGTTATTTCCTGCCTCGAGTATCCACTTGTTGCTTAATTCACTTGCAATTTTAATAATATTTTTATTGTTGTCTGTATATAAGTTTATCCTTTATGCAAGTTATAGTTAGACATACGGCGATGAGAGCGATTATAGTATAGCATATGTATGTACGTATATCCAGTATTATATTATCGAGTAATACAAAATCCTGATGGACTTCCGATGTAGGATTAGTATTTTTGATAATTTCATATCTTTTTTGTTGTAATAGGTCCTGGATATTCACTGACAAAATGTCCTGATGTGTAAATTATTCATAACAATATAAAGAGTGAAACAAAGGTCTTATTTATTCACAATTAATTTGTACATTAATAGTCATATTTGGTAGTATCAACAGAGTAGTTTTTTGTTATAAATATATATTTTCGTAGATCCATTTTTTTAATTTTTTACAAGAGGATTTTTTGACTATATCAAGATTTTTTACTTAATTTGCCAATTGATTAAATAATTTAATTGCTTTATTTACGTTGTTGTTTTATTTATGTTTTATTTTTTTATTTAGGTTTTTTTTGTTATGCCTTGTTCTACTAACTGAGTTTAAATAGATATTTTTCAGATCGTTATAGTTGTATTTAATAATTTCCAGAGCAAATAATTGTTGTAAATTCATAGTATTTTTTGTGCAAAAGTGTTTTTGAAAACTAATTTTAGCAATCTGTTCTGTATTTTTTGCAGTAAATCTAAATTATTTTTATAGGCTCATCCCCATAAATTTGGAAATCTTGTAAAAAATAAATATTAAATATCTGGTTCACTTTATTATATAATTTATGTGTTCATTCCATTCTAAATTGTAAAAAAAATATACTTAGATATTTACTACTATCAACTCTCTTTAACATTTTATTATTTATAAATAAATCAAAATTTTTTGGCACGCTATCACATTTATTACCAAAAGTAATATATACTATTTTATCAACGTTTAGAATTAGTTTGTTTAGTGCTAGCCAGTTTGACGCTTCTTCGAGGTATTTATTCATCTGTATTTCTACTTCTTTCCAGGTTTTGCCTGTAGAGATTATTGCTGTGTCATCAGCATAAAACATAATTGTATCATCGGGCATATTCATCAGAAGATCGTTTACATAAATTTTAAATAGCAGATATCCTAAGATTGTTTCTTGTGGAACTCCTGTATTTATTGTCGTAAATTTACTCTCATTTTGTCCTAGTCTCACTTTTTGCATTCTATTGTTGAGATAATTTTTTATTAAATTAAGTTCCTTGCCTCTTGCCGTATGCATACATCTTTTCAAGTAAAATTTCATGATTAACAGTATCAAATGCTTTTGCAAGGTCAAGAAATGTTATTACAATAGAAGAACTCTTATCTAGGTTATCATATATCTTTTTTGTAATGTAGCTTAGAGCGTCTTTAGTTCCTATATTTTTAATGAAGCCAAATTGTTTTGTACTAAGTAATTTATTTTTAGAAATAAAATCATAAATTCTATTGAAAATAATTTTTTTCAATATTTTAGCAATATTTGATATTAGAGATATAGGTCTATAATTACTCATGTCATTCTTTTGTCCAGACTTATAAATTGGAACTACTTCAGCAGCTTTAAGAACATCTGGCCATACTAATTTATCTATATATTTATTGAAAATCGTTGCTAAAATATCATTATTGCATTAAAAATTAGTACCTCTAGTTGAAATCATAACTCTGCAAGTTTTTACACTAAATATAAGTTCTCAAAAGTATCTAAAAATAGTCAGAAAGAGCTTTAATATGAGTTTTATTTCGTATAAAAATATTAATCTGGTAGTAGATCTTTCTCGCCGTCGTATCGTGCTTGCTCGCCTTGACTATTACTGCAAATCATACGCGGTTAAATTAAAGGCTACTTTTCACCGTTGGTACACGATATACGGGTGGGGATAAATGTGCCGAAAGATAACTTTGCAGACGGATAATAATGCCGAATTTATTTTACCGACGGGTAAATTTGCCGAAAGGTGAAATGTGCCAATGAGTAAAGTAATCGATTAACAAAAGTGCCGAAAAAAAGTTCAGACAGGTAAAAATGCAGATAGATAAAAATGCCGAAATGTTGAATGGCAATGGGTAAAAACTAAAATTGTCTAATATTGAAAAGAAACGACCTAGCAACAATTAACACATTAATATAATATACGGGCATATTCTAATAAAAGCACTTTCTTGTCCACATTTTCGTTTTCAGCATTTTTAACTTTCGGCATTTACTTTTTCGGGATTCTTGTTTTCGGCATATTTAACTTTCGGCATATTTATCTATAGGTATTGAGTTTTTCGTCAATTTCAACCGTTCGGTAAATTTATTCTTCTGCAAATTTATCTTTCGGTAAATTTATCCCCACGCCAATATACTAATATTTGGTATACAGTAGTTGTTATCTTGAGAAAACGGGCATATTTACAAAAACTATGGGTGTAGGCTTTATTTCCAGCTACCAGTAAAGGATTCTGAAAGTTTCAGAATATTTCAGGACCCGCATTCCTGACACTCTTCTTCTTAGACATTATATATAGAGCTTTTTGTCACAAAATAGTTATCTTTAGCAAATGAAAATTGTACAACTTATCAATATACGTTATAAGTATGCAAAACAATTTTTTAAATTTACGATATGTATTTCGATACCTTAACGTAAAGCGCATATTACTATGGCAAAAAAAATCATTAATACAATTAATCTAAAATCATTAATACATTTTTTTTGTATTTTTATAAGTGTATATTGATAAGTAGAAAAGAATATGTTAGTAAATACATTTTCTTTGTTAAAAAATCCACAAAGAAAAAGTAATATTTTACGGCATTGTAGTGGAAAGATCCATTATATAATTAAAATCATTCATTAATTAACAACGCATACCACAATTTTAATCTAATTTCATTTTCTTCCTCTTTAAAAATGTAATATTTCTTTAAATGCAATATGTTCCTTTTGTCTGCGCACTTTAATTCTGCGCTTTTATATCGAGGAGAATGATCAGCCTTCTCATTTCTTACGCCAATCCTCTTAATACGACAATAATAACTCGAAGAAATACGTATTTACATTTGCTTGCAAGAAAGCAAAATGATAAGAAAAAAAAACAAAGGGTATAGAGCGTATACGTCATCCGCGTTCGCTCTACAATGTCGAAAGAACGCCATTATAACTTTGTACCTTCTTATACCCGTGCAAGGGGGCACTTATTCTCTCTCTCCCTCTCTCTCTCTCTCTCTCTCTCTCTCTCTCTCTCTCGCTCTTGCTCGCTTAGGCATTGTTCATTTGCGGCATTGTTCAGAAAATCGGAACATAGCCCGCGGTCTATTTCGTCTGCAGGGCGTATACATGCGCGCGCGATCTCGCGTTTACTGCAAGCAAGTCGGAGTGCGCGGTGCCTGTAAAAAGTGGGGTGGATACGTTAATAGTCTGGCTGGAAAATTAAAAGTACACGCATGCGCACTCGCGAAACGCTGACCTGGAAGGTTGCGTGCGTTTTTTCCGTTATTATGGCAGTCGACTATGTGTGTGTACTGTGAGCATAATTTAATTAATACGCACGCACCAATGCGTGCGTAAAAAATTGAGCGCGCGCTCCACTCGCGAAAGTCAGATTAAAGGCGCGAAATTACATTTTTTCCGGTTAGTCATATTTCAGGGAGTTTATGCATGCTTTTGAATGTAGAAGTAATATTCTGATACTGCTGACACGTACATAAATGAATAACGTAAAATGAATGTGAAAATACCGTGTAACGAGCGTAACATAACGTAAATTAACTTAAAATAACGCAAATAGTAACGCGAGAACAAGCATAAATGATGTAATATATCGAAGTTATAATAAGAAGGAGCATTCTTAAAGAAAGATCAATAATATTAAACTTTTAGAAATACTAAAAATGTAATTTAATTACTTTATGAATGAATGATTTAAAGCTTTCTATGACAAAGTTGAGTTACTAAATAATTTATTCTTCCTCACAGAATTTTATCATACTTGCGTATACAAAGACATAATAATAAGCTTTCTGACATTCATAAAGCGCTTTCTTTGCCAGACTACAGTTAATTCTGAAACTACTTTTGTTGCGTATCTACTTTGTAAACACAATGACTTTCCCGCTCAGCCAACAAAAAAACAAATTCTGATAATATCTTCATTTCGTTTTTACATTTAAGGCAAACAACACGTATTTTGAAGAATGCGGCACGTTATTCGTTATGTAAATTTCATATAACGCATTTTACTCTCCGCGTCGAGTGGGAGATTTGTTTCGAGCGGAGGTACCCAACGTCGATCGAGGAAACGGCAATTTCGAATATATCGCTCGTAAAATTGATTTACGTTACGCAAGCGAACTTGATTTATGGCTACTAGCTTAACGTCGATGATGCTGTCTGCTAAGAAAACTCTAAGTGCTTATACATTTTACCATTTGCACTGTTTAAACTAATTAATAAAAAATGTTCGGTAAATTAATTATGTTGTTTTTTATTTTTCCCTATATATTGTGAGAAAAATAAAACACTATGCAAATAATATCGCAATTTACATATCTGATCCATTTACTAAGTACGTATATTTTATAATAACACAAAGCTAATGCTAACTGCTCTTGCAGATTGCTTTTTCAAAATGCCATGAAAAAGTAAACTAAAATTGTTTGCTTATATATACACTCAACTATATCGTGAACTGATGGAGCACGTAATTTGTAGATTCAAATTTGTAAATTTTAACCAATTAAAAGTTAGTACATATTCTATATACCGAAATCTATTACTTTATAAAAAGTTAATGGATGGAAATTAAAAATTTGAATCGAATAATTTGGCATTATTACAAATCATGACATTGCTAAGTTTGTATATGTTTATATGTATATATACAATCATTTTTATAATATTTATATATTCTGATTCAGCAACCTCAAAAAGATCAAAATTCATCAAAAGAATTCCGAGATTCTCATCGTTATAAATATTTCCCTTTGAATAATCATAATCGAACGTATGCGCTTATACATCGCTTATTCAGATCTCCAGAAGAGAATCGCTCGAGATGAATTATGCGAAAAAATTGACAAAGAACCCAAAATAGCGACGTAAAATATTATTGATCTCTTCAGGAGCAGGTGCGTTTACATAACTTATAAATGAGACAGATATAGGTATGGCCTTGACTTATAAAGAGAAAGAGAGAGAGCACCTGTAGTCTGCGTTACTAATGTTCATGACGCTTTGTTATAAATAATCAAAGATGGCGTCAAAATTGCATAAAAATTCAAAGTTTTTTGAACTTTTCTAAATTTGGTTTATTCAGTTTACGTCATCGTATTTAATTGTTAATAACTTTGGAATAAATTAATATTTTTATACGTAAAACAGCTTAAATGTATTAAGGGAGCACACCACCTTCGAACCCAGAAACGAAACTTATTTGTATGAGTACGTAAAAATTCTTCCTTTCGAAAGCAATCACTCTGAAATTTTTTTTCCTATTAATACTTGGCAATACGTTTAATTTCACTGTAAATAAACCTCAAAATCTTGATCCAGCACGACATATAAAAGCACCATAGTTATTAAACTCCTAATCCACTGCCCATGGGATTTCAATTGATCTTGTCGACCAAATATTGCCAGGTTTGGGGATATTACTGTTCCATACATTAGTTATGGTATGAATACAGGAAATTAAATTTTACTACTTAGAAAAATTGTTACGTACATATTATTGACTTTTGAATTCATTATTTAATGTTATTAATTAATTTTACCATATATATCACTTGGAATACTGTGAACAGTGGGTTAGGAGCTTAATAACTACGGTGATTTTATATGTCGGGCTGGGTCAAGATTTTGAGTCGTTTTTACGGTGAAATTAAATGTATTACCAAGTATTAATAGTCAAAAAATTTAAGAATGATTTATTTTAAAAGGAATTATTTTTATGAACTCATACAAATAAGTTTCGTTTTTGGGTTCAAATGTGGTTTGCACCCTTAAAGGGGTAGTATTCTAATAAATTCTGTTTTTGTATTTTTGATATATTTGGTCTCATCCGATAAACCAATTAAAGTTTTACAGGGTTTAAATTGTTCGTTTTAGATTCTATTTTGGTCCAATGCCATTTAGAAAATTTAAGTTTACCATTTCAAGTTTTTGTGAGGATCTGAGAGCAGTAAAAAGATTTAAATATGCGTACTTTTTCACTTATACAGTAATATTTACAAAATATTAATAATTATAAGTAATATAAATATTATAGGGTCAAAATAGGATCTAAAACGAACAATTTAAGACCTGTAAAACTTAAATTGGTTGATCGGGTGAGCCTGTAGATTACATACATGCAAAAAATGTTCAAAACCAAATATCTCAGGATCATAATGGATTTCAGGTCTGTCTGTGCATAATTTGATTAAAAGATGTATTATTTAATTCATATTTCTCGGTTTTTAAAACTCTAATTACTTACTTTTTCTTTTTAAAGAGAAAGCTTTGTAACGATGACTTTTTCGAAAACCAAAATTTTGATGAATTTTGATGTTTCTAAAGTTGCTGAATCAAAATTCGTACGTTTTTCAAAATGTCTGTCTGTATGTATGTATGTATCTGTGTGCATATGTGTGTGTGTGTGTGTGCGAGCGTGCATGAACTGCACCATTTTAATCTAGCTTAACACCGTAGTCTATAACATTGTCTATAGCATTGTCGATTGCTCATAATATGACTTGTATCAATGTAAATATTCAGTAAATGATTAAGCACTAAATCTCTTTGGGAAAGCAATGAATTAAAGCAGTTAGCAGCGCTTTTTCTTCTACAGCCAAAAATACAAAAATAGAATTTATAGGAATAGTAACCCGTTAATACAGTAACATTTACAGAATGAGAAACAGCACAAGTATTACACGAGAGTGAAGAAATGTGAAGTCGAGAACTTATTTTCAGTTAATATCATATTCCGATATACTACAACATAAGTACTTTCTATGTAAACTTTTGGAATTTTTATGTTAACTTAAATTTTACAATGATAGAGCAGTCTAAAGCTTTTGTGAAGGTACGTCGTTACTGCGTTATCGTTTAAGCTTGTAACGACGTGACGTCACTCAAAGAACCTTAAAAAAATCTACAGCTTTTGAAAATATACTTAATTGGAATAATTCGAAATGAAATACGAGTTGGCTTCGGTCTTCTATAAATTTTACACCATGTCGTCATGCGCGTTTTAGCCTCTTGTATCTGCTTTAACTTTTAATTAATTAAAAAATTCAAAAATACGTGTCTATTATTTCTTTGTTCTCTACCTGACGGATCCAAAAGTTTTTCATTTTTTATTTTTTTTTTTCATGCAAAGTTCCAATTTATGTAGCGGATTACATCATTCTTTAAACATTTTTGAGAGCTGATTCATATATATTTCATCAAAATATAACTTAAATGATATGCGCAAATTTACTATAATCATTCAAAAATAACTTGCTGCGAAACCGAACGACTCTCAAGAGACGAAAAGTTTTGATGAAGAACCTTCGTCAGCAACCTTCGAAAACATACTGAATTAGTTATAGTTGAAAAAGTCTTTTCACATCAAACTATATATCTGCTTTTATACTTTACGTACTAACATATTCAAGGAAGGTGCCGTGAACATACTTTTATACCACTTTTAAAACATACATCGTATATTTTTATTTTCCTTTAAAAGTTTTAGTCATTATATATGTTTTAAGCAAAAGCGAAAATCTAGCAATACCTCCGTATTAGGTAAAGTAGAAATATAATATTATTCATGGCAACAAAAAGAATATAATTCGTATAAAAATAATTGTTTAAGTTAAATTAATTTAAAAAAGTGCATCTTATCTTTAAAAACGGCTGCAAAACACTTTAGCAGAGCGCTTTCTAAAAAAGGGTCCTGAAAAATTGAGTTTAGAAATTTATAATGGAAATTCGCTTTAAATCGAATATAAATACTGTAATGTTCAAATTAAACCAGGAGAAAACGTTAAAACTTCAAATAATTTTCAACATATCTGTACGTGGAAAATTCATCGATTCTTAAAAGACATATTGATTTATTATGTCAATCATAATAAAACATTCTTGTACATCATTTTCAATCTTTATTTGTTATGCAACAATATGCAAACGCAGGTTTTATGCTCAAATATTAGCATAAAACACGAGCAGGAAATAATCTTGAGCAATGTATAAAGTGTTGATATTTTTTCATACCTTTACCAGGAGAAAGTATTTACTTTGGAGATACCAAGATGGCTTATTATGTTTCATTACTCTAGGGGTATGGAAATGCGCATTTGATGACGTTTAAATTGAATTTAATTGCAATGTAAATAACGCGGTTATTAAAAAAACAGTTATAAATTCTTGACTGAGAAGTATCACTAAGCTTTGTATTATTAATTTTTTTCCTAAATATATAAGTGGAAAATGCAAATTTACTTATACGGTGTACGACTTAAGGAGGTTCTATAAGCAGATATATGTAATAAAAAACGAACATTTTTTAGTACAATTTAATCTGACATAATGATATGAAAGTCAATATATTAGAAAGTAAGGAGTTTTTGCCAAACTAAAAAAAAAATTTTATCAAAATTACGTTATTGTAAATTTAGATATCGTTAACTAGAGAAAAATATGACAAAACAGTAGAGACTTTTACGTTTGTTTTTCGATTTTAATTTTAGAGGTCTCATTTTGTTGTACAGATTGTCTCGATGTCATCTCTATCTCTCTTATTCTCTATACTACCTAGTCTGTCTTTCAGTTCTTTCCTATATCTGGAAGAGGTATCGTAATTTAGTAGTCTTGGCAAGTTAAACTCGGTTGTTGGGCAGGCTTTATTCTTATGTTGGTTAACTAGTAAACGAGCTCTGATCTTAGTTACCACCATTTAACAGTGTGCACTTATTGATTCATTTGTATACCGTGTGCTCCCTCCTAACATCCTCCCGTATAAGTTTCTGAAAAGCTACAATGTCTAGGTCATATCTATCTGCTTCCCTAGAGAGTATCTCTAACTGCCAATCGTCGACAACATTATAACTCCTTAGGAATGCATGGTTTGTGTGACATTTGTAGATGACTTGCGGCGAGGCAGATGTACATCCTAGGTGTAGGGTTATCACTCCTACGCCCCCGGTCTTCCCCGCTTTTTGTTTGGTTGTTGTATTTTTCAAGTATATAAAAGGTAATGAAATGTAGAGTATGCGTATGGCGAAGGGGTATTCGAGAAAACCGTGTACTCCCCCCAAATTTGGTGGGCCACGCGTCGATCTAATTTTTTTCTCTGCCTCGTACTGTTTTTGAAAGAATAAAACTGAATTTTATATAAAATATAATAGTTAGGAGAGAGTAGTATACGTTGAATCAGTATACACGATGGAAATTCTGATTTATTTTTATTTTGAACAATTTTAAGTGTAAAAATCATTGAGATTCTATAATCATAATGCGAATAACACTTTGTACCCGATTTTGGAAATCTAAACTCAATATTAACACGTGATAATGTAGAAAAATGTGTTTTTCTAGTTTGCTACAAAATATCTTCTTATCTTGGGAACTCGATTAATTTCTCGATACGTATTTGATAAATATTTTACTTGGTAGATAATAATCCATATGAATCGTTCTTTAATATTCTATGTTAAATAACGTACTGCTTAACATTTATAAATTGTTATAAGGTGAGTTAAGTTGGTAGCACTGAAAATTTAAAAAAAGTTTTTTGAGTACGTAAAAGTAACTCAATTTCCCTAGTAGAAACGTTAAGGAGTTCTTAGCTATTGTTTAAGTAATTTTATATGGATTAGTTAATATATCCTTAAGGAATTAGCTAAAAACCCCGGTACCTGGCGACGTTTTTTCGTTACGGACTAGTTAAAAACTCGTTAATTTAAAAAATATATTCAGAAGTAATTTAATAATGAATCGATTAAGTTTAGTTATCAGAGTAACTATTTGATAATAAGTGTTTAATTATAAATGATTAAAATGTATGTACATTCAGCTTTCAAATCTATCCCCACTTTGTAAATAAATATCCCAAGTTATGGTGAAGTAAAACGTTTTCGCGCTTTTGCGAACAACAATTCTACACAAAATATATATAAGTTTGTTCGTTTCATCTGAAGAATGTTTACTTTGAAACGTTCAATTCTAAGTCGCGCGAGGGGTTTTTGGGACAATTTCTTTTAGTTTCATGTTTTTTTGTACTCTTAACATCTATATTAGTTAGATATATGATACTATTAATGGTTATAGTCCGTTGATCGTTACATCATTCTTAGGTTATTAAATGATTTATATTTTTCGAAAATATTGCGTTTCATAACAATTATAGTTAATAAATTACTCAATTGCTTTAAAAAATTAACAATATAAATAAATTAGGGTTTTTAACACAAAAAACAATCACGTGTAATCCAATGATGAGACTCCGAAATAAATTGCAACTCCGATTTAAATATGCGACGCGGTGTAACGGTCTGCTGTATTTTGCTGAGAATTAAATTGGAGCATGCGCTTTTGATTTGATGTACGTGATGAATAAAAAATATTTTTAATTATATACTGCAATTTTTTTATCTGTATAATTTAGATCTCTTAGCGAATCCTAAGCTTGATTTTATCCTTAATATTAGTTAAGATTAGTTAACGAGATTAGCTAATCGTTGATATCTTAAGTAATTCGACTCGTTAATTTGCTACCAGGGTCTAAGCTCTTAGATTGACGTATATTCATGGATACGAGTACTCATTCTATGATCAATTTAGTATTTTCTACAACTGAAAAATTTAGTTAAAAAAATTTAAAAACGTTAAATGTTAAGAAAATAGTAATATTTTGTTTATTAATTTATATACTGAGGGTTGGCGAGTGATGCGAACAGGAAGATTTCTGTTTTTTTTTATAATTTTTCGATTGATATTTTGAAATATTGATTGAAAAAGTATTTTAAGATAAATGAAATAATGTATATAAATATTTTTTGTTTTATTTTTTATAAATATAGGTAAAAATGATACGTATGAACGATATAATTACGTGATTTTAAATGTTGTTGAATTCAAATTCAATGTGAAAATTATTAATTTAAAAAAATAATTTGACCCATAACTGCTGAAAACAGATTTAATTTATATATAAATGTAAATTAAAATATAAATATAAAATAAAAATAAGATTATGGATACAGCTAGTTTAATTAAATGTTCTGAATTAAACCATCAATGATAAATTAACACACATTTTTTCGAACCGAATTAAAAAGAGATATAGCAATTTAAAATTAATGAATTAGAACAAAAATTTTCATGTTTTAACAATTAATTTTGTTTGAGGAAGCTAAGTGCGAATGAATTGGCTGCGATTTTAAATTATTTCTGAACTTTATACCTTTCCAGTAAACTGTAACATTTATCAAAACACTTTTACAAAGAGTGAATTATTCACTCTATTCAAAAGCGAAGATTCACTCCAAAATAAGTGACTGTGCTTTCATGATCGCTTTGAGTAAGAATTTACTCCAAGAGTGAAAATTCACTACAAAGAAATTAGAGAGTTACTACTTAATAATAAAACATTTTATAGATGTTCTCTATGTTAATTTGCGCGCTCAACTCAAACATGAACTTTTTATCTTTTCTGTATATTTTATAAATTCGCAAAAAACCATTATTTGAAAAATTGAATAATTAAATTCGCATAATTATTTTTTAACATTAAGTAGTTTTATATCTAGCTGGAAAATTCATTCAAGTACTTTGAATACCGTATGTAACAACACCACTTCGTGCATAATAAAAGTGGAAATTAGCATGTCAGCAATGTAATAAGGAAAGCCACTCGTAAAACGTTGAAAAGCTCATACCTCACTTTTATCGTTGGTACTCAAACATTTTGTGTTACACATATTACATCTTTAATACCCGTGTATGTCTATAGTTTAAAGAAGAATTTTAATTTTAAGTACATGTAAGAAGTAAAATATATATTTTTTGATATTCAAGTATGTATTTAGCATGTAGAGTGATTTGCACATTCTTAGATATATAAATTGAACTCTTATTTAACGGGGAGATAAAATAATGGAACTGAATTCATGGATAACAGCTACATTTTCCTAGTTTTAAAAGAATTGAATTTGAGTTTTATTTTCTACAGAAAACCTCAATTAAGATAATTTTAAATGTATTATCAGAGATTTAACGGTATTAATATAATTTCAAGGAATTATAATTTTATAATTTTGTATTACTGCACATGAATCAATCATTGTATACGCGTAAAAAAATAATGTATCAGAAAAGAAAAGAATACAACGTGAAACAAATCCTACGATCGATATACATTCACAATGTAAGACGACGAAGAATGTTTTGTAAAAATAGAAGTATCGGGAAAGTAGCACGGAGGATTCACCAAAATCCCGAGGTTACAGATCTAATTTTCTCTCTTTCGCGGATAAGCAAAAGAATAAAGCATAATCTCATGCGGGGTAAGGGAGCTTTGGGGCATCTTTCGGATGACGCCCCGTGTGTCGGTGAGATGTGCGCTCTAATATCCCATTGTACATAAGTGCGCGCGAGCAGGCGCACACGGGTGCGACCTTTCGAGGGTCAGTAGGTCGCCTTCTCTTGCACCGCTCGTATATATAAGTAAAGCCTTATTTCTAATTCACGGGAGGCTGTGTATCGATTTTGTTTACATCTTAATTTTTTTCCGATCGACTGTAGTGCATGTACACAAAGAGAATTTTCTTGTAAAAATTACGATGAAAATTATGGTAAAAATTACCGTTCAGTAACAGTAGGAGACAGTGAAATTTATGTACATTTTACTAAGATCAACGATGAATTTTGCTAAACGGACGGTAAAAATTCCCGGACTGAAGAGTAAAAATTGCCTAGCATGATGTAGCACTACTAATATTATTTTTAAATAGTATATAGTAACTTATAAAATACTTTTAATGATTGATTTTTATAATAACACTATCTTGTTTATTTATTATTTATAAAATATAATTTTTTTTTTAGGATTTAAAGTAATAAATTCGATATAAAATTATAGGTTAACTTATGTAGGTATAAATGTATATATATATCGCACTTACGCAACAAAAGTATGATAACTTAACATTTTTTTATCTCGTTATTGCTCTTCGTAATAACATTAATTTATAAAGGTTATAATCTAGAATACAATAATAAAATTAAAACAATATGATGCAATACAATGATCCGATAAAAAAAATTTATAATTCACTAAAAATTTACGTTATTATCTTGATTTTTTCAAAGAACGTAGAATTTAGGGTTGTTATCGACATAACAAAATTGTATGAGCTTCAACAAATAAAATATTTTTATGTACAGGAAAATATAAATCTTAAACGAATTAGAACCATAGATCATGTATTAATCATTACAAACTTTTATAGATTCAATAAGTTCTAGAGTAATAAGTAATAATACTCAAAAAAATTTCAAAATTCCACAGTTAAGATTGGAGAATCAAATACGGATAATTTTATTTCAGTTCTAACATAATTGAACATTTTCTAAGCATTTAAATTTCTAATTTTTTTATATTTATTGTAATTTTTTATCTAAAAACCTTAATATTTTTTCATTACATTATATTGAAAATATATTTCAGATTGAAAATGAGATTATTATTTGATATATTTATTTTTCATTGAACAAAAACAAAACCAAATGGAATTATCCGGGTTTGTTCATCACATATTAATTAATAATATGAATTTTTGACAATAAATATGTTCGCATTGGCTATGCTAACTGGTGATATGCCGCATACTAATACATACACACGCATACACATGCGCGCGCACGTACACACACACAAACGCCCACACACATACACATACGCACACACATATAGACACACACATACACACACACATACTCACACACGTATACACATATCCAGACCCACTCCCACATACACATACATACACACGTACATATATACACATGCACACACACACACATACACGCACACAAACACCGATTTTTTAAGACTAGTGTATTCGGACTCCTCAAGGCATAAAACATGTTTATACGTTACAAAAACACAAAATAAAATTTTGACCATCACAAAGCTTTCTCTTTATAAAAGGAAAATGAAAAAGCCTTATTAAGTGGATGCAAGCCAACTGCGAATGAAACACATAATTGAACTTGGATGTGTATAATACTAATTATTACAATAATAATAATAATAATTATATAGGCTATGGTATTTTGGGGCGTATGTAAGATAATTGTAGACTAAAAGCCATGTGGGTATAAACGGGAAGTTTCTTTGAAATAATCAAGAATAATCCGATTTTTTTTCTCTATGAAGGTGGCCCGCAATTTCTTCTTTGCCTTTCTTGATACATATCTTGATGATTACTATTTTGGCCACAGCCTTGCGCGTCATTTTCATTTTAGTTCGCATTGCTGTGCATATTATCATCTTCAATGGGTTGATTATTGGCCTATAATTTCAATATTTATTGGCACTCTAATATTACAATTAATATTGTTACCCTGTTTGTAAGGAGCTGGAGTCAAGTGCCATCTATTTCGTTTTACAAGGCTCTCTTTTACTGTTTCAAGTAGATACGAATTTGGTGTTTCAAGTAATTTAATGAGTTGCCCGTAGACGCGTAAATCGATAATGTGTGCGCACTTTTCTTAGAAAACATTAATACTGCGGGACTGTACCCATTTTCAAGAGACGTGGAGCTATACGCTAATAATCCTTCATTAATATCGTTACATTTTTTAATCATATTTTTTGCAATTTTGACAGCTGATTCCGCTGAACCATTACTGAGTTCGGCGAACTTGTTATATGTGATAAATTGTACTTATTTGAAAATTCCCAGAAATCTGACTCGAACTGTTTACCGGAATCGGATATTACTTGATATATAGGTGTACTTTTAATTTTTATCAAAATAAAGCTTTTATCTATCGTACCTATCTATCTACTATTTCAGGTATACCGAATCGCGCAAATGCATCTTGGAATTTTTCTATAATTTCTCTCTGAGTTAAGCTGTTTAATGGATATATTTCTATAAATCTGCTATAGTAATCGACCATACCCTGGTAGAAATTTATCCCGTCCACTTTATAGATCTATGTAGAATAATCTCGCACTGTGTAGATCTATGTAGGCAAACTAGATAGTTACTATAAAGGCGTGTAACGGTCGACCCTACTAGTTTCCCATATTATTTGCCCCGATAAAACTAGATAAGCAAAATTATGACAATAACAACCACTTAAAGGTTATGTTTTAAGAAACAGAAGCATAATCTATTATGCTTATTATGTATTATTTTGATTTAAAGGTATTTACTTGTTATTGTTCACCTATTACCAATGTAAATAATTGTAAATAACCTCTAAAGTGTAAGGTTATCTAATTTTAGATACATCGAGTTTTTGTATTTAAGAACTCAATAACAATATTATGTTACACATATATATTAAACAATCAAAATAAGAAAATAATCTGAATATTCAAATAACTAAGTATATGAAGTATTAGTGCATATATTTATTTTGTTTATGTAAAATTATTTTCCTTACATTTGATTATGTTCCATCTTAAATACAGGCTTGGTTTCCAAACCTGTATGGTTTATGTAAGGAAAACTATTTTCACACACATTTATTATCAACTGATTAATTTTCTATTTTTATAAAGAAATAATGTATTTGAGTTATTATATACATATGTTCTATTTTTGTATTTCCTACTGTGATTAATTTATAATCAAACACTTTCATTTGACATCTATGGCCAGTTAATACATAGTTATTTGTTACTTATAAAGAAAATTATCGTCTACATGTGTTCGACTAATGTGTTTGTCTTTGAAAATGTTGTCACGGATGAGCAGTTTATGTATTATAAAAACTCGCAGATGGATACAAAATTATTTGTAGTTCTGAAATTAAAATTCTAGTTTTTAAATAAAGCATGTCATAAAGTACATATTTGTACATATGATATTATTATTATTTATACATTACTTTTCAAGAAACAACTACATCAATCAATAACATTATTTTGTGATCACTGTTTTTCATATGCAAGGAACATTGTTTCTAAATTTTCATTTCTTAGGTTAGATATGCATTCTGACTACTTTTATATGTAAATAGTATGGATATAACTGTAGATCTTATTATTATAATTGAAAACTTGCATGTTAAACTTTATTTAACATTAATTTTTACAATAAAACTTCTGTTCAATAAATAATATATAACCTCACAGATTTTATACGTACATATTATTATTGAGAAAACTATATAGATCTGTGTGGATTTATCGAGTTTTGTACACTCTTGTACTATCTAGTTTGCCTATAAAGGCCGTTATAGCGAATGTGGCCGCCACGATAAGATTTCTACCAGGGTAGTCAAATACCATTTCTCTCATTTAAATAGATCTAAACCGATATTTTGCCATGGCCGATTAGGGAAATCTTCGGACGTAAACAGTTCCTTATGAAATACTCTTTGATCGATACATTCAGCGCAAATTTCAATGAGATTCTATATCTGAGTACTCAACCCTATCCACTATACCGATTGACTGGCCCTTGATATACATTTATTAATTTCTAGATGGCCGAAGAGTAGGTATTCTATTTAATATTTCTATTTGCAACGAAGGAGATATAAATCATACAATAAATGGCTTATTGAGCGCATTCACAGGACAAAAGTTTATGTATTTATTCTCATAGAGGAAGCTTTATGATGGTAAAAAAAATTAGAAACATGTTTTTAAATACTGGGAATCAATATACACTATTTGTAGAAAATGTCTGTAAGGATGTATATGTGTGTGCGTGCGTGTGCGTGAGTGCGTGCGTGTGTGTGCGTGTATGCCTCTGCGTGCGCGTTCGTGTGTGTGTTCGTGTGGGTGTGTGTATTTGTGTGCACGTGTATGTATGTGCGTGTGTATGTCTGCGTATGTGTGTGCATATGGATATGGGTCAACTTTACTCTGAATATACACGGTGAAAATTAATATTTCAGGGCTCTTTTTCTTTTGTTTTTCGATGCGTTTTTGTTTCTTTAGAAGTTTACCGATTTTTGAGTTTTAGTTTCTTGGGTTTTTTGATACCGTAGAAGTAATATCATCGATTAAGTGATAATGCATTTGAAAGCGCATACAATTGGCTATCCTCTTTGACTCGAAATTTTGAATAAGCTAATTTCCCTTGCTTTGTTATTCACGAAATGGTAATTTATTGCTAACGGTTATATATGTAAAATATAAGAAAAATTTTTCAAAAATTTAGACGATTAGGAATATGAAGAAGAATATTCTGCGAAATTTTTGAGGCTCTATCTTTTTCTTTTGAAGAGAGAAATCTTTTTGTAAAAAAAATCGATTTTTATTCATTTGCGCATTCTGGAATAAATCGGCAGTTTTGATCCGAAACTATCCAAAACGGTAGCTCTTTAGTATCTCTTGAACGAGTTATCAGCCCAGATTACAACTTTTATATTTCAAGATATTTGAGGTTATGTGTTTTTAAAATTTTTTTTTGATTGAGTATATCTCGAGAATGGCACGGTCATTTTACACCAAACGGCTAATTTCTTTCGTGTTTTAAAGAAGATTCAAAATTAAAAGTAAATTTAAAGATTCATAAACTAGTTATTTTTTATAACAATTTTTGGATTTTTGGATTTTTGAGTTTTGGATTTTCGAGATTTTTGATATGTTAGAAATATTATGATGAATTTAGTGTAAATGCATTAAAATTAACTATCTTTTACAACGGCATATTTTAGATAGGCTCTTTCCCTTCTTTTGGTATATACGAAAAAAGTCATATTTAGTTTAAACGGTTATATCTCGAAAATCTATCATGGCAAATTTTTCACAAAATTTTAGATGATTACGAATTCAGGGAATCTACATACTAACATCTGATTACAGTTAATTTAAATATTTAAATGCGTGTGTGTGTGTGTGTGTTAGTGTGAGTATGTGTGTGTGTGTGTGTGTGTGTGTGTGTTAGTGTGAGTATGTGTGTGTGTGTGTGTGTGTGTGTGTGTGTGTGTGTGAGTACGCATGCGTAGGTTAATATCTCGTGTAATCAACGGTTAAATTTAATGTTTCATGGTTCATTTTTTTTAAAAGAAGGAGGCTCAAAAACTATTTTTTTGTGTTGATGCGTTTTTGTTTTTTTATGGGTTTCTCGATGTTTGAGTTTTAGTTTTTCGATTTTTTAACACCTTAATAATAATATCATTGATTCAGTGATAATGCATTTGAAAGAGCTGAAAATACCGATCTGCTTTGACTCGAAATTTTTGATAAGCTATTTTATTTTTTCTGTTGTACACGGAAACGTCATGTTTTTTTTAACGGATATGGCTCAGAAATATATCATGAAAACATTCTATTTTTCTCTTGCCCAGAATAAAATCAATTTTAAAAAATATCGATTTTCGATGACGTATTGGCACTGCAATTGATTACAAGGCTTGCTGCACTAAGCGATCTGGAGATAGGTACACCATCAATCCTCCATTATTACCATAGCAAACTATACAGATCTACATAGTTCTAGATTAATTTTCCACCAGGGAATAATTGTTCAAATATTTATTTTACGAAATCTAACGAATCTTGAAGATTCAAATATCAATTAGAATATTTTTCAAGTTTCGACTTATGTTGATATATCGTGATTGTATAGAAATGAATTGCGAGGCAGCTTTAGTTGCTATAAAGTCAAATGCGATTCAGTATTGTTTAGACATAGATGCGTAAACACATAAAATATTTCCGTAGTCTCATGAATTGGCGAAATAAAGTAAATTGACCTTAAAACGTGTTTTAAGTTTTAATATCTTCTGCCGTGTAAATCTGTTTATGGCAGATACAATCATCATAGACACTCGTTGTTAACTTCAAACTCACCTCAAAAGGTTAATAAAAATTTCACTTAAATAAAAAATATTATTTCATACCACGGTTTTTGTTAATTAATATAAAATTAAATTAAAATTACCTTGATTAACATTCGGACATCAGATTCTTTCATTTTAATTCAACTTTTGAAGAATATATAATATCTCGGAAACTCGATTTTATTTCTGTAACACAAACATATACAAAATTATGATTAGCATGAAAATATATGCCTAAATGACTATATATTCTACTTATAAAACGAATTGATTTAAGTTGTTTTATAAAAATTAGTAAAAAATTCCCTTATATATCCTCAAGTACTCTAATCCAAATAGTAAATAAAACCCTTTCGGTGTGATATTAGGCACAGATGATGGCTTTCGTTTTCGTAAATTGACAAAATATTATACCTTGTAATACGCATGCGTGATCTAACAGAATTAGGATATGAAAATTGCATTTTTGCTATCGCTAATGTAATTTTATATTGAATAAATACTATCATTAACACTACAAAAAACTGCGATTAACGGAGGTTATTATCCGACCTACATTGGATGAAACGAATTCACTATACTTTTGTATATTATTTTTGATTCAAGTTACATTAAAATTATCTTCGTAATTTTACAAGTTACAGTGGTCATTTGACGTCGTTTATCTATGTACTTATACTGGTAATTTGACTAATCAAGAAGTAATGATACTTCGACTTTTTACAGTGTTGATCTACATTTATTACTTCCTAGATTGCCGCGGTATATTATATTTAATATTTCTATTTGTAACGAAGGAGGTATAATTCGACGCCCAATACGAATGTCGTCGCACGTGGGGCTCACCATACAATAGATGGCTTTAAGGTGGCTTAATTTTCAATTTATTTGAGAATTTTGAATATATTAAAAAATTTAGATTTTTTTTTAAATTTAAATTTATTTTAAAATTTAACATTTTTTTGAATATTTAATATTTTTTTGAACCTTTATTTTTCTTTGTAAATTTAACATTTTATTGAAAATTTAAATTTCTTTAAAAATTTAAAATTTTTTAAAAAATTTTATGTATTTTTGACAATTTTTAATTTTTTTACATTGAGGGAAATGAGTTAATTTCCTACATAGGTAGAATAGATAGCATTAGTAATAAAAATCATAGGTACGTATAATACTCGTAAGTGTAATAATTTACATTAGTATTTTGCTCAGAAACGTAACCGAAGAAAACTATAAGAATAGAATACTAAACAAGATTGGCAATGTATGTTGCCTTACTTGGTATTTAATAAACATAATTTAACAAATAATGATAATAATAATCATCATAATAATAGTTCATATATTTACAGTCCATTTTTTTATATATGAACTGTTCCAGATATTGTAAATAATAATTAGCAAGGGAAATTTCATTTACAAAGTTTGTGTATTTTGTATATCTACTTTAATTCTGGTTAATAAATTAACAAAATTGACAAAATTGCGGCGTTTTGAAAAAAAGTTTCGAATTTTAAAAGAAAAAAAAACGTCCGCATTTTTTATTTCAAATTTGCATTTTTTAACCGATCAAAAAGATCCTAGCTCGTGGTATAAAAACATGTGCTGAGTATACCTTAATAATTTCGAATCGAATCATCGATTTATTTGCGAGTTAGAGCTGCAGCCAAAAATGCAGTTTCGAGAAAAGCGCGTTTAAAGTTTTAACTACTTCAGCTTATGTACGAGGGTCGACTGTCTGGCTGCCGTGCGGCTTCGCATCACCAGCCTGTCATTTCGATAATATTTCAGATCCGACTCTAATATTTTGGGATATTATTCTGTAAATGTTAAACTATCGAAAAATGCAAAAAATAATCGAGTTTTTGAAAGTGAGAAACTAGTCTAACCCCTTAAATAAATATATCTTACAAATAATGGAATATATGTAGTCATATAATTATTGTCATTTTAAAAACAACAATAGAAACAGAATAATGTAAGTTTTGACGAATTTTTGGAGAATCGGTAAACAAATATTTGTAGTTTTATAATTAATTATTATTACAACATTTTATTTTGGACTAAGTTATGATTGACTAATTTTCGGAAAGGAAATTATTAGTTATCAAATACTTTTAGTATTGCATCTACGTATTTCTATATGCTCATAAGTTGTTATTTGATGATAAAAATATGTATATTGGCGGCATACTATATTGATCATTAAATGAAGTATAATAATGTATATTTTTAAAAACTAATAAATTGTAGAAAAAAAACATAAATAGGTTAGATTTGCTGACAAAGTACGTACTTGCTTAAAGCATACGCATACACAGATACTAGTCAGATATGAGCGATAATTTGGCTTATTGATAGTTTATTAATCTGGCAAATAATTAATAAGCTATCCAGACATTCTAGCTAACTTTTTACCAGGGATCTTAATCATAATTTAACATTAATTAGTTGAATAATTCAGAAAATAGATAACCGTACATAGAGGAAGAACATTTTTATTTCCGTTTTTAATTTGCAATATATATATAACCTCATAATGTCTTCTTATGATTTTTATTACGCTCGTTCCATTATCTCAGAAACAACCTTCTTTGTTATATTGTCCCAGATAATATCAGTCGTTTTAGAACTACAATAAAAATTTGTTTACTTTAAAACGATTTTCTCTTTCTGATACTAGATGTTCAGCAAATCCATAATTCTATTTTCTTTAGAATTTAACTCTTTGTAGAGTAAACAGGATTAGAGAAGTATTGAGAAGGCTACAACATAGGCAAAGAGAGTACAACGCAATTCACAATAAAAAGGGTTCCTTTTGTAATATACCGAAAGTATCAATAGTCTAGATATATACATGTCTACCAAACTGTATTTACCAAAGCTAGAGGTAAAATTCTCGGGCGTTTAGCATCGACCATTTTTCCGCTCCATTCAGCTCTCGAGTACGGTCGATATTCCACACTACTGCTAATTTAAAATAATTGCGGTTCATGCTCGTTAGCGCTTTCATTCGAAGGTTTAACATTTCGTTTTTTAAGTATTTAGTGTTGCCATGCTACGGGAGGTGATGTAATAATTAAGGCTTTTAATATGCGAAGGCTAATTTATTGATTTTATCCTAAGATTTGTATGTTTCTCAAAAGTAACGTAGCCTTTCTTTATTCTCCTAATGACTGCTTGTATTTCTTAATAACACAGGCTATTGCTGTTAACTTTTATTGTATACATATAGTTGCTTTGGAAAGTATTCTTATTTGCCCTGACTTATTTTGTTTTAACAGCGGTAAATGGTAGTTATAATTTTCTTGAAATATTCTTTTCAAGAGAAATGTATAGTCATTAATGAAACTATCAATTTAATTATAAAATGCATATTCTTATTACAATTGTGTACCATAGTAACCTCAAAATCAAAACTTTGATAAGATTTTTCGGCGCTCGTGGTATAAAATACGATTTGAAACTAGTGTGTAAGTAGTTTATTTGCCTCATGCGACGTTTTCGCTCGAGCGAAGCGTTTCCACATACATGTCGAAATGTTCTATTATAAAGCTGCGAACTTCTAAACTTAAACGTAGTTCACTAATAAACGTAATATTTATGGAAATAAGATTGAGAAGTTATGGATCGTGTAGCTTATAATATTTTATTTTATATCACAGTAAATTTATATTGTGTTATTACTGACTTTTAAATTAAATTTCCATAATTACTATAAATAATCAAGTATAAATACATTATTATATTATGAGTTAATTCCATAAGTTATCTTCAACTATTCAACTTTTTAATGTACTAATAATTCGCTTAGGGAGGCCGTCAATAAGATCTCAGCTAGCACTAACTGTTTCGTTTCAAGAAATTCTGATAAATCCCGCATTTCTGATCATCGATCAAAAGGCCGGAAGACTTACCTCAGAGGTCACAGATGAAGATTGCGAGATTCATCGACGCATCCATCTGTGCTATACGCCAGAAGCTCTTCCACAATCCGTTTGAAAGAGCGATCCACTTCAAAGAGCTCGTCGAAAGCACTGCTTAACAATAAGAGAAATCAAACGGGCAATAAACATGTATAGGCAAAGGAAAAGAAAACCGAACGGGAAAGTCCCTGAAAACTTTATTATCGTATGACTGATCATCTCGCGATGAAAATAATAATCCGCGAGGAAAAAAAATGATATATCATTATATAGATACAACACTAAAATTTCATTATATATAAGTACTTATATATAGTTGTACGTAACTGTCTAAATAATACTACAGGGATTTTAAAAATATTAAAAAATAAATATATTCCGTAGTGAAGGTTATATCCAGACCCATTGGATTGTCAGGTCATATAAACATTAACATATAAACACTAACATAACATATCTTGTTAAGTATAATCTGAACAATCATATAAACTATGCCTTTAGTCGCTCTATATATCATAATCATATACAATCATATATAATTATATACAGTTATATATGATTTTATAAAGTTATATTTAGATTTTGTTTCTAGATAATCCAAAGGTTCTTGTCTTTATCCTCCATTTCCGAAGATATATATTTTTCATATTTTTACAATCTTTTAATATGATATCTACCGTTAATATAACTACTTACATATAATTAAATTTAGGTTTTGTCTTTGTATATATATATATATATATATATATATATATATATATATATATATATATATATATATATATATATATATATATATATATATATATATATATATATATATATATATATATATATATATGTCATTCTAATACGTTTGGAATAAACCTTGCGCACTCACGTCAGGGTTTTTGCCAGCGATTTTTTATATGAAGTAAACATCATATTATTGAAGTTTGATGTAATTTACGTGACGTATTATATATTACGGATAATTTTGTATACATGCAAAAGAAAGCTTATATTAAGACCTTTAAATTCAGTTGTCGGAGCCTCTTTGAGGATATTTCGATAAAAAGTTACACGCGATTAAAAATTACGAAAAAATTTAGGTGACCGAAACTTATCAGTAATCTAGGAGTGCATGTTGTCGGCAACTTGTGGTCTCCCATTTGGTCATCTAAATTTTTTCGTAATTTTTAATCGAGTGTAACTTTTCATCGAAATATCCTCAAAGATGCTCCGACAACTCAAATTGAAGGTCTCAATATCAGCTTTCATTTGGACAGGAACAGAATTATCCGTAATGTATAATACTTTAGGTGAATAGAATTCTCGATTTTTCAGATAATAACCTATATTTTTATATATAAATGGATAACTCTCTCAGAAATCGAAAAGAAATATTTATTTTTCTAATTTCAGAAAAAATCTTTCTTTTTGTATGTAGAATGGGCGATGGGCGATGGATAATGGGCGATGGTCGATGGATGATGGGAGCTGGGCATTCGTATAGCATTCCTATATAGAAAAATTTAAAAAAACTGTAATTTAAAAACAATGAAATTTAAAAAAAATTCTATAATAAATATCAATGCAAAATTTAGTTAAGTATTACCACGGAATATTCGAACAGGAATGAAGTACATACACATACATCTTCAAACAGCCAACACTATTTGGGATAAGCTAATTCGAACACCCCAAGTCATACAATACGTTTTTGCGTTAAAAATGGTAATAAATAATTTTATCAAAACAATACATTTTCTTTGAAAAAGCAAAAAAAAACGATTTTCTTAAATAATGTACAAATAAACACGTACTTTGCACCGAAAAAGCGTTAGCAACCAAAGGTTATTTTGTTAGTCAATATATTACTTTCTATCCATCAATAAAAGAGGATAAACAGTATTGAAATAATTATTACTTTTTCTAATATAGTTATTTTCAAATTAGCTATGAACGAATATAACGTACACGAGGCTATCAAAATAATACGTCTCGAGTACTCTGTATAATTAGAATCCTCTTATCTGATATCGCCCACTCAAAGTAACGGAAAGTAGAAGTGGCTCACATCTCGTAGCATTTCATTGCAGCACGACGGATCCTGGCATCTCTTTGACAAACGACGGACAGCAAAGAAGCGCTTGCAGAGCAGACGATGCGTCTCGCAAAGTCAAAAATCGACGGCTTCCTTAAAGCACAACGTCACAGCACAGTGACACGAAGATGCAGTACAGCATCCATTGTGCTTCGCACTAAAAATAATACCCTTGATAGCTGAGGAGCTTGCCACTCTCACCGCAAAACAATAAACCTGCTACGCGGATTAGTTTCAATTAGGCATATGCTATATAAAACAGCTTGCAAAGACCTTCCGGTTCGATAGCATCGTGCAGCCGAATCGTTAACGAGATTTGGCTTAACTTTCTTCATTCAATAGTAGTTGTCTTGGAAACCGTTGCGAGATGCGATTAAGCAATTAGTACAATCAAGGCGGAAGCCAGCTGCGTTCGATTTTCTGATTCGACACCATTTGTACGATGATCGTTTTATTTATCGATAATATAAATCGAAGTTGCTTATTAATAAAGTACTAGCAAGTTCTGTTCGCTCGCCGATGCTCGCATGCATTTTAGAAGCAATAAGAAAGTATTACCGTAATTTTTTAACAATATTTTATTATACAACCTTATTCCTTTTAATTTTTTTTGTTATAATTACATATACGGACATTACTGCCATTAACCAGGTAGCGGGTTGTAGGGTTGATATCCACCACCAAAAAATTCGGAAAACATTTTCTCAAAGTATCCCCAAAAAATTTGGACTGACAGGGATTTGAACCAGCGCCCATTGAGTGGCCTTTGTTTTAAGGTAGTTATCCCCCAACTATATCAGTCAAAACAAAGCTGAAAAATAAAAATCTCAATATACATGAATTATAATAAACTATTCAGATTTACCAAAAAAGAATATGTACTATACGATGAAAAACTTACTTTTATCTTAAAATGTATTAACAATTAATTTAAAATTTAAGGTGTATCTGTCCCCTTAACTAGTAATTAACTAATAACTTTGATTTAAATATTACTTTTGTGTGTCATCGCTATGCAACTTTTTATTAAGGCGCGCTTTAAATCTAAAGTAAAAAGTCGACAGTAAAAATCTCATTATGCTGAAATTTAAAGTTATTCATAATTTTCCAGCCAAAAAAATAAATTTAACAATGACTATTACTTTATTCTTATTATATTATATTATTTCTTTTTATTATTATTATTATTATTATACTAATATTTTTATTATATTATTGGTCTTATATCATACTGTTATTATAGAAAAAAATAATTAATGTTGTAGTAAATTTTCCGCTCAATAACGTATAAGCAAAAATATATTTTTTGTTAGTTGTATTAATGAAATTTATGCAAAAAATATACCAGATTTAAATAATACTTCCTAATTGCGTTGTCTATAGCAAACAGTACATCATTAAACGTTCAAAAGTTATTTAATTAAATTCTGGAAAGTGTTGCCAACTTAAAATTGTAGAAGAAACAATCATCGTTGAAATGGCATGGTCTTCACCGCTCAGCCGAGATGGCATGGTTTTCCTCTCAACCGACGATTTGTCCGTAAATTTTAAATAACAATTGCATAACCCAATCTATCAGTACAGTTTTGATACGAATAACTGTGAATGATTTACCAAAGGAGAATTCCGGGCTGCTGTTGAATTCCGACACGCAGTAATTTACAGTACGAATGGTAACATGTAGCAATAGTACAGTCAAAGCCGAGGATTCCCTCCGTTCCTTCTGTATATTATACCCTATTGTTTTCCGCGAGTGTGCCACAGTAGTCACGGCGTAATTGAATTTGCAGTCGAACAATCGTCATAACGAATCCCGCCGAGGCAACAAAGGGGGGATTTGTTCTGATCGTAAGCTTGGATGACGCGCGAAACCGGCAGATCCTTTGCTACGGTCATACTATCGACGTTCGTCATTCGTTTTATTTTGTGAACGTTGGAGAATATTATAAACTTTTTTGTTTCAATCAACTTTTAGTAATCAAAGATGCAAATGTTGAATGTATGAATACTCTTTATTGATAAAAGTGTATACCTGCGTATTCAATGTATGTCGGGTTAATTTGTATAAAATGTTTAATTTTTGGACAGTTTTGTAGAAGGAACAATAATGAATACATCGATAAATGAAAAAAATTCGTACTGCACATTTACCCTTGTATATTTTATTTGTAATGAATGTAATAAAGAGATTTGTGGTGAGAAATTACTTTAGCGAAATAATATCAAAAATTATACGTGTTCAGTGTTTTTAAATAGATTCATTGCATATTTTATCGCTTTTAATCTGATCAGTAATAAAAATATTTGTTTGGAGATAATCAGTGTATTTTTGACATTTTGACGACTTTCAAGTCGGCCGCATCCTTATTGAAGGCGTATTTTTAAACTCTAGTAAATAAAGAACTATTTCAGAATTGCAATAAATAAATAACGATTTCAGCATTGCAATAAGTAAAGACGTATTTCAGCTTTTGGTAGTATGAGTTTTAATAGGGTAGAATAACAAATTTTATTTGACAGTGTATTCTTATAGATTTGGTATAGTTTCTTTGTAAACTTTTAAAATTTGCCCTATATCATCAAAATTAAAGAAGTTATTGTTAAATCTTTAAAAACGTTGTGATGTGACTCCGGCCGGCACCTTTTGGTGATTTAACGGTGTGACGTTACTCAAAGAACCTTTAGAAAGCGATAACTTTCGCATATTAAGTTTTATCTTTTAATTTCAAAAAGCAATACACGTCGGCTTAGATTTTGTACCATTTTCACAAGTGCAGATTAAAAAATAAATTTTTGATTTTTCTCAATTGTAATATTGATAATTAATTTTGGTATTACAATTTTTTTAAGAGTTGGTTGAATTAAATCAAATTTATATCATTTGCATTTTGCATTAGCTCAAATACGCCCCATGGCAATTTCGAAAGACATCTTTATTAACTATAATATCCGAGTATGCCCATGTAAACTGCAATTTCAAAATACGTCTGTATTCACGGGAATTTTGAAATACATCTCTGTCATTAGGAGACATCTATTTCACGTGTTACGTGTATTACCGAATGAAGATTATAGGAAAATATCTATTTACAAGTATAAAAGCCGACCTGAAATGTTAAATGTGGATTTCTCCTTTCATTCGAAGATAACAATTTTGCAAGTTGCAATGTAGATTATGTTTGTATAATCTTTAAGTTCAGTGAGGTGTACTGTGTACAGGACACGTAGAACTGAGCAGCGCAACATCTCATTTGCGACTCTATTTGAACAGCAATAAGTCAACTTTGTAATGATTATTTACATCTGATTGAATACAGAATTTTTATTGAAATAGTAATTGAAATAAATCTAATACTTAAATCTGAATTATGACTTTATTCTTAAAATAAGTAACTGTTTATAAATTTAACATAATAGAATAACTAATAATGCATAAAACTTGAAGATAACAAAATACAATAAAAATAACTTTCAAAATGTAATAATAAATTTCTTTAAATTAATTATATGAACCTTGATATGATCTGTCACATTATTATTCGCACTTATACAGTGAAATATGTAACACATAACCACTGTTCAATCAAAAATACTTAAGCAAAGTTGCCGTACCTGAGAGCGCAGTGAAATGTTGTCTTAGCTTTACTGTCGGGAGCGTCATATAAATAACATTGTGACCGGGATTACTCCAATTCTGCTTCGTAATTTAAATTGAAATGACGAAAAAGCAATAGGTTTATACTCTCTTTTCTTCTCTACTTCGTATTTTTAGATTTTCAAATTAATAAAGTAGCAAAATATAACTGTGTAAATTAACAAATAATATGCATAAAAAAACCTATTTTGTAGACAAGATTTATTATAAGAAATATAGGACAAAACTTTGATTGTGTATAATTCCATAATAAAATAAAAGAGAACATTGTTTGAACATTAGATTAATTGCATTTTATGTTGGGTTTGATATATTATTTGAATTATTACCTAAAAATGTTATATATTTGAATTATTACCTAAAAATGTTATATATTTGATATATTATTTGAATTATTACCTAAAAAAAACCTACAGGCTCATCCGATCAATCAATTTAAGTTTTACAAATTATTCGTTATAGACCCTATTCTGATCCTATGCCATTTAGAAAATTTAATATTACCATTTGAAGTTTTTGTGCGGATCTGAAAGCAGTAAAAAAATTAAAATATACGTATTTTTCATTTATACAGTAATATTTACATAATATTGATAATTATAACTAATATAAATAGCATAGAGTCAAAATAGAATGTAATACGAACAATATAATCTCTGTACAACTTAAATTTGTTGACCAGGTGAATCTGTGAATAATGGATTTGAGGTCTGTCTGAAGGTATTTTGATTAAAAAAGAACATTATTTTTTTTCATATTTTTGCCTTCTCAAAGAGAAAACATTGTTTTGAGACGAAATTCTTTTTTGCATTTTTTAACGTAAAAATATACTATATGACTTGAGGAGTTCTAATAGCCTACTCTAAAAAAATGTCCGTTATATGGATGTGTGTGTGTGTGTGTGTGTGTGTGTGTGTGTGTGTGTGTGTGTGTGTGTGTGTGTGTGCGTGCGAGCGTGCGTGCGTGCGTGCGTGCGTGCGTGTGTGCGTGCGTGCGTGCGTGCGTGCTTGCGTGTGTGCGTGTGTGCGTGTGTTCGTGCGTGCGTGCGTGCGTGTGTGTGTGTGCGTGCGTGCGTGTGTGTGTGTGTGTGTATGTGTGTGTGTGTGTGTGTGTGTTTGTGTGTATGTCTGTGATATATTTTGATGAATAAGTGGTTTTTTGTAAAGCAAATTATTTTCGCAAAGCAAATTATTTTTGCAAAGCAAATTATTTTCGCAAAGCAAATTATTTTCGCAAAGCAAATTATTTTCGCAAAGCAAATTATTTTCGCAAAGCAAATTATTTTCGCAAAGCAAATTATTTTCGCAAAGCAAATTATTTTCGCAAAGCAAATTATTTTCGCAAAGCAAATTATTTTCGCAAAGCAAATTATTTTCGCAATAAAGTACTTAAAGAATCCTTCAATTTAACTAGGAAGTAGATTCCAAATATATCGCGTTTCATTTCTTATATAGTATGTTTAGTATTTTCTTAGCTACTATAACACGCTAATTATATTATGAAATCCAATGAAATGTTTACTGAAATTTAAAAGATCTATTACTTACTTTTTTCTTTTACAGCAAAAAATACAAAAATAGAATTTATAGGGATACTACACACTTAAACCTAAGAACTTTATCAGGTGAACATTTTACGATACACTATTAGTGTTAGAAAAGTAGAAAGTTAAATAATTTTCGAAAAAATAACTTAAAATATGTTAAGGAGGAAATTCCGTCGAAATAATGTAAATACGAAAAAAATTATTTGTCTGTAATAGACGTATGATGTGCAAAATATCTATACAGCATTGTTTAGATACGCCGAAATTTATGCCGGTTTATAACCAAATAAACTTTTATTTTCAAACTTATAATTTTTTCAGAGGCTTTTTAGAATCCTTAAACAATTTACAAGACCTCCATCGTTTCAATTTTTTAAAAAATACTTAATCAGTGAAGAATAATATACATTTGTTTATAATACTTTTGATTGCCGTTCTCATTTCTATAAAGAAATGTACATTGTTCTTTACTGATTAAATATTCTTAAAAAATTGAAACGGCGGTGGTCTGGTAAATTGTCTAAGTATTCTATAAAAAAATCATAAGTTTGAAAATAAAAGTTTCTGGGGTTGTATCCACTCGTAAATTTGTCTATGCTTCAGGTAGAAGTGCACATTCGTTGTTATTTTTTAACTATTAATTTTATTCGCAAATAGGAAGTTTTTATATAATCAATGCTGAGTAGTTACTTTACACATAATACTTTATGGCAGTGAAATATTTTTTTTCTGTCTTTTCCAGACTTCGACGGAATTTCTACCTTAAATCTTTTTGTAAACAAAAAAACTAATCAATTTTAGATAGAAACTCGGTTTCTAATCACTTTAATTTACAAACTTAACTAAATATTTTGTACTATAGGAAACTTTAATTTGAATATTTCACGTGACATGGGACTACCAAAGCTTTCAAAGAGAGTATTAAGCTTTTGGGAAGATGCTTTTGATGAGGCTTTAGAATGTATTTTCTAGAAACTAAGACTTTGAATGACCAGTATGTCTATAATGGTCTCCCAATTTTAAGCTAGAATGTATAGTATCAGAAATATACGTAACATAAATAAAAAAATACACTTCTATTATTAACCACAAATATAAAATACTAAATAATAAAATATGAGAAAGGTTTGAATTTGAGACGTTTGTGTTTAATATTTATTAGTTCTATTGTTCCAACCGAATACTGTCAACTCGAATTCCTCGTACTATTATAAAAATACGTATCAAAATTTCCTTTTCAGGATCACTTTATTTTTTGAAAACGATGGATAGATCAGTCTAATAGTAAGGGAACTATAGAACAGTAAATAATTTACCTTTGATTATAATAATCTGTTTTATGACACGAGTACGAATGAAGTTAACTAGTCAACCAGCTAACTCTAGTAACATTGGCAGGCATACATATTTTAGATTTCCCTTGCGATAAGCTAATTTGCTCTTAATTTTCATATAATAAAGTGATCCTGAAAAGGATAATCGATTCTTATTATGCGCTCATTTTAAATAAATCTATTGGATATTCCTACTATAATTTTACCTTAATCACAGTATCTGGACTTGACCAGAAATATAACGTTTACCTACTCTCGATTGTTTCTTAATCGGTTCTTTAGTATAATTATCATTTGCTCCGAGGTCCCAAGGTTATTTTTGAGTATATGTGACAATCATTGAACTGCATGTCCAGGTGCGACTGGAAGCTAACGATCATCGTATCTAAAGAGTGTATGCTCCGACTTTCTTTATAAAAAATCATTACGGGGTTACATACATCTTTAAAACGTATATAAATTAAAATTCTGAATAAGAAAAACACAAAGAAAATTGTTGAATATATGTGTTATATATTATTAAACACGATTTCTAGATATGCCAAGTGGCTGATGATTATCCAAAAGATTTGCTCCAGGTTTTTATATCTAAAAATTAATTAATATTTTAATATTTATATTGAGTATGTGTATTATAAATCACAGAACGCTTAAAACACAGTTGACATACACCATCAGCATTGACGTTAACACTTGGTGACATAACATCCTGTAAAAATGAGAGAGATCTATTATTCACGTTAAATAGATATCCCAAAAATGGAACGGTGTGAAACACAGTTATGATGTTTCAAATACATTCAAACCGGTTACTATTTTACTTATATCTTATATAGATATTATATAAAAATTAAAAAAAAATGTTTTTGATGATTTTAAGTTTTCAATCTTATTAATTATCTTAAAATAGTGCATAAATAACGTAAAAATAACGACAAATTTAAAAAAAGAAGGTCAAAATAACGTACCAAAAGGGAGATATGATGAAGGTCCTCGATGCTTATTTACGGTGGTGGCGGTGGCGTCGAAATGATTTTATAATACAGTCTACTCTCGATAATTCGAAATCCAAGAGACTGAACTCCGACTTCTAATTATCGAGAATTTCGAGTTATCAAATTTCGAAGTACATACCGAAAAATGAAAAAAAGTACTATTAATTTCGAATTGTCAGCTGTTTATTAAATCATTTAAAAATCGAATGTTTTAACAGTGTAAAGAAGATAAAATCAACTATGTTAAGGGGGCACACCGTAAAAAACCGCAAGATTTTGATTCAATACATCATACAATATCACCATAGTTATTAAGCTCCTAATTTACTGCCCACGGGATTCCAAGTAATCCCGTCGACCAAATTTCTCCAGCTTTGGGGATATTACTTTTCAATACATTAGTTTTGGTATGAATACAGGAAATTAATGTTTACTTCTTAGAAAAATTTTTACATACATATAATTAGTAAAATTAATTAATAATATTAAATAATTAATTAAAACGTCAATAATATGTATGTCAAAATTTTTCTTCGTAGTAAATATTAATTTCCGGTATTCATACCATAACTAATGTATTAAAAAGTAATATCCCCAAATCTGGAGAAATTTTGTCGACGAGATCACTTGGAATCCAGTCGGCAGTGTATTCGAAGCTTAATTACTATGGTGATTTTATATGATGCGTTCGATCAAGATTTTGAGGTTTATGTTACGGTGAAATTGAAGGTATTACCAAGTATTAATAGTATAAAAAAATTTTCGAATGATTTCTTTTGAAAGGAAGAATTTGTATGGGCTCATACAAATAAATTTCGATTTTGGATTCAACGATGGTTGAATGATGGTTCGATGCCCCTTTAACAGTTAGAAGCAAGGCAAACATGATTTTCAAAAGTATACATAAAGCAGAATAATATATAAATAAAAAATGTAAACCGATTAAGAATTGGTACCTAGTAACAAATGTTTTGCGTACTTTTACGCGATTCAGTAAAACAGTTAACAAAATCATATGCCGGAATTAATATGCTACGCTTGTTACTAATTTTATATAATAATATAAATATTAGACGATATTTATCAATTTCAGGAAACTATATTTCCGAAATGAGCTGGCGAAATCAATTTGTTATGCTAATTACTGATGTTATTTAGTCGTTAATTGAAGCATCGATGATGCTGCTAAATCAGGCGTTAAATGTATCGATTGGTGTATAACTGTATACGGAATGCAATATGCTAATTATGTATGTCAGAAACGTATGTGACGAGTTTGTAGTTAGACATCAAATTTAATGCATTATTTAAGATTTAATTTATCATACCAATAGATTGGAAATCAATTTTTTGTAGGGTGTGTGTGTGTGCATGTGTGTACGTGTGTCAGTGCGTGCGTGTGGGTGTGGGTGTATGTGAGTGCATGCGTGCATATGGGTGCGTGTGTGCGCGTGTGTACATGGGTGGGTGTGTGTATATGCGTGTATATGACGAAATCTAAAAAAGAAATACACTTTTTCGGATCCTGAAAGCGCCGAAAAAAATTTTAATGCTGGGGTTTCTAAACCTTTTCTATCTTATTTTAAGGACCAAATTATGAAGAAAAATGCGTTTGCACAATGAAAATTAGCCATGTGACTATGTTTTTCTGGCTAATTAGGTGTCTTTTATATACAGTTAAAAACAGGGGTTTTACTGCGCAGTTAATAACTGCGCACACAAAGGTGAAATTTTTTTTATAGCACACTAACCTCAAAATGCCAACTTTATTGTCGATTTTGAGGTTGTTGTGCTATAAAATATCGTATGAGACTGTTGTGGGAGGTGTTTTTCTACCTTGCTCGATTTTCTCACTCGCTTCGCTCGTGCGAAAACCCTCGAGCAAGGTAGAAAACCATCTCCCACAACAGTGTCATAATATACTATTAAAAAGTGTATAAAAGTAGAAGGCAAGGTCTTTAATTTGATTTGTTTGTTCATTGAAAATGGATGTTCTGGTGCAAAGTTATGACCACTTGACTATAGGGTAATAATTCGTTGAAAATAGGATAAAAACGGACGGATTTTCCATTTCTTTGAATATGAGATTCTTGACGAATTATTACCACATTTTCAATTGGTCATAATTTTTCATCGTTTTTTTTATAATTTGGCCCCTAAAACAAGATAGAAAAGTATTGGAACCCCAGCATTCAATTTTTTTTGCTATTTCTGGACCGAAAATATGTATTGTTTTAGATTTCGTAATATGCGTATGTATAAGTGTGTGTATGTGTATTTATGTGTATGTATACATAAGTACAAGAAGTTACTACGGTCAGATATCGATGTTTCAGCTTATGTGGGGGTGATGTTAGGATGGATGCACAAAAATTTAATATTCCACGTTTTTGTTAAATTCTCATAAAATTTTATTTCTGGGGGTTTTCTAGGATGTTGAATACGATGCTATGGTCAGATATCACTGTTTTAGCATATGTGGAGGTAATGCGAGGGTGAAGTCGAAACAATTGAATATTGCAGGTTTTTTTGTTGAATTCTCATAAAATTTTATTTCTGGGGGTTTCAAAAAATTGAATATTGCAGGATATTTCATACTTACACCCACGCACACGATACCACACATACATACACACGTACTCGCTCCCGTACATGCAAATGAGATCGCATTCTTCGACTTTCTTACTACATTAGTTTTTATGTTGAATATATGTACATATATAAACGCTAAATTATTCGATTATTTTATAATTAAAATTATTTAAGTCTCTATTACTTATTTTAAAAATTAAACACTATTTATGTCCGTTACAGTATGTATATATGTATATGTGTATGTATGTATGTATATGTGTGTGTATAGGTATGGATGCGTGTGATGTGTTTATGTAAGTATGTGTAACTCATCTGGGCTCAAACACCAGTGGATATACTCTATTCAAAATCTAATCAATCGGTGTGCAAAAACTTAATTTTCAGTTAACATTTTAACATTTTAGTTTACTTCCAGTAGGCTCCAGTCCATCCATCGATGCTGAAACTCTCAGTTCCAGCGTCGAACACTGATAAGGGTTTGAAATCTTTTCAGGCCCAAGGTTCGCGCCTCTGGAACCCACTTCCCCACAGCCATAGGTGCATACCTTATATAAATTTAAAACAGTATTTCGTAGGTACCTAGTGCAATCCCACGGTGATCAACAACAGCAGTCATCTTAGGTTCCGTTCCTAAGTTATATTTTTGTATCGTTCCAATGTGACGTAATAGATATAGGCTAATTTATTGAACTATGTGCAATTTGTACTATTAAACACAGACGGGCTGTGATAATGGCTAATACAATACTACTAGACTGTCACCATAAGCTTTATTATGCATGTGTATATAATAGGTTTTAAATTTATGTGTATCCCTCTAAACATACGAATATCATCCTGATAATACCACATATTTAGTGGATAATACAAGATCAAGAGCTATTTTACGTGTTTACGAAGTTTGGTTAATTTGGGTTTCTGTATTACATTAGTTATTGTATTAGTCTTCTCCGCAAAAATTGAATCGCGATATTCTTCATCTTAAACTTTGAAACGCGTTTTCTTCGTATTGGGCGTCGATATATATATATATATATATATATTAATTAATGTAAGACTGTGATACAATATGATAATACACTTCTACCATGTTGCACTGTTATATATCGACGCCCAATACGAAGAAAACGCGTTTCAAAGTTTAAGATGAAGAATATCGCGATTCAATTTTTGCGGAGAAGACTAATACAATAACTAATGTAATACAGAAACCCAAATTAACCAAACTTCGTAAACACGTATAATAGCTCTTGATCTTGTATTATCCACTAAATATGTGGTATTATCAGGATGATATTCGTATGTTTAGAGGGATACACATAAATTTAAAACCTATTTTATGCATTTAGCTAGTGATATAATCATTTTCGTAAACCTTTGAATTGCGTTACTCTTCGTCGCAAACCTTTGAATTGCGTTACTCTTCGTCGCAAACCTTTGAATTGCGGTACTCTTCGCAGCAAACCGCTAAATCGCGTTACTCTTCGTCGGAGACATCCGAATCGCGTTATTCTTCGCCGCAAAAACTGAATCGTGATACTCTTCCTAATGAGCGTCAAGATATGCTTGTATTTTTTATTTACATCAAAATAAAAGTTTAATCTATCTACCTATCTAAACTTAAAGTATTTGTAATGCTGATGAACTTCTTAGTTAAATCGATCAATAGGTATTGACCTATGAATAATAATATAATATACTATATGACATTACTGTTACATCTTTGAGAAAGTTAAGTGCCAAATCAGTTGGCAGCGTTTTATTCTTGAAAGAATCAACGAAACATTTTCAAACTTAGCTCTGCGAAAATAATTTGAATTATTTAAGTAGATTAATTTATCCAATATTTCCATAAATATTTACTCTAATCTTCTATACGTATATGAAGCTAAGAAAAACAAGAAACAAACACAACCACCGAAGAGCAGTTAGCAAAGAGATAGACGTATGCGAAACTAGATAAAAAAGATATCAACGCATCCAGACACATACAAATACTCATAGAGAGATAATAAAAAAAAGGAAGGTGTAGAAAGAGAGAGAGAGAGAGAGAGAGAGGAAGAGAGAGAGAGAGAGAGAGAGAGATAGAGAGAGAGATAGATAGATAGATAGATAGATAGATATACTTTTTATTCATCAAAAGACAAAATCTTACAATTTCATGTACATGTAGTTATAATTAAAATATCAGTCGATTTAATGTATTTGTTATCTTAACGTTCACTTATTGCATTTCTTATTAAAATAATATATTCGCTTTATCAGTTCGTCAGTTTATAAAATTTAAATGTAATGAACTAGTCACAGTCAGATATCACAGAAACACGCTTCGTCAAAAAATAATACATAGAATAAAAAAATAAATAAATACAATAGAGATAACATATAAAAATAAAAGAATACATACACATACTTTGCTAAATTTTTACGTATACTATCACGTCAAAATTTAAAACACACTCATTCATGACACTTTAACAATCACGCTAATAAATACATTCACACCTAACACTAAACATATTTAATAAATAAATAAATTAATAAATAAATAAGTCGAATAAATAAATAAACCAGATAAATAATTAAATTAAACAAATAAATAAATAAATTAAAATAAATAAATAAATTAAATAAATAAATAATTCAAATAAATAAATCGCTTAAATAAATATTCGAGTCACCTCTATACATTCTCTCAGAGATAGATAGATAGATAGATAGATAGATAGATAGATAGATAGATAGATAGATAGATAGATAGATAGATAGATAGATAGATAGATAGATATACTTTTTATTCGTCAGAAGACAAAATCTTACAATTTCATGTACATGTAGTTGTATTTATAATTAAAAAAAAAAAAAATGTCAGTCGGTTTAATATAATTGTTATCTTACTTTCACTTATTGCATATTTCTTATTAAAATAATAATTCACTTTATCAGTTCGTCAGTTTATAAAATCTAAATGCAATGAACTAGTCACAGTCAAATATCACATAAAACGCTTCGTCAAAAAAAAATAATAATACATAGAATAAAAAATAAATACAATAAAGATAACATATAAATAAGAAAACATACACATACTTTGCTATATCTTTGCGTACACTATCACGTCCAAACTTAAAACACACTCATTCATAACACTTTAACAATCACGCTAATAAATACATTCACACTTAATTAACACTAAAAATATTTGATAAATAAATAAATAAAATAATAAATAAATACGTCGAATACATAAATAAACAAGATAAATAATTAAATTAAATAAATAAATAAATAAATTTAAATAAATAAATAAGTTAAATAAATAAATAAATAAGTTTTAATAAATAAATAAATTAAATAAATAAGTTTTAATAAATGAATAAATTAAATAAATAAATAATTTAAATAAATAAAAAGCCTAAATATATAATCGACTCATTTTTTATCTCTGAACGTACTCCTCACCATGTAATTGTTTAAGGTGCCTGCTAAACGCCGTTTTAAATTTACAAAAAGATGGCAGGCACCTCACACTGCTCGGGAGCGAATTCCAGAGATGCGCACCTTGAACTCTGAATGAAAAAAGGCCCTTATCGGTGCGCGACCCCGGAACCGAGAGCTCTTTCATACCACCCCTACTTGAAGTCCTGGCCTGGTGTTTTTCAAAGAGGGCAGTAAGATACGGTGGCTGCCGCATGACAACCGCTTTGTAAAGCAGCAGCCCCATAAAATACTCCCTCCTCACCTTCAAATCTAACCAGTCCAGTTTTTTCCTGTAGGCGGTGATATGCCCATCCCGCCTAACACCACATATGTATCTCACACATGCATTCTGCAGACGTTGTAGTCGTGTCTGGAGCTCCCCTGACACATCAAGAAGAACCACTGAGCAATAATCTAAGTGAGGTAGTACCAGTGCACATGCCAGCTGCTTCCTCAGTATCTCTGTGGTGCTTGAACGGAAAAGTTTTAAGCTATACAGAGCCCTATTTACCTTTCTACTGACCGCATTCAGTTGCGGCTTCCATGTCAACCCTCCGTCCATCACCACGCCGAGGTTGGTGACTGTATCGACAAAGGGAACGTGTACGCCGGTCTGTATCTCAATGCCTTGCAAGTCGAGGCTCTGAACCTGTTTGATGTTGTGATCAGATCCAAAAATGATCGCCTTTGTCTTGCCGACATTGAGGCGCAGGCCAGCTGACGTTGCCCAGTTCGACACTGCTTGTGCTACAGCCGACATGCGACCGATACCATCACGAAGACCTTTCAGGGTCACTTGTGTGTAGGTTTGCAAGTCGTCAGCGTAAAGTATGTGTTCGACACCATCTAAGTCGAGTGCGTCTTGTAAGTCGTTTATGTACAGGCTGAAAAGCAGGGGTCCCAGGACTGAGCCCTGTGGAACGCCAAGATTGGTGGTTAGCCAACCTGAATCCCCGTTTGTGATTGTGACGACTTTCTGTCGTCTCCCCATGATATATGACTTAAGCCACAGGAGAACACTCCTGGAGAAACCCATGCGCATCAGCTTACGCAGCAGTTTAGTGTGTGAGATGGTGTCGAATGCTTTGCTAAAATCAAACATTAACAAAATAGTCAATAGTTTTTTGTTGTTGTCAATGCCTGATCTTATGTCCTCCGTCAGTTTCAGTAGTGCTGTCTGTGTACTGTGATTCTGTCGAAAACCAGTCTGCATCGGGTCCAAAGTATTATTTTCTCGTAAGAAGTTGGTTATTTGGTCGTGTACGATCTTTTCAAGGACCTTAGAAAGGAAACTCAGCAGGGCAATTGGTCGGAAATCTGACACCGTAGATGGGACAGGTTTCTTCTTCAAAGGCACCAACAGAGCTCCCCTCCAAGCTCCCGGAAAAATGCCACTGGACAGAGAGGAGTTAAAGATCTTAACAATATGATCTCCCACAAACGGAAGAGCCTTAGCCACTATACTTTGGGGAATGTCGTCTTCCCCTCTGGCTTGTGATGAGAAGTGGGCAACAGCCAGAACCACGTCCGAGAAGCTGACTTCTCGGAAAACAAAACCGTCATCACTGGCAGTGGTCAGGACGCTGTCAAGTTCTTCATCACCCTCATTTTGGGAGATCGACACCCCTGCAAAGTGGGCATTGAGCTCTTCCGGTGAGAAACCATGAAGCTCCTCTCTTGTCTTTGGCAGAAGGCCCAGAGCCTTGAGCTCTTTCCAGATATCTTTCTTATTATTAATCGCTTCAGAAATTTTATTTTGTAAAAATCTTTCCCTTGTTTCCTTCGTTCGTAATTCAGCTTCAGCTGCAAGGCCCTGATACTCCCGCCACAGTCTGTCGTCATTGGTCCTCGAATAGCGTCTTCGTACGGAGTCACGTTTTTTGTAAAGATGTATTAGTTCAGCATCAACCCATGGTGGATTTGTTTTCTTTTTCGGTATGAATTTTTTTAACGGTGCAATTTTATCTATCACAGCCATGAGGTTGACACCGAGGCACTCTAATTGACTGTCAACACTCGCCGCGGGACCATCGATCCGCGACCAATCACAGTCAGCTAGGCGAGACAGGAGGTCGTCTTGCTGGATCGACTTAAAATCCCTGTAGCTGAATGATTCAACCACAGGGGATGCAGCAGTTTCGACCCCAATCTCGACCTCTATGATGTTATGATGACTGGGAAAAGGCGCCGGCCGATTGTCCCTGCTCAGTACAACGTCATTATTATCTGTCAAGATCACATCAATCCACGTGTGAGAATCCGTGAGATGATGAGTCGCACCATGATCAATTATTTGAAGGTTAAGATCATCAGCCAACCGTCTAACAAATTTCGCATCGGCTGACGTTCCGAGTAGGTTCGCATTCAGATCTCCCATAATAATTTTGTGACTAAAGTCTTGAGTATGTATCGTCAGTTTGTCTATTAAGTCCGAGCCCTGTAAAAACGGTACGTGTGGTGGTCTGTATATTAAAGCAACAAAGACGGGGGGAAGGCTGCCCTGCTGAACACTGCACATTAAATATTCAGGTATAAATGGTCTGCCCTCCTGTGTTGTTGGAGAACTGCTTAGTAAATTTGCCTTGAAAGTGTTATGAATGTACAGGACTAGCCCGCCTCCTAGTTTGTTGCGATCAAGTCTAAGTAGTGAGTAGTCATCGATCTGAATGAGATCACTCCCAACATCAGGGTCAAGGTGCGACTCAGCAACCCCAAAGAGATGGTAGGTAGGACGAGCTGAAAGGTGTTGTTTAATCATGCCAATGTGCCCCTTCAGTGAGGTAACATTGACAAAACCTGCCCTCAGTCCCTTACAGTGAACCCCCCCAGCAGTGTCTGCGGATAGTCAATTTTTTGCAGCAGTTGACGGAATTACATTATTATCAATTTCGATTTCATTATCAACAGTTTTTTTTCCAGTATTTACAGTTTGAGATGGTTGATTAATGGCATATGATGCCACAATTGTCTGTAAATCAGCCGCAGATGAAAATTCATGAGAGACATCGCCATCGCGCCTCTTCACCAGGAAACGGCCCCCTCTATGCCAAACATATTTAAAATTAAGTCTCATCGCAAGGGCCTTGAGACTTCTATATTTAATAAAACATTCTTTTGTTAACAATTCATTTATAAAAATTTTCCCATTTATAATCCCATCCCTTGTGTCCTGGTCAAGAGCTGCAATGTCGACATCTCTAGCATGAAAGCCAGTGATAAGCTTTTTGGCTCGCATTATTCTCTCGCCTAACGCACTGCTGGAAAGGGTAACAACCCATGGTGACCTTCTACGTTCGCTGTTTGTATCTGCTAATGCCGCAGCTGTCGATTCTTCTGACCGAAGCAGGCGTGTGCCTATTATATCAATTTTTTGTGTTGATGGAAGGACACGGCACAGTATCGCGTGTGCGACGTCAACACGCTTAGAGACATCACCGTCGAAAATGTTTGAAATAATGAGCTCCGTATTACCGCTTTTAATGTTTTTACTGTGCATTGTCCCCCCATCAATCGTTTGCACCCGCGTGCTTCGTGCAGGTGATGCCGCAGCGTCAGCATTGTCGTTAAGAGAGAGAGAGAGAGAGAGAGAGAGAGAGAGCGAGAGAGAGAGAGCGAGAGAGAGAGCGAGAGAGAGAGAGAGCGAGAGAGAGAGAGAGAGAGAGAGAGGTATTTACTTGAACTGCAGAGCGTCCGATTTGGATCAGTGATTCAATTTCGAACGTGTGGACGAAACCCTAAGACATCGAGCGTTCATATATCGAGAGCTCTCCCGTTATTAGAAAAATAGCCCTGGAATTCCCAGGCAAAGTTTGCCAGGTCTGCCCAAGGGGAGAAGGGACCGAGATTTTGTGGCTGAACTTCTTTCATCCGGTGTCGGTGGAATTTCGTCGTGCAGCTTGTCTCACCCGGAACATTCCACTATAGAATTCTCATGGATACGGATGAGGATTATATCGCAATAGAAACGATCTCTTTTGCGACGTTATTTATACCAAGTGTCCATACCTATTATTGATAACAAATCCTTTCAATCTTTTTTCTTTGTGTTCTATCACTAGAGAATAATAAGCTCATGCTTATTTGTTTTTATTTTCTTCATTTCTTTGACTTCTATTTACAAAACTTATGTTTGCTAAATCGAAATACAATACTTTATCCAATATGAAAAAATTATTTAAACGTTTTTATTTAATCCCATTTATAGGTCATTAATTCTGTTAAATATTTTATAATAATTTCTATAAGAGTAAATATTTTAAATTCAAAATATAGTTATACTGACTCGCTTATTGATATCTATCTATTACAATTTAAAATGGTGCTTTCTTATTATTTTTCACTATTTAGTATACTATGTGCATATTGTACCTTCAGTATTATACAATGTTCTAAAGTACTTAAGAATCACATTAATGCCGAAATTGTGTATAATCAGTTAAAACTTTTAAAATGATTAAAATTATATTAGATGGCCAAAACAGGAGCACTGGTCATAAACGGTACATATACCCTACTCATCAAAATACTAATTAAACAATCATTTCATGAAATATATAGTTTGTTGATTATTTATCCTTAAATAAGATGAATCATACGTAAAAGACAAGACCAGGCACAAAACAAAGAGAGCACAGTAAAATAAGATTAAATAAAGTACGATACTGTTCATGAGAACCCGATCAACATTCTTAATTCAAACTCGAGGTATCTAAAAATAGACAGGTTTAGAGCCCATGCTGATTTTTGATCGGAAACTCATGATCTATATCATACTAATATTCTAAATATGCGAAATAAATAGATAGATTTGTTCTCTATCAAACAATGTTACCAACTTAGAGTGCATTATTCATTGTATTAAACACAAAAGTACAATTTTTCTTTAAAAACAGCGTACTTTAAAATGTTCCATGATGAGTCTGCCCTCGCAACTTAAAATGTTAAAATAAATTTTGTTACCTTATAGTGGCAGCTTTGTGATGTATGTTAAAAAAATGTATGCTAAAATCACTATGGAAACATGTTTGGTGACATCAAGAATCAAAATACGCATTTTTTAGTGTATGTATGCGTGTGCGTGTTCGTGTGCATGTGCGTGCTCGTATATGTGCGCGTGTGTGTGTGTACATATGTATATTTTTTGAAAAAATTTTTGACCTTTTATATCTCGATAATGGCATGGTTATTTTTGCCAAACAAGGTATATTCATTTGTTTTGTTTTATAACGATTTTTCTATTTTACGATATTCTGAAATTGATACAGCAAATTATAAACATAAGATTATAATTTTTTTGTAGCTACAATATAGTATATAGTAGTTCTTAACTCGTTAAAAAAGTTTTTGAATGAGCTTAAAATTCGTTCGTTCCTTCGTTTCTTTACTTTATACGAGTATTGCTGCCCTTTTACTTTGATTTAGCAACTATACAAGCGTTGATCGGGATCGAGTTCTATTTTCGTCATTGATAAATTCAGATCGACAAGGAATTTTGTCGCCGAAGATAGCAGACTGACTGGAAATCGAACCCAAGCCCTCAGAACGGCCTCAACTTAAATCTCATAAAGCACATAAGAATCGTAAATCTCATAAAATCTCGTAAACACATAAAGATCCTAAACATCAATAACACAATGAACATCGTAAACCTCATAAACCCCATAAAATCCATATACATAATAAACCCCATAAACTCACAAGCTCTATAAGACCCATAAAAATCATAAACCTCATAAAAGCCATAAACCCATAAAGACGAATAACCGATAAAACAAAAGAACATCGTAAACCCCATAAACAGTGTAAACCTCATAATCCCCATAAACCCCATAAAATCCATAAACATCATAAACCCCATAAACCCCATAAAATTCATAAACATCGTAAATCCCATAAATTCATATGCCCTATAAAACCCATAAAAATCATAAACTCCAGAAACTCCGTAAAATCCATAAAGCCCATAACACCCATTAACTTAAATAACTCATAAAACCCATAAAACCGATGATCATCGTAAACTCCAAAAAACATCATAAAATTCATAAACCCCAAAAATATCTCAAACACCATAAACAGCGTAAACCCCATAAATTAATATGTCCTATATATCTCACAATAATCATAAAATAAACCTCATAAGCCCATAAAAAGCATAAACCCCATAAACCCTATAGAAGCAATAAAATCATAAATATGTCCTATATATCTCACAATAATCATAAAATAAACCTCATAAACCCATAAAAAGCATAAACCCCATAAACCCTATACAAGCAATAAAATCATAAATATTGTAAACCCCATTAACCCCATAAACCCCATAAAACCCATAAAAATCATAAACCCCATTAACCCCATAAACCCCATAAAACCCATAAAAATCATAAACCCCATAAATTCACAAGCCACATAAAACCCATAAGAATCATAAACGCCATAAATCCATAAACCACATAAAACAGTTGACTTCCGATCATCTTGTAGCCCACTTCCTGTAAACTTTCCGTCCACTTCCGGTCAATTGCTGGTCAACTTCCTGTCATCTTTAGGTTAATTTCTATACCCAGTATCTATAAAATGAACTTCTTGTTAAGGAAATAATAGTTTTTATGAGAACAATCGAAAAGTCTGAAACCAACTTTACATTATTCTGAGAATCTCGCAATGTATCTAAAATTGAAACTGGAATATATCTGCTCGTAAGTATTATCAAAACTTGTTACTTATACACCGATATAGTTGCGTTGTGTACATTGTGCACATACAGTGGAGTGTCTGGTTAAATTAATACGGTCCAGCGTTGGACAAACCAGGACACTGCTCTGTGTACAGTTAGTTAACCGACTCTTGCAGGCCGCTTTTATGTTTCCATCTATATCTATCATATATCACTTTCGACTGTGCTACGTTCGACACTCTTTTCAATCATTAGGTTGTCTATAATGTGTTTCGATCTACCAATGGGTAAATAATAATTTCCTCTACCGTGACTGGTTTTATACCCTTACGTCGAAATAAGATATATCAGTAGTGGATAAATTAATTATTTAGTAAATTAAACCATCATATTATGTAACTATTTTAATAAAGATATATTTTTACAATGAACAATAGGAAGAGTTTAATTCTTTACATGAAGGCATCATTAGCATTTTTCTTTTGATCTTAGGCACTCAAAATGATTTTAGATAAAATATAATACTTTGTGAATATTAAAAACTTTAGTTGTATCTCATTAAAATAACTCACAATAGACATGCACTTATCAAACTTTTCGCTTCCGCATAGAGAAAGCTTTATGATATTAAAAGAAAAGGAATGAAAGTACACTATTTTAGAAAATGTCCGTATGGATGTGTGCGTGCATGCGTGAGTGCGTGCGTGTGTGTGTGTGTGTGTGTGTGTGTGTGTGTGTGTGTGTGTGCGTGTGTGTGTGTGTGTGTGTGTGTGTATCGATATCTTAAGTAATCCACAGTAAAATTTAATGTTCTAGGGCTCAATTTTTTTACACGAAGGGGGCCCAATAACAATTTTAATATTTTTTGTTTTCTAGCGGGTTCTGATTTTTGAGATTTAGATTTTCTGGTTTTTTGGTACATTAGAAATAATATCATCGATTGAGTGAAAATACATTTCAGAGAACATAAAATATTTATCGTTTACCATCCAAAATGTTGGATAAGATCTTTCCTTTCTTTTGATATACGGAAACATCATTTTTTGTTTGAATAATGATTTCTCTGAAATATATTATGGAAAACTTTTGAAAAAAATTAGGTGATTAGAATAATAAGGAAGATCATTAAAAATCATCTGTAAAATTTTTAAGTCATTTTATTTTTCTATACTTGCGAAAAAAATCATTTTCTAAAAAAAATCGTAGCTTGTTACTATCTCTTGACTAACTTCTTCACCCACATCATGAAGACTTTTATTTTTCGAGATATTATTATTATTATTAACCAGGTACAATGTACCTTGATGCTTTACATTAGGGCAAGCATCAAGGATCGCAGGAGGTAGTTTAACTACCTGTACACGACCCTAGTTACAAAAACTTAACAATTATGTGTAATTAAAATTAATATTATTTAATATTAATTAAATTACTGTATAAAAATAACTTACAACTAAATACTTATAAACTATTAACGTTATTAAACTAAATCTCTTAATTGTACATTCAATATCACCCATTTTTTTATTTTGATTTTTATATTTTCCTTACTATGCTTGATATTTTTGAGTTCGTTTGGTAATTGGTTAAAATATTTGGTAGCATTATATATATTACTTTTTTTCCCTATTTCAAGATTGATTTCAGGTAGTTCTAGGTTTTTGTTCCTAGTTTTGCTTTTTGATTTTATAAACTTTTCTCTAAGCAAATTGTAATTATTTAATAATGTTTGTAGAACATAAATTTTTTTAACTTTTAAAATAGAATCCATCTGTCTTTTTGAGTTACTTCTTATTATCTTTATTAATCTATTCTGCAGTTGGTATAGTGGTTTCATAGCATTATAATACGCTGAACCCCATACTAAAATTCCATAACTAGCCAGACTGTTAAACAAACCATAATATATGATAACTAGAGAATGTTTGTCCATTACTTTATTTAATTTAGCAAATAAATAAACAAGGTATTTAGTGCGTTGTACAACACTTTGTATATGTTCTTTCCATTTCATATTCATGTCAATAGTAACCCCTAAATATTTGCAACTTTGTACTCTTCTTAACGATTTATCTTGTATTCTTATTTCTACATTATTTGGTATTTTATCATTATAGTTTACGAACGTTATATAAACTGTTTTGTCAACGTTTAATGCCAGTTGATTGATTGCTAACCATTCATTCACTGCATACAAATGATTGTTCATTAAGTTTATAGCTTTTTCCCAATTTTCTGCCATACATAGTATGACGGTATCATCAGCATATGAGTTGATAAAACCGTCTGGCATTAAATCAAAAATATCATTAATATATATAATAAATAATAGTGGTCCTAGAATGGTGCCTTGTGGTACACCCGATTTTACAATTAGTGTGTCACTTCTAGTATTCTTGATTTTGACTATTTGTTTTCTATTATAAAGATAGCTTTTTATCAATTGCAGAGCAATGCCCCTTATGCCATATTTCTCTAGTTTTTCAATTAATATTGCGTGATCAACTGTGTCAAATGCTTTTGCAAGATCTAAGAAAGTTGCTATAATGGGTTTACTTTGATCTAGAGCTTTATATATAAATTCTGTTACCTTATCTAATGCCTGTGTCGTACCTATTCCTTTTCTAAATCCAAATTGCCTATTTGAGATAATTTTATATTTATCAAGAAAATTAAGCAATCTACTATGTAAAATTTTTTCAAAAATTTTTGCAAAGTTTGATATTAGTGAGATTGGTCTATAATTAGTAGCTTTTGTTGTTTCACCAGATTTGTAAATCGGTATAATTTCAGCACATTTAAAATGGTTTGGACATATTCCGGTTTTTATGCTTAGGTTAATTATATTAGTTAACGGCTCTCGTATGTAATTACACATTCTTTTAATTACGTAAGCATTTATATTATCTATACCCCCTGTTTTGTTTTTAAGATATGAGATTGTTTTGGTTACTTCCTCTACGTCTGTTGGTGCTAGGAAAATTGATTTGACATTATTCTTAATCTTATTTTTTTTGGATTTATTGTCTTTTTTAATAATATTTTTTGTAATGTTTGTACCAACGGAATTGAAAAATTCGTTAAAATGGTTGGCAATATCCGAGCTATTATTAATTATATTATTGCCTTCTATCAATTTATCTACTTCTTTTTCTTTTCGGTTTTGTATACCAATTTTGTCTTTTGTATACTTCCAGAGCTTTCTACTATCTGAACTTATACTTTCTACCTTACTTTTCTCATATTTAAATTTCGTATATTCAATTAGATTATGTAGTTTGTTAGCGTAATCAGTGTACTTTTTCTTTAGTACTAGATTATTTGGATCTTTTCTCCATATTTTAAATAGTTTCTCTTTAACGTTACATGATTTTATCAGTCCCTGGGTTATCCAAGTTGATCTCGCTTTACTTCTTGTATTGTTTTTTTTATTTTTAGTAGATTTTTGGATGTTAATCTTAACTTTTTCTAATAAGTTATTGAAATATACGTTAACGTCATCCGATTTAGTATTATTCCAATTTGTTTGTATGCATAACTTTTCTAATTTTTTATAATCAATGTAGCTGGTCATCTTATTCATATTTACATCTCTAGTTTTTATCTCATTATTAATTTGTACGAATAAAGGGTAGTGATCTGTAATATTGTACATAATCTTATGTGCTTGTACTTGTATATTTTTGGCTTTAATAAAAAAATTATCTATACAGGTTCCTCCCCCTATATCATTACTTCTAGTAATTGAACGAAAATATGGTAAATACTCATTTTCTAGATAATTGTTTAGATATTCTATATCCTCTTTTCCTGAACTTAATATATCGATATTAAAATCTCCAATAATAAAATGATTTTGTACTTTCTTATTCTCTAATATATATATATTTAATTTTTCAATAAACATTCGCTTTTGCACATCATGAGATCTATATAATGCACTAATTTTTATTAAACTATTATCACTTTGTTTTAAAACTATACTGACAATGTTTAGTACACTATCAGGTTCTATACAAACCTCATATTGTAGACCTTTTTTTATGTATATCACAACACCATCATTTTGATTGATTTTACCATAGTTATAGTGCATGTCAAAACCATCCAAGCTTAAATCAGAAGGGCACTTTAGTTGCCACGTTTCAGTACATATTATTATATTTGGCTTAATTAATAAGCTTTGTACCAGAATCATTAATTTATTTACATTGCAATTCAAACTTCTAATATTGACATGCATTATATTTAGACTATTATTATTAACAACATTATTATTAAAGTTTTCTATAGTATCATGTATGAATTCCGCTTTGAATTCATAACTAGAATCACTCCTTGTAATTATGTCTTGTGTTTGTTGTGCCGAAGGTTTTTGAACTCCCGCGTCTTCTTGATTCGTATCTTCCATCTTCTTATGTTTTACTGTTCGTCGATAATGTAGTTAACTTTACTTTGATTAATCTTGTAAGTTAGATATTAAACTTTGTGCTTCAGCTGTTAAGTCTTGTGTGTTAGATGTTGCTGTAGATTTTTCCTGTGTGTTAGTTGCTGTTATAACAATGTGATTTTGAATATTAATTGAGCCATTGTATCCTAAAAATTTAGGTACTACTGGCTCTATTGGATATTCTGTTTTTCTTGTTATTTTTTTTATAAGATTTTTTAGGTATACACATTTTTCTGTATCTGTAACTATATGATTAGTGTCTCTTTGTGTGTTGTACTTTGTGTTAAAAAACGTGCAATTGGAACATTTTATTTGATTTACTGGTCTGCAATCTTTTGTTGCATGTTTTCCTGCACATCTTAAGCATGCTAGTTCATTCCTACACTTTTTTGCACTATGCCCTATCCTACCACATTTGGAACAAGGGTTTATGTTGAGATCATCTAATACTCTACAGCACTGATGACCTATGAAAATTTTACTATTGTTTTTCCTAATAACAGAATAAGTGTCTGGAGTAGCTTCCAATATTGCACCAAAAGTCTTACTGTTATTGTTTTTATATACATGTATCACTGTACAGAAATGATCACTGTTTGGAAAGTTCCTTTCATTAATGTATGCTTCCATTTCTTCTATATTTAGTTCACTTTCAATTCCAATGATTTTTAATCTTGGGTTTTTCAAATCTTCTTGTTCTATTGTATATTCATTACCTATTTTTTCCACCAATTTTTCTTGAATTTTTTGTGCATTACCTTTATCAGTACATTTGATAGTCATAGTACCATCCTCATTTTCCTGAATTCTTCTAATTGGTAAGATTATTTCATTTTGTAATTTATTCAGAACAACTTTTTGTAACTTCTTTTTTCCTTTGTGATTTTTGGCAGTGACTATTATGTTAGGAACTCGCTCTTTATACTTTTGGTTTGATTTGGTGACATCCGCAAAAGTTGCAGACTTTATTTTTTCGTTGTTTTTTTCTTTTAATTGTTCTTTAACACATTCGTATGCTTCTTTTAAGATGGTGTTTTTGTCTTGCATTTCGTTTACAAGTTTTCTCAACAGGATAATTTCAGCTTGTAGATTTGTAAATTCATCTTCCTCATGTCCACATATAGTAAGATTGTTTCTTTCAATATTTTTTTCTGCTACTGTTATAGAAACATTTTTTAATATTTCACTCTGTGCTCTTTCTTTTTCATGCAATTTAATAGAAGCGATTATATTTTTTGCCGTAATACTTAATTTTCCGTCACTATCACTGTCTTTGTAGGTTAGGTCCAACTTATCATGATTTGGGCAAACAACTAATACTTTTCCTAAATGGTATACTCCTTTTTTTCTTTTGAAGTCAGATTTGTGATATACGTTTTCACATATAACACACACAACAACTCCAACTTTAGCGTTTGGGTGACAATTAAAGACTATGTCATCGTCTTCGGACGAAGGAGACCCTTCCTCCGCCATTACTTGACGACTATATTCAAGATTATATTTTCAAAAAATTTTTGATTGCTTATTTCTTAGGTATAAAACGGTAATATTTTTCCAATAGATGTTTTATGATATTTTATTTTTCAAAAAATTTTTAATCGCTGATCTCTTGCGTATTACGCATTAATTTTTGTTTTCGACCAATCACAGCGCATTTTTTACGTCTTTCGACGAAGAATTAAAATCAAGAAGATATTTTAAAATTTATCGATTCGTTTTTGTTTTATAACGTTTTTTTCATTTTTATGATATTCATTTTTCTTTTAATTTTTTAATCGCTCTCTCTTGAATACTATGCGGTATTATTCGGTCATGAAAAGCTCTTTTCTTTATGTTTTGAAAAAGATTCAAAATTACAATATTTATTAAAGAAAAAAATTTATTTGTAAAAGTAGCATACATTTATTATATTTATAAATAAAATTTAATTGACAATTATAATGTTGGAAAATTTATTATTGTCAATTGAAAAAAAGTAACTTGATATTCAAAAACTTTTTAAGTTTTTACACAATTTAAATATTTTTTCAAAATCTATGCTGTACTTTTGCATAAGTTCAAAAAATATTTTATTTATTTCAGACCATAAATTGAGTTTAAACAGAGTCAATAATATTAACTTTGGTTCATTTATAGTATAGAAAATTTTCTTGAATTCTTTCAAATAGATTTTGTCTAATAGGTGTGCGTTAAAAACTTATATTAAAAACCCTTGTTTTTATCACCAAAAATAAACGTTTACATCAATAATTTAAAATAAACTTTTGAATATATAATATTTTCAAAATGAGAAAAGACTGCAGAACACTTTTCAGAAATTTAATATATTTCTTGTTTTCTTTTCCAATACAATTTGTAAGGAATACAATTTAATTAAGTTCAAATTCGGGGTCACAGTTAAAATTAATTTGAATAAACTAATTTGAATAACTATCTCAAATAATGACACATAATAAAAATTTTAAATACTTAGTTATATATTATCATATTATTTTAAAATTATTTGTAAAAAAGGTATGCATTATATATATTGAAAAATATTCTAATCAACAATATTGTTTCATAATCTATGCTATACTTTTGCATAAGTAAAAATTATAAATTTAAATATATACACGTATCTCGACATATGTAAGAATAAATTATTCATCATATACTATATTTTATTTTTCGGTATATTTAAATATTTTATCGAAATATATTGGAAAATTTTGCTTTGTCAAAGAGAAAGCTTTGTGATAGTAAAGAAAAAAAGTTTTGATAAAAACATGTTAGAAATATGTTTTGATACATCATCTGAATATCAGACTTCTTTTGGATATAGATAGACTTTAATAGCTGTCGTTTACTTAAGAATTTCAGAAATATTAATTAAGTATCTACGGAAGTACATTCTTTAATTAAATTCAGTTAGACTAGCAGTATACGATCAGAATATGATTTATCCAAAACATTGAGTTTAGCACCAATTGAGGTTAGAATACCGGTAACCGAATCAAATCGGTGCTATGAATTAATTTTCTATTAGCAAAAATCAAAAGATTAATTATGTAAATTACGTACAAATTTAAAATAGTGCAAGAAATATTTTATATGGATGTGCATAATGATTAAATGTTTATGTACAAAAGGAGATGGTTATTTTAACTAGTGCTGTTGGGAAATAACTACATACCTTAAGAATAGTTTTACATTAAAAATACTCGTCTATCTTTTATACATCTTCAATAATAACTGTAAAAAAAATATTTGTGATTTGATAAAATAGCTGCTATTTGAAAATTCTTTAAATCTCGTTTTTTTTTAAATAGCTTATGAATAGTTGAAAAATACATAAATCGAAAGGAAATCACGCACGTTTTAAGAATTTATGTCGATCTTTTATATATATCATTTATATACCTCCAATACAAACTACCGAAATTCTTTTGATTTTAACAATTTTTTTCTAAAGTGATTATTTTATCAAAGAACATCCTGAATCATCCATTTAGTTACAAAATTTGATCAGTTGTAAGTCAAATGTACCTATTATGTCTGTAAAATTTCAGTGGGTAACATGCTTCCCGTCAAGAGTTATGGTGGACACAAATTTTGGTTTCATATATACGAGTACATACAGACACGCACACATACATACATACATTCTATATCAACTCCGCTATAGAAATATTTGTGAAAGTTTTAGTTTGGTACATTTAATAAAATATTATAATAATACATATTTCTTTAAATTATAAAAACGATTTTCATCAAGTCACATACAATTCTGTACGCCGCAAAGTTTCTACAATAAATAAGAGAATCATAATAGCAATATATTTTAACGCGTGTCAAGTAGTAGTATTAAGAATTTGAGGTTTTACACAAAATAAAACAAAGGTTATATAAAGCATTATTTTATACTTAATACAAATTTTAGAATTATTGCTTTTAAAGAAAAATTATTTGAACTAATAACAAACAATTTTCATATATATATAGAACTTGTTTTTCCCCTTCATATTATTGATAAATATCTATTCAAACATAAGTCATATACAAAAATATTTATTGGTTTCTATATTGATCATTCCTGAATACGTCCATAGGAAATATCGTATCCAACATGTGCGATAAGAATACAACAATAATTAACAATTGCTTCATTCGGGATAGGAAGGAACTCTTACCAGTCATCATAATGACTCATGATTAACCAGGAGAAAAACCTTTGATCATGAGGTCCGTACATACGCCAAACACGTGAAAATATATTAAATTCAATGAAAAGCTTATAGCCCAATACAAGATAATAACCTTGAAAGCTTGTTATCTTAGCGTGTCCTCTTCGTATCGTGCTTTGAGTGTGATTGAAAACGCAACACTAGTGACAGTGATCGATACCCAGAAAACTCGACTCCTTGGGTGCGCGAACCTGTAGTTTCACGAGTTTGTGCAAGATCCTTCAGAGGCTTCCGGCCTGGCTCTAATGCGCAAAAATGCGCTCACCCTGATCTTATTGCCCATGCCCAAATTGTGTTTAGTTTCCCGCAGATTCCTGCCTTCACATGATCTCTCTCTCTTTTTTTATTTATTAAATTCTTTTTATTTATTTTTTTTTTCGTTTATTTATATGTATATTTTAACTAATCGACAGGAACAATTTTTAGGGTGTGCGTGTATTTATTGTATTAATGGTTTTGAGATTTTACAAACGTAAAATGATTGATATTATCAAATATTAATTGGTGAAAAGAACTTCAGAATGGTTACTTTTGCAGAAAAAATTTGTATGGGCTCATGAAGAAAAGAATTATCTTTTCGAGTTTAACTCAGGCTGACCCCCTGAAGTTATAGTTTACATACGTTAATACGTTATAGTTGAGTGCAATTATTATTTTGTAAAACTATCATTTTCTGTGTTTTCTTTACAATTTAGAAGTTATCTTGCAACAAACAATATAAAAAAGGCGATTGACAAACTAATACGCGCAACTGTTACCCGCTTTTGTGTATTATTATAAGAGATACAAAAGCAGATATAGTAGTGTTGCTGCTGTAAGGATTAGTTTGGCAGTCGCCTTCTCTGTGAGTGTCGATTAATATCAGAATATATGATTTGTGGATTCAATGGCTTATCATGAATTTCTCGAAATAGCAACTGAGTTTACAGTGAGTAATCGAAATCAAGGATTTACAGGAAACGGATTTACCGTAAGTCGATCCTATTTGGCGGTTGGATAGGTATATATTATCTACCTTTGTATATAATGTCTAGGCATAAATATAGTCCATAATTGATTGCAAGAATTTTATAAGATCATTTTATGAATAATGATATTTAGTGCAACAAATCTTTCTACTACATTCATTCTTTTTCATTATCCTGGAGCATTTTTTTTACCTACCGATCGCTTTCCACATTTGAACTATTTTTATCAGTTCTTTATTTTAATAAAATTCAAGTAATATTTTCATTATATTCTTTTCCTTATCAATCTGTCTCTTTCCAATTACCTTTTATAATTCTATTTTCCGTCCTCTACTCTGCGCTTACTCTTTCTCTTTCTATTTGAATTACATCCCTTGTCGCGCTAGAGGGCTATTAATTTACGTCGTGGGTTTCTCATTGCCCACGAGCCTCGTTAATTACCGTTATTAAGAATACATATAGTTAGCTTAATTAATTATCTGAATATAGCATAAGCTCCTTGTCTGCGTGAATCTCTGCGACTGCATACATTTTAACCGCATGCATTGTTGCCGGCACATAGTATTTGTAGCATTTACAAAGCAACGCGTGAGCTAGTATACCAGCTACATCATGCGAGTTAACACTTTAGTGGTTATTAAGGTCTGGGTCATGGACCGTCAAAATGTACCTAGAATACATCGTTTTTGAGATCGCTAATTACAAATTAGAGGTTGGATTTACAAAATTAATTTGTCTAAACAATTTGTTGCGAAAATGAATTTTTTGTTTAAATCGTGTCTTTAGTAGTACTGTATTCTAATTATTAAAGAAACATATATGAGAATCGGAAAAAAACTTTTTTTTGGAGCACAAATAATTGACAATTATTTATTATTCATTGAACATTAAAGGAAAGTACTACAACCATAAGTACAACCATATATAGTTTTTAGGGTCCTAAATAGAAATCTACGAAGAAAAGTACAATATTAATTTGCTTAAGCAATTTAGTAATAATTTGTTTAATTAATATTGTTTAAATAAATTAATTTTGCATGTTCAATAATAGATTCGTATTCAGCGATCCCAAAAATGATATAATCGATATATAATTTGTGGAGGTAGTCTCAACAAAATCTCTAATGTTTCATTTTTTCATTTGTATAATAATTCTCATTTCAACATATTTACTTTTATGATTTGCGCTCACTTTTGATTCTTAAACGGCTTTCCGAATTCATAACCAAAAATTCTCCTTTAATCAGCAGAGTAATGTATGTACATTCACGGAAATCGCGTTCATATACTCGTCGGCGAAACGTGCAAGGCTCTAAAGCGAGGTAATATTCGTCGATCTCTACCCCCATCCTTCCTCCTCTCTCCCTTCCTACTCTTCCTATCACCCCCTCTGCCTCTCTTCTCTCTCTCTCTCTCTCTCTCTCTGTCTCTCTATCTCTCTATCTCTCTATCTCTCTCGCTCTCCTCTCTTCGCTACTTTAGCCGTTAAATGTACCAGCTCCATTGTGCGAGTGCGATATACCACGGTGCGCCGGCGCAAAATGGCTTGATTACAGTAGACCGTGGCCCTGTCGCGCTTCGACCGAGCAAGTGTATACTTATGTGATTACTTTTTAATTACTGGAACCAGCGCATTCCCTGCGAACATCGGTGCTGCGAGCCATTAACTCCTGGTTACGCGACATCGAGACGGTATAATAGGACAAACTTAACTGAGAGAATTAAATCATCACATTATCTTTAACCGCTTCAATGGATGCGCGCGTTGATAAACCGAGATCATTTAATATCCTAATAATTTAATATTATTGTTATTAAATTGGCTATAATAGACTAAGAAAAAGATAAACATTTATATTTCAATAAGTTAAGTACTTTTAACATAGATAAAAGATTATTCACTAAATTGTATTTTATTATTTTTATTATTTTCATCATTCTTCAGTTAGTGTCATTTGTACTTGAAGATTATTATATCGATTTTATACTACGATAGTTTTAAAGGCACTAAACGACCTATAATTTTTGAAAAAATTTTAAATTTTTTTACTACGTTTTTCAACATAAAGTTTTTAAGCGAACCTAAATTTAAATTACCAAAACCAATAACAGTTATTTTCATGCTCATGATGATAAAAATAATCGTTTTTAAAAAGAATTTATTCGTCTATCAAGGTACTGTTGAGTCATTTCAAGCAGATCTGACCGCATTGTCCCACGCTCTCGCCGGTCTCCGGTTGACGGATGTGCTCTTGCTCAAAGCGCTGTAGTACCAACTAATCAAAAGGCACGATACTCTAAACACGATACGCCTTAAAATTACACAAGAGCGCACTAAGCGCGAACAAAAATGAAGCTACGGTGTTCTCGGAGTAACAACTTAAGTACATTCTCGCATGTAACATAAACCCACAAAAGTGAATATAATAATGAATTTGGAGCATGCTTTAAACTGGTTAAACATTACTTTTTTATTGCTTTCTTTATTATACATTCCTTTTGAGTGAAGGAAGCCTCTTCAAATACTCGAAAATACGTTTACCACAGTTATAGCGTGTATATATCATTTCCCGGAATAACCACTTAAGTACAGTATTTTATGCTCTTATGTGCATTTTCTCGGGTTTGTAACGAGTATTTTTTAACTCTAAGGTGCCATTAACTTGGTATTTGATACCTTATTTAATAAAAATTGTGTTACCTGAAAACACTTGAATTTGGATCTAGCGCATCAGGAGAAACATTAAAACCTCAATATCTCGAAAACACGAAAAATACAGTTAAATGGTTATTCCCGAAGGTCCCAGATATATTCTAGTATCTACCGTAGGATTCTGGGAGTCAATATCAACAAAATTAACTTTTATAAGTTTCATTTGACTTAAAAGATATGTAATTTCCAAGTGTATCCTTTTCCGCCATAATATTTCACACGATGGACTTTTATAAGTTATTAATTATTTTTTAATTGTCATATTTTCTACTGAAAGTATGGCGAAACTACTTTGACAGACTCTTAAATGTTATCGGTAAACTGAAAAATAAAGCCTTCCGGATTGACAAAATATCAGCTACAATGAGAAAGACGAGATGCTGAAAGAATGGGAGGTATCTGTAATAACCATAATTTTTGAAAACGCGACAAAACTGATTGTAATAATTGTAGGGGTTTCGTCTGCTATTGTCGTGCTGTAAAGTCTTCTCTGACATCATACTTGCGAGAATAACTCGATGTGTAACCATCAGGCAACTGCTAGAGAAAAAAAGTGGAATACTGCGAGGTCGTACACCAACTATTCGTAGATTTTTGAAAAAGCAAGCTCGGCCATATGAACAAAAATAAACCACATACTCGCTATGCGAGGCATAACCAAAAAGTCAGTAAAATTAGTACAAATCAGTCTGAATGATAATCAAGGAAGTGTACGAATAGGAAATAAACTATCCGAGCCCTTCAGCATGTGCGATGGACCACTGAAGCACCGATGAACCACTGTTACCTTTTTCTCTTTAATTTAGTATTAGAATATGTTATGAGATCTATGCAAGCAAGTAAAGAAGGAGCTTCACTAAATGGACTTACTCAATTATCAGTCTACGCAGACGACCTCTACATAATAGGAGACAACAAAGAAACTATCCGAAAGAATACGGAGCTCCTCCGAAAAACAGGAAAAGAAGTAGGCCTAGAAGTAAGCTAAGAAAAACAAAATTTATGATAACAGATCGGTTAGGAATCTATAATAACATTAGTGAATATCCAAGTGGTCGTTTTGAGCGGCTGCTCGTCTGGATCAAGCCTATGTGGATACGAGCTGTGATTGAGTCTTCAACTCAGAACCCAGTTATCCGATACCTGAAACGAGATAAAGTTGATGTTCCTGCCTGAGCGTTAGGTGAGTGACTCGAACATGTGCTCAGTAAAGAAGCAGGTGTAAAGTAAACTCCCGCAAGTCTACCTCAGGACAAGCTAAGTTCGTACCCAGTAGAGACCGAGGAGAAGCGCGAAGGCGAGCGGAGTAGGAGTATTCGGAAACAGACCCGCAGTAGCACATGATCAGTTACAAGACGGTCGGTCCCGCAGGTCCGCAGCAAGGCGAGCAGAACTTACACCCAACATCGTTCGGAAGGAGGCGCTCATCTGCGCACAGTTCTCTGATCGGAGGCCGCACACTCAGCAGTGCCAGCAGCATGAGCAGTAGGCCTCGCAAGTCCGCAGCTAAGCGAGCCGAGCTCGTACTCAGCTGCACCTGTTCGGAGTTGTACTGGAGCGCGCAGTCAGTAGCGCGGGCAGCAACAGCGACAAGTCCGCAGCAAGGCGAGCCGAGTTCGCACACAGCGGAGCCTGGAAGAAGTTGTGCAGCAGCGTACAGTCAGCAGCGGTAGCCGCAGCAAAGTGAGAACTTGGAAGGAATTGTGCAGCGGTGTGCAATCAGCAGCGCTGGCAGCATCTAAGCGAGCACCTGGTAGTAGTCGTGTAGCAACGTGCAGTCAGTGGCACTGGCAGTAGATAAGCGAGCGCCTGGAAGGAGTTGTGCAGTAGTCAATAGCGTGAGGAGCAACGTCAGCAAGTCCGCACATCCGCAGCACGGCGAGCCGCGCTCTCGCTCAGCGAAGCCTCGAAGGGGATGTGCAACAGCGCACAATCACCAGCGCTTCTAGCAAGAGCAGTAGGTCCCTCAAGTCCGCAGCTAAGCGCGCCGATCTCGCACTCAACAGCGCCGAGAAGGAGTTCTGTAGCAGCGCACAATCATCTGCTCAAACAGCAAGCTCCGCAGATCCACAGCAATTCGGAAGGAGTTCACACTTAGCAGCACCTGCGAGGAGTCGCGCAGCAGCGCACCGGCGGCAACAAGAGCAGCGAGAGCAGCGCATAGGCGGCCACAAGACCAGCGAGTCCTGCAAGTCCGAAGCTCGAGTCCGGCAGGTCGAGTTTGCATTCAGCAGTGCCTAGAAGGAGTTGCGCAGCAGTGCGCATATCGGCAGTGACAGCAGCAACGGTAGCAAGTCCGCAGGATGGCAAACAGAGTTCGCGATCAGCAGCGCCTGTAGCGCCTAGATAGAGTTGCGTAGCAGCACGCATATCGGCAGCGCCAGCAGCAACGGTAGCATGTCCGCAGTATGGCAAACAGAGTTCACGATTAGCAGCACCTTCACTGAAAGGAATCGTGCAGCAGCGCACAGTCGGTAATAAGAGAAGAGTCCCGCAAGCCCACAGAAAAGCGAGCCCAGCTCGCACTCAGCAGCGCCTGGAGCCTCCAAAGAGTCGTGCAGCAGCGCGCAGTCAGCAACGCGTATCCTGCTGACTGCGTAGTCGGCAACGCGTATCCAACAATGAGCATAGTTGTGAACGAGGTAACTCCAAGGATAAAAAAGGCGAGCGTGGTTGTGAAGTATGTAGCTCCAGGGATGAGAAAGGCGGGCGAGGTGGTGAAGTGGTAACTCCAAGGATCCGACATCCCGCCCGCTTCGTTCCATGAACAATGAAGATGAACAGGATTCCTCCCGCCCGCCGTGACATTGCTCTTTGGATCAGGAAGCAGATAAGTATCCGATCCACCTGCCGTGTATCAACTTCTGCAGGATGGTGGAGTTGATGTGAAGTTTCGATTGACATAGCCAGCTGAGATCGTTGCGATTGCCGACCGTCGTGGGTGGACTCTTGTGCACCGGTCAATTTGAGCCTGAGTCTAGATTATTGGCGCTGGTGGAGCGTGCGCAAGGCGGGGCAGGCCCGATGTGCATTCTGTAGCAGCGAGATTGCGCGCAAGCAAGGGTGAGTCCTGATGCGCGCGAGTCCGAGCACAAGACGGGGTAGGCCCGATGCGCATTCTGTAACAGCGAGACTGGGCGCCAGCCAGGGTGAATCCTGGTTCGCGCGAGACCGTGCGCAAGGCGGGGTAGGTCTGATGCGCATACTGTGTCTCGTATGTACATCGCTACACCGCCTCCTCTTTTTCCTACTCTATCGACACGAAATAATGTATAATTAGGAATATTAACAAGAGATTTGGTTTTCTTATTAAACCATGTTTCACTGACACCTAGAACGAGTGGATTTTTTTCTCCGATAAGGGTCATGATATCATGCATTTTAGATTCGGCACACTGTATTGATATCGCACCGATCAATAATGCTCCGATCACTCTCGAATGAGAAACTCCCAGAAAAAAAGCTGGAGGTACTCAATGGGGTTAATAATTTTTGCGATGCAATTAACACACACACACACACACATATATATATATATATATATATATATATATATATCGTCCTATATTCTATAATCGTAAGCCGCTCCACTTCCCTTCACACCCCTTAACACCCCTCTACCACGATCAACAACCCCTCCACATAATAACGCTAAATTGATTAAAAAACTACATTGTATTTTTTTGTGTTTGCCCTCAACTCCCCTCCACCTCCCTTAACGCCCCTCCGTATACTCCTCCACATCCCATCCACATAATAACGTTAAATTATTTAAAAATCTACGTTATTGTTTTACTTATTTGCCCCTTCAGTCCCCTCCACGCCCCTCCACATCCCCTCCACATTTTCTGAACATACATTTTGTACATTGAAATAATTGTCGTACGTGAATTCATGCAGAAATTAAACTATTATAATTGTATTTTCAAATTTATAACTATATTTTTATTTAAATTTCAGAATAAACTTATATATCTTCAAAGAATTGTTTCAAATCGGTCTCGGTTATCCTCCGTTAAAAATTGTAAGCGTGAAACTTTCGTCTTGAATCGTACAAACGGAGATAAACACCGCGCCTGGTTCGCGCGCGTGGATTTCTGACAGTATATAGCGCAGTAGTAGAGGTTAGCGGCTTCGATTACCGGCGTATAGATAGATGCGGGGGAGGTATGGGGCGGCGTAAGAGATTCGATATATACTACTGTATACATTCTACAAAAACTTATTTGATGCACTATATTTATAAATAAAGGGTCGTAGAATACGAATATGTATATGTTTCATCAAAAACAACTTAACCCTGATTAAGTTGTTTTTGCACCAAACGCCTCATATATAATACACACCATTTTCACAAATAAATTTAAGATAGGATAATACTATGTAAGTAAGAAAATCTTAAAAATGTTCATTAAACGTAATTATTCGAGTTAATTATTCAAAATAGTTTATTCAAACTTATTTTAACTGTGAACCCAAATTTTAACTGCATTAAATTTTATTCCTAACAAATTGTATTGGAACATCAAAAATGTATTGATTAACTAAAAAATGCTCTACAGTCTTCTTTTATTTTGAAACTGTTCAATATAAAAACTTTTTGCTTCCTGATAGAGGAAAATTTGTGCTAGTAAAGAAAATAGTTTTGCTAAAAACATGTTAAAAACATATTTCGAGATATAAGGAATCAAAATACACTACTTTTAGAAAATGTCCGTATGGATATGTGTATGGGTGTGTCTGTGTGTATGTATGTGTGTTTATGTGTGTGTATGTGTGCGTGTGCACGTGTGTATGTGTGTGTGTGTTTGTGTGTATGCATATATGCTTGTGTGTGGATGTGCGGATATGTATCAAGATTACTCTGAACATTCACGGTCAAAATTAATGTTTCAGGACTCAATGATTTTGTTTTCTTTTTAAGGAAGGGAGCTAAGAAAATATTTGTTGTTTTTTTATCGGTTTGTGGATTTTTGACTTTAATTTTTTTGGGTTTTTGGCATGTTTGAAATAACATCATGGATTCATATTTCATGCATTTGAAAGAGCATGAAATTACCTATCTTTTCGGACCCGAAATTTTAAATAAGCTATTTTCTTTTTTGTTATACACGAAAACGAAGTGTTTTGTTTAAACGGCGATATCTGGGAAATATAACATGGAAATTTTTTTTAAAAATTTGAGGTAACTAGGAATATGGATAAGAATATTTTGTAAAACTTTTGTAAAGCCTTTATCGTTTTTCCAAAGTACAGTGGAATTCTTTCACTTTTAAGTAGAGTGACATCTCACTCTACTTTATCGTACATGCTTTCCCCATGGACATCGATGAAAAACTAATCTTTTTTTTTAGTTTAATTAAAAAATTATATAGCAATTTAAAATTAATTTATTAGAATAAAAAAAATTATATTAGAACAATTAATTTAGTTTGAGGAAGATAAGTGCCAATGAATTGACAGCGGATTTTTACAACTTCTTGGAATAAAAGCATATTTTTGTGATAAAAACAAGAGTATTAAAGAAAAAAACAAATTCACGCAGACCGATTAGACGCATTTTGTTGTGAAAAACTCAAGAAAATTTCAACTATAAATAATCCTATGCTAAAGTACAGCAATTATAAAGCAACTTAAAAAGTTTTGCATATAAAGTTACATTTTTTCCAGTTGACAATAAATTTTGCAATACTATAATTGTTGATTAAATTTTATTTATGAATATAGTAAATGTATTCTACTTTTAAAAATAATACTTTTTCGCAATTTTGTTTGAGTTTATGAACAACAGATTCATTTATTACAAAAATATTATAAAAAATAAAATAACGTTATAAAACAAAAAGGATACGATGAATCTTAAAAATTCTTTTTGATTTAAATTCTTGATCAAAAGACGGAAAAAATAAGCGTTCATAGGTTAAAAAGTACCGTGTATTACCCAAGAAATAAGCAATAAACATTTTAAAAAAATATCTAACTTCGAATATTTGGAAAAGTAAAAGTCCTTATCTGAGCAAAGAACTTAGCCGAGAGATAGTAAAAAGTTACCTTTATGGAAAGTTTCAGAAGGAATACTGTCGTTTTATACAAGTTATCGTTTGCAATAGAAAATCGATTTTTTATACAAACAAATTTTTTTCTCCATCATAGAAAAATAAAAATTAAAAAATGTCTCCAAAATTTTACAGAATGATCTTCTCTATTGTCCCAATTACCTCATTTTATTTCAATAACCCTCCGTCATACATTTCAGAGAAATCACCATTCCAACAAAAAATGACGTTTCCGTGTATATCAGAAGAAAGGAAACACTTTATCCGAAATTTCGAGTCGTAAAAGATAGGTAATTTTATGCTCTTTCAATTACATTTTCACTGGATCGGTGATATTATTTCTAACGTACCAAAAAAATCGAAAATCTAAAAGCAAAAAATCGCTAAAAACAAAGAAAATCCGTAAAACTATATAAATTATTATTGTACTGCCTTCGTTTAAAAAACCTACATGCACACATACACACATACACACGCACGCACTCACGCACGCATGCACGCACGTATACACGCACGCAAGCACACACACACACCCACACACACACACACACACACATGCACACACATACACACACACATACACATCCATACGGGCATTTTATAAAAGTAGTGTATTTTGTTCCTTATATCTCAAAACACGTTTCTAACATGTTTTAGCAAAACTATTTTGTTTACTATCACAGAGCTTCCTCTTTGAGGAAGCAAAAATAAAACACAATATAACACAACAGAACACAACACATTCAAAATCTTCCGGACGACTGACTAATAGTCTTCTGGGGCTTTCGTGGGAGTGATGGGTGTGACCTTACCCTTCTAACACTCATCAAGCAATAGCAGTCAAGCACTAATGTGCCTACTCCCCTTCCCTACTCGAACTCCCGAACTTAGACTACTTCGGCTAAACTATAACATCTGGTATTCTTATGTTGTTTGCGGTAATGAGCTCTCGAGCTCGCGAGAACCAGATTATAATAATAATTTCAGAAAATTAAATTTGTCTAGCGGTATCTAAGAGTCAATCATAGATTTCGTTGTATACAATAAGGAATCTCTGAAAGTATTTAATATAGTTGTTCTACATTATAGTCAACAGAATTTGAAAACCTTTATTTATAAATAAAGAACGTGTATATTTAAAACTATTAAACCCTTATCGAGTACCGCATCGTTTTGTAAGGATATACCTTACTTGTACATATTTTCGTCTCTTTTTCAGCTTTTTCCGTAAAATATGCTTTTCATGAAGATAATTAATCCCCTCGGCGATGTACACATCCGAGATCGGGACCGCGTATATATTTAAACGTGCCCTTTCGGACAACGACACAGTCTCTGCCGCGTTCTTAGCGTCAGTTTATGGAGCACAAAAAAGTCTTCGTGCCGTCTAAGCTTGCTTGGCTACAGTATACGCACAGGCGCTTAAAGGAAACTTTTGAAAAGCTCCAGAGAGAAAAGGAGAACTGTGAGCTTAATTTTTGCCTTCAAAGTGTGTGTGTGTGTGTGTGTGTGTGTGTATATGTGTATGTGTGTGTGTATATGTGTGTGTGCGCGTGCGCATGTGTGTGTATGTTTGTGTGTGTGTGTGTGTGTGTGTGTGTGTGTGTGTATGTGTGTGTGTGTGTGTGTGTGTGTGTGTGTGTGTTGTGTGAATGCGCGTATGTCCGTGTGCATATGGGTGCATGTGTGTGTGGGTTGTAATAGTTGCGGAGAGTCAAAGGATAAGTTTCTGATAGACCTATCTAGTGGAGAACTCGCCTCGGAAAGCACGCTTTTACACGCATGAACGAAGAAAATTTAAAGTACCAGGGATTCTGAATTTTTGGAAAATCGCAATAAATTCATCGTGTAACTAATGAAGTCTGGAGAAATGTTAAGTTAAACTTTATGGAGCAGACTTGTTACATAGTTTATCGAGTGTTTCTTCAAGATACATAGATCAACACTATTTTTGCTGGTTTTCAACTGCCAGATATCTTCGGCACGTGAGATATTCAATAAAGAAATTTTGATTGTATATTTATTTAGTATATAGCAAAACGCTAATAAAATATTTGCCATCCACGTAAAATATAGGGCTAAATTATGGAATAATACCAAATGCTAAAAACATAGATTTATACGCATTTAAAATAAAAAATAAAACATTTTAATGAGAACATTGTATTATTATATGACTAAAAGCTAGAAAGATTATTTATTCAAACTGTATTTAGTAACATAATTAATATATTAGATACATCTGTCATTATAACTTACCTATTTGCTTGTGTTGAAATAGATAGTCTAACTGATATCATGAACTTTAATCTTCATCTACAAAAATAGTTTCAGTTTAAAAAGTTATTGTAATTCTTTATGTTAGAATAATTATTGATAGAAACAGATTTCGACAAGTATACGACCGCAAATTATTTTCGGATACTTCTCTGTTTTCCACGAAGTATCAATGAGATATCAATTTCTAAGCATTTTATACGACGTATTAAGCCAATATATATGCGATTTAAAAAAAGTATGCGAAAATAGTATCCGACGGATACTTTTTTGTATACTTCTTTAAATCACGTCTATCGGCTCAATACATGGTGTAAAATGTTTAGAAATTGATATTTTGTTGTTTTCTCTCGATATTTACATAAAACAGAAAGTATCCGAAAATATTTTGCGATCGAATACTTGCCGAACTCTGGTTAAAACTGAAAAAAGAACAGTAATAATCTATTTAAAATTCTGTTTTGAAAAGTAAATAATTAAACAATAAATTAAAAGAATTAGAATTAAACAATTTAAAACCGTATGCTTCCTTAAAAATAATACTGATAAATAATATATGTTTAAATGCGCTGCGTTATATTTAAAATATATATCAATTAATTTTATTATTTTATGAATTGATTAATACACACTTAGGGTGATGCATAATTTTTTTTTTATTTTATATTTTAGTATAGAATTGAAATAGAATATATATGAAAAAGAAATTGTTTTAGTACAAGACTTTCTCAAATAGGAATAAATTAAAAAAATTATAGTTCTGATAACTCGAATGTACATTTTAAGAATATTAGTATATTTTTTGTATTTCAAATAATGCAAAGTAACAACATTTATTTGTCATATAAAACAATTTTGAATACTTATCTATTTCATTCACATAAGTGCTTTATATTATTTGGTAGACTCTTAAATCTATTCGGTTCTGTAGAGGATTACGACTAACATGACTGCAACATTTCGGGGCAATATATATTTATACATTTAAGATTTATGGAGACCACAAACTCTAGTCGCATTGGATCCATGTGTACTTGCATGGATATGTACAGTATGTACAAGTATATACAGCCCATACTTTAACACTCGAATCTGTGGTGTACTTTTATTAGTATACATATTAATTTATATGTTCCTATCGAGCACAATAAATGCAAGTATGCATTCACATGCATACTTCCTTATGAATATAAACACACACTCTTCATTGACATAAGGAGGATATTTATAATGGAATATACATACGTGGAATCCATCATCAAAAACAGTGGTTAATAATATAATAAACCATATTTTATTCTTTGATGTTTAATAATCAAATTATACAATAAACTGAGTTTAACTCTTCGATTAATGGGCAACGGCGATATAATATAAATAAAGTATAAAATTGGTAAATGGATGAGGAGGGAATGAAGATGGAGAAAGAAGAGGAATCTGGAGTAATATTGAAACGGCGAAAGTAGTGGCAATACATCTGCATAATGTAGAAAAAAAGCTTGGTATGAAATATGTAAACCCATTCGGATAGTTAACTTATTAATTTAGAGTAAGATTTGTTACCAAGAAATAAGCTAAATTTTTCGTAAATTCTAGATAGCAACCTGTTGAGATAATTAAATCAAAATGAGCAACTAATAAAACGAACAGTTAAAATTTAATTTTTTAAATAATTCTTATCGTAGTATTAGTCAGTAACAGAAATTATCTCCAAGAAACTCATTGCTTTTATATAATGCTATATTATTATAATTCAATTAATATAATGTGAATAGTTATTTTAAAAAGTTTATAACATTTTTTTAGTATTAGTGAGAAATAAGCTGAACATTAGCTATAAGCAGTACATCATTTTAACTGAATTTCCAGCTAAAATGTTGAGTAGAAAAAATAGATAGTTCGCAAAAATTTGGCGAAAATCTGGTTAAAAATTCGCTGAGATTTTTCTACTGTAGATATATGATCATTAAAAAATGTTATTATTACTAGCATTCATATTTTAATATTATTTGTATAATGGCCATCAGGGAAACAATTTAAAAATGCATTATATATATATATATATAAGTTAAAGTAAAATGTGATAAATTAGAAATATTTCTATTCCCCTATCTTTGTTTGCGTGAACCGTAGCTTTTAAATAAATTGCTTTATTTCTCATTCACTATACAAAAACACAAATTATACTTCGCTCGTAATAGAGCAGCGCATACACGCTATATAACACACATGTAGATGTAGATACTTTTCAATCCACTCACAACAATCACCTTCCGTCAGATCTCCAAAACACATTACCTTTTATTTATACTTTTAGATATGCTTCGCCATCTCGTACAGAAGGGAGAACCAGCGACAGTACGAATTGAAGTCGGCCACGGAGGCGGACTGCAAGATGTGGATCGATGCAATACGAGAAGCCAGGTAACCGTTTCCCGTGACGCCGATGGCGCTTCACCTTTCATCTCTCAGGAGTGCTCCTCTTTCGTCGTCGTTTCTCTTTTACGATCTGGTTGAAGCGCTTTACCAAATGAAATTTATATAAAATCACCATCGCGCGGAAACTCGATGCTGTCAACTATTGATGACGAGGCAGACAGATATATCGTATGACGTCACCGAACGCTCGGCAGCGCCGGGAAAAATATCTATGATTTTGGTAATAGCGCGGAACGCGTGGTCTCATCCGTGACAGATGCAATAGAGGAGTGTAATGATTCTGAGTGGAGTAGGAGAATGGTCCGATTTTATGAATATTGTTAGATGAACAATTTTACGGAAATTATAAATTATTATTTATTTATGCAGACTAGAGATACATTTCTGTTAAAGACGTGCAGTGCGATATAATTATAGATGAGATTTCACATAATTAATTACGTTAATTTTAGTAGCAAATAAGGGAGGGTGGGGCACTATCGGCACCCTTAAATTCAAAGGCGTGAGGTTAATTTATTTTACACTTAAGATGCAAAACAGAGAATACTATCGTACTCTTCTTTTAATGGAGAATAAAGTCTGCTATATTCAAAAATTTCTTTTATAAAATATATCTTACGTACAAAACAATTTACATATCTTCCTTAGACTACCAGTTGGACCCCAAAAAGAACGCAACAGAATGCTTTCTCTTTGTACAATAATACTGATATCATTTATATCTAGGCGGCTCTGCTTTCAGTTTATAGACCGGCCGAAGCCGATGAAGATTAGTTTACTCCAAAGTTTATTGATGAGGAATTATATAGTGCATAAAAGCTTGCATTATGTAAAATTTAAAGCAGTTATATGATAGCAAAGCGTAACTTAAATTTTCTATAAAAAAATTGTTTGTAGCATCTGTTGAAATTATATATATATATATATATATATATATATATATATATATATATATATATATATATATATACATGGTAGAAGTAAATAGTAATTTATGTTAATATATAAGTTCTTTGAGACGAATCATTAAAATATGTTTATAAAATATGTGACGTTAAAATAATGGTGGATTTTTCCTTTATGGTGTACTTTGTCGATTTCACACACTACAATGCACGTATTTTCACGTAGCCTGAATATGAAATCTGTTATCGACAAATTACCGTATTGTATAAATAGCAAAATAATATAAATAACTGTAAAACTGCTCTTCTATCGCCAGCATTCACCATGACCCATTTAAGTACAAGAAGACGTAACAAATTATTTTAATTAATTAATTCTTCCGTTTACTTTTAACGTTCTTTGAGTCTGCGACGATGTACCTTTCTAGCTAATGCATTAAATTTCTCTATTACTTCTGTTCTAGTTTCAACAAAATGCTTCTGCAAAAAGAGGAGCTCGAGCAGAAGCACTTACACCTGTTGCAAATCGTCGAGAGCGAAAAAACGGCAAAGTGGCAATATACTCAGCAATGCGAAGAACTCACATCCGAGATCAAGAAACTCCGGGCTGAGGTTGGTTGAAAGGCCTACAAAAATTTAATTAATTTTAATTTTATTATAGTTTTATACAAATTCGTTAAAACTAATTGTATTCAAACGTGAAAATTCTACATAAAAGTTACGCCAACAAATTGGAAGTTCTGATATTTTATTACATTTGCGACTTGTCATACTTATCATAAAAAATGAGTCCCTTCAGGTCTAACTTCTTTTAGGTTTCTTTTACCTTTTTACGGATAAAAGAAAAAGTAAAAATGTGAAACTTTGTTATCTGGAGCATTTATATAGTCGACTTGTACTATATAACAATTGAAAGTTCTTAATGTGGAGCTCGACAGATTTTTTTACATTTTTAATATTGTTATTTATTAAAAATAAAGCTTTCTACAGACCACCTTATGCATCACCTATTCTATTGCGCTATAAGTAGAAAAACCGTTGTCAATTTATTGGCACTTCCGCTCTCAGCTTCCATTCGCTCACAGCTTCTTCAAACTAAATAAATTGTTCAAATATAAATTTCTTTATTATAATGCATTTAATTAATTTTAACTTGATATTCCTACTTCTATGTAATTAAAAACTCGAAAAAGGTGGTCAAAAATTAATTGTTTATTAAATTACTAAAAATTATAAGCTTATGGTCATAAATTATATTATAGATTTCATAATATAGTAAAATAGAAGAATAGTTATAAAACATAAACGAAACGTATATGCGTGTGCGTGTGCGTGTGCATGTGCGTGTGCGTGTGCGTATGCGTGTGCGTGTGCGTTTGCATGTGCATGTGCGTGTGCATTTGCGTGTGCATGTGCGTGTGTCTGTGCATGTGCGTGTGCGTGTACGTGTGAGTGTGAGTGTGCGTGTGTGAGTGTGTGTGTGTGTGTGTAGGTCGTAATGGTTGTGGAGAGCCAAGAGGATAAGTTTCTGATAGACCTATGTCGTGGAGTACTCGCCTCAGAGAACACGCTTTTACATCAATCAGTTATCTTTACGTAACTACGTAACGATTTTGCAAAATTTAAAATTATTGTAACTATGGTTCTGCAAAAATGATTTAATGCAGGAGTATTTTGTTAAAGCGAATGTTTTACATAAGACGGTATTTACACAATTCTTTATTTTAGACCTGAATGTACTTGAAATAGGTTCGTTTGATATACTGTATAGTTAAGACATTTTTTCAAACCTCTGTAACTCAAAGCTGTAAGATGCAATCTAATGAAATATTTACTTGATATTAATTTCATACAGAAGTATATACATAAAAATTTTCAAGTCATAAGATTCATTGCCTCTTGTGAAAAACATCACAACATAAAAAAATTCATGCTTCAAATAACGATAATACTTGATATAATGCCTTAAAAATGTAATATTTGTTTGGTGTACGATTACCGGTTCATTCTTTCCATTGCCATTTGTTTCATAATCTTCTGAGATATCAGAGGTCAGTCAATTAAAAAAACGCTTTTCCCCGTGTACATCATTATTCCGACATACGTCAGCTCTACCACGATGAGCAGCGTTGAACGATCATTACTCAACTCTTACCGTTCGCAGCTGTGCGCCCTGAAGAAGGAGCTGCGCCCGAGCGTGACGAGCGCGTACGGGGCGCGAGGCGCCTTCCAGCGCACCATGTCCCAGAGCATGGGCTGCGCCGGTGTTGGCGGCGCCGGCAGCGGTGTCGTCGGTCCCCTGGGCCTGTCGCAGGCCTGCGGCCCCGGGGGCCAGGGCGTCGCGGGCACCCCGGGCGCCAGCACGCCCGGCTTCAAGGGCATCGCCGAGGGCAGCGCCGAGATGCAGAAGATCAAGAAGGTCCAGAGCTTCTTCCGGGGTTGGCTGTGCAGGCGACGCTGGAAGCAGATTGTCGAGCAGTACATCAAGAGCCCGCACGCCGAGAGCATGAGGAAGAGAAACAGGTAAGCCGGGGGGATCGATGCGAGTGGAAGACGGGGCACGCGCTTCTGGTCGTTATTGCTTTGAACGTCGTCGGAGAGCTCTTCTTTTTGCTTTTTTTTCTCTCTGCTTTGTCACGGACAAGCGATGCATTAATTCATTCTTTGATGTGGAAGTTGTTTGGATGTCAAAGAAGGGAGAATGGCTTCAGATGTGTTTACGGTTCGTAAGGCCAAAACTTGATACAAAATAGCATACATAATGATTGTCTTCGTTAAAAAATTGTTGTGTACTCGGTATTTGCTGCTCGGGAAAAAAGATACGGTGCGGTTCGACATTTGAGCTTTATGTGTATATATGCTATATATAGTAATAGTTTTTTAATATAAGTACAGATTCATTGGTTACGTTTAATTAAAGTTTGATTGAAAACATTCACTTTCTGTTGTTTTTATATAAAATTGATATTTATACAAATGTTTATACAAAGTAAATACGCGAATTAATCAATTTCACTTTATTCGATCAAGTGATGCAGACTTACTTTGATAGCATGCCTTTGATGAATGATACTCTTTGATTGAATTCATAATTTAGCTTGTGCTCTGGATTTTCTTCAATGTATTTTAACTTGGAATTATATTATATATGTACCTATATTAAAAAAAAAGGAATACAAATATATAAGTGCTATAACTTTGCTTTATGTTAGTAAAAATTAAATTTTTAATCGTTTAATTTTAGTGTAAATGAACCAGAACAAAATGTACAATATTAAATTATTTTACAATTTTTAACTTTATTTAGTACCTAATAACTATCAAGAAGTTATATTCGAACAGTAGTAAATAGTACGGTACTAGTAAATTTTAGTACGATTTTTAAAACATGAGTGATATGGATGCTTTAAATAATATTTAACTGGCTATCAGGAAGGATTTAAATAAAAATACGCAAATCATCCCAGATTTAGAAAATCAAATTACAACTTTGAAGTATATTAGATAGATAGATACGATGTTTATTTCGCATAAGTCAAGAGAAAGTAAAGAAACTTCTTATATTATAATTATAAAGTTAATATATTAGAATATGTTCATACAGTCGATCGGTCTATATTAACTTATTACTTACTATCCCTTTTGATTTTTCGAACTACCTCTCATACATTCCAATGTTGGGAGAAAAAAATATTTTCTAAAATTCGGTTTTTAAAAATAAATAATAATAATGTTGATCAATGCGAAGTACTTATGCGCTTTTCACATGAAAACGTTAAACAAAAACATTACTTTAATATTATTTATTTTCCGCTATCGCTACAGTTAATATTTCAATCTACCAGGCTAACTTTTTCATGGTTATTGATGTATTTCAGTCTGGTATTCCAAATGGTTGAGGCAGAGGAAGAATACACTGAGCAAATGGAGGTGTTAGTAAGCTGTTTCTTGAGGCCATTTAAAATGGCCGCAAGCTCAAAAAAGCCACCGTGCAGTCACGAAGACGTTAACAGCATATTTTTAAACAGCGAGACCGTATTGTTTTTGCATCAAATTTTTCTTAAGGGATTAACTTCTCGTATGGAGAGTTGGCCGACTTTGGTCTTAGGTAAGTAAACTTAGTTACTTGTAGTAACATTTATTTTTAGTTCCCCTTGCAAGTATTAAGAAGTAAAATTATTAATACTCTAATATTTTTCTTAAAAAAAATAAGATTAAACATTCAGTACTTACTTATAAGAATAGTATAACTAAGTAATTGTATTTATTGATAAGGAGATACTGAAAAATGTATCTTAGCGTACAAAATTTACTTTATTTTATGCTAAAAGTAAAACATATTTTAGTATGTACCTATGATAAATTATATTATATGCATAAAATGTTTATTAGATTGAAAAATATTAAACTCCATGATAAGCATGTTATAAATTAAACACTTCTCTGACTTGAAAAAATTTCTCTTATAATTCAAATAATGTATTTATTTAACCGTTATGTATTTATTCAAGTGCAGTTAACTGAAAAAAACGAAAGTATATGCTTTAATAAATTTCACATCTCAAACTTTATATTTATCTTAAAATATCGAAAGCAGAATTTGAATAAAATAATTCAATCAATATGTGTAATGATTTATAAATAAGATATACGTCAATACCAATAAATAAATATAGATTAAAAAATATTACCAATTTACAAATATTAAAAATCAACGATGTATTCGGGGTGACAGTGCTTGAGATTCGACTGTATGAAATCACAGAAGAAAATGTATAATGCTTTGATGCATTTCATTTGAAAATAATCTCTATTTACTATGCCCAAGGTTAAATCGACACCCAATACGAAGAATAACGCGTTTCAAAATAGGCAAAGAGTACCGCAGTTCGGAGGTTTGTGATGAAGAGTATCGTGTCAAAGATTTTCACGAAGTTTTTAGCACCGGACAAATGCTTAAAATAGGTCTTAAATTTATTTGTAATAAATGTGGGGTACTATCTTAAATGATACCACAAATTAGAGGGGGATAGAAGCTTCATAAATTTATCTACGCGTTCACGAAGTTGGATTAATTTGGGTGATTTTGAATCGCGTTAGTCTTCGCCGCAAACGCTTTATTTCTATACTCTTCGCAGCAAACTGAAACGCGTTACTCATTGGGCGTCGAAATAATAATGTAGCGTAAATTTAGATAAGAGATGAATTTTAACAATTTCAATTTATGTAAAATTATGTCCTTGATTTATTCCTTAATTAAAAAAAATATACCTGCAATCACTCACAATAACTTATGCAATTTATCACAGTCTTCAGGAGTCATGGATATGCTCCGTCGTTGTCGCAAAATACTATTTACAACGTGAATCATTCAAAAACATACCTGCAGATCATAGTAGGACGCCAGTCGATTTTCCGTCTGATTGATTTCACAGATGCTTTTAGATGTTTGTACATTGCGTGCCCTGGTGCTCAGTTTTGCAAACTCGTCTTCGTATTTTCGGTATATCACGAGTTGCTAGCAAAATAATTACGAACGTTAATACTGCGAATGTGAATAATATAAATTATAATAATATAGAATTATTTACCCCAATTGGGCGATAAAAACTTGTCGAGAGTACGTGTGCAGTGTGCTCGGATCAGCAGAATATTGACCGTTGCGCATATTTGTAACAATGTGCACTTCACGTTAAAAGTAATTGGTCGAATTTTTTTCATTTCTTTTTTAAAATGCTGCAATTTTGTTGGATCCAATGCTTGTAACCTAATTGGAGGGTTTAAAAAAATTCAACAAATTCAACCAGATATTTTTAATGTCGAGTGTACATACCTCGAAACAATACCTGGCGTCTTGCAGTAAATAAGCGACAATTACACCTGCATTTTCGGCTGGGTGACGTGAGTGCAGGATTGTAGATATCACAGTATCATACTTATTATATATTGGTCCCTCACAAACTTTATAACAATTGTTGTATATCGTAGGAGGAGCTATTCACTCGAAAATCGCAGTGCGCGATTGATTTCCTTAAATTTCCGATATTTTTATATTTTTAATTATTTTGGTTTAATTTTAATTTTTAATTATTATCTCAGTCTTCCAGTATTTCTTAAGGTATTACAAACACTAAATAACCGAGATCATAATACGAAAAAAAATTAACACATTATAGGCCAGGGCTGAACCAGTAGGTCAGAAAAGTAACTATTGGAAGCTTCATTTTAGGTCAAAAGAACATTTTTTGCAAAAAAAAATATTTTTTTAATTTGTTTATAAAAAAATTGTTTAAACAAATTAAAAAAAAATAAAAAATTCAATAAAAACTGATACAGTCATTTACCATGTTCTACCTCACTTTTTCGCTGTTGAGCTGAAAGCCCCATTTTTTACAGTGCATATAATTTTTATATATCGTTTGCAAAATATATAAAACGTTTAAAACTTTAATTATTTTTTTATTATTTAAAAACGAGTTACAGTTACACAGGTCAGCAGAACACTGAGACAAAGGGTGACTAGGAAAAAGTTATGTCTGAGGTACTTCGACTAAAAAGTATATAGATATATTTAATTATTATTACTATCTGCAAGGCATATTATGATGTAAGAGACTGCAATTGATATTTTAATATTAACGATTACAAAAACTGATTTCCTTAACATGAGAGAGATTTATGAAAATCACGTAAATCACTTACTATGCTATTTCCTAACGTGATTATTGTCTGCAATTTCGTACAACTTTGTTAGTTATTTCCTACTGATCAATATTTTTTTATATAGAACCATATTGAAATACAAAATAAAATAATATTGTTATGCTATATTCGGAATCATTATTCTAGGTGATTGACGTTCATAATATGCAGCTAATAAATAGTTTTAAAAAGTAGTTTTGTGCGTAACAATAAATTAGCCGTTTGAAATATAATACTTAAAATATATTATTTGCAATTAATTATTAACAGTATTCTATGAAATCAGAGTTCTATTTAGATAATGTATTGCCCAATCCAAATTAATTTATTGTACCAAAATGTGCGTATTAATTATTTCAGAAAATATTAAATATATATATATATATATATATATATATATATATATATATATATATATATATATATACATTAAATATAAAGCTATATAAAGCTGTTCGTATATGGTTTATTTAAATTATTAAAAGCCGTAGCTTATTATATACGTTCCATAACACTGTATTATTCCCCTAGTATCACTACATACAAAAGAACTAAAAACCTGCATGACCTTGATTTCTATATTGTAACACTGAAATAATGATATGGATGATTAAAATTATTCACTTATCAAAAATAAATATCGTGAAACAATAAATTTTTGTCGCCGAGAAGATCATGATGAGGATTTGAATCCGTGTCATAGGAAAGCCGAAAAAAATTACTATCAGAAAAATAATCAAAAATAATTCCGATAGAACAAAAATAATAATAATAAGTTTTCTGCACATAAAACATTTTTTAGTTGTTGATTTTAAAATAAGAATCGTTTAAATACTGATTAAGTATCACGCGTGGATGTTTGTTGATTTTTAAATTAGCTTTATTATATCCTTTATTGTTTTATTTCATGCTTGCATAATATACTGCAATTTGAAAATGTTATTGGTAATTCCGACTTAATTATCTTGCTCGTTTTCCGGTTTTAATCTTTTTTCCAGTTAACACATAAATTAACTTTGCTGAAAGTCAACTTAAAATCCATCCATCATGCCAACTTTTAATGTATTGAGCTATTACAGTTTAGTTAACTCTTTATTGATCAATTCTTGATTTATTTCTTTTAATATATTTAATTTGACACAAGTAACAATAAAATTGTAAATTATTTAAATAAAGTTTATTATATTAGCGTTTAAAAAATTTATGGAATCATGCATTTGCCATTTTACGTGTCACTGCTGCACCCAGTCACCGTAAATTTGAAAATGCAATTTGCTGCGACATCAAGCGATATTTTAGTATATCTATCATAAATTATTCAATTTAAAGATAGTACTGACACAGTAGGCCAACTATATAGTGTAAAATAATATGAATTATTATTTATATGCAAGTAGAAAATATAAATAAGATTTTAATGACTTATGAACTTAGTTTTATGTAACGAATGCATACAATTGGAATATTAAAAAAAAAATACATTTAATAAAGTGACGGTAAAATTCTAATCACATCATCTTATAAACATTTTCTCTCAGTTTACCTGATGCAACTTCCTCCCTGACTGCATTCAGCCGAGTAATAAAATCCCGAAATCGAAATAGCTTTGCAATCCCCACGGAGGGTGCCCGCGCCGCGCGACGCTCGACTCTATCTCCGCCACTCGAAGTATTGACGTCCCCATCTTATTTGCAGGTGATCTATTCGACATGCTGCTGCCGATGCTGTCGATCTACCAGGAGTACGTGAGGAACCACCACTACAGCCTGCAGGTGCTCACCGAGTGCAAGCAGTCGTCGCCCTCGTTCGCCGCCCTGCTGGCGCGCCTCGAGAACAAGACCGCCTGTCACGGCAGATCGCTCGAGACCTTTCTCACCTATCCCATGCACCAGGTGAGCATCTCTCTCTAGCGCGTGCCTACGTATATTGAACTTTTGCGCGATGTCCGACTGGTTACCGTGGTACTGTATCAAGGTTAATCGCGTGAAAATTAGAAAGATTTATCAGAGATAAATTGATTGTATGCCAAAGCGTTAAATTCGACATATATTATTATGATGATACAGAAAATATTGAAATATTTGTTAATTTTTAGAAGTAAATTAAAAAATTAAAGAATTATATTATAAGACATTGTTAGGAGTTATTTTAAAATGAAAATGGATAAGAAAATATATGATTCAAGTTCGTTACAAACGTTTATATATAATACTAGGAAAGACACAGATAAAATGTCATGGTATTTAAAGGGATGCACCTAAATTCTGTAGAATGATATGTATTTGTATGGTGCTAAAATTCGTTGCGATATCTTCATTAATGTAAAATATAATATTGTATAAAATAATTAAAGCGTAAGAACTGTTTGAACAAAGGAGTAATTTTATGGTATCTATAATTACATATTAAATTTAAAAATAAAAAGAAATGTTATTAATATATTTTGCTTCCTCATAGATAAGCTTTATGATGGTAAAAAAAGCTAAATTCATTATAGATAAATGTTTTGAGATATTAAGAAACAAACTCCACTATTTTTAGCAAATGACCGTATGAATGTGTGAGTGTGTGTATGTGTGAGTGTGTGTGTGTGTGTGTGTGTGTGTGTGTGTCTGTGTGTGTATGTATGTGTGCGTATGAGTGTGTGTGTATGTGTGTGTGCGAGTGTGTGTGTGTGTATGTGTGTGTGTGTTTCTGTGCGTGTGTGTATGTATGCATCCATATCTCGAGTAATCCACAGTAACATTTAATTCTTCAGGGTTCATTCTGTTTGCTTTTTTTTAAACGAAGGGGGCAAAATAATAATTTTTATAGTTTTTCGGGTTCGTTTTTTGTTTTTAGTGGCTTTTCGATTTTTGGCTTTTAGTTCTTGGATTTTTTTGGTACGTTAGAAATAATATCATCGATCCAGTCATAATGTAATTGAAAGAGCATAAGATTGCCTATCCTTTGCCACTCGAAATTTCGGATAAAGTGTTTCCTTTCTTTTGTTATATACGGAAACGTCATTTTTTGTTGGAACGGTGATTTTTCTGAAATATATGATGGAAAGCTTTTGAGTAAAAATGACGTAATTAGAATAATGCAGAAGATTACTCTGTAAAATTTTTGAGTCATTGTATTTTTCTATACATGAGAAAAAAATCATTTTGTAAACAAAATCAATTTTCTATGGCAAACAACAACTTGAGTAAATCAGTATTGTTCCTTCTGAAATTTCTATAAAAGATAATTTTTTACTATCTCTCGGCTGAGTTCTTTGCTCGGATCATGAGGAGTATTATTTTTCAGGATATTTCAGGTCATATTTTTTTCAAAAAATTTTGGATTGCTTTTTTCTCGAGTATTACACAATAATTTTTACCAATAAATGCTTATTTTTGGAGTTTTAATGAAGATTTCAAATAAAAAAGAATTTTCAAGATTCATCGGATAGTTTTCGTTTTATAATGTTTTTGCATTTTTATGGTATTCTCTTTTTCAAAAAATTTTTGATTGTAGATTTCTTGCGTATTTCGCGGTAATGTTTGACCAACCAAAGCTCATTTTTTACGTTTTTTGATGAGCATTTGAAATCAAGATGAATTTTTAAGATTTATCTATTCGTTTTTTATTTATAACGTTTTACATTTTTATGATATTAAAAAAAATTGTATTCTAAAAAAAAAATTAAACACTTTTTTCTTGAGTATTATACGGTATTTTTTGTCATTCAAGGCTCTTTTTTATTTTTTGATTCAGTGTGAAATTAACAGAAAATTGTGAATCGTCCAGTCGTTTTTGTTTTATACCGCTTTTTCGTGTTTATAATCTTTTTGTAATTAATAAATAAATTCGTTGTTCATAATATCGAACAAAGTTACGAGAATACGAAAAAATTTTATTTGCAAAAGTAGTATACAGTATATTCATAAATAAAATTTAATCAACAATTATACTGTTGCAAAATTTATTATTGACAATTAAAAATAATGTAATTTTATATGCACAAACTTTTTAATTTTTTACTCAATTTAAATATTTTTTCATAATAGTATATGCTACACTTTTTCATAGGTTCAAAAATGTTTTATTTATTTCAGACCATAAATTAAGTTTAAAAATAGTCAAAAATATTAACTTTTCATTCATTCATAGTTAACATTTTTTTTTAATTATTTAAAATAGATTTTGTCTAATAGGTTAGCTTAAGGGGGTACACCACCTTTAAAATGTGAAACAAAAAAATTGATTAGGAATTTTTATTTGATATTTATTTTAATAAGGTTTTTTTTTCCTGAAAGTATACATAAAAACCTACCAATTTGTACATTTTTTACCTTCGTTGGACCTTCTATGCCTCCATGGCAAACCAGACTGTTTTCGAAGACTTTAAGCACTGTCCGTAAGATTCCAAGTCTACGCATGGATGGATTGGGCTAAAAATTTATAGAGATAGTCATTATAATAGTACTTTTAGTATGAACGTAGGGATTTTGATTTGAATAAGTAGAAAATTTTTTACATCTATAAAAATGATAAAATTATTAAAAAATAAGTGTTACATTGACAATGTTCATATAAAAGAATACTTCTACTCGCTCAAATCGAAATCCCTACGTTCATACTAAAAGTACTACTATAATGAGTATCTCCATAAATTTTTAGCCCAATCCATCCATGCGTAGACTTGGAATCTTACGGACAGTACTTAAAGTCTTCGAAAACAGTCTGGTTTGCCATGGAGGCATAGAAGGTCCAACCAAGGTAAAAAATATACAAATTGGTAGGTTTTTATGTATATTTTCAGGAAAAAAAAACCTTATTAAAATACATATCAAAATAAAAATTCATAATCAATGTTTTTGCCCCCTTAAAGAACATTTTATAAAACTCCCTGTTTTTATCCCATAAATAAGCGTTTACTCCAATAACTTGTAAAATAAATTATTTAATGGTTTTAAAATAAGAGATGACTGTAGAGCATTTTATAGTTAATTTATATATTTTTTATGTTTTCTTTTCCAATTCAATTTTAAGGAATAATATTTAATTGAGTTAAAATTTGAATTGACAAATTACGAAATTCAAATATATACATACATATATCTCGGGATATCAAAAAGAAATATACTTGTTATTTTTTATTTCATTACAGTATTAAATAGAATAAATAATTTCATATTGGAACAGTTTATAAAGCTAGAGGAAGCTAACTAAGTGCCAGTGAATTGGTAACGGTATTTTTTACTTCTCATAATGTCTTGACTGCAAATATAATTAAACGATCAATTTCTCTATTCATTTATTAATATCTCTCCTATAGCAGATAAATTAGTACATTATGATTTTTATGAAATCTAAATAATTATATATATTTCTTTAAAACTCTAGGTAAAATATTTTTTTAAAAACTTTGACTTATTTTTGTACATATACAATAATACATACATTATTAAATAAGTTTTCCATTCTCCTATTTTTGGATAATATTTAGTAGATGTGCACAATATTTATTTTTATTCGACGTCAGTAGAAAAAGTATACGTATGGTCAGCCGCGTATAAAAAGCCTTTTGATACAATATTTATTTTTGACATTCTTAAACCAGTTTTCCATCAATGTGGAATATAGAATATTGTTTATAATCTTATGTATCCTATATCGTATATCAATATTTTAATTTATTTTCGACCATATTAACGCTTTAATGCTCAAACGTTTATCGAGATTTCTCGGCTTCTATTCGGCCAAAAATGACTTAAGCCTCCATTACAAGATCGGGAATAGTCCACTTCGGCCTGATGGACGTAATTATTTTGCAGAATTTTAAGTTTATCACATGAGAATTTAAGAAAAACGAATAAAATTGCCTGTAAGTAACGCTGGGCATTAGAATGTTAGTATTTCGTAAATTCAAGCTCATACTATTTTGATACTATCCGTACGAAAATTTATGTGCAACATTTTGTTAGAAAATTGTTTTTAATAATTCCAACATTCTTATATATGCAATGAAAAAGACAAGAAAACTTCACGTGATAAAGAAATGTCGTTCACATCGTTTATTTGAACGAATGTTCTTAATTAACGTATACCGCTAGCAGCAAAAGTTATCCCAATAAAGAGTTGTTTCGTTCTTAAAGCCCTTATGACACAAAAGTTCGAAAAAGCACCGTCCGTACAAATCTGCTCTCGGGTTAATACCCGACAAAGTTAACGTCTTCATTTCGACGTCTTTCTCTGTCGCTCTCGCTGCCTCTACGAGCGTGCATTGGACATTAAAATGTCTGGAATGCCGTCAAGCTAAAAAAAGCGGTGCAAAGAGCAGAGCGATTCTCGGATATCGAGTGAAAACGCGCTTGTTGCTCAGTTTTTTTTTACGTGACCATCATCGATCGCCGCTCCGCTTGTACTCGACACCGTGCTGTAACTCGAGCTCCGTACTGTGCGTTAACAGGTGCGCGCGCGCGAGAAAATTTCATCCCTTTTGTACCAAATGGTACGATAATGGATACGCCTTATTGGTAAATTCTTTGTAGCTCTTTCAGCGCAATTTGCAGAGCACGCGTTAGAAATACTGCGGAGTCAAAATTGCTTTACTTCGACGTCAAAATAAACCTACTGTGCAACGCACTCAAAATTAAGGCAATTTTTTAAGAAGTATTTGTACACCAGGGAATACCATGAAGCAGGAGGTACACTTGTTTATTATAACTTTAGGATTGTTTTCTGGTACTTACTTAAAAGTAGAGCCCAATATGTATCGTTTTATACTATGGGTCCTAAAACCTTTAATATTGTTTATACACGCAATGTTAAAAATAATATAGATAAGTGATTTTGAAAAATATTGCGTTTTTGTGCTCTGCGCATGCTTGACAATGAAATAAAATATGATGAAATCAATTGCTGTGATCGGAACTGCTTTGAGGAAGCTTCTCTTGCAGCTTTATATATTACTACCACGGGTAATTTTATCGTGTGCTGTGGTTGGTATTATTATTATTATATATTATTATATATAATAATTAATAGTATATATTATTATATACCAATATATAATAATATTCACAAAACTATGAACGTATAATGAACCAAACTGGATGCGCGCACTTTCTATAGATCTACAGTAACAGTCCTGGCATTATTATTAAAAAATCATAGTTGTTATTCATTTTTTATCAATATTTAAATCTATCGTACTCAACTAGTTTAAAAAGGACGTTTATTATTTGGTGGCGTTTTATCCTCTCTTCGCATTTGTTATGACTCCAAATGGCGGTCATGGACCCTTAGTTTTATTATTCAGGGAGTGATCACTGGGCTAAAAATGAGTCATATATAACTTTTGTCTCTATATAATAATGCATAAATATACATGATTATATATAACTATAAAATAAATACAATAAACAATAATCCATTATACTATATTATACTATAACATTACATTTCTTATATAATTAATCATAGTGAGTAAGTTTAAGAATATGTTAAACCTCCCGTTACCAACAAATATCAGGAACCACTTTTTTCAATTAAATTTTAATTTTGAGAAAATATCTCTTTGGACGTTGTTATTTTTGATTAATACAACGACGTTCCAGAATGATTTTTGCTCAAAATTGAAAATTAAATGAATAACGTGGATCCTCGTAATTGTCGGTAACGGGTGGGTTCAACATCACTTTCAGTGTGATATTCATGTATCTTACTATGTGCATATTCATATGTATGTATGTGCGTGTGCTTATACGTATGAGTATGACTTTTAATGTGCGCTTTTTCGTATACATACCTATATGTACTCATATGTACATGAAGTGTGTGCAACTATTTTGATATGTATCCGAGTATTTCGATGTTTGATTGAGGTTGTGTGGGCTGTCTACATGTGTTTTGATATTTCTGTTTTTTAATGTGCATGTACATGATGTGTAGATGAGTATATGCATGTGTTTCGATGACTGTAAGAATGTATGTCGATGAATGTTGATGAAATTCGTTTAAAGAACTTTTTATAACACGTGAATAAAAAAGACCATTTTCGTCTCCTATAAAGTGCAGCGAAAATAGAGTTTTCCGAGCGTCAAATAAAGGGTACCGAAAACACTACCTTTTATTGGCAGCGAAAATACTCATTTTCGGTAGCAAAAATGAGTATTTTCGGTACCCTTGACTTATTTTTGCTCGATTTCCTTAATAAAGTGGACGACTCGAAAAACTCTATTCTCAATCCACGTTTTGGACGACAAAGAATGGCCTTCTTTATGCACTTGTTATAATAAATACGGTACGCAACTTGGAGCTAAAGGGTATTTCCAGACTAGGATAATGATTTTGAGCACTCGTGTACGTCTCGGGCGCCATCGGCGCCCTCCACTTCAACTCGTGCTGAATCATTATCCTCGCTTGTAAATACCCATTTTCGCCCCTAGTTGCGTAATATACTATTTCACTATATCCTGGCCGAAAGTATCACATTTCTTCCCGGTTCCAAAACTGAAATGTGTCATTTTCGGTCCGGGTATGGTGAAAAATTGAGCCTTCAGCCTTCGGCTCGGGTGGCAATTTACACGTCCTGTGGCCTGTACTTTTCCTGAACTAGCCAATACTTTTCCTCCCTAGATGCGTAATATACTACTATTGTTCAATTATTGAAGTATAAAAAAAATTCTCTTTTCAAAATTGCGGCCATGGGAGCCCGTAGTAGGCCGCAGCTTTTCTGTTGACGCTCAAACGGGAGAACAGTTTTCTCGTACATGATGAACCCTACAACAAAAAAGCAAAGTTTTTCTTGAAGTATATATTAGTTTAATCAAATTTTAAAAAGATGGTGCACATTTGAAAAAAAAATTTTGTCAAAATCAAAACTTTTTTTTGATACATGATGATACATTTTTATGAAGAGATATAACAAAATTTAGTTACAACAGTAATTAATAGATGTACAAATCACAATAATTTTATTTTAACCTATAGACCCAGCAAATTTCAAACTATTCCGTCTATTTTAAAGCCGTTAATTATAGAATAATAATATTTTTTCTCAAATATATTTTATTATTTCATAGGTCTGACACACGCTACAAATATAATGCTTTATATAGTAGTACGCGCAACTTGGTTTGCGGTGAGAATTGTCCGCGAAATAACGAGATTGCAAGATTTCTCGACGAGCCCGCAGGCTACTTGGCTTTAAGCTTATTGAAGTTCGGATTTGTCAGTATTTTTCAGGACAGAAAAGTATACATGAAATAAAATTTGCAGAAAAGCAAGGATTATATTTTTAAAAATTTTTTAAATTGTATATACGGGCATTACTGCAGTTACCCGGGTAGTAGGTTGTAGGCTCGATATCCCGCACGGAAAAACTCAAGTTGAGTGTTATTTCGTACCCTTAACTAAAATTTGGTTGCTTATTAGACTTGTACAATATAAAAATTCAGTTGAGAGTGCGAAATAACCCTCAACTTGACAATTTTTTCCGTACGGGAACTGCCACCGAAAAATGTAGAAAGACAATTCTTGAAATATCCCTAAAATATTTGGACTGACGTGAATTAAAATCCACGCTCCTTGAGCGGTCTTTGTCTTAATTACGAGGTAAGCGTTTACCACTTGAGCCACCAACCGCCGGTTTGGAAACAGGGGTTAAAAAATTCTGAAAAAAGTATTAAACATTACATTGAAATTTAGTATAAATACTGAAATGTAGCTCGTGAATTTATCAACATGATAAATTCCCGTTTATTTATTTTATGGTAAAACAAATCAGGATTTCGAATAAAAAAAAACTCGATATATTTATGTAAGTTTATAGAGTTTATTCAATTCGAAGAGAAGAGAAAGCCTTGCGGCATAAAACTAATTGCAAAAAAAAAATGCGAAGTGTTTGTGTTATATATATATATATCTGTGTGTATGTGTGAATAATCAGGACTGCGTTGCGCATTTCCTACGGGTTCAGAGACCGCGTTCTCGTGGCAAGGGCCACTCGGATTCGTCTTGCACGAATCGCGTAAATAAGGTGCATGACACCTTGCGTCGACGTTGCGTCGGACGCTCTTACACGAATATTCCTTTTGCGCCCGGACCATTACCGCCCCGATTGCACCATATACGCGACACTACCGAACCAATTACCGCAAGAAGAAAAAGGACAGAAGGCAATCTATAATTGGTGAAGCTATTAAACGATGACGATTCTGTATTTTTCTACTATATTTTATGCGCGCAGAAAAAATATTATGCCGAACTCTCGAGAGAAAGAAAAAGAACAACTTGAATAGTTAAGAGTGACAGTCTTTTGTCGCCCGTCGCGAGCAATTCAATCATATGGCATATAGCGCCACGGATTTAAATTTCGTTCCGACGGAACCAATACTTTAAAAGAAAATTTTATTGACCTTGTTAATAAAAATAATACTCATAAAAATTTTGGAATATGAAAAAATTGTATCGTTTACACGGACAGTCTACGATCTTCGGGAAACGGTTCTTGATGAGGCTTTGGGAAGTGATTTCTTGTACCTAAAAGTGATTCCTAGCGCCCGTAGTTTTATCTCATAGGCCCTTGGGGTCAACATATAACTTTTTATATTAAAAATTCGCATTATTTGAGTAAAAAATGGTACATCTACTTGGAATCATAACTCTGCAAGTTGTTTTGCTAAAGAAATGATGTATTTTATATAATAATATTTTTCTGTTGCAAAGTTATGAACAATCAAAATAGATGACGAATAATGCATGAAAAACTATTCAATTTAAAGAGCTGAAAATCCTCCAATTTTCATGCATTTTCTTTTATCATATTTGATTGATCATAACTTTGCAACAGAATAGAATTTTTATATGAAACATAGCTTTAATTAACGATTTTTAGTTAACTTTTTTATCTTATGACATCATTTTTGTATAAAAAAACTTTTTTAGTGAAATAACACGAATTTTTAATACAAAAGGTCGTATTGTGTTGACCCCAAGGGCCTATGAGATGAAACTACGGATGTTAGGCCTAGGAATCATTATGTACCAGAAATCGTTTCCCAAAGCCTCATCGAAAACCGTTCCCGCAAATTGTGGACTCTCCTTGTTAGTTAAATTTCCAAAATTATTACTTTAGTAAGACTAAATTTAAAATAGGTGTCTGTAAATATATATTTTATATTTTATTTATTTGTCAGAATTTTGTAAAAAATTGTATACCGTATCCCTTATTTAAAGAATAATTGTAAAAGTGAAGATGAAAATTGTCATTCTAAACTTGTCACGCAAAAATACGCACAAGTTTACTATGGCGTTAGTACTATAACGCGTGGCTCGGACTGCTGTGGGCATGCAGTCCGGAACCACGGTATATGAATATTAGGCAAATTATTAAGAATCTTATGATTAATTGCCAATCGGCATACGCCGTCAAGCAATCAAACATAGACCTCCAAAGGGTCATAATTTTATTTAAATTTGAGCGCCAGGCACTGTATTCCAATTTAGTTAAAATCTGGCAAACGGTGACGAGCAGTACCCCTCGTCATAATCTTTGAATTTATTATTCGCTTCTTCCCCGAAAGGGAATTCTAATTTATATTAACTACTTTTAGTGTTCACACTCAGACACGGCTAGCTAAGAGTTGTTTCTACACGCGGAGAGTCGTGGGGTCTCGACTGTTACCGCTTCCTTTCTTTTATTTCACCTTCACACACGAAAACATAGGCGAAGCTTGTTTAAACAGCCACACATAGGAGTGAGGCAACACAAAAAAATAAAATAGTATGATCTCTATATATAGATTTAAAATGAATGCAGTGCCTTTTATTTCACTGAGAACCTATGCGAGTGGGAGAACACGCTGTAGATTTTATACAATAACGTTTTACCGAGTCTCCCACGAGGCACTTCGTTGAAAGTAACAAAGTTTTTCCATGAGTTAACAAAATTCAAATTTTGAACCAAGGTACAATTTTGCAGAAGTTCGCCAAAGAAATTATCGCTACATCCAACTTAATTCTGAATCTTACTTTTTATTTCTAAACCGTACTAAATTTAACGTGTCTAATTTTTCTAATTTAACGTTTCCTTAAAACTAGTATTAATTTAAATTAAATTAATTGTATAAAAAAAATGTATTAATAAAATTATATGAAAAAATCTATTATACGCCCGCGGCAGGAAAGGCAACCCGGCGTCGAATTGCTGGCCAATATTAGGCACAAAAACGTGGTGACTTAGCTTAGTGTCCTTCTCGTCGATGGCGTGGAGGCTGAAGCGAGTAGCGCAGTCACACGAAGAGGTTCGGCGAGAAGTTATACAAAAAAAACTAAATCAAATTTACAAAAAAATATAATTCGTATAAAAAATTAAAAATGATACGACTGAGCACAAAAAATTGAAAGTCCAGAAGGGACTCGCGGCGCGGATGTTGGATGAAGTCCCGTGGCCTGGAAGGTCTTGGTCGCCCAGAAGGCCGGAGAAGAGTCTACCGAGTCTGAGCTCGCTGCCGGCTCGAAGGCCGTGGCCTTGGACCCGCCTTCCACGTCGCTGTCTCTGATTGGTGACTTTTCGTCGTCGCCAGGCTCTCTGATTTGAGAGCAACGCTTACGTCAGGTTGGGATCTCTGGTTCTCGCCTCTGGTCTTCTTTTCCCTGAAATCGCCTGATGCTGTAACAATCGTATTGCGTAAGGCACTGGAAATTGCCATGCTCGCTGGGGGAGAAGTTAGGAGACACTGTATATAGATATGTCTATAGTACATTGCCTGGCAATAGTCCATAGGCTGTTACATAATCGTCGTACGCCCTTGGAAAGAAAAATAAGCTACTACACTATGGAATATTTTGCCTTACCAGACAGATGCTTAGAACTGAGAGAGACAGAGTAAGGAGAGAGTAGCTGTATTCTTCGAAGATTTACTTAACTTGTAGCTAATGCTGGCGGCCGACGGTGACGCTTGTTGCGATGATATTATACGGTGAGCTACGAGGTCTTATGGACGTTTCAGGCGTGCCTGGGCTCGTTGCCTTTGAGAGGCAGCGGGACACAGCTCTTGTTGGGCTGTTAATGATGACTGGCGCCAGATTTCCGCCGTAAAAAAAAGATGCTTTTTGTTTACTAAAAAATTAATTCGAATCTACGCAGTATTTTTTCTAAACTACTATGATTCAGTACGCAAGGTGGAGAGACTCCTCTCGCGGTCATGGCAGGATTTCGTCTCGAAATCGGCCTTTAATGTATTAGTCGCGCGTGAGTAACGCGGAGAAAATTAAAAATCTTCTCACCGCGTTACAGTACTCAGGGGTTCAATAGATACATGTAGGAGGGCGTAGGAGCATATAAAGAGAAAAAATCGATGCCAATTCATTGGGAGTTAGCTTCCTCAAATTTAGTTAATCATTCAAATATGAAATTATTTGTTACAATATATAAATGTGAACAAGTAACATAATTACTATAGAATAAAATGAATAACAAATTTTTTAAAAAACGCTTTTATTGAATGTACTAAAATTGTTTATCCGAAATCAATAGTATTTTAAAATATGTATAAAATATGAAAAGTATATGAGAAATATTAAGAATGGGCATAATATATGCTAAAATGTGCAAAAAATGCAATATATATAATCTATAAAATATGCATTTACATAATCTTTCGCAGCCTTATGATCGTATATAATATATATCATCTACATGAATTTTCAAATAGAGTTTTCGTGATCAGATGTAGTTATTATAGATATAGTTATCTATTGAAGATGTATCATGCCGATGATAGCACTTAAACTGAGGGACTAAGCTTAATTTAAACAAAAATTAGTATTTCTATATATTATCAATATATGATCATATAATGATGATACAGAAATTTTGTATATAATCATATATGGTCATATAAGATGATATATAAGATTATAAATATATATGATCATATATGAAATATTTTTTATCCGAGTAACATCTAAAGGTACCCACATATCATTAAAGTAAGATAAGTTTCTTTTTAAATATTAGCTCTACTCACGCATTAATACTCAATTAGAATTCTTAATAATCACTACAATCCGTGGTTTTAGTAGTTTCAATACAAATTCGTTTGTGTAAAGTTTATCTATGTATTATTATAATAATGTATGTGTGTATTCTTTTACTTAAATAAAGAAAAAACAATAAAAAATAAAATACAACAGATAGCAAATACATAACAATATCTATTTCAGTCTTGCAAATGTAAGACTAACTTGAAAGTGTCCACTTAGCGAATAGCGAGGCCCTTTGTATTATCTCAGCGAGCGCTCCGGCTCGTTGGTCCGCGAAAAATGCTCGCAAGAGAAAAAGCAAGCGGTTAATAACGCGCGGAAAACTCTCTCTCTCTCTTCCAGATACCCCGCTACATCATCACGCTGCACGAGCTCTTGGCTCACACTCCGCACGACCACGTGGAGCGCAAGAGCCTGCAGAACGCCCGACAGCAGCTCGAGGATCTCTCGAGACAAATGCACGACGAGGTATTGTATTCCGTTCGCTCGGCCCTCTCGCGAACCATGCGAAACATTCTCGCGGGCAAATTATTCTTCGAAAGAAGAGAATCGCTCTCTCACGCTGGGCTATTCTTCCTTTCAGGTCAGCGAGACGGAGAACTTGCGGAAGAATCTGGCCGTAGAAAGGATGATCGTGGAAGGCTGCGACATTTTACTCGACGTTAATCAGGTCTTCGTGCGACAAGGTGAGATTAAGCGGTTGTTAGATCGATCGTCGGAAGTTGCGAGACTGTTTTTTCTTTTCTTTTTTCTTCCTTTTTTTTTTATTTGTGGAAAGTAGTTTCGAGATTTACAAATTCATTTGATTGGTGTTTACGGCGTGTAATTTAGATTGTGTACAAACTTCAGATGAGAATAGTTTAGACATCATTACAACAGGCTTTTTACTAATGAAAACTATTTATTTAACTAAACCATATTAAATAGCGATGAGTAGGAGTGAGAAGACTCGATTTTCTGATGAACAGTTCGTTAACAAAAATATTTGATGAAGTACTAACTTAATTAGCGACTTTTTGTGAATAGTATTGAAAGCATACTAAATATCTTTTTAATATCTGTTAACTGCCATATTTTTAAAATATTTAAATGATTTAAGGTAATGTATCCAAAAAAATATATTACTTAGAATTTTATAAAATTTTGTACGCAAGAAAATAGTCATACAATTTTTATTTCGGTATAATTTGAAAACGATAATAGCTATATCAACGAAGAACTAATATAAAACACAGTTAACTGCTAAAAATTATAGGTACAAGAAAAAGTAAGAGTCATTACTGTATTATTTCGAAAATGTGGTATCCTTTATTGCATCGTCGTATGAGAACTAGTGAGATAACGTGCGTATACAATCACATCATAAACTTTTTCAAATGTATAATGGTATTGATTATAATAGTAATATTCTTAGTATTTAAACATTCTTCTTTTAAGATTAACTGTGAAAGTTGATTTTTGGGATAGAACCACCTAAAATAAATTTGTATAAGACGTGTTTAAAAAGTTGCATTGATTATCAACTGTATAGATTTCATAAAGAAAATAGGAAATCGAAATGTACTTTTCTTAAGGGAGCAGGCTTGGGTTAAACCCAAAAAAAGACTTTCTTTTTACGAGTCCAGAAAACTTTTTATGTTTAAAAGCAATCATTCTGAAAAATTTTATCCTATCCAAGCACAATATTGTCTTAAATTTGACCGTTGTAAAACCTCAGAATCTTGACCCAACACGTCACAATAAATCACTGTTTACAATAAAAATTTTATTTTGACGGTTATTCGACTCCTTTTGACATGTATTACAAAAAGAACGGAGCACTTTTTCGTTAAATTTTTTTAAATATTTTTTTTCGGAGATCCCATCAATTTTTTTTTTAATTTTAATATTTTTTAAAAAATCGATTGGATTTCCGAAAAAAGTAATAAAAAAAATTTTAACGAAAAAAGTGCTCTACTTCTTTTTGTAATACATGTCAAAAGGAATCGAATAACCTTCGAAAAAAGAAATTTCGTTCACCATGTCACCTTGAATCATGTGAGATCACTTAAAGACATAATAGGTATCCTATGGTATATTTGAGATATTTAAAACAGACTGTATTTGAAACTTTTAGTACAGACAGATACAATAGTTTTTCATGGAAACTGGTTCAATTTTTTAAATCAAATAAAAAGTTATTCAAAATTTTAGAAACTTTCATATCTAGATAGATGATTTTAAATCATTAGTAAGCAACTTAATAGTAAGAGAATATTTTTCAAAATGAAGTAAGAAAACTATAATAATTCATTTCATGATTCTAGAAATACTAAAGTTTATAAGCTGATGAAGTAGTCGAAAATAAAACATTTATTTGGTGTCCAGAAACACTCGTATCTTCAAAAGAAAAATCGTTTAAGTTATGATAGACGAGAATTAAAATATTCAAAAAGGAAGTAATTATTTATAAAATTATTTAATTTTTCTACACAATAAAATTAAATAAATTTATTCTACATAATACTCTACTTTGTACACAATATTAAATATCTTGGTGGTACAAAGCAATGATTTTCAATAATTATACATCAGCATGCTAATTCTATACGTTACAAATGTAATAAACATAAATTTCACTGAACCGTGGAATTTGATGAAAATAGTAACAAAAACACCTATTTTTGTATTTTTAAATGTATTAAGCTTTTTCATGCTGTTTGTGGATACAATGTTGATCATTTTATTTGCAATGCTAGAGATTAGATCTAAATTGTTACGCAAGTGATTTTATAAAAAATAATTAACATCTAAAGTTTCTACAAATTTCAGGAAGTTTCGTTTAAATCCTACTACAAATACGCAACAAAACTTTGACTTATTATAATACGTTTTTAACAGTATTAATTCTAATTAAAAAGTTAGCAGTGAAACACTGATTTTCGGGATACATAACTATTTTATTTAGTTCAGTTAAATGCTAAACTATGATGATCTGAAAATAAAAAATTTCCTTTACAAGAAACCCACTTTAAAGATAACCGCATCACAATTAGCGCAGCGTCGATAAAGCCGCACGTAGTGGGAGCGTATCCGAGTAGGTAAGGACGAGATCGTAGAACAGGTAGTATCTCCGCGGGGAGCGCTTTCATAAACACACCCGCGCTCCAGGCTAAGCTCAAAGGTCAATGAATACGAGCGTAGATACGCTCGGAAAAAATTATATTTTGATACGAATTATTCGTTGCTCCAAATGAATGAATGCTTAAGTATTAAGAATTGTTCCCTTTAAAAGTTGTGTATTAATCGTTTAGAATTGTGCCTTTTAACTTTTCAGAACTATATTTCAACTGTCAAGAAATTATGTTTATTTAGCCATGTACAAAGCTGTATGTCTATACTCACTTTAGGAAAGAATCTAAACTGAAAATGAAACGCAACAAATCTAAAAAATACTCGAATTTAAAATTAAGAAAAACTAAAAATTTCAACAAGAACGATTTATTAATTTTCCAAACTTAAGTAAATTAATAAATATTACTAACTATAGGTTAAAAGTCCTTAAAGATGTCATCAAATTCGATCAAATTCAGCAGCATCTGTACTAATTCTAAGTAAATTTGTTTCTTACAATTATTTTTTCTTATTATTATTTATTTTTTTAACATCGGTTCTTAATTCCATGTTGCTTAGTTTAGGTAAGACCGTTTTTTACTTGGTTTAAAAAATCAGTTTTTAATTACAAAAATTTTGTTCTGTACAAAATAATATATATATTTTGGAGTTATATACGAAATATAAATAACGCTGAGATAATTATAAAATTTTGTATATAGGTTGGCACATGCCTCAAAAACACCCATATATATTTTCAGAAGGCTATGGTACCTAGAAGTCAACAAAATCAATGTTTTTATTTTTTTGTGTTTAACATGAGATCTTGTAGGAAATTGCAAATGCGTCGTAGTTATTTCTATATTACAATGCATGTGATGCTAAAATGTTGTTAAAAATTTTGAAGTATAAGACAAATGATTGATGAAGAATTATTGCACTTGAAAAATATCATTGAGGTATGTCTAACTTATAAGAAAAATACATTGAAAACGAAAAAAGTACATTTAACCTCAATATATGAGTCAAATCAGCATCTTAATGGAACTTTTGGTTGATAATTAGGTTGAAAAGAATTGTTCAATTTAAATGTATAATTGCTATTTGGTATAAGTTAATCTATGCAACCATTGTAATCAAGTATACCCCGTGAATAAACAAGAAATAAAAAGTGCATTTATTTGACTAGTGTAGTTGGTATAAAACTCCCTCAAGAAGATAGTTTGTTACAATTGGTTAAGATTCACTTATAATAAGACACATGCGAATTTGTTCAACGCTTACTTTGAGAAACGTCGTTTCTTCAGATGCAATAATTTTCAGTAAAATTTCCTATGTTACCAAAAGAATTGTGAAATGTTTCTTCAATGTTTATGAAAGTTTCTTAACAGTTAATACGTGGGCATTTGGATTTGTGAGACGTTATGATTATTATAAATAGAAAATTTAACAGTTATTATACTCTAGTCGTTATAGTCTATCACAACAAACACCTCTGAACAGCTCAAAAAAGTGTATCTCTATTAAATTCCACGTTCACACCAATCCAAATGCACGCGCGGCTTTGCGATAAAGACTCCTCCTCTCGGCGCACAGTTGATCGCACTTTACCGGCGAGCAGCGAGCGCCACGCGCGGCGCAAGCGCTCTCGCAGCGAGCCGTCGTCCGACCAAATCGATGCTGCGCCACTGGGGACGGGAGCGCGGTCGTACGCGCGCACGCCACGGGGTATTAACACGCAGCCACGCGCCGAATGAGAGAGAAAGAGAGAGCGTGCGCGCAACAGCCTGTATCCTAGACCAGGGCCGACTCGAGCCGGAGATTCCTGGTGGGGTGTGCACGCGGGGTTTCGGGAATTTTATTCTGGAGTTATATAGCTGGTTGTCGTTGAAATAGTACTTACGTTAGGTAGATTGATTTGGGTAAAGAGATCGCTGCATTGGATCGTTTTTTTTTTATCAAGAAAGTTTTTTCATTAGATATTGCTGATCTGCGTACTTTTAAGCGCATTTTACGGTGTGTTCGATATTGAAATTTCATAAAAAGTATTTATATTATTTTAGATTTAATCGGGTGGATGCGCATATTTCTTTCACAGATTTCGCTAAAAATTCGGGAAATATTATTCAAAATATTTTTAGTTGATGCGCTATAAATACCTTCTTGGTTTCTAATTAGGGCTTAAATGTAGTATTACTATTCTATATAAGTTAAGTAAATTACACTTTCTAGCTGACCATTTATAAATAACTTTATATTTTGAACCTTGATATGTAGTGAAAGTTTCAGAATAATTAGATTTTATCTATAGATTTTTCATTTTCTACCGGAAGCCTGCCTTAAATTTATCGTCAACATTTACTTTAAAAGCTAGCCTGATCGATGATTTCAATCACAAAAAATGAAGATTGTTTGTTTTAGTAGAAATAAGTATTTTTACCATAATGAGATGTGAAACGTAATTTCTGTAAGATAAAAACTCTTTAAGGAATATTGTCTTAACGTAGTTGCGGATGTTACTGAAAAATGATGCAATATCATACGCGTAGTTTTATTAAAAGTTGAAATTACAGCAAAAATTGGATATAATACACTTATTTCAACATTTTTTTTCGAAATTTGGAACCCAATTATTTCATTTTAATTTTACAGAATATATTTACAAAATTTATAATATAATGTAATAACTATGACACCGTGTAATGTTAGAATTGTATAAGATTTTACTGATATTAAAGAAAATTCATAATTAAATTTAGTTAAAGTAAACAGTAAAGAAGTATTGCTCATAAAAATTTTAAAATATTATATTGACTTCCAATTTATGGAATGGTAAATATTGATGAAAGTTCACCACGAAAGATATTACGAGGATAAGCATTTGTCTTCACTTCTCTGTACTATGAGTATTCTATACGTTTTCTTCTTGAAACATTTGTCTGAGTCAAAAAACTTTTTATGTCGCAGTTTTAAAAACTTCTGTACCCTTTGGTCGTTTATCTACTGGCTTTGTGGAATATGCACATCTATTTTAAACTTTGAATACTTCTGTTTTTATGCATTTTTCTTTAATAGTAGATATACATTCTTTATTCATAAATTGTTTTATATTATTCATTTTTAATATGACTTGTAAAAATAGCTACTCAGTTTTAAAAAATCTACATAAATTTTGATTACGTTGTATTGAAGATACAATACTTACACAATATTTTTTGTTTTTAATATCCTCCAATTGCCATGTATTATACGTTTTGATGAATTAAATGTAAGAAGTTAAAACTTAAGCAGAATGATGTACCTTAAATAAATTTGAATAACACAAGAAAACACATTAACGCATTACCCCCAAACCGTATTATTTACGGTCACTCACATTTCTTGAAGTAGCCGAATACATTATTTACAATGAAACTCTATCGATTCACGCGTTTATTTTTCACTTTTAATCCTCAAACACTGCCATATGTCGGATGTAAAAAGGAGATATTGAAGGTGTTATATCGAATACAATCTTATACATATTTAATTGCTTAAGTACATAAATCTTATAAGCTTTGCACATTTTCGATGGCTATTCTCAGATGTAGGAGCATGATTGTTTATTAGGCGATCCCTATAAATATTGAAAATACGGGTTAAGGGTAACAAACTTACATTTCCCTACGCCCTACCATATCGATCTAAATACCGGGTCCATAGGACTCTACAGTATACTCGTGTTAAATTTGAAGTCCCTTTCTAAGTTAATATTTATTTAACGATTGCGGATAGGGGCTGAGAATGAAACTTTTAGACTTCGGTATCCGCTAATATATCGTTAGACGATAATTAATCGACTAAATAAAAAAAAACAGACTCAGAACAACATTTTTTCGTACACTTTAAACCAGCAATAATCTAAAACTACCGAGCTCGTGCATCGATATTCATTATCACGAAGACGTTCGTGCGCATCGGCAATCATTCTCAAACGACTTTCGCCTCGCACAAACAAGCCTCGTTCCGCTCGAAAAAATTTCTAGGCTGCCCCACTAGCCGAGCTCCTCCGATCAATCAACCCCCATGAACAAAAAATCTCACTTGCCTCGGGGCACCTCAGCCACTATTCTCCGGCCCTGCGCTCTCTCTCTCTATCTCCCTCTCACCATGCAACGTCATATGGTTGCCACGATCGAGGAAGCAACTTCCCTTCGCGGCCCTACGCCCCCCCCCCCTCCCTCAGTCAGACTAAAACAATCGCGCGTCGCGCGCGCGCGTCCTCGCACACCGAATGCCTCCGTAGCAGTAGTCTCCCTCGTCGCGTGGGCTCAAAAACACGGACGCAACGCGCCGCCCGCTGCGAAGGCTCGAATCGCGCGAGAGAAACAAGCCGAGGATACATATCCGCGACGGCGAGTCGTGTGTGCCTTTTTTCATCCTCGACGTCGAAGCTTCCTGGCTGCCGCCCGGGAGGAGGAAGGGGCGACAGCCACCAACCAACAAACAAAAAAACAAACAAACAAACATACAAACAAACACGAAATACAAGCGCGCAGTGTGCGAGAGAAAGAAAGAGAGAGGGAGAGAGAGAGAGATAGATAGACAGAAATGCCGCCGCTCGAGGGAAAGCTCGAGGAGGTAGCGCAGCTGGCGCTCTTCTCTCTGCCGCGCGCCCTCGACCAGATATCGTGAGCAATACTAAATGTTAAGGCGGAGGAGGAGGAGGTAGAGTAGAGTAAATTTACAAAATATCGTCACGCGGGACCAAAGGAGGACGAAGGATTTAGCGGGCGAACGGGCCGGGGGACCAAGTGCGCGTAGCTTAGATGTACACAGCGGGTGGAAGGAGGATTTTGTAACTAACGCGCACACGCACGGCGATGACGTCGTGTCTTGTTTACCTCTATTGGGGACCATATAGCGTTGCTTTACAAGTAACTTAGCGGGATATCAAATAAGGTACAAGGGAGTGGACGCAGCTTTGTGTGTCTGTGCGTGTCTGTATTTCAATGTGTACGGTGTAGAGAAATAATGTAGAACAAAAAAATGGAACAAAATGTTGATAGTGTAATGGCACTGAAATTATATGTTTTCAGTTTCATTGCTTGATTTAAATTCTATGGCAAACTCTCATCAAATATAATGTTATTTTTACACAACTTTTTTTATCTTGTGCTCGATATAATTGTATGCGCAATTTTTTATTTATTACTTCTCTTAAAAGATATTTTATAACTTTTTTTAAACATGCTGCATTGCCTAACATATATATTGCTTTATGAACTTAAGTAACTTTTGTTTGGCTCACAAATAATCTTTGAAAACACAAGAAACTAACATTTTTTAAAACCATATTAATAATTTGTCAATAATGAAATAATTATTTTGAAGAAGTAAATGAATGCTGATGTATTTTTTTAAATAATTAATTTTATTCAAATTTTCAGGAGCATTAATTCAAATTTTGGAAAAAGCAAGAGGTGCACGAAGTCGACTAAGTGCTACTTTTGGAGGAAAAGGTGGCGGAGATAAGGAGACTCTAAGACAGTGTTTTCTTTTTTCTAATCATTTGATATTGACAACTCGACAGTCTGACGATGACGGACGTCTCAACCTCGTATCGCAAATAGGAAAAATACCACTTTCTGATGCAGTTTTAGTAGAAGATCCAAGTGAACAAAATGTAGCAGATGATGACGGTAATGTTTACGATAGATCAAATATTTTTATTTCAAACTTTATTTTATTTTGATTAAAACAAAGAAATAAAAGCTTTAACTTTATGTGACTGTTGTCCATTAAAACGCATTAAGAGACAAAAATTTTCTTTTATTCACTACTTTTACCTCACTCTATACCAAGAATCTTCTTTGATAAAAATAATCATTTTAATTTTTGTTCTAAGTATAATGCTTCTACGTAAAATTCTCAACAGAAAAAGTAAAAGTAACGAATGATTTAAAAAACAGCAGGAAAGATACTAAACTTATTTCCAAATTCATTCTGTAATTTCGAAACTATTATGTAGGGATTAGAACGTAACTAGATAATAGTTCAGACAAAATTCGATTAACGTGTGTTACACTTTTAGAATTATCAGTATGCTCAATGTCAAGTGGAATCAGTGAAAGTAGTGGCAGTGGAAGTACAACAGCAGCAGCATCAACTAGTGCAGCTCAGTTACAAAATCGAGATTTTAAAATTATCTTTGATTTAAAAACTGGAGGAGATAACCATCAAATTACTATTCATCTTGTAGCAACTACAATGCAGGTACTTAGTCGTAGTTGCTAGTTTGAAACTTAAAAAATAAATTGAGTTTGTTTTTGAAATTTTAAGAGGCTTATAACTGATGATGGAAGAAGTATACATTTTAAGACTATTTCATTCATTCGATCCCAATTTATGGAATTTATTGCACTTTTTGCAATCAAAATAAAGGATAATAATTGAAAAGATTCCTTACCCACTTAAGTTTTACTATACATGTCCAATAAATTCTCACTTACTCACTACCTCTATTTTAATTATTCTGTTTTAAGGCAACTTTCCCGTTTGACGGAAAAAAAATTTCTTAATTTTTTTAATATAATTTTATAAAATAACCTTTTAATTATATTTTGGCAGTATTAAAGTATAAGAAAAAAATGTTTTACTTCGATTTATGTAGGTTTTAATACATTTTTACGTAAATTAAAAAAGTGATGAAAATTGCTTGCGGACGTGATCTCGGCCAAACGGGTAATCTAAAAAAAATTTGTTTATTTATATGTAGGTAATTGGTTATATCATGAACTAGGATAATTTATTTTGACTAAAAAATAACAAAATGGCGGAACATTTCCGAAAAAAGTCATTTTTTACCTATAAAATTCTTAATAACAAATCAAGTAATTAGTCAATAACAATTATCCTAGTTAATGATATAGCAAGATACGTGTCGAACAACGTATTCAAATTTCAGACTAATTGGTCGATTACTTTTTTCTAAAGCATGTCCGCAGTATGAAAAAATGCAGTTTCGAGAAAAACGCTATTAAAGTTTTGTAACAAGACTGTCTTCCGCTCCCAAGGTTCTTTTCCATTTCAAGACTATCTTTCTTGTCCACAAGACAAAAACGAACTGAGCAAGCGCTGTCAGTTAAATGTAGCAGAAATCTCGCAGTAAACACAATACGAAGTACGAAATACGAAATACGAAGTACATAGTACGCAGTAACACAATTTCGGCATGTCGAAAGCCAAAAATCTGGTCGAGCGGTTACTCGCTTCAAACCTGCACCACGACTTTGTACGATCGAAATTCTTTCTATGAATTATGAAAACACATTCTTAAAGACATTTGTGAGTGAAATAAATCATAAAAAGAATTGTTGAAAGAAATTTTCAATCTAAAACTCCCTTAAGTTCTTGTTTATTATGTTCTAAACATTTTGAATTCTATAAAGTTTTAAATTATTTTTTCAACTACAAAATTTTTAAAAATATCATTAAATATTTTATTGATTTCTCGGTCTAAAATTAGTGAAGATCCACCTAAGAATAATTTCATTAAAAACAATAATTTTCTCAACGAAAAGGGGTCTCGCACTAAACTGGTTATAATATAAGCAAACAATTATAGTTTGAATTATTCCTTTACACATTACAATACTCCCGAACCTCTTCATAAATGCTAGAGAATACAATTTTCTATTCTGTCTACTAACAATACTGGAACTCACACTATTATGCAATTGTTCTCAGGAAAAAGCCGCTTGGATCAGTGATATAAGCCAGTGCATGGACAACGTGCACTTCAACGACTTGTTGCACGGCTCTCTGTCGGACACGAGTTCAGTGACGATGCCGCAGTCGATAAGGAACGACCCGAAACTTTTTAAGGACGACGTGGACATACGCTTCAGTCGCACGCTCAACTCGTGCAAAGTGCCGCAGATACGTTACGCGACGCCAGACCGGCTGCTGCAGCGGCTCACCGACCTGCGCTTTCTGAGCATCGACTTTCTCAATACGTTCCTGCTGACCTATCGGGTCTTCACCGACGGCGTCACCGTCCTCGAGGCGCTCAAGAAAGTTTTCTACGACGCCGAGCCGCCCGACGCCCACATATCAGGCGGCTCTTTGGTGTGAGTATAAAGATTCCCGAAGTCGTGAAATTTTGCTGTTATTTTTAAAATATGTACCTACAGTTAGGCATTTATTTTCTTTTATCTTATAAATGCAATTTATAATTTATAATGGCGATTGTTATTTATAGGAAGCTATTTAATATATCCTGCACCAAATATTACTTATGTTATTATTATTTTGTTATCTCAAAGAGAAAGCATTGTTTTGACAAAAATTTTTTTTTGCATTTAACGTAAAAACATACTATATGACTTGGAGAGTTCAAATAAGCTACTCTCAAAAAAGGTCTGCCGTATGGATGTACGTATGCGTGTGCGTGAGCGTCTGCGTGTGCATGTGTGTGTGTGTGTATGTGTGAGTGTGTCTGCGTTTATGTTTGGGTGTGTGTGTATGTGTGTGTGAGTGTGTGTCGCTCATCCGCGTTCGAATATTCTGCAGTAAAACTATTATAAAATCTTTCAATTTGAAACCGAAATAGATTCCAAATAAACCGTTTTTCATTTATTATATAGTGTGTTTAGTAATTCTTTTAGACTCTATAAGTCACAAATTAAATTATGAAATCCAATGAAATTTTCACTGAAACTAAAAAGATCTCTTTGAGAAAGCAGAGTACCAACTGAGTTGGCAGAGTTTTTTAGATTAATTTGAAAATATTTTATGAAAGTATAACAAGCAACAAAAATTACTATAATTAAAAGATTTTGAAATTCAATAATGTTAGATAGAGGTTCTTAATGTTCTAATACTTACACGTTCTTTAAGAATATACTAATATTTTTTTTATGATATCATTATAAAATTTGACGGACTATACCCCAAGATATGATTCACTACATAAGTACAAACATACACACACATAAATACATGCTCACATACACGTATGCATACACATACATACTCATACACACACGCACATTATTTAATTATGAGTAACTTTATCAAATTTAATGTAAATTCTGTAGGTAAATGGCGGTAAAAATACTTTCACCATTTCTAGACCAGATAATTTATAATATTATACAATAACCTTTCAGGATACATTAAGTAAGTATATTATAAAACTAATTAAAGTCACTTTGAATTATTTAAAACCAATCAAAGTACCTAAAATACAGGTGCGACACATTGCGCACTGCGCCACATTGTACCGTTTCCCCCTACGCAGTACACATATTTTAAATAGTTTATGAATTTAAGCTAAACTAATGATGAAATAGTTAATAAATTTGTAGATTTCAAATTATTTTCATATAATGCTATGATAATCAATCATATGATTATATTTTTTTAGTTCGCTTGATGTTTCGGGATTAAATACAGGGGACGCACAGCATTTCTTGGACGATCGAAGAAGAAGTAGTTCATCGCCGAGACGAACAAGTGGTGCTAGCTCTGTTTCTGGTGAATATGTTTTTTTCTATTTAGTGACTTTATTCTGTATAGTAGCAAACAACAAGTAACTTTTTGATAATTCTAGTATTCAAATTGAAGTATATGATATATTTCACATTTGTAGACTATTTTTGAAATTAAATTAATTATCAAATAAATATATAAATTTACTATTTATTCTTCACTAAAACTTGCTAGAAGTAAATAAAAATAGAAATTAGATGACACTAGTTGCTTATATATAAATAGGGTACGGATCAGAAGTGAGCGATTGTCGAGAAACAGGAAACTACGGTGCATACGAATCAACTCCAAGTACTTTTATGGCCAACACAAAGCCTCACTGGCGTACTAGCTACAAGAAACGTGAGATTTGTTAAACTTCAAGTGAATTGTAGCACTGTCATTTTACTTTAAGCTATTTAGTATTTTTATCATCTATTTCACGCCATGCTTCATTTGAAGTTTGCTTCTCGTAACTCGTAATTCTCAGTGACTAAATTAATTCTTTTAGCAACGTTTGTGCAATTCATTTCTACTATTCACACAATAACAGCTGTGCATGAATCATAGCCATCTAATACTTACTAACTGAAAATCTGTTAAGAAATACCATTTTTAGTTAAATTCTCATAAAATCAAAGTAGACACTTGGGAGTAAATACTAAGATTAGTAGAATAAATATTTCTACATATATTCATATCGCATTACATTTCATTACATACATGCACTATTGATACATCAACAGAATGAATCTTTTATCTCAGAAGCGTACCATATTATCAAGTGTTTCATAATAATAGAAAAACGTGATCATAAATGACTTGCATTAAAATTGTAACTATAATGCGTTATTTTAAAAAAAAAGAAGAGGAGCAACAGCTGGGCTTGATATCTGAAACACCTACAATAGTAAGTCGAAGCCCCAGTACTCAGCTAGCGAGTACATCGTCTGACAACCAGTCGCCCGGTACATCACGAAAAGTCAGCATCCGAGTCAGTGGCAACGATAGTTCCGAAGACGACGGTTGTCATTTGACTATTCCGAAAATGATCGCTGTTTCATCAAGCGCGGAAACACTCACAGGTTTGACACTTTTATCAATATCATTTTAATAATTTTGGTTCATACTCCATATCGGAATCTCCCAGATTAAAAAAATTGGCGCTCAAACTTTGTATTTATTTTTGTAGATATAACAGTAATCAGTGCACCTTCATCTCCGAGCAATCTGAGCTCCGTAACTTTGGTCGGTTCTACGGGATCTGGCTCCGGATCTGGCTCAGATAAAAGTCCTCAGGATGGCGGGGAGATCATATACTCTCGTGGTGTTTCCGAGGAGACTGAAGATACTCCTATTGCAACTGAAGATAATTTGAAAGACGGTTTGTTCTTCTATTTTCTTCTATAATAGTTTATACAGGTCTAAATTAGAAATCTGAAAATATTGAGATTTTAAATATATTCCTTTTTTGTAACGATCTATATAAAGCATTATTAAAAATGATTAAATCGTATTATAAATTTTGTTTTTTAAATTTCTGAAAAAATGACTACGGTTATTTTCTTATATAAGATTTACAATTAGTAAAGTTAACTGTGATTGAATGTTTGATATCTTAAATAGATTACAAAATTACAGTTAACCACTATTTGTTACTATCGTCTTATTGTACAAGTAGTTCACATCTATTTGGTAAAATATAATAGCAATTATACTTAGGTAGCCTGTTTGATTACGACACAATTACGATAATGTATCCATTAACAAGTACGAAAAGATTTATAAGTAAATTAATATTTGAATTAAACGTTAAAAACGGGCCCAAATATACGAAAGATTTGCAAATACAATTATTAATTCATTATACTCAAAATAATCAAAGTAATTTTACTTGTTTTGAATATAGTTCTATATAGTTTATAATTTCTGGATATACGTATAATTTGAGAGGTGGTAACTAGACTAGAGCATATAATTATGATAGATAGTAATGAATATATAATTTTGGATAAAAATTTTGTCTGGTAATTGGTTTTTTCTCACATCTCATGACTTTAATTATATGTATACCCATTTTACAGTACTACTCTACATTTTCAACTATAGCCTCAAATGAGGCTTATTCATTCAACATTTATTATTTAATTTTATTTTAAATATAGTTAAAGTTTCATTTACTCACTAATATTCATTAATTTTCAGAAGTTCAATTTACATATGAAGAGCTTTGTCCACCATCACCGAAAACAGCAAAGGTCGATAATATACCAAAATTCCCACTTAGTCGTCCACCGCGAAATAAGCGACTAGAATCTGACAAGGAAGAGCAAAGCTGGACTGATGACGAAACGACACCATCCGCTGAATCATATCAACCTCCACAATACCGTTATAGCCATCAACACAATCACCATCATTATTCTGATCATAGAGCATCAATAGCTTCAGCACCTCCTTCAACTACAAGAAGTGGATCCATATCAACTATCGCTGCGGTAAATAAGGAATAACGTTAATGAAACTTTAGACAAATTTATTACATGTGTTGGATGAACGCCTGTTTACAGTGATAGTCTAAAATCTGACAAAATTATATTTTCACTTTGCTATTAAGCAATAAACAACAACACAAAGCTCTCAAGATTTATTCAATTAATATAAGCGCTATCATCCCGTTTAAAGTTTTAGTTGCATTATTACTCTTACATGATGATTGATATGATTTTTATGACACATTTAATAATTATCTACTAATACCTAAAAATAAACTCTAACACCCGTAGTTGGTTTAAATATGTCTTGAATAACGAGATACAGTTAAAAATATTAACAATAGCATATTTACACCTACAATTTTTTAACGTTAAACATATGGGGAATGTTGATGTTTTTGACTATATCTTGTCATATACATAGATTGATTCGTACTCACCACGGAATTTTCTGACTGATAATATTGTGTTGAGAAAATAAATAATGTATAATAGTGGTACTTCTACCTTAAATATTATTACACGCAGTTTGACATTTGTATCTGCGATTTGTTATTAAAACTGCGTGTAATTGTTATTTTGTTAAAATTAGTTAATAGAAAGTTAACTACTTGTCTACAACTATTTGTATATATAAACAAATATTGTGTATGCACAAGGAACATTGTCAAGTTACACGTTATTTTTACTAAAAAAATCATGAACTTTTTGTTGTAAAATAATATGTATGAGATAAGAAAAGTTGAAAATATTCACAAAAACTTTCTTTGTTTGTTATACAAACATACGTAAAAATTAAAAAATTATTCGTATTTTAGAAAAGATTTAAAAAAAGGGTAGGATCCCTCTGAATTACATAGCTAGACGGTTTTGAATAAAATGTTCATTATCCTGACAATCGTGCATTAATTGTAAGACATCACAAATATTTCGACAAAATATATCTAAAGCATGAAACTAAAATAATATTCTTGACCACAATTTTATATCTGATGAAATGAAGAGAGTTTTTTTTTAAATTTGAATATCTGAAACATTCACTTATTTTGTAAAATTGTTAAATTAATAATAAGTTATTTATCTTAATGCTTATTGTTATTTATGAAACAACATAGAACATTTACATTATACAATTACATTGCATTACATTTCATTTATATTATAGAATTATTGGGCAAGTAGACGTTCCATTCAAGACTGTGAACTAAATTCAGGAGGTCAGCAGGGCTCATACCAACATGATATACCACAATCATCCAGCAAGGCTGGTGTCGTTATCACCAGTTTTCGCCAAAGCCATCGAAGGTTTGATTTAAATTTTATTTAAATTTACGTAAATAAAATAGCTATGTTAACATTGTTGAAATTCTTTTTTGTTACTATAAAAATTTTCTGCATGAAATGAAACAAAATGTACACCAACTAATTTTATAAAATAATTTCTGAAAAATATTTGGTTTTAGGAATAATGACTAGTTTTATATAACTATTATAATTATACATACACGAGAAAGTCATTTTTCTTAATATCCATTGAAACTTTATTTCGTTTAAGCGTATACAGTCTTTAAAAATAATTGGCACAGACTAAATTATTATACTTTTCAATTCTCAAATATTAAATCCGCTATGATACATTCTACACGGTTAATTACTGTTATTGACTGTTAACTGTAATCAATTTTCTATGGGCATGAATCATCAGTTGGCTACACAAATTTTATTCAACTCATATCGATCGATACATATCTAATAGTCATAAATGAAGTTTTTCCATGGCAAATTTAATTATTAACGTTCGAATAATGTTCAACAGGTCTATATAATACATAAAGTAATATTTTTAATTAAACTTGATTTTATCTAGATTTAAAATCTGATCTATTATTTAAAATCTTATTTTACTTATTTTCAACTTATTTTCCATCGCTAGTTATTATTCATCATAAAATTTATGTAAATAATTTTTCACATGTCCCTATAAAAATTTACATATTAAGACTTTTATATCAATGTCATTTTTTATTACGTATCTCCTCATTTTACGCATTACAGCTACTTTTGAAATAATTATCATAAAAAGAAAACTTAAGAGCGAGTCAGATAAGCATCTCTATCTTTTCTTTCAAAAAGTAATTGTGTTTCCTGTATTGTTTTTCGCCATACCTAGCATTGGACCTGAAGCCATTTGGTAAGTATCAACGTATTCGGTTAAATGCAAGTTGCTTTTTTCAACAGTTCTGTATGCTGCAATGCAACTATTTTTTTCCAAATGCTGAACTGACTCTATTGGAATGTGCTATTAGTTGTTTTGCCCAGCTTTGCGCATGTATAAGATAATTAGCTGCTAAGTAAATGATAAATCATTGTTTTTCGAGTAAAACACAATTTTCTAATATTTTTTTCAGATCAAGTGAGTTAATATTCCCATTAGTTAAATATGAATAAAATTGCCAGAATGTAAATAAATTCACATTTCATCTATCAGATGAGCAAGTAATTTTAAAAGTTCTATAAACGTAAGTGATAATGGAAAGTATTTTTAAAAGTCGCATAATTGACAAAATTTTATGGGACTTAACAGTATGTTCAAATAATGGGAATGTTACCTTATATCACGCCTTTCTGCTTAATCACTCTTCATAGAATAGAAAATAGACTGATATTTAAAACAATTTATTTTTTGACAAACACTATAGATAATAAAAATAAATACAATAAATTAATAATAAAATGATCATAGATATAGGCAAAGCTGTTATAGATTGTACATATTGAAATATGCATGTAAAGTTTTCGTAAAGAAAACGCAAATACGTATAATAAGTAATTTTTTATTTTACACTATATCTATGAACATATTAACATAAATCAAGCTTCTATTATAAAGAAGTATTTAGTATACATAGTAAATCGTAAAGTATAATCAAATATTAATACGAAGTATTCACATTTTAATGCTTTACTTTTTATAAGATAATTAGTCAATTGATAAAATTCTGTTTTTAAATACTGGGGTTTTCACACGGGGAATTATAAATTACATATAAAATTGAATATACGTATATTATTTTGATATTATTTAAATTAAATAAAAAATATATGACTTTAAGATTAATGACGCTCCTCGTACAAACATATAAATAATTTGCTATTACAGCTCAATATTTTGCTGGAAACAACGAAAGAGTTTGTGTGGAATAATACAGCAGCATAATTTATTAATTACAGCAAATATTTGTGTTGTTCTAGGTAAAATATTAACTGTACTATACCAGCTAAGACGATCCAGCTACAATAGTTTGCTATTTTAGCAATAATATTTATATGTATATAAATTAACTGGCTAATTTTTCTTTAATAGTGAGAATATTAATTTATAGAATAATTTTAGTATACAAGTCTTATTCGAAGAAAAATTAGCCAGTTTTTTTCCAATTTTGATAGCTCTTGAATATCCGATCTCTAAAGTATCCTTTTTTTTTAATTTTGATGTGATCGAGATGTCAAAGAGAGTTAGAAATTTTGACAATAAGCCTGGGTTTGCTCAGATATCTATAGCTTTGGTCTTGATAAATGCAACGGGAAAAAGAGAAATCGCGCACTCGGCGCACTTGATTTGACCAGTAATTCTACCAACAAGCATCTAAAATGATTATTTCGTAAAGTTACAAAAACTAAAATATATTACAACATTTTTGAAAAATGCATAACGTAGCAATAGCATTAGCAATTTCAACGAAAATCCAACGAACAATCCACAGCTCACGAAAGAAAACTCTCAATATTACTCTAGGAGCAGTACATCGACAGCGGCCACGGCCTTCGCCATAGCCACGTCGGCCTCGAGTAATCCGCCCGACCGAGTCTCGGGCCGCTGCGACGCCAACAATCGCGGGGGCTCGTGCCGCGAGAAGAACCGTCGCAAGGAGTCGGTCATGTCGACGGCGGCGACCATGCGCGTGCTCAACGTCCTGCGTCACTGGGTGTCCAAGCACGCCCAGGACTTCGAGCTCGACCACAAGCTGAAGAATCTGACTATCGAGTTTCTCGAGGACATCATTTACAGTCCGAATCTGCTGCCGGCCGAGCACAAGGCGGCCAGTCAGCTTCTGAGACTGATCACCAAGGAGGAGCCTGACTGTAACAATGTCGATCTGAAGAAACTGCTTACACCACCCTCGGTACGAATGGCTTTGATATGTTCGTTCGATTATTTTGACAAATTGAAGATTTTAGTTTTGGGCACGATTTTAGATACTGCGATTTTGATCGTTTGGATAAAACAATAACATTCTGACTATGTTGAATTCATAGATTAATTTAGTTATATTTTGCTTTTCAGACACCAACGAAGGAAAGCATCGAAACTTTATCCGCTCTTGAGATTGCTGAACAAATGACTTACTTAGATCATCAGATCTTCATCTCTATTGCAAGCGAGTAAGTACATTTAATTCTCAATTATCATTTTTTTATCCGTGGAGTGAAGGAACGTTAATAAACTTCGTACTCGTTCACCGTCGAAGAGGGAAAATAGTGCTACATATTAATTTCCTAACCTCGCACATGCGCGTCGCGGCGTGGATTAGAGTGGGGGTAGGGATTTAATGTAGCGCTTTTTTCCCGGCTCGACGGGGAAAAAGTACGTACTTTATGGCTGGGTGTGTTAAAAATTAAATTGCATACTAAGGTCTATGTTAAATAATATATGCTATAATATAGTGAAATTGTCCATCCAAAAATATCTAGATATTTCTCTCCGTGTACCACGTTGTTATATTTTTTTGGTAAAGGCAGCGATTTTGATCCAGTTTTTCTTATTCTTTAGCCTTAACCATATAATATTATTGATCCAGTTGCGTCATTCAAACTGGAAATTTGAATGAGTCATAAGAACACATGTTTTAAGTACTTACCATCCTGTAAAGCTGTTTAAAAGAATTAAAAAAAAATTTTCCAAAAATTGGTACACTCTTCCCTTAACCCAACATGGGGGCGGCCATTGGGTTATTTGTTTTTCTTAAGTGGTTAACATATCGCGCGGAAAAATGATTCAACATGCTATGGAGGTAGCCGTTGGGTTATTAATTTTTTTAAGGGCTTAGGATAGAACGGGGTCATGTTGATACTTAAGGAAAACTTGTTATAAATAAAAATAACTCAAAATTGACATAAGTGGATTAAGTCATTTTAAACATATACGATTCATATATCTTTAATACAAGCTGCCAAATTCTTTTTATTTTAAGATTTTTTTCAAAAGTGATTATTTTATCAAAAAACGACTTGACTATTATCCAGTTAGCTCCAAAGTCTAATCAGCTTTAAGTTCAAAGATGCCTAATATGTCTTCAATGTTCAGCGATTAACTTGCTTCCCTGCAAGAGTTATGGTGGATACAAATTTTGGTTTCATACATACATGTATATGTATACATATACATACATTCAGATAGACATTTTCTAAAAACATATTTTTCTAACTGAGGAACCTCAGAAGTATCGAAATTTATCAACATCTCTGAGATAGCAAAAGTCAAGGGTGGTATATACTTTTATTTAATTTGGAGATAGTAAATTGCACTTATAACATTGTATACTTTATAAGAGATCAGTTTTTAACCTGAATAAAAAAATTGAGTCCATATTATTTCAAAGAATTTTACTTTTTCTTGTTGGCTGTATACATATACGAGTAATTACTTGTTTTATTAAAACAAAGCCATTGTAAGTTTTTATACGTAATAACACATAATAACCTTATATTTACAGAGAGTTTTTGGGACAAGCTTGGATGAAGACGGACAAAGCCACAAGAGCACCGCATATAACGCTGATGACCAAGAGATTTAATGAGGTGTCGCAGCTGGTCGTATCCGAAATTGTTCGCAGGTCGAATATGCAAGCACGTGTCGGTGCAATCGAAAAATGGGCTGCTGTTGCCGATATAAGTAGGGTACTTCATAATTACAATGGAGTCTTACAAATATGTGCAGCCTTTACGAATAGCAGCGTCTATCGACTCAAAAAAACGTGGGAAAAAGTATCTAAAACGGTAATAATTTGAAATTATCTGTTAATGAAAGAAACTATTGCTAACTGCTTTAGAGTTGAGAAAATTATAAAAAAATCGAGTTTGAGAATATTATAATGGAAATTCGCTTTAAATAAAGTAATGCTAAAATTAACTCATTAGATACCTGCACTGTAGTATTGCCAGTCTGAGAAAATATAAAAACTTGATATAATTTTTAACATGACTGCACGCGGAAAATTCAGTATGTTTTCTACGGCATAGATCGAATGAGAATTGCGATTATTACAAATTGATTAAAATGAATATTCTTTTTATTTTATTAAAAAAGCTTTAAGATGACTTAAATATACTAATTAGAATGAAATTACGTCCTCTAATAAAAAGTGTGCATATTTTTAATATGTTTAACGTATAAAGAGAATACATAGTATATTACGCATCTAGGGAGGTAAAGAATTGGCGAGTCCATAGCACGTGTTTGCCACCCTCGCCTTTGTCTCGGGTCGCATTTTACACGTGCTATGGACTCGCCAATTCTTTACCTCCCTAGATGCGTAATATACTATTGTTGTCATACAGGCAAGATTTACGCGTTTTTCTTACCTACAAAACGAACCTGAAGTTACCGTTTTCCGAACGGCAATAAAAGCGGGTGCAAAAAACTTTTTTGTACACATGCACTATTTTCGCAGTTTTTTGAACGTAAAATGCGAGCCTAAAGTGCTTGTTTTCTGACCGGCGGGCAAAAAGATAACAGCGGACAAAAATTAGATTTTCTGCCCGCTGTTGATTTATTTACTTATTTGTACTTTTCGATACTTTTCCGCAATAATGCATACATGTGTCATAAAAAATATGGTGTGCACCAACGGCTAGTGGGCTGTTTGATCTAGTGTGTTTGTAGTACTCGTCTTCGGCTCGCTCGCCTTCGAGTCATACCGTACGTAACTACCTTAAAATTACAAATATATTGGTTATAATACTTTTTTAGGTATGGATAAATTATTCATCATATCATACCTATTTTTTTCGGTAAATACAACATTTTATTAAAATATATCGGAAATTTTTATTTTTTTGTTATGGTTGTTAAGTCTCTTTGTTTTATGATAAAAGTTTTAAAAATTTAATAATTCGGGCTTAAAGACGCTATAACTTTAGTCAATAATTTTGATTTTCAAATTCCCACACTTATATCCTAATTATAACGAGCCCCCTGAACTGTAATATGACAACTGAAAATTCTATGCTTTTATAAAATCAAGTTAGTAACATAAATTTTTCATGAATTAAATTTCTTTTACATGTGTTCTATTATTGTATTATAATTTTCAATCTTTTTAAACCAATTTTCGAAAGGTATAAAGTACTTTTATTTTCGTATGAACCGTTTTATGTAAAGAAAATCAAGTTAACCCAATTTCGAGTTGTCATAGTCTTGTCCTGGATGTGCGATATGTATTTTGAATACAATAAATTCTCATAAACTTCAATCCGATCAGTTTGTCTCTCAAAATATTGAGACAGAGCAAGAAATATACAAATTTGTATTATAACCAAACCAAGAGACCTAACAACAATCAGAAAAATTGATAAAAAAATCCTCTATATTTTGATAGAATATTCAAATTTACCGAAAAAATAGGTGATACATGATGAATAATTGATCCTTACGAAAAAATATAACCAATTTATTTGTAATTTCAAGGCGGTTAGATCTTCTTAAAGTAATTGTTTATGTATCAATTGGAAGGTCATTTTGTCTACTTTATGAAAACGTACATTCTTTTAATATATTTAACGTATAAAATGACAATTATTTTCTAATTTAAATTTTATTTTAAAGAGTTGTCAGGGATACAATTTTGTTGCACGCACGCATGCATGCCTGAACGCATTCGCACGTATGCAGGCACATAATATAGACAGACATTTTTCAAAAACCTATTTCTCTGATTAAGAAACCTCGAAAACATCAAACTTCAACAAAATCTCGGATACAATATTTTCATCTTTACAAAACTTTCTCTTTGTGAAAGCAAAACATTGTAATCTAACATATAAATTCATGTTTATTCGGTAATAGAGCTTAGAGAGCGAGAGAGAAAAATTTATATTTTACTAACAGTTTACATTAAGATACGAAATAGACAATTAGTTTTATTTTAATCTATATAATTGTTTTATATTTATTAACATATCAAGGATAATATTATTATAAAATTTGCTAAGAACGATTTAAAAATTTTTTATGTACATTATTATATCTATATTTTTAACATTTTACCTAATTTTATCGTTTCAGACAAAACAAACAATCGAGAGACTGCAAAATATTGTCTCGTCGGAACACAGATTCAGAAACTTGAGAGATGTTTTGCACCGATGTGATCCACCTTGCATACCGTATCTCGGACTATATCTTACGGATCTCTCGTTCATCGAGGAAGGCACTCCTAACTTTACAGAAGATGGTCTTCTTAACTTTTCTAAAATGAGAATGGTATTTTTGTGAATATATTTTGTAGCTTAATTGTAAAATGTACAACTCAATTTTAAAAACAGTAAGTTGTAAAAGAATTTTATATGTACTGAATTGAAAACATTACTCTAATATTAATTTTATGATTTTGATAATTATTAAATACTTTTATAGTATCCAAAACTTATTAGGTTTAATATTCAACTTTATAATTAAATTAACTTATGTTGAAAGACATATGTATAAAATACATTAGTATTGCATTTTTTCATGACTAATATTATATTGTTTATGATTATAGATTGCCCATGTGATACGCGAAATCAGGCACTTTCAGCAGACTCCATATAAAATCGAATTGATTATAAAAGTGACAAACTATCTACTAGATCCTTCACTTTTATTAGAAGAAGAAGATCTCTACCGAATGTCTTTAGAAATTGAGCCGAGAACCTCCAGATTAAGTAGTGCTGCATTGATTGGCATTCCACCCAATATCGGTGCAAGTTTAAAAAGAGATAACTAAAACGATAATTATTTTATGTTTAAATCTATGTGGACTTTCTAAGCTGTTAAAAATTAGAAAATATGTAGTTACATCTGAATAAGACATTTAGTGGATCCACCGTTTGTCTATATTAGAAGTTAAGACAGAAACAGTATGAAGTTTAAAGATATAAGAAATTAGATATTAAGTTAGAAAATATTACAACGTCCTAAATATCAAACCATATTCAACACCGTTTGCGTATGAACATAAAAGATTGATTAATTCTAACAGTCAAAAATAACTATGTTATTATTAGAATAATTAAAAAATTGTAAATCTTTGAGATTTTTATAAGTGCCAAATAATTAGAATTCCATTTCCAAAAGAATGATTCTTTTTGTTTCCAGTATACGCAAACGTAACAAAATTATTTGGCTTAATTTTGTGAACACATCACTGCTGGTCAGTGTTTTGCATTTGAGCATGCAAATTTTTCGTTGAATCAATTTTTCACTAATTATTTAATTTTTTATATTTATCTATAATATAAAGTAGTGTTCATTTTACCTACAACTATTATCTGTGATTTTCAACATTCAATCGTTAAGAATAAATATCTGAGGAATACTCAATACAAGTGATACAATTCTTTTCAAAAATGTACGGGCATTTTGAGCATTCTGAGTACCAAATGTTGCTAAAGATTTAAAGGCAAATTCCGTAGTTATGCAAATAATATTGTACTATGACCACGAATGTTGTTCTATATTAATTATTTACAGATATTATGCTTCTACAAAGTATTGAAGAATCATTAGAGAATAGAGTAATTATTTTTTTTGCATATAATTGAAAATCTGTTTGTAAGTAATAAAGTAAATAGGAAACATTCTAAATTATGAAACGTAATTTAATTTAACTTAATATTGAAATATTAGACTTACAAAGAAAGCAATCAAATTCATTTGACTTCATTAAATATTTTTTATGTTATTCAAAGTAAAAGCTTCACTTTATTAATACTGTTTTATTATTCTCATTCATTAAGACATTATTGTTTGTTAAAGTTGAGGGTTACTTTGTAAATGGAAATTTTTCTGAAACAAAGTAAAATAGTCTACTAAGCTTGTTAGTAATACATGTTACAGTATAATAAGTCATTAAGCCAGCATAATTCTGAATTTTTAAAAATCTAATAAGAATTTTTAATTGGAGAATATTTAAAAGTTTAGTTGTGAAATAGTATATTATGCACCAAGTGCGTAAAGTATGTGATTCTCGAACGAAAGCAGTTTGTTGCCGAAGCGAAGCTAGGGTGCAAAAATACGTGTTCGAGAAACACCTACTCGCAAGAATTGTGTACACTATTTTTTCAAACAATCGTCCAAAGCAATTGTAAAGTAATTGTAAAATGTGCAAAGTACTCTATAATTTCACACTGTTCGAAGTATGCGCAAAGTAACTAATTTTCGCACTGAGTGTGCAAAGTAGTCACTTTACACATGCTTGGAACAGTTCGTGAATTGTGTACTTTGCGCATGCAAACCAGTGCGCAAAATCAAACTTTTTGCACGCTGTTTGAAAAATATTTATTTACTATTCTCAATACCGTCATTACAAATTGATCAGTATTAGACTTGTTATAAAAACATATTACTAACAAGAGCAGATTCTATAAATTGTTTCTATATGTTGAGACTGAGGTCACTTTATACAAGGATGATTTCTTGTTTAAGCACTTGTAATACAATTAAAGACGCAACTGACACATAAGCTGAAATATGATGTGTCCACGTATATTCGAAAAAGTAACTGACATTTAGAAGGTCGATTTTATATGGCTCACTCTGCAGTATTATTACTGTAAATGCGTAAAGGTTTATATACACAGAAAAGTTTCGTGGAAAGAAAGGGATATATATATATATATATATATATATATATATATATATATATATATATATATATATATATACTGAGTAAATTTAACACAATTTAAGACTTTTTAGACAGCACAGCATAAACAATGGAAGATTGTACATGACAATCAATAGCGTATACAATCGAGAAGATGTAGAACAGTATTTCCATTCTACGACTATAGTCGAATTTTTTCAACTATACAACGTCGAACCTTTTGTTTGTCGAAAAATATATTAAAAAAAAAAATATATTTAAAAAAAACAAAAAATATTTTGCGTGAATTCGCGTTGTTATACATATAAGCAGAAATGTACCTAGTCTATTGATAGTTCCTTAAGAAGGTTACAACGATAGTACAGACAAAAAGTACCTAAATACCTAAATGCTGTTAAATTAAATCAAAGCACAAATGTGAAGAGATCATACTATAATAATTATTTTGTTCAAGTACACTTTAAATTTGAGGTATTGTGACATTTTTGTTTTAATTTCATAACAATCAAAACGTAGAAATGATAAGCTATAAAATGTTATATAATATAAGAAATTTTAATCGTGGACCTTTATAAAACATATCACTTTTATGCGGCGACAAATGTTATGAATATATTTTTTTTTATATTACCTAACGATGGAAGATAGAAAACTGTAAATTTATTTCTGTTGTTTGGAAAAAAACTAGAATGTGAAGATTTTTGAAAGTCGAATAGTATTTATAACTTTTACTCTTTAATTTATTTTATTCTTCTTATAGTGCTAATAAGAATATAAATAAAAAAGATTGTTTTTTATTAATGCGTACTTTCTACAGCATTTAAATAGGTATGTACACGTTTTTAAGTAGAGAAGATACACTTGATCTTTATAAACGTTATTAGGTAAACACACGTGCTATTAATACGTAAGAAACCTTCCAAAATGACTTTATTCGTAAAATGTAATGATATATTGTATATAAGTATAGGGCTTTAAATACCTTGACTAAAGTTATTACTGTTGTTGAATCTATTTCATCGTAATAAATCCAAATCTCATTTTAATAAATAATCATAAAACATAAATGTCCAAAGCTCCACTACGCTAAGTAATGGCTAATAGCCAAAATGTTAAGATATTTTATATTAATAATAAGATTACGATAATAACTCTTAATCATTAAAATCCGAATAATAGATTTAAAACTAAATAATAGTTCATTAAAATATTTAATATTATACTTTACGTTTTTCAATAAAACAAATCAGATTTAAAAAAATTTTAAAGTAGGAAAATAATTCTTTTCTTACAAAAACAAGGTTAATTATAATTTTTTGCTGCATTTAGAAACTTATAACTTTCTTAGTTCTAGATCATTTTTATATAAGTTACACAAAATATTTTATTTCTTTCAGCGACAAATATCAATTATTGGCACTAAAGGGTTCACAACATTTTATTTATAGTTTAAACATAATACTATAATATACGTTAGCTGTAAATAAATTATTGCTCAAATAAATGTTCTATAATTTATGTAGAGCGTCGCGCAAAATCGGTCCATGTAAATTGAATGCTGAGCGGATTACTGTTAAATGGCGATCTTTAAAAAATTAATTTCTATTAAATAATAAATAATAGTGGGTAATTTAAATATTTTTATATTTTAATTCTGAATATTAATTTTTTTTAATTGTATTGCCAGACTCATTGAATATAATTAATGAATTTAGTGGCATACTTAGTTTATGATATTTTCGATCTTCTCGAACAATCTTAAATAAAAAAATATATTTAAATATAAATAGAAAATGTTAAGAATTTCAAAAGTTATTTAAATACTTAATTATATATTTATTTTTTAAAAAAGATACTTATAATACTGGCATTTCATTAAACAATTAACTTAATGAATGTGTATATTTACATCTACATAAGAAAGAATATGTCTGGTAAAATAATTCTAATGAATGTCAATGTAAAAATTATTTAAGTAAAAAAAATACTTTAAACAACATTATTATTATATGATTATATTTTAGTCGTGTAAAATCATGCAATTTTAATAACCCATTAGAGCCCATGATTAAATAAGCCACGCTATCGAAAAAATATCTACGGGATGTTGCACATTAGGATGAAAGAACATTAATAATTAAGAACATTAACAAAAATAATTGTTAAAATAATTTATTAAAACAATTGTATTAAAAATAAATTTTCATATAAATGATTTAGTAGTATTTTTTCCATAGAATCTAATGGTACTTCTAGTTTTACCCCAAAAATGAACTTTTAGAAGAATTTTTTAGAAAATTTCCGTATAATCATATTATTGTAAGGTTGGTTTGCACCAATTTTTCAAAAATCGTTGTACGTTGGTATTTTTTTAAAATTTTGATATGTCATTAGTGACCACAAAGACATGTTATTTACCACTTTCAAGTCTGTTTTATTTATCTGATGTCAATCTAGCGAATAAAATGCACTTCTTTGCAATCAAAACAGAGGTTAATTGAAAAGTTCATTGTGCATTCAAATTTTACTATATCATTTCAATAAATTCTCATTTACGATAGAATCGCTAATAAATATAAGGTAGTATATTTTATTAATTTATCTGTGATTGATAGCCTGGAAAAATATACCTCCATAATTGATCAAAATGTAATGAAAAATAACATATATTGTATATATATATATTTGATCTGTAAACATTTGTGTGTTCGTATACCTTAACAAAAACACTAACTTTCTTAAATAATGCTTATAGAAATATTCGCTGTAAGTTATAGCTAGATTTATCAACTGTAAATGCGCAAGAAAATTTTTTAAGTTAGAAAAATAAGTTATGTGATAAAGATATTGTCATATTCAATCATATGTAACAAACAACATTAAATATTTGCTTTAAATGGTTATAATTTTATTAATTATAAAATTTGTTGTTCTATCAGGTCACAAAATATTGTTTACAATTTTAAAGTTTCGAAAAATGCAATATAAAATTTTTCTATTTTTTGTCATAAATCAGTGTTGACCCACTGAAATCATTTATTTTCCTAACTATATTGTTCCATAATAATGTACAACGTTTCGTATTTAGTTCTTCTATAGGACGGCTGGCTTACTCATGAGTTTTAATTAAGACGTCACATATATTTGCATTATTATTCATTATACATAGTCAAATACATATAAAAAATTAAAATTATTTGTGTAATTTGACGTTTATAAAGATATAAAAAGTGTATTACACAACACGTTTTAAACGAAGGATTTGAAAATACTATATCGCATTCTATAATTTTCTTGTGTAATAATAATACCTTCATACATACGTAGATATCGCGTATTATATATTATGTGTTATTCGTGTGTATGAGTGCGGGAAGCTGAGACAGTCGAACGAATGCGCGATGCTTCTTTAATATAGTCCTAAAGCAAAAAATGAGATTTCGATTACAAATCATCAGCTGGTTGTGAATAAGTGTTTATATGTGCCGGAATGTGACAAAATATGAACGATGATGTTCGCACGAAACAATTTGCCATTTAACTTTTACACTAAAAATTTTGTTTACAGTAGATTCAGCTGTAAATAAGTATACATATGCAATATTTTTTCTGTGCTTATTTATATATTATTATATTATTTATCATTAAATGTGGACAATATATGTTAAAATGACTTATGATTTAATATACATTATTTTAAAACTTTAATTAAAAATGTATAACTCAAAATAATTATTAACCCTGAATTGAAGTAAAATAGTATTAATATATATTTTTATTTATAATACTTTTTAACTTCACCTAAGGTCGTTCTATTTTATATATTAATCACCATTATATTTGTATTGTAAGCGAATGGCTCATCGTTTCATTGCAAAAGGATTCGTTCCTCAGTCATATTATCGATAATTCGTCTGGCATGCAATACGTCTACCATTATGTAGCATTAATGTGACGCGAAACTTTGTCTTTTAATATAAGATAAACGATCAAACTGACTAATTAAAGTATATTATTGTTATAAGCTCGAGGAATTGAAGATTATAAAAGCGACAAATGTATGGAAGGAATAACAAAAAATTTTGAAATGAGAGTGCGATTTGTTTTTGTTGTATGCCCCTTATGAGATGGATTCCAGTGTTATGTATGTTTCTGAACTACTGATAATTATATGTAATATAATAAAACAAAATATGGTATAATATCAACTAAAATGCAGGGGCTTACAAGTCTACGTTAAGAACGATAAAAAGAAGGTTAAACCTTAAGCGTCCTCGAAATTATTGTACACTCATCGTTAACACTGTCTCTGATCTATTAAATATTTTATATCTTCCATCTGTAAATGAAAAGATAATATTCTTCTGTAAAACTGACTTCTTCTTATGCCTTTTCACACCTGTTCCTAAACTTTATTTACATTATCATTCTTCAAACAGCATTATATTATTCATATACGTAGATTTTAAAAACTTCAATTTCAATGCCCACGCTTATAGATTGAAACTCCTATTGAATACATTATTCTAGAGTATATAGTCGTTTAGATCTTAAAGATATTTACATGTAATAGAAATTTGATCCTATCAACTAAAGATGAAAAGGTTATAAGTATATCCGAAAATTAACTGTACGTGTTAGCTATGGAAAATTGGAGTTAATATACTCATCACTAATAACTTTAAGGATATTTTTCGCTAGTCTTCTAGTATTTGGGAGGGGCATTTTTTTAATTGGCGTTTTTTTGTGGTTGAAAAGTATATATTTCTTATATAGGTTTGGTCATTAGGGATTTTAGTCGAAAGCCCATCAGCATTGTAGTTTCATATAATTCATCAGAATATTTGAATTTTAACGTTATTTATTTTATTTTATAAACCACTTCACATAACGTAGAAATGTCCTACTTCGTTGAATAGCACACGTTATAGAAATGTATAGGGAAACAGGGTCGAATACGTTGCTGAAACGTTTCCAACAGGATTGTTATTAAATCGTTTAAAATACGCATATGCGATGTCTAGCAAACGTTTCGGAAACGTAAGTCGCTATATAGAAAAATTTATCGTCGAAATTATAATCGTTTCTTACTTGTTGTGGCAACGTTACTCGATACGTATGAAATACGCATGCACGACGTACTAAACTTTTTTGAATCGTATGTTACTTAATGAAAAAAATTTTTGGCTTGTTGTAGCAGTGCTTCTAAAAACATAGGAAATACGAATGCATGACGTGTAGAAAACATTTCTAAAACGTATTTCATCGATTTAAAAAAAATATTGTATAAACTATATAAACGTTTCTGATTGTTTGGAGTAACGTTTCCAAAATTGTTATTAAATGGTTGTGCAAAGTTTCAGTAAGTTTTCTGCAACGTCTTCGATTATAAGGTACACAATTCCGAAACACGGTACTTTTATAATTTATAATAATTAATTTGCTCGAAAAATTAATAGAAGATAAATTGTAACTTATTTAACTGCTTTATTGAGTTTATTGATCGTAATTAGATGAACAAAACAATCTTACGTTTTATTTAGTCTTAAAACTATCCATTAGCTGTTGAGTAACTTCCAGATTTTTGAATCTTTGTTTTCATAAAGAGATCTTGGTCAAAGGTAAAAATGGGACATTATCTTAAATAATGTAAATTATTATAAAAATATGCTAAGAAGTTTAAAATTTAATTATTTCTTTATTCTTTAAGGTTAAATTTGAGGCAATCATATCTATTTGTCGACGGCTGATAAAAATATATTGAAAAAAGTATCGCCATTACTTGATGTGCTACGGTACGACAGAAAAATCGCAAATCAAATTGAAATTTTGATTGTAAATTGACATACAATGTTTTACCTCTTATTTTAGAAATTAATTTAATCATTTGCTTCATATTAGGTTATATATAAATCTCCTAGTTACAAGCTAAGAAGCAGAAGTACAATTTTATTTTGTTTTTCGCGCCTTATAGCGCTGTATCATCAAGTGATTTGTTTAGACAACACTCATTCTCAATACATTTTATTTACCTTCCATCTAAATGGCTAACTAACTCTTAATAAAATTAAGAGATTTAAATACCGTATATATTGAGAAGAGTCTTAAAAGTAGTCTTAAAGAAATACAAGTCTTTCATATATACCAATAGAAAATACAAATATGTAACGCTTCTTCACGCATAATCTTCTGCAGTACTGCGAGTCTCTGTAAAGCTTCTAATAGGACTACGAAATATTCAACGCTTCTAAGAAAATTCATAATAATTAATACTAATTATCAGGCATTTTTTTGTTTGTCGTTAATCTTTTTCTTCTGGACCATTTACTTAATCATTCGCGGTTTCATCTTTATTCCTTTTTAATCTTTTTAATGCTGAGTTTGACCTCTTCTTGGCTTATTTTAACCACGTTTTACACGTGTCGTCAACATCGTCAGACGTACACTTCGCATCTACCATGGCATCTGTAAACATGCATGTAGATTACGTTTACATGTAAGAAATTTACGAAGATTGAGAGTTCATAAAAATCGTTTTTGGCCCCAAAGGTAATAAATCAGTTTTAGTTATTTTGATATTTTTAATCAATTATTCTTAATAAATAGTGCTTTTTTAAATTTAAGATAAAAGCATAAATTAAATGTATAGTTAAATACTCTGTTAAATGGCATATTTGTAAGCAAACATTAATTACTCGTACATAAAATTTACTTTTCCATGGCTTTTTTAAATTTTAAATTAATATGAATGCTTATCAAACATGAGGTAAAAGTCATTTAGCTTATGAAAAGATGCTTCGCGTATTGACACTGGTAAAATTACCATTTATTATCAATAATTCGTTAACAATATCAAGAAAAAACTTATTTGTAATATTTGTGGCAAAAAATAGGTCTTTATAGACCCTCCTCCTAATATTGGATATCTATGGGGACTTTCTACTGTAACGTGCAATTATTTTACATATTTTTAAATTAACTAAATCATATCAATATATATATATATACAACACTTTTTTATAATTATTTAAAAAAGAGTTGGCGTCAAAGTTCTTGATAAATCAGGCTGAAATATTTAAGGGACATTCTTGAAGGTATTGCAATCTATAATAGGTTTTTGTTTTCAATATTTATATGTAAAGCAGTATTATATTAGCTAAATTATCTAAATAACATGCTATTTTTTAGCTTTTTTTCAATTTATACTCTCACCTTAAGATCTATTTAATAAACAGTAAAAATTGAAATCAAATTGTGCAATTTTCCTATCAAAAAAAATATTTCTTAAAATGTATCATATTTTCGGCGCGTCACAGTAGAGTACTTCCTTAAATTATTACAAATCATACTTGAAATGATACCCCAAATGCACAAATTTTGAAATGAATGTTTTCCGTTCCTGCCGCCGAAATTGCACCTCAAGGCGATTTTGCCAGTTAATATACTGCCTAAAATCTTTCTGGTAGAATCGTGTTTCTTCCTTCCTCCAATCGTTTGAAAATATTTCAGCTATAGAAATGATAGCTAATTAGCATTAATATAAGTATTATTATAAGAATCTGAAAGGAATCTTTTAAACAAATATAAATTGAATTGCTTAAAATTTTAGTCAGAGGTTCCTTATGATATTTCAACTGTTTTACTAACCTTTTATTTCGGAAAATATTTTACCGCAATACATGCATGACTTTGTCATTTTTGTGAACCAGATTAAATATTACGCATATTGAGCGTTTCTAATTAAGGTGGTGAGAAATAACTGTTTCTACCTAGTTTGGAGGATAGAATTTAATATGATTTAACCCAAATGTGGTCGCACTGAGAAATTTCTAGATTACGAACGTTCGTTCGTTCGTTCGTTCCAAAGTTCCAAAGTTCCAATTGTTTGTACCAAAGAGAGTCGCAAGTTACGGAGGTTGTCCCATATTTATTGCTTTATACGAAAATAACCCCGCAAAGTACGCTCTTCTTTCCTTTACGGTAAGCCGGCCAAGATATTTCCTGTGAGGAGTGATGTGCTCGTCCCTTGTAACACCACATATGTATCTCACAGATGAATTTTGAAGTCGTTGTAACTTCGTCTCAAGTTCCTCAGACACATCAAGGTGAACCACGGAACAATAATCTAAATGTGGCACTACCAGCGCACATACAAGCTGTTTTCTCAACGCATGGGTGATGCATGAACTAAAAAATCGTAGGCTGTAAAGAGCATGATTTATCTTTCTTCCAACTGCATCAACCTGCAGTTTCCACGTAAGTTTAGAGCCTATGACAACACCAAGGTTTGTGACAGAGTCAGAGAAAGGCACATGTACACATTCTTGAAACTCAATGCCGGGCAAACCAAGATCCTGCAGCCGATTGATGTTGTGCTCGGAGCCAAAAATGATCGCTTTTGTTTTGCCGACATTGAGTCGCAGTCCGGATGCTTCGGCCCACTCCGGCACTGCCCGCGCAACAGCCGACATGCGACTGATATCCACATGAAGATCTCGCCATGTCACTTGAGTGTAGGTTTACAAGTCGTCCGCGTATAGCAAGTGTTCAACATCACCACCAGTCAGTACGTCTTGTAAGTCATTGATATAAACACTGAATAGCAAGGGTCCCAGGACTGAACCCTGTGGCATACCCAGATTGGTGGTTAGCCAATCAGATTCCCCATTGTTGTCAGTTATGACTTTTTGCCTACGACCGAAAATGTTGAAGGAGTTGAAGACCCTCGCTATATGATGACTTACATATGGGAGAGCCTTGGCTACGACGCTTTAGGGAATACCGTCCTCACCCCTAGCTTGCAACGAGAAGTGAGCAATAGCCAGGACTACGTCCGTCACTGTAACGTCTTTGAAAATAAAGCCGTCATCGCTGGCCGAGTCCAGGATGCTACTCAAATCAACGTCATCTTCACTCTGGGAGATGGATACCTCCGCAAAGTGCGAGTTCAGCTCACCCGGTGAGAAGCCATGCAACCCCCCTCCCCGTGCCGTTGGCAGGAGCCCCAAGCCCTTTAGTTCTTTCCAAATATCCTTCTTATTTTCTAGGGCTTCAAAAAATTTATTCTGCATATAAGTCTCCCGCGCGGTTTTCATACGTTGTTCTGCTTCGGCTGCGAGAGATTGGTACTCCTGCCAGAGATTACCATTTTTTGTGCGTTTAAGTCTGCTTACAGCGTCACGTTTTTTTATTATGTGAGCCAGATCAGCGTCAACCCATGGAGCATTTGCTTTATTTTTTGGTGTAAATTTCTTCAGTAGGGTAAGCTCATCTATTGACCCCATGAGATTGACGCTGATCTGTCCCAAGCAGCAGAGAGAGAGAGAGAGAGATAGATAGATAGATAGATATAATATTTATTTGTAAATGTTTACAAAAAGTTTACATATAATTTACATTTTTTACATTTTTTAATGTCACACGTTGTCAGTTTCTTAAAATTACATATCACGTCGTTACTTAACTAAAATTAATTGCACATATGTGAAGTCAGGTATATAAAGTATTGCGCTTTGTTGTCAGTTATAAAATTTGTTTTTTCTAAATCGTACTTATTATACCTATCAGTCGCTTGAATAAAATTATATACATACATTAACAATCGTTTCCATTCATACTAATAAATACATGCATACTTTTTTAAAATTGTTTTGTCAAATTAATAATTAAATACATTCACACTTAATTAACACTGAAAATATTTAATAAATAAATAAATAAAATAATAAATAAATGCGTCGAATACATAAATAAACAAGATAAATAATTAAATTAAATAAATAAATAAATAAATTTAAATAAATAAATAAATAAATTTAAATAAATAAATAAGTTAAATAAATAAATAAATAAATTTTAATAAATAAATAAATTAAATAAATAAGTTTTAATAAATAAATAAATTAAATAAATAAATAATTTAAATAAATAAAAAGCCTAAATATATAATCGACTCATTCTTATCTCTAAACCTACTCCTCACCATGTAATTGTTTAAGGTGCCTGCTAAACGCCGTTTTAAATTTACAAAAAGATGGCAGGCACCTCACACTGCTCGGGAGCGAATTCCAGAGGTGCGCACCTTGAACTCTGAATGAAAAAAGGCCCTTATCGGTGCGCGACCCCGGAACCGAGAGCTCTTTCATACCACCCCTACTTGAAGTCCTGGCCTGGTTTTTTTCAAAGAGGGCAGTAAGATACGGTGGCTGCCGCATGACAACCGCTTTGTAAAGCAGCAGCCCCATAAAATACTCCCTCCTCACCTTCAATTCTAACCAGTCCAGTTTTTTCCTGTAGTCGGTGATATGCTCATCCCGCCTAACACCACATATGTATCTCACACATGCATTCTGCAGACGCTGTAGTCGTGTCTGGAGCTCCCCTGACACATCAAGAAGAACCACTGAGCAATAATCTAAGTGAGGTAGTACCAGTGCACATGCCAGCTGCTTCCTCAGTATCTCTGTGGTGCTTGAACGGAAAAGTTTTAAGCTATACAGAGCCCTATTTACCTTTCTACTGACCGCATTCAGTTGCGGCTTCCATGTCAACCCTCCGTCCATCACCACGCCGAGGTTGGTGACTGTATCGACAAAGGGAACGTGTACGCCGGTCTGTATCTCAATGCCTTGCAAGTCGAGGCTCTGAACCTGTTTGATGTTGTGATCAGATCCAAAAATGATCGCCTTTGTCTTGCCGACATTGAGGCGCAGGCCAGCTGACGTTGCCCAGTTCGACACTGCTTGTGCTACAGCCGACATGCGACCGATACCATCACGAAGACCTTTCAGGGTCACTTGTGTGTAGGTTTGCAAGTCGTCGGCGTAAAGTATGTGTTCGACACCATCTAAGTCGAGTGCGTCTTGTAAGTCGTTTATGTACAGGCTGAAAAGCAGGGGTCCCAGGACTGAGCCCTGTGGAACGCCAAGATTGGTGGTTAGCCAACCTGAATCCCCGTTTGTGATTGTGACGACTTTCTGTCGTCTCCCCATGATATATGACTTAAGCCACAGGAGAACACTCCTGGAGAATCCCATGCGCATCAGCTTACGCAGCAGTTTAGTGTGTGAGATGGTGTCGAATGCTTTGCTAAAATCAAACATTAACAAAATAGTCAATAGTTTTTTGTTGTTGTCAATGCCTGATCTTATGTCCTCCGTCAGTTTCAGTAGTGCTGTCTGTGTACTGTGATTCTGTCGAAAACCAGTCTGCATCGGGTCCAAAGTATTATTTTCTCGTAAGAAGTTGGTTATTTGGTCGTGTACGATTTTTTCAAGGACCTTAGAAAGGAAACTCAGCAGGGCAATTGGTCGGAAATCTGACACCGTAGATGGGACAGGTTTCTTCTTCAAAGGCACCAACCGAGCTCCCCTCCAAGCTCCCGGAAAAATGCCACTGGACAGAGAGGAGTTAAAGATCTTAACAATATGATCTCCCACAAACGGAAGAGCCTTAGCCACTATACTTTGGGGAATGTCGTCTTCCCCTCTGGCTTGTGATGAGAAGTGGGCAACAGCCAGAACCACGTCCGAGAAGCTGACTTCTCGGAAAACAAAACCGTCATCACTGGCAGTGGTCAGGACGCTGTCAAGTTCTTCATCACCCTCATTTTGGGAGATCGACACCCCTGCAAAGTGGGCATTGAGCTCTTCCGGTGAGAAACCATGACGCTCCTCTCTTGTCTTTGGCAGAAGGCCCAGAGCCTTGAGCTCTTTCCAGATATCTTTCTTATTATTAATCGCTTCAGAAATTTTATTTTGTAAAAATCTTTCCCTTGTTTCCTTCGTTCGTAATTCAGCTTCAGCTGCAAGGCCCTGATACTCCCGCCACAGTCTGTCGTCATTGGTCCTCGAATAGCGTCTTCGTACGGAGTCACGTTTTTTGTAAAGATGTATTAGCTCAGCATCAACCCATGGTGGATTTGTTTTCTTTTTCGGTATGAATTCTTTTAACGGTGCAATTTTATCTATCACAGCCATGAGGTTGACACTGAGGCACTCTAATTGACTGTCAACACTCGCCGCGGGACCATCGATCCGCGAGAGAGAGAGAGAGAGAGAGAGAGAGAGAGAGAGAGCTATACGCATCGTCTGCTTTATTTTATATACAATCATTAGATATATACATATACAATCAGAATATACAATCAGAATATATATTTTATATACAATCATCAGAACACAAGAAAAAAATTATCCATTTTTGTATATTCCGACAAAATCAATCTCCAACAGTATCCCTGATGTCCAGTAAAGTTTTGTTATTTTTTAATTGTACAATATAAGTGGATATTTATAAGCACGAGTGGACAATAACAGCTGATAGCTTATAGCAATTACAAGGTGGTCTGCTTGTTTGTGTTCAAGATAGTCAATAAAACATCTCTGGTGAGTGGAATACGTACATTTATATACTGTGTTCACTCAACTTTAAAAAGTGTGTGGATTTGTAAAATCAACTATATTTAGACGCTCTGTAAGGAGACTAGCACATTTTGCATTTCTCTGATAAAAACTACCAATTTTTAGATCTTCCGACAAAATAAATCTCCAACAGTAACGCTGGAAACCTAACTTGCTGCATTTTTCCATGATAAATTCAACTCTATTATTAACAGGTTGAGTCCTAACCATGAAATTGGGTGATTTACCTCAGCTGCCGGAGGCAAAATCAGAATGTTTATAAAGAACCAGTATTATATTAACAAGAATGCTGTAAGTAAATTCCAGCGGCATATTAATTATTAAGCATATGTGATTATGTATCATCCAAGAAAAGAAATTCATGTCATGTGGCGCTCAAACTGAAATATACTTCAAGAAGTGCGATTACACAAATTGTTTTAAAACATGATTGAATTGTTCTCATTTAATGTAAAACATAACAAAAATTATAATGTTCAAAATTTTTAGGATTAAATAAAAACAGTTTGCTCCATAATTTGTTATTTTTGAGTTTTCCTTGGAATTCGCCTGATATAGGTATTATTCAGTTTTAGTGCACAGAAATCGTACTCTGTTATATATAATCGTACTCTGTTATATATATACAAAAATATTTAGATAGGTTTTTTGTTGCAGTATATAATAATAATATAATAATAATATAATAACTATTCATTACATCGAATATTTTGAAAATGATTTTTTGCAACAAAATCTTCGCTTCCTTCGACAAACTAATTTTTAAAACTTTCTCAATTTTTTTTATCATAGTTAAATTTAACAATGTATACTAATATAAAAAGATGAAAAACGTTTGTATTAGAAATGCATTTCTTAATTAAACGTTATACATTTTTAGTACAAACACTATTGTTATAAGCAGTGCCAATCAAAGATTTATGAAAAATTACATTTGAACATAATTATTTTTTCAATGTTACACATTATATATAAATAACATTAAAATTTATTTTAAAGAAAAACCATTATTAAAATAAACGAATCTCAAAAAAGCATATTATGCTAAAATTTAACTATAGAAATCCAGATGGATTTGACCGGTGGACTAGCTGATAACTGTTAACTGCATTTTTCATTTGAAGTTACTTTTTCTATAAAACATTAGTTTCTTATACATACCCGGACAGCACTAAATACTTCAGAGAGGATTATACACTATTGTACGAAAATATTGACAATATTTGTTGAAAACTTCCTGAGATATTCGAGAAATCTTTAATGTCCGCTGTTTTGGATGAGTAAAAGTAATGTTTTTATACAATTTTGTTTGTTAAAATATCTGAAAAATGGTTGCAATTATACAAAAATTGATGATTATCTTTCTAATGTTGCCAAACTGCAATATTTTTAGAATACGATTTTGAAAAACTGTTGAAAATTTTACAATTGTTAAATAAAGAATTTATTTAAATAATCTTTTATAAACAAAACTGGGTATCAAAGCTTTCTTCAATATGTCAGAAAGATTTCTGGAATCTTTCAACCGGTGGAAATTGTGGTTTACAATTTTCGTGCAATATTTTTTCAACATTTCTGAAACTTGCAAGGTTTTTCGGGGAGAGCTTTTATCTGGATAGCAGCATCTATACAAATGTAATGTTATTAATCAAATCTACCTGGATGACTGGATTTAATTTTCATTGTTGCGCCCGTTGTTTTGATGCCTTCCATTTTTCTTCTGATAACGAGGACTCTGTTCTGATTGAGTTTCACGATTCATGGCAGCAACTTGCTTAGCGAAGTACACTGCCATATTTTCTAATCCTCGATGGTACACATTAGTTCTGTTTCTTCTTTTTTGCCCTTTTGTTCCTCGTGGTCGAGCTGTAATTTATAAATTTTTATAATAGTATATTACGACACTAGGCTGGAAAGTTGGATTAGGTATCCAATATTTCCAGCCGTGTGTTGTATACTATTTTTCTTCCTCCCGGCTCGAAAGTACGTCCAATAATTGATAATAATTGATAAAATAGCGTTGTCGACTGCTCGTTCACACTCCGCCATCATATATATATATATATATATATATATATATATATATATATATATATATATATCTGATATGCTGCCGACATTTACTTTTTTGCTGCCTATATCAGCGCACCTTGCGGCTACCTCTCGTACTAGTTACGAATTTCGGCTGCTGCTCTTGACCAGCTGAGCGGTTCGCGCGAGATGCGGGTAGCCCGCCCGACTTTTGCAAAAGCGAGGCGTAGCCGAGCCTTTGCTGGTCGGGGCGGGCATCAAAAACATATGCAAAAACAATATAAGCATTCATTGAAGAAAATTTTTTATTGCATTCAAAAACACATGTAAATATTTTTTTTACATAGATAGATTTTTTTAAATAGATAGAGTACGTTGCTCTCTTTTTTTCTCTGAAACTATATAGTCGCACACAACGCATAAGAATTAACCTGAACAAGCGAACGAAAGGCATGCTTCTTTTCTTTCTTCGTTTCTCTGACTATATACGAGGTCCGTCCCAAAACTATCCGACCTACCTCGATTTCTCGGCGCTTGATTTATTCTTCGTCATCCGGGGGCTGGCATCCTTCAAAGTAGTCCCCATTTGATTGAACAAGACGCTCATATCGATGTTTCCACTTATTAAAGAACTCTTGAAAGTCAGACTTCGGAATCGCCTTTAGTGCATTCGTCGCATTAGTTTCAACAGTCTGTTTATTGTCGAATCGATGTCCTTTAAGCGGCATTTTCAATCGAGGAAACAGCCAAAAGTCGCAGGGAGCTATATCAGGACTGTATGGAGGCTGGCGGAGCTGCGCAACACTGTGTTTCAATAAATACTGCTGCACAAGGTTTGATGCGTGCGCTGGAGCATTGTCGTGATGAAGAAGCCAGTCACCGGTTTCCCAAATTCTCGGTTAAAATTCGCCAAACAGTACTTTTTGGTATTCCAAGTTCATCTTCCAGTTCTCTCACAGTCAAACGACGATCTTGTTCAACTGCGACACGCACACGCTCGACATTATCCGACGATGTTCCCGTCGAAGGTCGACCAGAACGAGGATTACTGTCAACAGATGTGCGGCCACTTTTGAACCGCCTATATCACTATTTTATTTGTGTTTTACCCATACACTCATCTTTAAAGGCCTTTTGCAACATTTCAATAGTTTCTGCACAACTTTTACCGAGATTAAAGCAAAATTTTATGCAAATTCGCTGTTCGGTTCGTTCTGCCATTTTTAGCAATAAGCAAATTGCGACGAACGCAAAAAAGTCGTTGTAAACAAATACACGCTGCGCGGGAACTAAGGCGTTTCATCGGTATCTCAGGCTACTGACGAGAAGGTTAGGAGTTGCTGGTGACGTTCGTACCCTCCAGAGGTCGCCTGAGTCTCTCCGCGCGAAGATATGAACGTAGGTCGGATACTTTTGGGACAGACCTCGTATGTATATATATATATATATATATATATATATATATATATATATATATATATATATATATATATATATATATATATACGAGGTCTGTCCCAAAAGTATCCGATATCCCAAAAGTATCCCATATATATATATATATATATATATATATATATATATATATATATATATATATATATATATATATATATGTGTGTGTGTGTGCTCGCTAATGTACGATGCTCTCTTTTTTTCTCTGAAACTATATAGTCGCACACAACGCATAAGAATTAACCTGAACAAGCGAACGAAAGGCATGCTTCTTTTCTTTCTTTGTTTCTATATATATATACATATATATATGTGTGTGTGTGTGTGTGTGTGTGTGTGTGTGTGTGTGTGTGTGTGTGTGTGTGTATGTGTGTGTGTGTGTGTGTGTGTGTGTGTGTGTGTGTGTGTGTGTGTGTGTGTGTGTGTGTGTGTGTGTGTGTGTGTGTGTGTGTATGTATATTACGGTTACTGCTATCGAAACAAGCGGCAGTAAACGTTTTTGAGCCAATCAGAGCACGAGTTGGTTGATGCCGTCTATAAAAGTCACACTTCCCAGCCGGATATGAGGCTGCGGAAGACGTACTTTCGAGCCGGGAGGAAGAAAATTTATTTTGTAAGAAAATTAACATGTGTTTTTGAATGCAATAAAAAATTTTCTTGAATGAATACTTATATTGTTTTTGCATATGTTTTTGATGCCCACCCCGACCAGCAAAGGCTCGGCTACGCCTCGCTTTTGCAAAAGTCGGGCGGGCTACCCGCATCTCGCGCGAACCGCTCAGCTGGTCAAGAGCAGCAGCAGAAACTTGTAACTAGTACGAGAGGTAGCCGCAAGGTGCGCTGGTATAGGCAGCAAAAAAGTAAATGTCGGCAGCAAATCAGATATATATATATATATATATATATATATATATATATATATATATATATATATATATATATATATATATATATATATATATATAGGTACACCAGAAATATATAGATACAAGAGAAATAAGTTTGTATTCATCTTATTTATCGTATATACAATAAACATAAACATACAAGAGTAACATTGATTTATACATATATAGCGTAACACATAATTGCGTTTGATCAGTGCAATATGTGTGATAGACTGTCAGGTGAGTGTAATGTTGACAGCTGTATTCTATATTTTGTAAGGTATTTTTCAATCAATTTTATGAAATAATGTTTGTATAATTTTATATCAGTTTGAAGTAATAATCTATGAAAGAACATGATCAATAAATTTATTCTAATGAAAAATGGGATTGTTACAGTGGTATCTAATTATAAATTGTCTTGTTTATAAAAAATAATTCAGCATTCCTCATGTTTTGAATGTTACTGTTACCTATAACTATGGAACAGCGGGGCTGTGTTGTGAGTAAAGCTGTATCTGTGAAAATTATCTAATGAAAACCTTCTGAAATTCTGTAAATTATATTTTAAAATTATTTTTAGAGTTTGCCTGAAACTTTTCTCGCAAACATATTCTTAAAATATAATTTTTGCACAATTTTACTTACTTTCATATTTAATTATTTTAAGAATAATCTGGATACAAATATTAATTGCTTATATGAGTTTGTTATTTACAACATACGAGTTAAAGTTGCTTATTTATGAAGGCTTTAATACAAAATTTTCTGGACCGCGAATTCAAAATATGATTTGTATGCTGTATCTTTTTCTAGTTAACTTGTTTATAAAAAAGTAATATTGAGAAAGTTTTATATTAATTGCTCAACTATTGCAAACTTGATTTACATTTTTGTAGGAGTTTATTGTTACAGTCGAAGTTCTTTATATAACCTTTTATTCATAATGAGATGATCTTTCGTTTCGAAAATCATATTTTGTTATAAAGCTCATTTACATTTTTTACCTACGTTGTAATCTTTTCACGCAATAACTTTCTTTTACATTTTTGTATTTATTCAATAAAAATTTAACGCTACATGACTGCTTTAACTACTTTATTGCTATTGGTCTTATAATATCAATATCAATAAACTACTGTAGGTTTTAACTTTTTTATTTTATTCTAGAATATTGTCATTGAAAATATTTGATGTTGAAAGCATTTTGCATAATGGGCTTACAGGAAGCATTATATACAGTAAACATTAAGAACTATTTTAGAATCAGTGCATTTTTTAAATTTAGCAAGAAACCTTCAAGATTTTTATGAATTACATTATTATGCAGTTGATTAAATCTCAATTTCTTATGTTACTAATGTTCTACTGTTAGTGACACTTTCTTACATTTTCAAAATAGATTTGTGTTTTTGTGGTAGTACATGCTTCACACAATAATGTAATGAAATAAATTTGTCATTTTCATCATTCAATATAAGAGTATACGAGTCCGTTACGTAAGTATGATGATTTTCATAAAAGTTTTTGGAAACTGAACTGAACATATTATTTAAATGCTACATATTTTTAATTATTAACTTCTTTACGAGTCAGTTATTTTAATAAAGTTTTGTCATTTTAATTGCTTACTGTTGTAAACTTCATTTATATTTTTGTGGAAATTATTTTTACTGTGTATGATTTTCCTTACAATAATGTGATTTTATATTTGACAAATCATATGTTATTATTAAATTCATTTTTAATTTTGTATTAATCTCGTAATCTTTTTTATGCTATAACAGTCAAATTACGGTTTAACCTTACTGAACTTTTCTAATTACAGTTCTGCTATTAATCTTATAATATCGATAATCTGTAATGTCACTTTATTTAATTCTAGGCTATTTTCATTGAAAACAAATGGTATACTAAATTTAGTAAATTACTATTAAACTTTTAATTTCATTACTAAATTAAAAGGAAGTATCGTAGAATATTGGATGTTCCAATTAACAAATTAATAATTTAATTCCCATTATACAATTCAGATAATGTAGATGTTCCTTATTTCGATTGTGACTTTATTTACCAAAGTATATTTTATAAAAATTTATAATTTAGATTCATAGTTATCATCAAAATCTCTGTTATCAATCTTTTAATTGCAATTTAAGTACATTTGACGGTAAAAATAACTTTGAATCGCGCGTTCTTAAATCATGGCGGTATCACTATGGCAACAACTTAAACTCGTCTTAAAGATACCTTAAGGAGACGTCGGATACCGACAGTAGATTCTTACTACCCTACACACGTTTTTCGTTATTTATTTACAACGTAAATTGTTTAATGGTAAAATAAGAGTTGTCCTCCCTTCGATGTATAGTAATCTAAGTGCGTGTCCAAGCTGGTTTCATATAATTGTTTTGTTTTCGAGAAAACTTTGATACGCTATATGCAAAGGTTAATTTCCACTTATCTGGCCCACATATAGCGTATCAAAGTTTTCTCGAAAACAAAACAATCATATGAAACCAGCTTGGACATATACTTAGATTACTACGAGGGTAGTTCAATAAGTCTTTAGAATGACCAACAGATGGTGCGCGAATCGCTCCAAATCATCTGTTTTCAGTCAGCACCACTCCCGACTAGATATATGGTGCAGTCACAGTACACATCTTCTGAGTTTACGTGTTTTTATAACCAATTGAAAAAAAAAATTGCTTGTTAAGAAAAATGGAAAAAAACGAGTTCAGAGCGGTAATTAAACATTTTCATTTAAAGGGTTTAACTCCATATGAGATAAAAAATGAATTGGACTCAGTTCATGGCACATCTGCCCCTGCCTTAGCAACGGTTTATAACTGGGTAAATGAATTTAAGCGTGGTCGTACATCAATAAGTGACGAACCACGTTCAGGAAGGCCCGTAGAAGCAACTACTCCCGAAATCATCAATAAAATCCACGATATGGTGTTGAAGGATAGAAGATTAAAAGTGCGTGAGTTAGCTGAGGCCACAAGGATATCTATAGGTGCAGTTGTTTCAATTCTACATGAAAAATTAGGCATGAAAAAGCTATCGGCAAGATGGGTGCCGCGTTTGCTCTCAGCTGAGAATAAACGCAATAGAGTGGTCGCCTCTGAGGCTCTTTTGGCGCGCATAAGTCGGAATCCTGAGGAATTTTTTCGTCGATTTGTGAATGTGGATGAAACATGGATACACCACTACACTCCTGAGACAAAGGAACAATCCAAACAGTGGATTTCCACAGGCGAACCAGCTCCAAAGAAGGCAAAGACCGTAAAGTCAGCTGGTAAGGTTATGGCTACAGTTTTTTGGGATGCACGTGGAATTATACTTATTGACTACTTGGAAAAGGGTAAAACAATTACTGGTGAGTATTATGCATCATTATTAGAGCAGCTGAAAGAAGAAATTAAAAAAAAACGACCACATTTGGCGAGAAAAAAAATTCTCTTTCATCACGACAACGCCCGAGTTCACACATGCTTCGTTTCAATGGCTAAAATTGAAGAACTAAAATTCGAATTGGTCGAACACCCACCGTATTCACCAGATTTAGCCCCCAGTGACTTTTTCTTATTTCCAAACTTGAAAAAATGGCTCGGTGGACAGAGATTTACGGACAACGAAGACGTCATTGCCTCTGTAAGTGCTTATTTTGAGGAACTTCCGAAAACGCACTTTTCTGAAGGATTAAAAAAACTTAAAAAGCGATTGACCAAGTGTATAGAGCTCCAAGGAGATTATGTTGAAAAATAAAAAAAAATTTACCCAAAAAAAATTGTTTTTATACTTTATTCTAAAGACTTATTGAACTACCCTCGTATAAAACGAAGGGGGGATAACTCATAGTTTTTAAATAAAATGATTTGTCTTAAAATTATGAATGAAAACTCAATTATACAATTATACAATACACGGAGATATCCGGCATCCCCTTAAGATGACTTTAAGATATCTCCAAGTTACTGCCACAGCGACGCCGTGATTTAACCCCGCGCGATTCAAAGTTATTTTTACCGTCAAGTGTACAATATTTTTTACACTGAGCTTTCGTTATATCGCTAGGTAATAAATACAAAGCACAGTGTAATATTGAATTATTAATATTAATGTTTAAGAAACTATCAATCAAAATAGTTGTAGAAAATCTTAACTTTCTTAGGAATTTTCTTAAATTCAACTGTTTTTTTAAAACAACATTATACATATAAGGTTAGAATTTGAAAGAAATGTACGTTCGCTAAGCTCAGATAGTACAATTTGAAATTTAAATATATTACTTGAGCCCCATTACCATGACTAAATAATTGATGTATTTTCATGTATAGTCCCTACATAAAATTTTCTTTGGATTTCTTAAAAAAAAATAATATATTATGCATAACTATATTTATTATACAAAATAAGAAAAATAGTAGGGTAGTGATAATTAAAATGATTCTATCGCTTCTTTAGTTAAGTATATTATGAGAAGGGTCTGTCGATTTTTTATGAGCCAAGTGAATAAGAACGTTATTATTGTTTGCATTTATTTCTAAATTGCTAATAGGATAGTGATCAGCCATCTACCAGTAGTTTACGACTAAAACTATTTTATTTTCAAAGTTAACCCGGGAATAAATCTTTATATTATATATATATATACATATGATGGCGGAGTGTGAACGAGCAGTCGACAACGCTATTTTATCAATTATTATCAATTATTGGACGTACTTTCGAGCCGGGAGGAAGAAAAATAGTATACAACACACGGCTGGAAATATTGGATACCTGTGCGCGTGTGATAATAAGGCCTCCGCTCAGCTGGTCAAGAGCAGCAGCAGAAACTTGTAACTAGTACGAGAGGTAGCCGCAAGGTGCGCTGGTATAGGCAGCAAAAAAGTAAATGTCGGCAGCAAATCAGATATATATATATATATATATATATATATATATATATATATATATATATATATATATATATATATATATGATTAAATACAGCCGTACATGGCTATGTATGAAGTTTGTCTCTATATAGTCATATACAGTTATAAATTGAGTATTTATACCTTTACGTGAATTCACATTTGTTTTCATATGGTCATACATGAATGCATGAAATTATTGTTTTTTTAAGTAATACTTATTAAAAAAAATATTTAAATAGAAAAAGATATTAAGTTTGTCAGTTTGAGTGTTATCACCTGCATGATACAGCCAAAATTGGCACTACAGCCATCTAAAGTCCAGTTTTTAAGTCTTATTAAAAAACCTCAAACTTGGAAATACATGTAAATCATAGGTCAGTAGAATCAATTTTTTTTGATAAAAATTGTTTATTTAAATTTTATTATTGTATTACAATTTCTTAACCTTTTTCATCAAAAAATTACTGTACTGCATTATAGGTTTTTATTTTTGTATAAACGGTTTTATGAATGAAAATTGAGATTAAAAAAATTTGATTATATATGACCATACATACATATATAGAAACTTTTTTTCCGAGTAACCCGTATAAAAATATCGCTGTATTAAAATAATCTTTTGAATAATCTGACATTAAAAAATTTAATTCTGACGTTATAACAGTTCAAAAATTATTAGGATCCCGCGAGAAAAAAATGGTGTCCATTCGTATGTGCGCAGTGCTATGTGTGCTGTCCGTATGGGTACCAGTATGCCTCTTCATTTGTGTTAGTCTCCCTGGATAAGCAGTAAACCATTTTACCGACGATGCACGACATCACGGATACTCACACATATAGCACACATAGCACCACGCACGCGTGAGAAGACGCCATTTTTTCGCTCGCGGCACCTGCTGCCTCCAAGCGGATTTTTTTTTGCGGGAGATCTTAATAAAATAAATTTGTTTTCGATATAACTTTATCGGTATGTGCTTACAGGTGGTTGACTACTACACCTTTTATTTTTGGAAAATTGTAGTATTAGTCGACCAAGTCTAATTGGTAAGCCAGGTTCAAAGTTACTTTTAATTTTAATGATCATTACATTATATTTATTTAATCTTTTATAGCTGAATTTATAATAAACGAACTATTACAGAACGTAAAAATGTTTTTAATCAGTGATTTATTGCCTTTACCCTTTATTCACCGGACCCTCAAAAAGTTGAAAAAACTTACAAAAACTTTTTACTAAAAATTATAAATATAATAATTTTTTTAAATTTACAATTTGTATGTTAATATATACACCAAACATTTATTTTTAATTTAATTTTCAAAACAATGAAATATACTGTTAAAGTTCAGTAATGTATTATTTTTTAATGAACAATATTAAATAAAAACTGACTGTAAGAAATTGTCGTATACAAATCTGGTCAAAAATTATTCCATTAAGTTTTAAGATAATTTTAGTCTATCAGTGCTTAAACACGTGAAAATAATGAGTTAAATTTATCATTACTTTATTCAATGCAAATTTCCATTATCAAATTCTCAAACTACAAGATTTTTCAGGATCTTTCGTTGATAACGCATTCTGCTAAAGCAATTAGCAGCGCGGGTTTTAATTTTATTGTGACTCGATATACTAAATTAATAAAATTCAGATACAAAACTATCACCAAAATAATTGGAACTTGTTTATTTACAGTGAACCCTCGTTATATTGCCTGGAGATATATGAGAATCATAGTATAATAAATAATATTTATTTGAAAATATTCCTTTTTAAGTAACTTTCAATCAATTAAGTTATCATAATCTACTATCTCTAATGCGTTTCAACTGAAATTTTTGTCGTGCTTTTTTTAATCGGTGACATAACGAGGGACCACTTTATAACAAGGACAGATTTAGAAAATACAATTGTATAATAGTTCTTTAGATGTCTCCAGTTGGTTCTTTGTTAGCTTCAGCTTTGTTAGCTTTAAAACCTCAAGTATTTGAGCGGGAGATTTGAAATGGACTAACTAGTGCTACTCTAATTACCATTTTATTAGTATATTAGGACTATAAAATAATACAAAATAAATATTATAGGTGCGATAATCAACACAATTCAAACCTTCCGCTCAAATACTTGAGGTTTTAAGAGTCGATCTAAGCGCACCCTCAAAATGTCCCTATCATTTATGCCGAGTAACTTATTTTTTAAACAAACTAGCAAATTCAATCATACGCGGTTTATTTTTTCCTGTAGGTTGTGACAATTAGGTGTATAAATTTGAAAATATATTAAATAGAATTTTCTTCACATACAAGTCTATAAAAAATGTCTTTAGGCTAACTAAAATAACATTTTAAAATAAATTCTCACTGGATAAATAAATATAGTTTATTTTTTGAAGGTAGGAATTTCAATATCGCGCGCTTTTTTATATGTTATTGTATACCCAATGGTAATAACTATTTTTGTAACAAAGGCACGATTTTCGCGCTTTTTTGTGACTACGAAACAGAAAAAAGTCGCCGTTTTTCGACCGGTCAACTACAGCGGGAGGTAAAGACTTTTGCGCCCGCTGTAGAAAAAGTAACCTCCACAAAAGACGTGAGAATCGCTTCAATGATCAATTTTCAACTTATTTATACATATATTTTACATATGAATGAGCGTGCGCGTTCGTACATGCCTGGATTGGAATTTAATTTAATTTATATTTCAAAATAAAAATAAATAACATTGTTTAGTATACAATAACAGTTATCTCTATATGTGAGTATGTGCGTGCGAGCGTACATAAGTGCCTGTACGTGTAAAAATCAATGTATGCGTAGCCATACATATTTTTATTTCTTAATAGAACAAGACGGCAGTTATACCATGTTGAAAAACGGCCACATTTGGTTCCATACCGAGAATACATGTGTCACAAAAAATACGGTGTGCAACATGAGAGACAGGCTTTTTACGCCCTTGTGTGTTTGTAGTATTCATCTCCGGCTCGCAAAACGCATTCGTCTTCAGCTCGTGCTTGCTCGCCTTTGAGTCGTACAGAAAACTCAGACGCGGGCAGAAAATGGCCATTTCTAGCCCTTGGTACATAATATACTATTTCCAAACGTTTACTATTTTTTTTTATATATTTTTTTTAGAGTACGGAGCTGACAGTTTGTGTATTAAGACTCATTTGAGGAATAGAAGACTGAATAGGATACTTCTACATAAAAGGTAAGTATACGAAATACGTAAATCTCTTTTTTTTACAAAATAGGTAAGTATTATAAACAGCATAGGTAAGTATTATAAGCAAGATACGTAAGTATATATTTTTTATTTGTAATTTTAAAACAAGTTTTAGTTTTATAAGGAAGCACCAACACAATAACTTTGGCTGTCTATTAAATGGAGCCTTAAACTCTATAAAAAAGAAGTTTGTGTCAACAAGTAACTTTCAATCTGCAATTACGAAGTTTTTTGTTCTTCACACAGAAACTTCCAGCTTCTTCAATAGGAAACTTGTTGCACCTCAAATAGGAAGCTTTGAGCTCCTCCAACAGGAAGCTTTGAGCTCCTATAACAGGAAGCTTTGAGCTCCTTCAACAGGAAGCTTTGAGCTCCTCCAACAGGAAGCTTTGAGCTCCTACAACAGGAAGCTTTGAGCTCCTTCAACAGGAAGCTTTGAGCTCCTCCAACAGGAAGCTTTGAGCTCCTTTAAGGGGTAACACCACTCTAGCGGCCCGAAAAAATGCCTAATTTGTACAATTTTTTACAAGAGTATGAAGGAAGGGCTCAAATTTCTTTTTTAAGGGTTTACTATACATATATTGAGGTATAAAAAATATTTTTTTTACATTTAAATACAAAATGGCGGCTATACAGCGAATCTCGTGAGAAGCCTTTTTCTCAAACTTCCAAACGGGAGAACATTTTTCTCGGAAAGTATGCGACTTGGAACAAAAAGCCAAAGAAAGTCTTAATCTATATAACGTTAACTTTGGAAGTAAGTAGGGTTTTTTTTTATTTCAATTTTTGTAGAAATGGTGCACTTCTGAAAAAAAGTCGATTTTTCTCGAAAAAAACGATGTAAATTGTTTATAAAAAAAATTTACATTCAATCGAAAAACGGCTACGTACTTCTTTAGAGAATCTATTTGTGAAGCTACAGTAAAAATTTCAATCCAATCCATGCAATAGTTTACGAGTAATCTGTTCTCCCAGTTTGAAAAAGGCTTCTCACGAGATTCGCTGTATTGCCGCCATTTTGTATTTAAATGTAAAAAAAAATAATATTTTTGTACCTAAATATATGTATAATAAACGGTAAAAAAATAAATTTGATCTCTTATTTCCTACTCTTGTAAAAAATCGTACAAATTAGGCATTTTTTCGGGTCGCTAGAGGGTGTTACCCCTTAACAGGATGCTTTGAGCTTCTCAAACAGGCAACTTTGAGCTCTTCAAAAATAAACTTTATATAATATTGTAATATTCATTATCGATTATCGATATTCAAAACAATGTCTATGCAAATCGGTAGATACGCTCTTTCAAATGATGATACGAGGGTAGTTCAATAAGTCTTTAGAATAAAGTATAAAAACAATTTTTTTTGGGTAAATTTTTTTTTATTTTTCAACATAATCTCCTTGGAGCTCTATACAATTGGTCAATCGCTTTTTAAGTTTTTTTAATCCTTCAGAAAAGTGCGTTTTCGGAAGTTCCTCAAAATAAGCACTTACAGAGGCAATGACGTCTTCGTTGTCCGTAAATCTCTGTCCACCGAGCCATTTTTTCAAGTTTGGAAATAAGAAAAAGTCACTGGGGGCTAAATCTGGTGAATACGGTGGGTGTTCGACCAATTCGAATTTTAGTTCTTCAATTTTAGCCATTGAAACGAAGCATGTGTGAACTCGGGCGTTGTCGTGATGAAAGAGAATTTTTTTTCTCGCCAAATGTGGTCGTTTTTTTTTAATTTCTTCTTTCAGCTGCTCTAATAATGATGCATAATACTCACCAGTAATTGTTTTACCCTTTTCCAAGTAGTCAATAAGTATAATTCCACGTGCATCCCAAAAAACTGTAGCCATAACCTTACCAGCTGACTTTACGGTCTTTGCCTTCTTTGGAGCTGGTTCGCCTGTGGAAATCCACTGTTTGGATTGTTCCTTTGTCTCAGGAGTGCAGTGGTGTATCCATGTTTCATCCACAGTCACAAATCGACGAAAAAATTCCTCAGGATTCCGACTTATGCGCGCCAAAAGAGCCTCAGAGGCGACCACTCTATTGCGTTTATTCTCAGCTGAGAGCAAACGCGGCACCCATCTTGCCGATAGCTTTTTCATGCCTAATTTTTCATGTAGAATTGAAACAACTGCACCTATAGATATCCTTGTGGCCTCAGCTAACTCACGCACTTTTAATCTTCTATCCTTCAACACCATATCGTGGATTTTATTGATGATTTCGGGAGTAGTTGCTTCTACGGGCCTTCCTGAACGTGGTTCGTCACTTATTGATGTACGACCACGCTTAAATTCATTTACCCAGTTATAAACCGTTGCTAAGGCAGGGGCAGATGTGCCATGAACTGAGTCCAATTCATTTTTCATCTCATATGGAGTTAAACCCTTTAAATGAAAATGTTTAATTACCGCTCTGAACTCGTTTTTTTCCATTTTTCTTAACAAGCAATTTTTTTTTTTTTCAATTGGTTATAAAAACACGTAAACTCAGAAGATGTGGACTGTGACTACACCATATATCTAGTCGGGAGTGGTGCTGACTGAAAACAGATGATTTGGAGCGATTCGCGCGCCATCTGTTGGTCATTCTAAAGACTTATTGAACTACCCTCGTAAATTCAAAATTCTCAATGGATCGCTTTTGAAAGATAGTCATGTTAATAAATTTCAGAACATTTTACGAAATAATTCTTCATTTGACCCTCGTTCGACATTGCTGCTTCAAAATGTTATGAGGGATCCGCATTCGACACGCATTTCACCACTTCTCAGAAATGATCAACATTTACAATTACTGCATAGCTGTGACGATTTATGTGTCGAATGCATAGGTGATCATTGGATTTGTTGTTATTATGATACAGAAGCTATTTTTATTTATGACTCTATGAATAGAAAATGTTTACATGATTGCAATGAAAAATTTTTAAGAAAATTATTTCCATTTTTTAATGGAATTCCCATATATTATCCAACTGTGCAATAACAAAATAATGCTACTGATTGTGCAATTTTTGCTATGGAATTTGCTACATCTTTATTATTAAAAAGAAATCCAGCTAAAATTGTATATCATAGCAATATGTTACGGAAGCATCTATATTCGATATTTGAATATAATCAATTAATTAATTTTTCTGTCATTCATGACACTAATACTACCATGAATACTTAGAATTTTAAAATATTGCAAAAATGCTGTAATGAGAACCAAGATTCCGAAAATTATTGGATTACCTAATAGAGATAACGTTTCTTGCTATGCTAACGCGACCTTACAAAGTTTATTGCATTGTAAATCTATTAGGAAAAAATTCTTCGACAATCCAGAACATAATGCTTTAAATGGTGCAATGAACGAATACATGTCTACAGGTAGGTTTGCTCATAAGCAATATATTCCTATACACCAGTAAGATGTTGCAGAGTTTATTACGTACCTCTGCAGCAAATCTGAAAATTTACGTTGTATTTTAGAACATGAACTAATTACGGATATGCGATGTTTTTTATTCTTAATTACATATTACTTCTTGCATTACCAAAAGTTACACATATTTGCAGCTTACAAGAAATTATTGATTATAACCTAGGGAGATGGAGTAGTACTGATGCCATTTGTACGAAAGGATGTCAAAGTAACAAAGTTGAAAAAACTTAGTTAAATACGAAAAATAAACTTGTAATACTGCAATTACAATTATTTAAAGCTAATAATGATAACGCAGTTCTAAAAATCAATAATTTTCAAATAAAAATGTAGATCACGTAATTATTACGATACATAATAAGCGCTATAAAGTAATAAAAGGCTATATTCCATCACGGCAATAACATTGCTTTGGGTCATTACACAAATATGCTACGTGAAAAGCATTGGTGGTTGCGAGTTGATGACTTATGTGCTAACGAAAAACCCTGGCCTGCGTGTGCTAAAGATGCGTAATCAACAAGTGCCTAGTCATCAGTTGAGTAATGTGGATGCATCCAAACGAACCAATTCATTGCACTCGTATTTAAATCTTCCTTCTAGACACACCGTAAAAGTAATATCTAAAGAACGGTTACAATTGCAAGAGTCAAATATTTATGCCAATCTCAATAATAATAAAAATAACATGGATTCTTCTTTAATAAAAAAACAAATATTGTGTAAAAGTAACATATGTTCCTGTGTTTCTTCCATTTTAAATCTTAACGTAGCAGATTCGAAAACTAATGAATTACAATTAATTTAACAAAAAGAAGCTAAAAAATTAAAATTCAAGCACAAAAGCGTAAATATTATGTAACAAATATTGATAAAATATTGAAAAAAAAGTATACGATGAAGAAAATAAACATAAGAAAAAATTATATTGTAAATTATACGAAGAAAAGATAAAATATCGACGTCAGTTGCGATATCGATTGAATAATACAAACTCTACAAATGTTTCTTTACTCTCTGATAGCAAATCTGCGGATTTTGTAACTAGCAATAATTTACAACTTACTCAGCAAAATGAAGATAACAAAGATTAAATTAATTCACTAAAGCGTAAGTATTATAAATTAAATGAAAATGAAATATTATATAAGACTCAATCATACGATGAATTATTTAATGTTGAGATTTGAAAAAAAGAAATCATCCACCAATAGACAAAAAATAACTGAACACCAGAAATATAAAAAAGAACTATCTCATTTCTATAGAGAAAAAACAGTTACTAAGACTAAATTCACATTAGCTACAAAGATTAAAAAGAAGTATAAAGCTTTAAGTATACAGCAAAATACAGTTAACTTATTAAAAACTAGAGAACAGTATATTCAAAGTGTTATGAAAAAGTTGGACTTTTCATCGTTATCAGAACGCAGAATGGAGGCTGAAAATCTTGTCGCAACTTCTGTTTATGTACGAGAAACTTATATATCACAATTCAAAATTATATTGCAAAATTGTAAAGATCAGATTGAAGTATCGTTAATTCATTGAGGTGCCGTATCTATTGATGGCAATGAAGATTACGCTCTTACAACTTTATGTGGCGCATCAAAACATATTACTAGTTCAGAAGCATACTTTTCAACAGCTGCATACAATTTTAAAAATCGCTTAGGCATCGATGATTTTGAAAACAAAATTATTTTAAATGAAGAAGGACAATCAATTAATTTTTTGCCAGTAATAGACGCATTAGATAAAAAGAGCAAAATTTGTCAGTGTAACGGTTATTGCGAAACGATTGATCCTGATATATTAAATGAACTTAAAGACTTGTTTGAAGATATACTCTTATTTACTTTTAAAGATACATATAAATTTCTTAAAAACATTGACTATTGTTCAGCCGAATATCGTGTTCCTAATAAACACGGTCATCTAAATAGTTGTTATGCTGAATCATTGCTGTGTAAGTCTAGGTTTTTGAAACTTATTGTTTTGTCGATTCATTATCCTAAGTTGCGTACAATAAAATGAATAATATATAAATTTAAAAATATTTATAGAAGCATAGAAAATGTAGAAAATGCATTAATCACCAGCAATATTCAAGAGTTAAAAAATATATTATTGAAGGCCAAAAGGCTAGCTATACCTTTAAAGTCTAACAACAATGAAATATGTTTAGATGAAAACGAAATAAGGAATCAATTTTACAATGGAATTAAAGAATATACAAAAATAGATATGGATCCACTTAAAATTCCTTGCGTTTTTTGCGAAAGGTTATGTTGCGAGCGAAACGTTGATCCTATTGATAAATATGAAGATAATATGAATTTTGTGCAAGAGTTAGTCGAAGGGAGCATTGATGAAAAAAGAGATTACTGGAAAAAGTTAAAACAGTTGTATGATTCTCAAGAATTCAATAATGGTTTTATCTGTCGAAATTGTATTACCAAATTGAAAAAATATTCTCTGCCATCCACTTGTATTTTGAATAACCTTTTTGTTAAAGACATTCCAGATGAAATTAAAACATTAAATATGTATGAAAAAATATTGATTCAACGTGCTAAAGCTTTTCAAACAATTGTGAAAATGGGCACGGCCATGAAAAAGAATTTACCGCATCACGTTAAAATAGACAAAGTAAAAGGTAGAACTTTTCATTTACCTTTACCATTGGAAGAACCATTAAAAAAAATTTGTCCAGATACTGATCCTCTGAATACTAATCATGAAATGTTTATTTTGGTTCGAAATCATCCAACAAAGCAAAAATTATTTGGGAGGATTATGTTGACGTTAAGAAAATATGACTGGCATTGCGTTGGCTTAAATGTTGGAATCCCCTTTATGCAGAAATAGTTATTCCATCTTCCCCTGATCAATTATTGAGCACTCTGCAGAATTTAGAATTAGAATATATAGATGAATCTAAACTTATCGATAAAGAGGATGATGATAAAAGTAAGGCTGTATCTGAAGATAATCTACACCCAGCAGCTTTATTAACACAAAAATTTCAATCAGATTCATTTTACGAACAATATTCAATGTATCCCTTACATACACGGAAAATTAATGAAACTGATACAACATTATATCTAATACTGGAAGTGTTTGCTTCTGGTTTAGATGATCACGCTCAAGATTTAGATTTAAAGTGTTTCCCTGATCTTTATCTCTTCGGAATGTATGGCCAGCACGAACGCAGACCCGTTAAGTTAAGATATTATGATTATATCAAATCTAGGTTAATTTCTAAATATCCACTATTCAGACTAAATATACAATATCTTTTTTATTTATTGCATAATAATACTATTAGACAACTCAGTGCTGGGATTTTCCACAACTTAAATGTTGTTAATCCACGTTATAAATATACTGCTAAGGAACTCATAGAACAATTAGAAAAAGATCAACTTGACTCGAATTTGGAAAGTATCTTTTCGCGTTTATGAGGTACTGAATCATACTGGAAACAGCCTAGAAATGATTTGAATTGCATGATGAATGAGTATGGACCTGCAACTTTTTTTATTACTTTAAGTCCCGGGGAATGGATGTGGTCAGAAATGGCTGAATATATTCTCGAAGTGAATGATTGGGAAGATGATAAAAGATCTATTAGTGAATTAATTGCTGCCGATCCGGTTTCGGCTTCGAAATTTATTCATAATAGGTTTCAAACAGTACTGAAGTACATTCTTTTTTCAGTTAATCCTAAAGGAAAAGTAAGTCACTGTTATAACGCTTGTGAATATCAAGGTAGAGGATTACGACATTACCACTGTTTATTTTGGATTGAGAACGCACCGGTTTATGGTAAGGCATCTAATCAGGAAATACAACAATTTATTTTAAGCAATATTACATGTCGAATACCTGATAAGCGCATTTCTCCTGAGCTCCACCGCCGAGTTATGTCTTATCAACAGCATAAACATAATAGTTATTGTATGCGTAAGATAAAAACGAAAACTGGCTTTGAAAGCGCTTGTCGTTTTCGATTTCCTCATCCAATAATACCTCAATTAATATTAAGATCTGTTTCAATCGCAATTACAAATCATAAAAATTTAAAAAACAAAAGTAGGTTTTACGACTTACCACGTAAACAAGAAGAGCAATATATAAATAACTATAAGCCCGCCCTTTTGGTGCTTTGGAAGGGAAATAATGATGCACAATTTATTTGTGAGTCTTCTTACCTTTTAACTAAATATGTGTATAGTTATGGAACTAAAGAAGAGAAAAGTGTCTTGGATTTCACAGATATACAATGAAATAAATCGTTATGCAGTCGCCTTTGGTCTTTTGCTTTACGTGCTTTAAATCACAGAGAGTGCAGAGCGATAGAGGCTGCTGATGCACTTATAGGACATCCTCTTCACGCTACTGATCCTGATATTATTGTTAGGTGGTTAGATGTACGAGTTATACGAAGTAGAAAACTCAAACCATTTACCGATATAAAAAAACTTAAACCAGATTCAACAGATATATTTTATGATTCTTTTATAGATACTCATTATTCTAATCGACCTAAGGAATTAGAATCGATGTGTTTGTACGATTTCTCTAAATGGTTTGATTTAATCAAAACGGAACCAAAATATAAGGCCGAATATTATCCAATGGGACCTGGTATTTTTTGTAAGAGAAGAAAGAAACCTTATATTGTAAGTCATTGGGCTTATAATCCTATGAACCAACCAGAGCCATATTATCATGCTCTATTGTTATTATTTCAACCATGAAGAGACATAGATGAGTTAAAAGGTACCGAAGGTACATATGCAAATGCATTTTCAAGACAGCAATATAAATTAGCTGAGGCTATAAAGTATTAAGATAAATGTAGAGCTATAATGGAAGCTATGGAGAACCAATCAGAACCAATTATTACTTGAAGATGATGCTGATAAGCAGTCTAATTCAAATAATTTACCAGAAGGCTGCGTTCCAATTGAAATAGAAAATGCTATGAAAGAATTTAATGATATTGCAGACAAGGTTGTTGTGAGTGAGAAGGATCTTCAAGATTTCATCACGAGGTTTAACGAAGATCAATCAAGAGTGTTTAAAAAAATCACATCTATTTTTCAATCTGATAGCGAAATTTTAAGAATGTTCGTAAGTGTTCATATAACATCCAAGGTCTCACTGTCCACAGGCTATTACAGCTACCAGTAGAGCATGGTTGCACGGCAAAATATAAGGAATTACCTGCTGCAGCTTTAAAACAAATAACACAAAGTTTGAAAAATACCTTGCTGACCTTATCATAATCGATGAAATTTCCATGATATCAAATGTTATGTTAACTTATATTCATTTGTGTCTTACGGAAATATTTTACTCATCTGATTGCGATTATGGCTGGTTTGGCAAAAAACATATTATTGTTTTTGGCGATTTATTTCAGCTTCCTCCTGTCAATGAAAAGTTTGCATTTATAGAATTAACAAAAGAACAAATTAGCAAATATATCGGGGCAATGAATACATATAATTTATGGGATTTGTTTAGTTACGACGAATTAACTATTAACATGAGTCAAAAAGATGATCCAGAGTACAATGACATTCTTTCCAGAATTCGTATAGGTTTTATAACGGACAAAGATATAGATGTTCTACAAAAAAGAAAAATAATATTTAATATTAAAAATTGCGCTGAAGTAATACAGGAATTATGTGAATATTTTAACAATTTACGTAGCAACACTGTTTGTTTGTTACCTACTAGAAATATGTGTGATGCATGTGGAACTAAACGTGTTATAACGATGAAAAGTAATTCCTGAATTACGATAAGAAGAAATATCGATGTTTCTATTGGATTAATCAATGGAAATATCGGTAAAGTTATTTTAGTTTGTAAAGATAAAGAAGGTGAAATCACTAATGTTCAAATTAAGTTAAAAAATGACGAAGAATATGACATATCGCGATTTGAATATAAGTTCAGTATCATGGATAAAGTGTATATAATACGACAAGAATTTCCGATATGCAATATTTATGGAATAACTATTCATAAGAGCCAAGGATTAAGTTTAGGTAATACCGTTGTTGAAGCAGGTAACTGTATATTTAGTTGTGGTCAAATTTATTTAGGTACATCGAGGGTTAAAAAAGGTGAAGGATTAGGTTTGATTAATTTTGATCCTTCACGCATCATGGCTGACGAATCAGCTATTCTAGAATATAACACATTAAGACAAAAATATCGTCCAAATCTTCATCCTTTCGATATTCCACAGGAGCAAAAACAGCAACGATACAAAATAGTTCAAGATACTCGGTGGATAGTGTATAAAAACATATTATTGAAACAAAGTGAAAATAGTAACTTAAATTATATGTGCGATAGTTGTTGGAATATTACAGGGTTATCAAATGAAGATGGTATTTCTTGCTATGCTAATGCTTGTATATAAAGCTTGTTCCACTCTGAGGCAGTAAAAAGAATTTTAATACAGCACAAGACCCCCGATATATTAAAAACAAGTTTCAATCAGTATATATGTAAAAATGTCGTTGATATTAAGACATTAAGACAGTATATTAGCGAAAAATATACATTATCTGTTCAGCAAGATGTAGCAGACTTTCTTATGGATTTATGCAATATGTCTACTCTTTTAATTAATTACTGTAATAAGATGTCGTGTCTGTGATACAAGGAATCAAAGTATTACTCCTAATTATATATTACCACTTTGTCTACCTGAACCTACACACGGTTACAATTTACAGGAGGTAATTGATTATAATATAGGAAATTAGGAAACACTAGAAACAAATTGTAGCGAACATTTCAAATGTAAAACACATACAGTTGACTTGCTAAAAATGCGGTTTTTAAAATTTATGCTAAATTTTCTGATGATAATGTTTAATTACATGTTGAACAAATGTTGCAGGTTTGTGACTTAAAAAAGAAAATAATACTGGATGTTAAGGGGCCAACGAGGTTATGAAGAAGTACTATTGAAAATAGGTGCTTTAGCGATTTTTAAAGTTAATTTAAAAAATGTATAATAAATCTTCTACATTTTTTTATATATTTACTTAAAACTTTTTATATATTTTTTTTAGATGATTAAAAAAAAATTTCGTATTGGTTTGGCATAATGTTTAGATAAAAGAAAATAATCAAATAGAAACCGCTAAAACACAAATTTTAACAGTGCCTTCCATTCAACTCTAAAAAGAATTTTTTTATTAGTTCATACATTTTTTTTTGTTTTAAAAGCAATCATTCTGATATATTTTTAAGAATGATTAAAATTGACTGGACAAGTCGTTTAAAATTATTAAAACTGACACGGTGAATGGCATACGAGACTACTATCTAGAAATGAATCCTAATACCTGTAGTCTGTTTCTATGTGCCCTTGAATTCGATATGTGAGCTATTTTACTTCGAATATACATTACTTTAGTGAAAAGTACTTCTAGTACTTCTAGTGATTAATAATGTATAACCCTTCAAACAATTCACAAGAAGATAATAAAAGAAGGCGGAAAGAGTCTTAATATAAGCTTTGTATATAATATTCTTAACAAACTTAAAACCGGGTTAAAATTTTTTATATTTGAAACAAACCTTAAATTAAAGCTCGTTTTGTCTAATTTTATTATGTTCTGGGTCATATTTTTCTAGGATTAATACATACATATAGTTATTATTACCTGAAGAGGTACCCTTTTCACTAAAATAACGCTCATTTGGAGTAAAATATGTCGTATGCAAAAGCCCATCAAATAAACTACAGACTTCATTTTTAGGTTTTAGAAAATATCTCCCAAAACTTTATCAAATTTGATTCTCAGAGACACTTTACTTGTAAGATCAATTTGAAAAACCTATAACTTCTTGTCTTTCATTTTTCGGATTTCTCTTACCAGATGAAGCTGCTGATAATTGTGAATTAATAAGGCTACTATTTTCACTTTTCGATACTTCTTCTTTGCTCTGCTCATAGTCAAGGTAGTTTTCAGTTATATCCGATGTCATTGATGACTGTTCTATTACTGGAGTGTTTGCAGCAATGGCTAAAAAAATGAACTAGTTATTATAAAGTAATTAAAATGTCTTCTTAATATATAATTTTAAATGACAACAAAGTATAATATAAAAATATTTTAATTTATATGCAGCAGTAGACCAATTTTTTATTTAATCCCCACATTTTTTGACCCTAAAGTAATTTGAGAAAATAATTATAGATATTAAAGGAGACTAATTAGTAACTAGACATTTAGTTATAATTACAGTTCTATAGAATTTCTTGTAGATAAAATTTCAGTATTGGAGAAAAATGAAAATTATAATTTTTCTCATATACCTGTATATTTGAAATAAATTTGCTGAATGTATTGAATAATAAATTAATGGATCACATATAAGATTATAACTGTTTTGAGGCAAAATTAACATTATTCAACTAACTATTGCTCTTTCTTCAATGATACATGCTTCTTTGCTACATATGTATTTTATCTTCCCATAATCATTTGTAAAAAAAGTACGTAGGAAGCGGGGTCGTAGGAATGATGACCCTATATCTGGGACGAACGTCTGCCCCACCGTAAGTCATCTACAAATTTCACACAATGAAAGCCATGCATTCCTCACGAGTGAAAACATTGTCTGGACGTAAACTAACCACCTCTTTCGGATGTCCGGTGTGGAGGGCTACCCGGGGAGAATCCATGCAAATGAACAAACCAAAGGACATTAAGGTGGGTACGTGGAACGTACTCAGCTTAGCGAGCGATTGTCATTTAGATATACTCTCTAGGGAAGCAGATAGATACGACCTAGACATTGTGGCTTTACAGGAAGTTTGGAGGGAGGATGTTAAGAGGGAGGGCACGACAAGGCAACGAATCAGTAAGTATACACTGTTACATGGTGAATTACAAAAGGCGGGACAGCTGGGAATAGGTTTTTTAGTTAAGAACAGCCTGACAAATACGATAACCAATTTTAGCTTCATCAACGATCGCTTAGGCACCCTCACTATTCAAAGCAAGTGGTATAAATACATATTCATTAATGTTCACTGCTCAATAGAGAACGCAGACGATGACATAAAGAACTCCTTTTAAACGAAACTAGAACAAGTACAACCTGGGACAATATTAAAAATTCAATTAAACGAGCTGATAAGATAGTATTAGGGAAACGGAAAAGGCACAAACATAAACCGTAGTTTGACGAAGAATGTGAGGAATGGAAAAACAAAAGGCAGCAAGCGAGAGCGCTTAATCTTAATAACAACATAGAACTAACACTTAGAAAGTACCGTAGCCTAAGAGAACAGGCCAAACGTATTTTCCGAAAGAAAAATATGAAATGGGAAAATAAGAACATTTCGGCTATTCAGGAAAGCAATAACAAAAACAATATTCGTGAAATGTACACAGGGATAAATTTAATCAGGAAAGGAATACAGAACAATTCCGACTTTCTAAGGGACGAACAGAGAGACCTAATAACCGATACAGCAGGGATATTAAGCAGGTGAAGAAGCTACTTTGATTAGCTCAACGAAATTCACACTGCTGTACCACATAAATAATTCACACTCTTATACGTGCCATATGAAAAAGCGAAATTATGCCTAGGGAATAGAGAGACTTAGTCATAATCCCGATTCACAAGAAAGGGGATAAAACAAATTGCAATAATCACAGGGAGATTTCTCTGATATGTACGTTATAAGATATTGTCTAACTTACTACTAGCGAGACTCATTTCCCTCGCGGAAGAAATCCTTGGGGATTGTTAGTGTGGATTTTTCCGAAATAGGTCGACTAACGACCAGATGTTCACAGTTAGGCAACTCTTAGAAAAGAAATGAAAATATAGCAAAACGGTACACCAACTATTTATTGATTTTAAAAAAGCATACAACTCGATTATAAGGACTAAAATGTACCACGTCTTAATACTAGGGATCCCAAAAAACTAATTAGTTTAATAAAAATGTGTTGAAATAATAGCATGGGCATAATTCGCACAGGAAACAGCCTATCAGAACCATGCGAAATCCACAATGGATTAAAACAAGGGGATGCGCTATCAATACTTCTGTTTAACCTAGTACTAGAATACTTTGTCAGGGCCGTACGATAAAGCGGGGAAGGAGTTATACTGAACGGTTTCTTAAAGCAATTGCTAGCCTATGCAGACGATATAGATATTATAGGACAGAAGAGGGAAACCATAATAAAAAACGTTGAAATACTAATAAAAGCGGCAAAAGAAGTATGTCTAGAAATTAACGGAAAGAAAGGGATTCATGGTTACTGACAAAACGGCACCCGTGAATGAGTATAGCGATCTGAAGGTGTTAGACAAAACCTTTAAAATAGTTGAAGAATTTAAATACCTCGGCACTATAATTGACTCAAAAAATGAAACACAAAAGAAATCAAGAAAAGACTGCATTCCGAAAATGCATGCCTTTATTCGGTGGGCAAATTACTAAAATCGCGACTACTATCACGGAAGATTAAATTAGAGATATATAGGAAAATTATTATGCCAGTAGTCGGATGTGAAACATAGGCACTAACTGAGCGGGAGGAGGATTGGTTCAGACTATTTGAGAACAGAGTTATGAGAAGGATATTTGGAAACAAAATTGGTGAGTTAACCGGAGAATGAAGAATCTTATACAATAGAGTACTGATACTAGAGTTATAAAATCTCGAAGACTGGGGGGTGGGCTGGACATGTAGCGAGGATGGAAAATAATAGGACAGCATTTAGAGTATTAGTAGGAAAACCAGAAGGCACAATGCCTTGCGGGTACACCAAGACGAAGGTGAGAAGACAATGTCAGGGCCAACGTGCGAGAAATAGCATACTATGAGGAAACCTGGATTAACCTTGCAGAGAATAGAGAGAAATTGCGTGATTGTGTGAACAAAACTATGGACTACATAGTCCCATCAACCATGAATGGTGGCTTCGGTGATGGTGTAAACATGATCACAGCGGATATAGGAGCTGCGGTCTTTTAAGCTTTATCACTGCTAACCATTAATGGATGGGCACTGTAATAATAATAAAAATAATAAACATTTGTAATTTTACGTTTACTTCTCAAATTTTATTTTGGAGCTTTTTCAATTAATCAGTTACGCAATTATTTAATTCCACACAATTTCAAATTCTCAAGTATGTATAAACTGTACATTATCAACAGATATTAACAGTCATGGGAGGTACAACCATACGTGGGTCGTACATATTTTACAAATTTTATAAATTTCATGCAATTTTAACGGACATATTCTCATTTTCCAGGTTTTAAAGGACTAAAAATGATGGTCAATAGAATGGTTTGATTGTTTGAACTGTAATACACATTAATAAAACGAAAAATAAAAATTAAACATAAATACGCGATAGCACTGTGGAAAAGAAAATGCTGATATATTGCCAGCCCTTAACGTGTTAAAACAGTAAGAGCATAGGAAGTACAATTGAGAAAACTTCACTGGATATCAAACGGGACAACTTTCAAAAATTGCCACACTCATGTTTTAAAATATTTAGAACAATATTTACTAGATATTAAACCAAATACTAATTAATAAACCCCACATATAACGAAAACTGTTTCAAGATAAAATTTAATGATTGGGCATGCATTAACCAGATACAACTGAAATTAATTATCATACTCAAATGAACTAACTAACGAGATTCAGTGACTGATGAGTTTGCAGTAACATTTTTGACATTGTTACATTTCCAACTTTCCAATGCATCTTCTGCGTTCTGCTTATTGTGATGATAGTTTTTAGTATTACCAGATGCCATTAATGGCCGTTAAATTGTTGAAGGTTTAGTAGGAATAGCTAAAACCGTTAAGTAAGTATCAAGTAATACACTTACATATTGCCGACACCACATCGCTACTTAGGTCAAGATTATTGTTTCCTTTTTGCTATTTAACTTAATGATATGCATTTGTTTATATTTAAAATCTGTTTATAAATAAATTTAGACTATATTTAGATAATAAGCTCACCATTTACTATTGAAAACAGTGGTTTTAGTGTGGCTTTTTTATGCCTCTGTTTACGAAATGCTTTGTTTTTTCTTCTTTCATATTTGGCTTCAACATCTGAATGATGCTTTGATAAGTCAAGCATTATTTTAGCATCTTCTTAACTTTCTATAATTGTAAAATTGAAACTTTTAAGCTTTCATAAAAACAATAAACGTTTTAAAAGCCTTTTGATAATACCAATATTCTTATTGAAAAAAGTTCTTACTTGTGACTACAAATACTCTACGAAAATCGCAAATATTCCAAGTTTCTAACTTAAAAATGTCTGTTGTCTGCTATGTAAGGTGGCCAGTACGCCTTTTAACCATTTTCCAGCGGCCAAAAATCCGAAATTACTGCAGTCGAATTATTGGCGAATACAATAACCATCCATGGATTTGACATTTTGCAAAACGGAGAACTACAGACTCTTGCTTGTTTCATATGAAGATCTTCATGCCCGTCGTACGGTGACCATGTCAAGTCGAGAGACGCAGTATCGCTAAAGCCCGGCGCACAAACTTGCAGAGTCGTAAAAAATGCAGGTTATTTGTATATATATATATATATATATATATATATATATATATATATATATATATATATATATATATATATGGTTGTCTAACGACGCGCGAATCATGGATCATAAATATAGATATACTTATAACTATAAGCCATTTCTTGCTTCCCTCGAACATTAATTTCTTCTTCTTCGCTGAGAAACACGTTCACTTTCTTTATAAGTGGAGGTTATCGAAATATCTGGAAGTTGATGATATAATAAACAAATTTTAAAAAAGCGATCTCTATAAGAGTTAGCTTTCTGGTTTATGTGACCGCCCCTCCTAACCTTATAGGTATTTCCGAAGCAAAGTTGTAGAATATATAAACTCGCGAGCGGGCAAAACTAAAGTCCTTCGTTGTTTGAGAGACCGATCAGTTTATCGTAGTGTCTTCTATACAATTCGTATAACTGTACCATAATAACAACGAGAGTGGAGAGTGTCAATAAAGAGCCCTATCCGACATACAGTAAAGATTTCATTCTGCTATAAAGGTATGTTTGCGAGTTTATTTTCCAAACAGATCGCGTAAAGCATTACATATTCACAGGCTTTTCACGACCGATAACTCTATTAACTTTATATCTTATTATTTGTTATTGATCATACTAAAAATTCATTTAAGAAGAAGAAAGAAATATAAATATATGTCCTAATAGGGTAAATGAACTCGCTTTCTTAATTACCTCGATTTTAAGAAATGAAGCTGCACGGATCATTAGTTTTCATGACTATATTTTGTAAAAGAAAGCTGGTTATCGAAAATTCGTGATACCTCTTTTTGATATATTAGAGACATTAACATCCCTAAAATTTTAGAAAAATTCCTAGAGTATTTCTATTTGAAATGACCGTAATATTATATACCTCAGCACATTTCTACCTAAACAATTTCTTTTTCATTTCTGGCAAGATACTATACAGCTATTTACCTTGAATTTCTATCATACATTTTCAGGCCAATGCCTGCACATTTGTATAAAATGATGTCAATAAAAAAAAAGAATAGAAAAATAAACAAGTTTGTAATAAAATATAAAATTATTCATACAGTCCCTTATGATAAAAATTAGCAGTATACTTAGAATTTTGCAGACATTTATGTTACCTTCAGGTGTTTTCCTGTAGAGAAATTTTACAAACTTAAAATTGCAATTTCTAAATGTGTAAATCTAAAGTTCAATCCATTAACTGGTTATCCAGCTGATACATATCTACAGGAAAACCGTCGTGTTTCGGAACCATGTTAATACATTAAATATTTTAGGAATACACCCAGAGGTAAAAATAACTTTGTTTTCTCACGCGAGAGCAGGAAAGAGCTTTTACTATTTTACCGTCGTGTGAACTGCGTGTCAGGTAGGTTAGGTCGGAGCCGAAACGGGCAGACACTTTCTGCTACCTAACTCAACCTTCTTGACATCCAGTTTACACGTCGGTAATACTGTAAAAGATCTTTCCCGCTCTTGAACGAAAAAACAAAGTTACGTTTTCCCGCTGGGTGAACATATAATATTATTTCATTATTGCTTATATTATAATTCTATTCAATACTTAGGGGCCAGCCATACATTACATTAGGCTTTTTTTATGTATTTAGTATACTCCGCAAGATTAAATCTCTGTACTCGCTCATAATCTTACTCAGGTGGAAATAATTTATGTGGACAAATGTGTAAAATTGCGAGAAAATGTAAAAAAAGTAGGAAAATGTGCTTAAGTGGCTGATTTCGAACGGTAGTGACACGTTATGGCACACTTTTACACAATTTTTCACATTTATGTATATATTCTCACGATTTTACATTTAACGAGAAAATAAATTAAAATATCCCCTTCATATAAATAGATTTTGTGCAAAATTATGAATAAATGTGAATTAATGTGAATAAATATGAATTAATGTGAATTAATATGAATAAATGTGAGTTAATGTGAATAAATATGAATTAATGTGAATTAATGTGAATAAATGTGAGTTAATGTGAATAAATATGAATTAATGTGAATTAATGTGAATTAATGTGAATTAATGTTAATAAATATGAATTAATATGAATTAATGTGAATTAATGTGAATTAATGTGAATTAATGTGAATTAATGTGAATTAATGTGAATTAATGTGAATTAATGTGAATAAATATGAATTAATATGAATTAATGTGAATAAATGTGAATTAATGTAAAAAAGTTTAAATTAATGTGAATAAATGTGAATTAATGTGAACTAATGTCAATAAATGGGAATTAATTTGAATAAATGAGAATTAATGTGACTAAATGTGAATTAATGTGAATAAATGTGAATTAATGTGAATAAATATTTGAAAATGTGAGTAAGTCCGAATAAATGTATAAATGTGAGAAATTGTGAATAAATGTGATTTAATGTAAATACATGTGAATCAATGTGAATAAATGTTAGAAAATGTGAATAAATGCGAATAAATATAAAAATTTGAAAAAATGTGAATAAATGTGAAAATGTGCAGATAAATGTTAGAAATTGTGAATAAATATGCATACTAAACCTATTATGTACAGTTTATTTTTTTTCTATCTTTACGTATGTCAAAACATGAGATAATGTACATAAATGTGCAACAATGTGAAAAACTGTGACAAAATGTGCCGTTACTATTGTATTTTTCTCATATTTTCTCACATTTCTACATACTTTTCACGTTTTCGTACATTTATTCACATTAATTATTTTCAGCAGGTACGTAATTTATAAACAGTTCCTTATCGAAAAACAAAAATAGCATTTTACTGGTATTACTTTACTTGTGAGATAGGTGATCTATTCTAAAAATTTCTACTATAGCTATAATGCAATATAAGGTAAAATGACCAGCTGCTCTGAAAAAACATTTAAGGTGGCACCCTATCTCAATACTTTTATTTTTATTATTTATCGGAGGATATCCACGGATTTATAATATTTGAGCCGTTGTAGGAGAACGTATAAAACTAATACCATTGTTTAGAACTACCCAAAACGTGAATTAAAAACAATAATTAACCTCCTTAAGTACGGGGAAAGTTGAGGAAAACGAGGTGAAATAAAATATCGTAAAAATAAGTAGATTTTTCCGAGTATGGTCAGGCTGCTTACATTGCTTTAAATACGATTAGTCCGTAAATAATATTTTTTTCATCTTTCCCCGCACTTAAGGGTCTTAATTCTTTCTATAAAATTAATTTCTAAATGAGCTTTAAACCATGTTGTTGGTCTCATACGTTCCCTTAAGGTAGCGTCAGCGACTTTTTATAAAAACACTTACGTCTTTGAAATTTTTCAAAAATATTCTTTCAAAATTATACTTTTGTTCTGTGTAAAGAAAATATAGGGTCAACGACAAAATTATTGAAAACATTTATTGTAGACGGATTGTGGAAGCCCAGCTAAAAAACGCGTCGAATACAGCAGCCTTCAAATAATGGATACAGCTACACACACTGGACACGTAAAGTAAAATAAGAGACTTACATTTCTGAACAACGTATACAAAATAGATTTTTCTTCTTCAAAAATGCTGCACAACAATCAAAAGATATATGTAGTGTGTGTCATGCAATAGTGACTTATATGAACGTGATACTCAGAATAGTAATATTCAGAACTTATTTTCGAATAGCCAACTTAAACATAGTAATTATGGTCATTATTCTGGGCATGTTGCAAACAAAGAGATGATTGTTGCTATTGATCAAGATGTAACAGATACTGGTGCTACGATGCAAGAAAATTCCATAAAGTGTTTAAATATCAGTTGAGATTAACGAGATATATTTTTTAAATCAGAATTGATTAATAAATACAATGATGACGACTCTGATATTTTCGATGATGGCGAGACTCTTGATTCAAATTATTTTCATAATACGGATATTGTAAAATATAATGATAAGACAATTAATAATACGACTACAAAATTCATTTCTGATTCATTGAAAGGTGTTATTACCAGTTGGTCTATAAAACGTAATATTAACCCTTCATCAATTTTAACACAATTGCACGCAATATTGCTAGTGGTCAATATGCTCATTTTCGACTTAAAGCTTGTGTGGAAAAAATAATACACAAACGTTTACTTGATGGTATTAATTAATAACAAGAATATAGACTTAATTATTAATATCGATGGAGCTCCTTTGTGCAATAGTTCGGAGAAATATTTGTGGACGATAGATACTATGCTCTGATAGAATTGTTAAAGATGTTTCTATTATTGGTATATGTGCAGGTAAAACAAAACCCACCGATGTCAATGAGTTCTTAAAGGCATTTGTTGAAGATTCCATTGAAATGGTAAATAATGGAATGACCATTGACGAGCTTGATTATATTATATTATCAAAAGCGTTTGTATTAAATGTTAAATATCATAGCGGATATCATTGTTGCACAAAATGCACAATAGAAGGAATTATGTTCAACAGCGTATGTTTTCCAGGTGGAATATCGACATTAAGAACTGACGAAGAATTTAGACAAAATGTTTATATGGATGAATATCAGAGACATAAAAGCATTTTAAATAATATTCCCAGATTATGGTTAGTGACAGAGTACCTCTAGATCTAATACATCTAATTTATTTGGGCTGCACTCGAAAGTTGCTTCTTTTCTGGTTATTTTCAACCATTCTACATAAATTCCCTCAAACAAAAATAGATGCTACTAGTATCTTAAACAATTTATTGGCATTAAAAGAATATATTTCGTATGAGTTTGCTCGAAAACCTCGAAGTTTAAAATATATTAAGCGTTAGTTTCAAAGCGACCGAATTGAGATGGATCATTTTATACACAGGGATAACCATCTTCAAAAATGTTTTATGTTCAGATATTTATAGAAATTTTTCAACTTTGCACATTGCAATAATTAGTTTAAGCAATCCCTTACTGTGCAAAAATGAAGATTTCCATAACTATGCAGAAGAATTATTAAAAAAATTCGTTGAACACTTTCAAAATATTGTCATACAATATTCATAGTTTACTGCATTTGTTAAGTGACGTAAGAAAGTACGGAGAATTAGAGCAGTTTTCAGCAATCAAATTTGAAAACTCTATCAGGCTAATAAAGAGATTAATCAGAATTGGCAATCAATCACTGAAACGACTAATGCACAGACGTGTCGAAATTGAAGCAGTTTAAAATGAAAAATATTATAACCTTAATAAATATACTTTACAATTGTCACAAGAACATGTTCTAGGTCTATTGCTTAGTAATTGTGTTAAGGGGGTCCGAGAGTCCCCTGAATTTCCCTTAATTACCGATTGAACCATACATTATTTACTTTAAAAACAAGATTACGTTTATTTAGCTAAAATCCAAACTCGCTAGCCCTTCATTGCGTAATTATGGACCTATGTATATGGCACCAAAATGTTACGGCACAAAGCCGGATTCACGAGAAGAGAAATTAATAATTCAATAACAGTTTAAACTTTCAAAATTATATTTATTCAATTGTCTAGCCGATATATTCCTGTGACGCATTTACGCTAAAAAGCCGATTCTTTCCCTAATAGTCACACGATGTGAACCACACGAGAGTCTAAACTGTACTGCCTTGTTGTTGTCGAGAGCGCCAACGCTGGCCCTTTTTTACGACCTTTACGCGTAGCCCATTTCATTTGGTTCTCTTTCTTTCATAACGCTGTAGTTAATACATCGCATCATTTCAGCACTGCATATTTATTTATTATCTATTTCACATTATTATATTCGCCGTCAATTTTACTTTACAATAATTATCATTATTTCTGTCAGTAACATTTTGAGATGTTAAAAACAATGACACCCTAAAAAATTATTGGAATGAAAATTTTACAAAATTTCATTCCAATAATTTGAGTTTGGTCTAAAAATAATAGCAAAAATCAAGGGTGGAAATTTGAATTTTCATTTGACTTTTGGACCCCCTTATCGTTTTGCAGTACAAATGCGCATAATTTAATACTTTTAATATTAACTGTCAAGATTCTAATAGATAATAAGGATGTTATAAATGCTTCGAACTTTGTACAATTTCAAAACGGAGAAGTATATGTTATTGGAAAAGAAATGAAAATCGTACGTAGCATTTATGAAATACCTTGCTCATCTACTGATTGCAATATAAATGTCGTTTGCGACGGAAAAATATGTATAGCTTCATGGAATATAATCGAATATCGTCAAAATTATGCAAATTACCTTATGAACGCAATTTTGCTACTATCCAAATATTACACGCGTATTCTGAAAATGATAAGTACAGAAAAACGTGTTTATACAGAAATTAATCTTTCGTTGTTATACAAACTAATTTTTCAATAACAATTAAAAAGTTTCGTTACAAGTCTATATAGTTATAATACTGTTATGTTATCCTAAAAGACAATGATTATGTCACGTTTATAAATCATACATACTTATTCAGTTTGAATAACTAATTAATATGTACATAATTTTCAAACTTTCATTTAATATTTAAGAAAAAAAAAATTTTTCAAATACAATTTTGCACATATTTTGCTTTATTCAAATTGCGTTATTCCTATACTTATATAAAAGATTTTAACATGTTCGTAAAGAATTGTTTAGAAAAATTATTTGCGCCTATTTTGTAGGATTTACGCAAGAACTTATATCTATTGCTACTATTTTATCAGGGGTATAAGTTGATTGTGAATTGTGCATCCGTTTGCAAATGTCAGTAATCATCTGCATAATTAAAAAAGAAATTGTATAAAATACAGGAAAACACGAGTAAACTTGGCTATTGTGTAAAAAAATTAATATGAATTATATCGATTAAAAGAAAAGGTTATAAAAAAGTTATAACAAAATATATCAAGAAGAATGAAAAAAAAACAGTATAAAAGAGATTGGAATAGAAGTCGAAAGAAAAAATATAGACTGGCAAGAGGTGGTAGGTCACGTGATTGCGGTACCGTGGCTCTCGTCTCGACTCGACGCGGCCGCCACACGGTCGACTCTGAACGATTTTCATTTGAAACAAACAAGCGTCTACAGCCATCCGTTTTTCTAAATGACAAACCTTACAAAACCAAGAGTAGAAATTTGCACGCTACAAAAAAACGAAAACTCTAGATAAAGGTTGTTGGCGTCTTTTCATTATTCATATGATATTTGTATTCACTGGTAATGATATTTTTCTTTAAAATTAGAACTATTCAAATACTTTGCAAACTTTTGTCTTCATTAATAAATAAAGCTTAAATTTTCTTCTCTATTATTACAGTAAACAGTTTTATCGTACAGTTGGTTACGATGAAGCTCAAATAAAGCTTGAGATATCAAAGGTGAATATTATTCAAAAATAGAAAGCGAATATTTAAGAAGAGAAAACATAAAAAATCAACAGAAATCGACTTCTCGGGCGACGATAACAACGAAGAAAAGTGCAACGAAGATTTCAGATTTTTTAACGCTATCATCACTAAGCAGTGGTGAGATTAGTGAAGCAAAATCTATTATTATAATCAGATTCTAATTTTAAACAAATTCATAATCAGATCTAAAAAAAGATAAACATTTAGTAGCTAAAGCCTGTGTGCCTTATGCGGCACGCGAAAAATATTTTTAATCATTATTGGGTAACAGATTACCATGCTAGTTATTAAAATTTTGTTGAATAAAAATCGGGTTACTCAAATTCGATTTATTTAATTATATCTTAATAATAAGTCGTCAAAAAATCGTTACGCTTCGGGCTGTTACAGTGGCGTAACCGCTTAATCTAGCAAAACAGAACCAGAATTAGATGGAATGAGAAACTGTGAGAAAGAAAAGAGGCAGCGAAAGAGAGAAAGAGAGAGAGAGTAGCGGAGAACCCTTTCCCCGAGCACACTCTATACAATTACAGCCGGAGGCCGTAGAGTTTCCCCGCCATTTCACAAGATTGTCAAGCTCAATCAGCAAAGTTTCGAGCGCGTTTGTTCTCACTGAGTTCGGGCTCAATGCAGAAATGGAAAACGTAATCATCTACTCCCTTTTCATATGGTGCGCCCTTTAAGTTTTCAATGTAATACTGCAACGCGTCCCTTTACGAATAGCGAGATTCGATTTCTTCCATATATGACATTAAAATACGCTGCGTTCCTTTGATTCTATTTTCATATGTAAGAAGCTTACAAAATGCATTTAATAATATTTAACCAATATATTGCTTTGTAGATAAAACTATGTAGTAACAGTAGAGGATAGTAACAGTAGAGGATAGTAACAGTAGAGGATAGTAACAGTAGAGGATAGTAACAGTAGAGGATAGTAACAGTAGAGGATAGTAACAGTAGAGGATAGTAACAGTAGAGGATAGTAACAGTAGAGGATAGTAACAGTAGAGGATAGTAAAAGTAGAGGATAGTAACAGTAGAGGATAGTAACAGTAGAGGATAGTAACAGTAGAGAATAGTAACAGTAGAGGATAGTATCAGTAGGGGATGGTAACAGTAGAGGATAGTAACAGTAGAGTATAGTAACAGTAGAGAATTGTAACAGTAGAGGATAGTAACAGTAGAAGATAGTTACAGAAATTAGAAATAAAATAAATTATTTATTAAATGTCCGCGTTTAATTGTTCATGTGTGTATGTGTGTGTGTGTATGGGTGTGTGTATGGTGTATTAGACAACGCTACGACTATAACGACGAGAGAAGCTTTTTTTATTACTTTTAAATTGTATATATATATATATATATATATATATATATATATATATATATATATAAGTCCGAGCTATTGCATTTTTTATTAGCTGTTTGGCTTTTGGCTCTTAATAAGGAGTCCTGCTTCATGACCAAACCCACCTTCCCCTGATCAATGACTGTTGACATTTAGCCAGCAGTGCCGGATCAGGGATAGGTAACCCATTCCGTCCACCTGCAACGTGGAACTACGTTAGTAATACTTCACGTTGCAGGGTCTGCCCACTTTTCTTTCGTCTCGTATGGTCTGTCCGTCTATTTCATTCTTGTCAGCTTATGTGTCCTCACATTCATTTTTGATTCGTTCTCAAAAAACATTCTTTCATGCATTCTTGCGTTTCGATTCTCTCTGTCATTTTCTTTCGCTCATTACAAGCACCCATCGCATTTCTTCCCTCTAAGTACTGTCTCAACGAACGTAGCTACTCCCGTCCAGATGTCTGCATCGCGTAGCATTCTCGGTATAATGTTCTCGGACGTTATATTTTCTGGTCCCAGTCTGTGTCTGTCCGATGTCCATCTTTGGCGTACGAAAAATGTATGTTCTGCGTCATCCCTGTCGTGTCCGCAGTACTTACAGTTCGGGGTTTGTACCTTGTCTCTCCTGCAAAGGTAGTATCTGAAGTAACCGTGTCCGGTGAGGAATTGGGTAAGGTAAAAATTCACCTCGCCGAATCCCCGCTCCGTCCATGGTCTCAGATCTCCTATCAGGTGTCGGGTTCATTTTGCTGTCTTAACTTCCATCCATCTTTCGTACCATTCCGTCATTGTCCTGTTTCTTTCGGTTATCGCCGCGTCAGCCCGTCCTGTCGCGGCGCTTAGTTCATAGATCCTCTTGCGTTCCTTTGCGAGAAGATCTATGGGGATCACGCCCGCCACGACCAAGATAACCTCCTGGGAGACCGTCCTGTAGACACACGCAATCCTCAGCACCCCCCGTCTTTGTAAGTTCATTAGTCGCTTGCAGTACTTTTTTACCCCGAGCGTATCGGCCCAAATTTCCGCGCCGTATAGCGGGATCGAGTGGGTCGTTGACATGAGTAACCGTCTTTTTCCCTGTCTTGGTCCATACGTGTTTGCCATCAGGCGGCTTAGGGAGGTAACTCTTTCCGCCTTATTGGCAGTCTTTTCTATGTGTGTCAAGAGGTCAGCTGTGTATCCAGGGTTACCCCCAGATACTTGACCGATTTCTTCGTCTCTGTCAGTTCGGTGCCGACGTTCATCGGAATAACTGTCGGTATTCGTTGGCCTGTGAGCAAAACCAGTTCTGTCTTGTGTATTGCCAGTTGTAGTCCGTGTTCTGTCATCCATCTGTGTATTCGTCTCATGACCTGGTTCAGCGTTAGTTGGGCTAGTTCTGGGTTCCGTTGTACAATAACCACCGCGATGTCGTCCGCGTAGGCTATCAGAAAGACGCCTTCTGGCATTTCTAGTGTTAGTAGACTGTCGTATATCACGTTCCAGAAGTCTGGTCCTAGTATGGATTCCTCAGCGACTCCCGCGGTTATGTTCCTGGTTGTCCATCCCTCGGTCGTTTCGTATGTTATTTTGCGGTCTCGTAGATAGTCTCTTATAACCCGCATTAGATAGGGAGGCACCCTGAAAGTTTCTAGGACTCTCAAGATGTCCACCCACCTGACTGAGTTGAAAGCGTTTTTCACGTCTAGCAGTCCCGCGAGAACTAATGGTCTGGCCCCATAGCAGGTTTGTCTTGTTTTTCGAGAGGCCTCGACTACCTCCCGAATTGCCCCTATCGTGGATCGGCCCCTGCGAAAGCCGTGCTGGTTGTCGGAGAACCCTCCGGCGGCTTCAATTTTATCTGTCAGACGTGGTCTAAGTATTAATTCGAAAACCTTGCCCGCGGTGCCCAGTAGGCTCAGTGGTCTATAGGAGGACGGCGCATCCGGTTCTCCTTTTCCCTTATACAGAAGAACCAACCTAGCCGTCTTCCATCGCTTGCTGAAAGTCCCTGTACGTAAACTGTCGTTGTAGATGTCCAGGAGCATCTCCGGCTTGTGGCAAGCCACTTGCCAAAGAATTTCTTCTGGGATGCCGTCTGTTCCTGCTGCCTTCCCAGGTTTCAACGATGAGGTGGCTCTCAAGAGCTCCTCCTCGCTGAACTCCGGGACGGTTAGCGTTTGATCGTCGATGTACTTCCCCCTTACATTGTGGGTTGGGAAGAGCCCGTCCACGATTGCGTCCATTGTGGTTCTGTCCTTCAGTTCTGGTGAGCCAAAGGCCCCTAGCCTCTGCGTTACTATCTTGTAACCCAGACCCCAGGGGTCCCGCTCCACGTCGTCACATAACTGTTTCCAGCAGCATATTTTTGAGTCTTTGATTGCTTTTACTAGTGCTTTTCGTGCTGTCCTGTATTCCGCCGAGAGGGCCTCCTCATTAGGGTTGCGTTTTTTTCTTGAGCGGCTCATTCTTCTTCGACTTTTTATGCACTCCCTTCGCAGGTGGCCGATTTGGTCTGTCCAACAAGTAAACTTCACGTCTGTTCCGCACTGTACCTTTTCGGGGCATGGTCTAGTTGCATAGATGTTCTATATGTCGCAACGTCTCGTCCACGAGTCGGTCCGTTACAAAAGTGACGTCTGGTATAGAGTCTCCGAAGCCCGGTCTTCTGTATGTAGGTATTTGTCCAAGGTTCACTACAACTAGTCCCAGCCTTGCGGCCATTTCCAGCAGCAGCCTTCCTCTTTTGTTCGTCTATGTCATTCCCCACTCGACCGCTCTGGAGTTAAAATCGTTCGCGACGACTAAGTCTCCCGGGAGATCTCTTAGGGCGTCCTCCAATTTCTCTACTTTACTGTCAAAAGCATTAGCCGTGCAGTTTGGGGTAAGGTAGACGCTGACGTAAGTGACAGTGCCGACCCCGACCCAAACGTAGTCATCCCCCGCGGTAAAGTCAGTGACCCTCGTCCTCTGCTTACCACGTATCCAGATGGCCGATGTGCCCGAGGTGTTTGAATACCACGTTTTCTGTAAGTCCCAGTATCATCATCATCATCATCATCATCATCATCATCATCATCATCATCATCATCATCATCATCATCATCACCATCACCATAATCACCATCACCATCACCATCACCATCACCATCACCATCACCATCACCATCACCACCACCATCACCACCACCACCACCACCACCACATTTATAACTTTGAATAACACATCCGATTGTTAATAAAACACCCTTATTTTATTTATTGTATTTTACTTTTTTATTAGTGCAGGTCCACGATTTTATATAACATTTCGTCCTAAAATAAAAAATAAATAAAGCGACCCCTCTTCAAACGGCTGATCTCACATTATTCGCTACTCCCAAACATTTACTTTCGTAATTTTTCACATTTAAACGTGGACCTCTCAGTTCTGAAGTGTGAATCCATCTATTTCTCTGTCTCTGATGACCTATGTACAATTTTTATGTTTGGAGTACCTGACGAACTCAACGTGATATTTTATTATATATGACAAGCCTTATGTGATGAAATCTTTTGTATTATAATTTGTTGTGAGAACAAAAATAAAGTATTTATCTATATATCTACCTATCTATCTTTCTTGGAATCATAGATGTTATTATCAGACTCGTCCTCATAGGCGTCTTCTTCTGAATCGGAGTCAGTTCCACTCTCGCACGTGTCTTCCTCCTCCTCCTCCTCCTCATATTGCACCTCTTCTTCTCACTCAAAAATTTGAGAAACTTCGAAAACGGTTCGACTACGTAACTGACGTTGCATCTGAAAATTTTTGATAAAATAATCATATATATATACATGCTTTAATTAATAATTATGAAATTTTATTCATATAAATTATTGACGTGAAAGCTAATAGTATACTTAATTTTATTAATAAAGCCAACGATTTATTAATTCAGAGAAGCAAACACTTTCACATAGAATATTTCACTGCAAGTTCTAAAATAATAATTAAAAATATTTAAATACGCTCAAATACGGTCTATGTAAATTTATCAATTAGGAATATTATTTAATATAACGGTATTAATGGCCGTAACTTATTAAAGTTGATAAAAAGTATGCAACTACTGTAGTTTTTTTTTTGGAACTTTATTAGAAAATTAGAAAAAGTAAAGAAAAATTAAGAATATGTAAAATTATAAGTCACTTGAAACTAAGCTTCAAATATATATATGATTAAGCTACGCTTCATTTATCATGTTCATTATAATCGAGTATTTAAAAACTAAAATGATTAAAAAAAACTCACTTCCCTGTTAACGTGCACAATCGTTCAACACCCATATTTATCTTATTTTAGAGCATAGTCCTGAATGCATACAATTAAAAAACAAATGGATAGAAAATTTTGTTCACTGTATACCAACATTTTTCATACATAACGAACACCCGGAGTTATCTCGGATAAAGGTCAATTCAAATTTTGAAAAACTCTGTGAGCGCGACAAGAGCTTGGCACGGCTAAAGTCATTTTTCACGCGTGTATCGGAATAGCAGCGGCAGTAGCAGCAGCGTCAGCACCGACGCGTATATCGGACATCGACGAGCCGCCGCTGCCGCTCGACTTGAAAGGGAAACTCGGGCAGCACAGCTCTCTGCCAGCCGAGGCGGAAAAGAGAAGCCGGTCGCCTCGTTAGCCGGAGTGAGGAACCCGACAAAAAATGCGACGCTGTACTGCGCGCATGTGTATACACGTGTATACACACACGCAGGACTTTTCTCACAATCACGTGCGCTCTACGATGTTCGCTCGCACAAAAGTGACAGCGAGAGGTCCTTTGCCGATTCCTCGGCAGCACCATCATGAAATATTCATCGGCACTCTCGAAAAGCGATAAACTCGCATCTCTCTCTTCTCCCCTCCCCCTTTCTCTCTCTCTCTCTTTTCTCTCTCTCTTTCTCTCTCTCTCTTGTACACACATACACATATGCATACTTCCACACACATATACATACAAGTTGAGTCTCTCTAATCGAGAAAAAGTTTTGCTTCATATATATTCCTCGGCCAGGCAGCAATTTGAAAGTCAAACTGTTTACCGCATGCTGCTGTACTGCGCGCGTGAACTTTGACCTGGCCAGGGCGTCGTGACGGGTAGGTGTGATCGTGGCTATCGGTGTCCTTCGATATTGAGATAACTACTTTATTTTTTTCCTTGCGAGCGGAAAGCTCGTAAACTTCGACTAGACGACGATGTTTTGTTTTGCTCGCGAATCACAAAGGAGCACGTTCGACCAATAGTATAGAATTTCTTAAATGGATTCTGTGTACTGTGTGCTGCAAAATTAGCTGCGGTTATAGGCATCTGTCGATCTTATCAATATATAGATAGGTATATTTAGATATAAGAGAAATATTGAAATAAAATATGTTTCAATAGAAAAATACTCTTATTTGATAAGAGAAATGAAAAATAAAAAATATTTTGAAAATAAAGCCTTAGTTACTATACATGTTTTTTAAAACTTCTGTATTAATAACATAAGAGTACATGTATCATTGTTATAATATTTGTATAGACGATTTATCATTAATCGTTGCTATTACTTATTTCGCACTTAATTTTAACATAAATTCTTTTTCAACAGTCGTGTCCATGATACGGTTGCAGAATCTAAGCTAATCTGCTTTTTGTTTCAAAATAAAAAAAATTACAAAGAGACCATCAATCCTGCGGGTCTCGGATTTTTACAAGGCTTGAGAAGGTGTTTACTGGCACCTAAAAATGAAGGATGGCGCCGGTAGTCTATCCTAATGGGCCCTTATATTCGAGATATTAGCTATTTTACTCCGAATATACGTTATTTTAGTGAGAAAAGATACCTCTTTAAGTCATTATAACTATGCATGTGTCAAGACTAGATAAAGTGGCCAAAAAGATAATAAGAGTAGGCGAAAAGAGCTTCAGCTTAAGACCTGTAATGTTAAAGAATATTATTCTGAGCCAAAGTTATCAACAATTAAACATAGTGATATTTATATAAAATTATCAAAATTAAAGAAATTTAAGGGGGTACATACGCCTTAAATTCAAAATAATAATTATTATTTTTAATGCTTGATAAAAAAATTTCTGATAAAAATGTATACTTATTTAAAAAATTGACTCTTTTCTTACGCATATAATGTACCATTTCATCGGAAAAAAAGGCCCAAATATCAATTACAGGTCCAGACGTGGAGCGTCTAACTTTTCATGAAAAATTCACTGATATAGTCCAGTGGTCGTAAAGTATAGTATGTCATTGTAAACGGATGCCAATTCTTCAAGTTTTTTTACTTTGTTTTGATACTCTACGTTTAAACGAGTGGTTATAGTAGTTGTACGTTTTCAAAATTCGAGATTTTGGTACTGCAGGTAGTCCGTGTCGAAACAAAGTAAAGAAACAACTTAAAAAATTGACATCCTCTTAGAGGAAGATGCTATACGCTACGACGACTGGACTATATCAGTGAATTTTTCATTAAAAGTTAGAAGCTCGACTTATAGTACCATATATATTCGGAGTAAGTAGCCAGTATCTCGAATATGAGAATCCATTAGAATAAACTACGGGTAACAGGCTTTATTTTTATGTATCAAAAAACATCTCCTCAAGCCTTAACAACATCCGAGACCCGCAGGGTTTATGGTCTTCTTGTTAGTTCCTTTGAATGACATCAGTCCGTAGTTATCTCAAAAAGCGCTGCTCTATTTTTGTGTGAATTGTAAATATTTCGAATATTCCAAAAGTTTACAAAGAATATATGATGTACCTAAATCCATTGAAATATCATACTTTGCACATTAAACGCCATTTTATATATTAATTTTTGGTTAACGCCGATGAAGTGTGAATTTTGACATTTTTCAGAATCCTAAGCACGAAGATAACGGATAATAATCATTCCTTTAGAGTGTATTTCTGATGTCTAATAACTTGATTGTAGATTCGCGCCAAACAAGCGCCACGTACGTGGACGCGCTGAATTAGGCATGCATTTTCCCCGGCATGCTACGATGTAATTGCATTATTAAACGCACATTGTATCCTCTCGCCGCTCGGCTTCATTTCGAATGCCCTTTGAGCCGAAGAAAGTTTCGCTGCCGCGCGGGGCAACGTCGGCTGCGCACACCTGTATATTCAAATGGCCGTTCATGCAGTGGGGCCGCGTAAAGCAAGTTTAAATTGCACCGGCCACACAGTCGCGCTCGTTTCTGCCTATCTGATTCAAAACTTGGTCTCTTTGTAATCAGCGGCTCGCCAGTGGCGCCAGTGGTCGTCGGCATCTCTCTCTCTCTCTCACCCTTCTCTCTCTCTCTATCACTCTACCCCTGGCCTTTTTCTAAAGCAGTCGCAGCAGTATTGAAATAGCCGGCAGTATTTTTAACTTTGTGATGATGAAATGCAACGCAAGAGGCAATTCATTTATGGAACACTGCCTCATTCCTATTTTGTGTTCTTGAGGCATAATGGAGTAAAGTGAAATATCGTTATTTTTATCGGTAGACTATGAAGCATTTGAATTATATCGTACTCCATGTTGTTGACATTTTTGTAATCAAAATAAAGATAAATTTCATAATAAGGAAATTTTTATATATGCAGAAATGATAAATATATACTAGGTTATTTAGATTTTAGATAAAAATGATTGATTATATTTTCATTAAAAAATCTTTTTGTACAGAATTTGAGGATTATATCAAACTTTTCTAATTATTGTAAAAAATGTAAATATTTATTTGTTATATTGGTCGAAAATTCATGTATACGATTCAGCTATTTTTCAAAACCGAACTTTAATTTAAAAGAAAGAGATCAGAAGGGTAATCAATTTATCTCTTTTAATGTTAAAAAAAACTTTCTTTTTTCATCTTTTTTAATCTGAAAACTTCAAGACTTATTATTTGTTTGATATATTTCTAGTGTATAATTGTTTTAAATGGTCGTATTTCCTCTATCTCTTCAAATAAAACGATATTTTTTAATACCTTTTACTTTCGCAAAAAGAAGTCTTTGTCAGATGGAAAGTAAGTTTTATGAGTTTTTAATCTGTAAGCACTTCAGTACGTCATAGCATATTCTAGACTTGCTAGTACTTGTTTTACTTTTAATTTTTTATATTTTACATTTTATGTTTAACAAATTTTTGAGTATTTTTAGAATAATCAAATAACGCTACCAACTGCTTTGGCACTATGCTTTCTCAATGTAACATCAATTATACTGTAATCAATACGTACCCGTGTACAAAAATTAGTCTGGCACTAGTTAAACATTAGTCTCGTTTAGTAAGTCGAGCTTAATAAGTCTGGTCGAAGTCTGGCTTTGGTCACTGTGCCAGACTTTTGGTAAAAATTGCAAAACAATCATCGCGCTGTGTCAATTATGCAGTAACCTAAATTTTTGTTTCTTTTTTTCGAATGTTTATAATTGAAACTAGATTACAATATTTTAGAATCTTATATACTATTTTATTTAAAAGTATGTTTCCTTAATATTTCAATCGATATAAATGATAAATGTAATATTCTAATAGTTTATTTGTCAAATGTGAGTTTTCGTGACATAATTCCAACAAAAGTCTGGTATAGGGGCCAAAGCCAGACTGTAACAAGACTTCTGCGAGACTTCCACCAGTCTTATTGAGCCACACTAATGCCAGAGTAATTTCTTTTACACGGGTAGGTAAATAAATATAAAATATGTAAGATACGTGTAGCCGATATGGCCCACGTATGCTTAGAACATTTATCACAGTTGAAGTAATGAAAAAGTTCTAATTAGAGAACCTAACCCGATTCTTAGATTTATTTGAACTTTTGTTATTTTCTAAAACATCAAAGGATATTGGTGTTAAATCGTAACGTCACAGCAATTTCTAATCGTCATTTCATCTTTAATTTCAGAGATATCTGAAAATTTTGATCTGTTTACAAAGAAAATATCATGTGATCTATCAAAATATTGTATTAGATAAAGTGCATTATTCACCCAATTACTAATCATTTTTTATATATCTTGTTCTCTCAAACTTGTTACTACAAAAAAATTATTTAAGAACTTTAGAAATAATTATTTACTATGTAAAAATGTGTATATAAATTCTAATAAGTTCTGGTACAAATTGCTTTTATAGAAACCAAATTGATCAAAAATCATTCTTGGCTAATCAAAAACTGGGTCCTTAAATAAAATTAATCCTCCTTCTCAATGTCCAAATGCAACAAGTGACTGTTTTCATAATTTAGATTGAAATTTCACTCAAAAATTATGAAAACTCAGTCAGTTATTTAATTTGGAGTGAAATTTTCACTCCAAAAATTGTAGAGAGAATGTACTTGATTTGCCGCAGTCCAGTACAGTTTAGTTTACTCTCCCGCGAGCTCGTTGGCGTGTCGGCGCCGTGCCGTGGCTCCGATCGATCGCGCGCACCGTCGGTCGGCCTGATGTAACTCTCGAAACGTGCGCCTAATAGCTCGTTATTATCAGTACAGCAGGCGTCGAATGAAGTTGTTCGCCGCCTCTCTTTCGCTTTCCCTCTCTCTCTCTCTCTCTCTTTCTCACACACACTTTCGCCCTCTCTCTTCTCTCTTTCTCTCTCTATCTCTTACCCCCATCGAGCAGTCCGAGGGAACAGTCGATATTTCGCGCCCAGCTATTATTAACGCGAGCGACCATAGCTTCGCACACTCGTGCCTAAGAGAGAAGGAAGCACTCCTGGGGCCGTTCTATTCAAATTATAATTTAGCCACGACTGAGCGAGAGTGTGAGAGAGAGAGAGAGAGAGAAAGAAAGAGAGAGTGAGAGAGCGAGAGAGAGAGGCAGAGTATAACAGAGTCAGAAAATAGCGGAGGAGAGCCGAAAACGATCGGCTGTGTGGCCCGGCTGCGAATCTACATAAAGCCGTAAGCTCATTTTATGGCAATAACGACGTCCCGAATGCAAATCGAATGGACGCCAGAGGGACGCGCATCCCGCGTGTTGCACGTATGTACCGTGCTCGCGGTAACAGCGAGACAACGGGATTCCTTCCCGAGTGAATCCGCGTCCGTGTGAGAGGGTGTGCGAATTTATAAATGTACGCGAGCACGAGACTCGGATGGATGGACAGGGCGAAGGGAAATGTTGCACGGACCCGGGGCATCCTCGAGATGATCGATCGTTCGATTCCGGCGCATAAAGTATTCGCTCGAGTCGCGTGCACACGACCACACGCGTGCAGATGTAGCATTTGTTTGTAGACAGGTGCTCTTTCGCGGGATGTCTTTTGGTTAATGTACGGCGACCGCGTACTTTTTGAGACAGAAAGAAACGTCATTTCCTAAAAATGAGTATGTGAATGTGTGAGTAAATAAGTATTCATGTTTTTAAGAAGATAATGATGATGATTTTGTAACAAAATGCAGTGAAAGAAATTTTTCGGTAATATAAAATCCTCAATCGAATAATTTAGAATGTGCATGTTCAATAATTAAATTCATATACATTAGAAATCCATGTTTGTTGAAACTAACTTTGTTTCATACAGAGACTCACTTTACTTATTACAATAACTATATTACACTTTTAATACATTTTAAAGTATTTACAGTTGGAGGAGATTTATCAAATAGGATCTTACGCTCAGTCGGAAGAGCGATGAATTCCTGCGCCAGTGATCTGGGTTCAATTCTCAGTCTCTGTCGTGCGATACAAGTACCTCTGTAAAAACTATACATGCTTTGTTTACAGACATATCGCACACCCTCGTCGTCGATTAAAATACAGCATGGTAGCATAAATATGGTTACAATATAAAGAAACAATATAAAAAAAATAATTAAACGATTGCGTATTCGTGTTTAAACTTTTTGAAGTTCTCTATTTATGCGCTATCTTACACGTTAAATTATAAGTCTTTCAGTATCCAATAATCTTATACAAAACAATTTTTTTAAATATATAATTATCTTTTATATTCAACATTTTTTTTTTAATTATTAAGAAATTGGTTATTTAATTGATTAACCATTATTATTATCGATAAATAATAATTGTAATATTTAATGTAATCTTGTATAATGTAATAACTTTATACTGCGTGTCCGACTCAACTTTGACTTTACTACTAAACTCTTCATCGCTACGATACCCCACCATTCTATTGAAATATTCCAAAACTTTTATCATTGTACTGTAACTACCAAAAACGCCTTCATCTTATCAAAATCATTTGAGCATTCATTGCAAGTTAACGATGCAAGAGCAGTCGACTAATTGCGCAGCGACGACAGTTCATACAGAGTATTACAAATTCGACGACGATTTTTGCCCGCTCGAGAAGAGAACGACGAGCAGCCGAAGCAGTAGAATACACAATAAAACAATCTTTAACAAATCAAACGAGCGGCCAACTGCGGCGCCGCGGCTCACTAATCACGGATCCGTTCTTCTTCCTCCGCCACCCGCTCCTCTCCGTTTTAGTTTTTGAGGAAATTTCGTGCATGCCTGTGATTTATTTCGCCACCGTAGACTTTCGTAGGCATCAACGCATAGAAAGCAAGGGGAGCGGGTTATAGAAATACCGAAGGCGCAGCTAAGTTTCTTACTCGTGGGTAGTAGTCGACTGCGGACACAGTGACAATAGTAACCAACAGAAAGTTAGACAGAGAGAGTAAGAAAGAGAGACAGAGAGAGAGAAAGAGAGAGAGACAGAGAGAGAGAGAGAGAGAGAGAGAGAGAGAGAGAAAGAGAGAGAGAGAGAGAGAAAGAGAGAGAGAGAGAGAGAGAGAGAGAAAGAGAGAGAGAGAGAGAGAGAGAAAGAGAGAGTGAGTGAGAGAGAGCGATAGAGAGAGAAAGAGAGAGAGTGAAAGAGAGAGAAAGAGAGAGAGAGAGAGAGAGAGAGAGAGAGAAAGAGAGAGAGAGTGAGAGAGAGATAGAGAGAGAAAGAGAGAGAGAGAGTGAAAGAGAGAGAGAGAGAAAGGAGAAGCAAAGAGGATGCTTGGACGAACTTGAGTCGACGATTAATATTTGCAGACAATGGGCTAGCTCGCATATTTCTCCGACACCCAGCTGGACCGAGCCATTTGCGTCCTCGGTCTCTTGCTTCATTCTCCGTCCTCCCTCTCAGCATCTCTTACCTCTATATAGAGTATAGATGCTTATATCTCTTCCTCTCTTTGTATTCGCATGCTTTCTCTTTATATTTTACTTGTTGGTACTATTGAGAGAAGTCTCTTTGTTTAGTTTATTATTGTCGTTGTATTTCGATCTTACTTAGTAAAAATGTTTTAAGGCATGTGTGGGTATTGGTGTATATGTATGTATATGTGTATGTAGGTCCGTACGTGTACGTGAGACTGTGTGTGTGTATGTGTGTGTAGGTATATGTGCATGTATTTTGGTGTATGCATCTGTATACGTGTGTATGGGTATGCGTGTAGCAGTGTCTGTAGGGATGTGCGTGTGTGTGTATGGATGTATGTATGCGTTTGTCTGTGTGTTGTCAAATGACAGTTTTCTATGACATTTGTAGTCTACCGCTCTCTCTCTCTCTCTCTCTCTCTCTTTTTTTTTCTCTCACTCTGCAGTAGTAAATGCCGGGTACTGGAACATACACCTCAGGGAGCTATTGATGGCTTTTAAAGTAAAACATACATTGTACCGCACACCCACTAGCTCTGTCAGCTAAACAAAAAAATTTTGCACCTTTTAAGAATACTATCATGCATGAAGAAAGTGGGTATTTGCATTTCGCAAAAAGATTCGACCCATATAAATAATTTTGCATAAAAATGATTTGAAACATTATATTTCTTTTACAAAAATGACTGAACGTAGTTCGTCTTTTTAGGAAAAGGATAGATATTTTTTAAAATAAAAATCTTAAGCAAATAGATTCAAATATAAATGAATGTTATAAAGTGTCTGAGATTTACTTCAAATGTAGATAACCACTTTTTGATTTGCATGGTAGAATAGAAAGGCATTTACCGAATAATATTTTCCATTATACAAACATGCTATAACTCATATTACCTAAAACTGTCTAGGATATGCTCTGGGATACGGATCCTGAATTTCCATGAAACTTTAAAGATCTATTCCTAGTTTCTTAAAACGAAGTCCAGTATCCATAGCTTTTTGAAAGGAACCTATTACGAGACATATCATTATTTCAAGATTTATCATTACTTGTATACGTAATGATTAAAAAATTATATAAATAGATCTAGTGCTAATGTTAATGTATTTAGAAATATTTAGCGATATAGGGTCCACTGAACGATCTCTATGCTTCATTTTAAGATACCTGGAAAAGATCCTCAATGTTTTATGAAAATTCAGAATGCGTATCCCTGACCATCTCCTCGTCAGCACGATAGGAGGTCGCATACATACATACGTTTTATCTCTTTCGTTCTTCTATTCTAGATGATGATACTTGGCCTTCGTGCACAAAAACGTGACTAAAGGTGTGTGCTTTTTCCATCTCGAACCACATAAAACGCAGTTCTGCATATTTTTGAGTTAGATCACAAAGAGAAGAGGATGACATATTTTTTTAGTTACCTGATTGAATACCTCTAGAAAATTCGGCGCTTGACGAAGAGTTATGCCCAAATATGGAGTTATATTTGGACAATTTTTAGATCTAACAAGCAATTGCAACAATCACCTATATAGTAACTAATTTGGATTTGATTATGCTTTGTAGTCGTTTTAAGATTTTTATCAACTTATTGACCTCCTTGATCAATCCAGCGGTCCATTTGCAGTTCTTGGTGATTCTTTCTTTTACCTCATTTTTTTACTTGATGTCTTCCGCCATTCTTTCATATATTTATAACAATCGTCGAAGCGATCGGTGGCTTCTCTCTATGAGTTTCATCCCGGGTTTGCCTACTGGACTAATCAGTGAGGCTGATGTAGACGAACCCTGCCTTAGACGCTTAGGAAGGGATGTACTATCAGGCTTATATAATGCACTTGCCGATCTCCAGGCACTTACAAGAAAGCTGAAATGCCACAGCCGTAGAGGCGCGTTGGAGCGAGTCTCCACATATTCTTTTTCACTCCTTGGCATGTAGGCCTCGTAGTTCATCTGCCTCTGGCATCTGCATTTCATAGTTCTTACCAGTTCCTGATCGTTTTCTCTCATTCCTCATTTTTGACGTGTTGTTCCATTTTTCATCAAAAATACCTACCTTGTGACAGCCACTGTACATATTCAATAGTAGCTGTAGGCATTCTCTACTTCCTTCAAAAACAACAATAATAATAATCATAAAAATAATCATAATAATAATAATAATAATAATAATAATAATAATAATAATATTAATAATAATAATCATAAAAATAATCATGATAATAATAATAATAATAATAATAATAATAATAATAATAATAATAATAATAATAATAATAATAATAATAATAACACTTTCGTAACAATGACCATAAACCCTAGAAAAAATGCGAAAGCGGTTCCGGGGAGAAGGTATTCGCGGGGTGGGCGTGTGGAATCTTTTAGTGAGTAGATCCTCGCGGCGAGTGTGAGATTGTGGGCTGTTGAATGACACCATTCAGTATCTGATGAGGGCAGACAATGCGCGAAGGGAGTCTCACACTACAATCCATAAAAGAGTTGAGCAATTCTATTCACGAACCATAGGAGGATGGTAGGGGCCCTCCCATGTGTAAGACTTGGATGACGGAGTATTTCTGGTTTCCTTGATAGAAAATCGTAAGTACTGCTTTAACCAAACTTATTATATATGCACCTCCTTTTAACCCCTTTTTTAGAGATGCCATCCTGGAACCGCTTCATATTACTTCAGGGTATGTGTCTTCGCTTCATCAAAGCGAAAGTCACGGTTCTCCTTATTTGTCCTTATTCGATGATCCTGATGTCGTTCACCAGGTTGTTACGTTTCTTCTGCCATACCATTTTTTCAATGAAGACAGCCGTTTCGGTTAAGTTCTTTATATTCTTCAGCATTACCCTGACTATGTTTTCGGGTGTAATTTGTCCTATTGTAATTTCCAGCTTTCTTCATTTAACCCTCCAGTGGTCACAGTCAAAGAACACGTGTTCTGTGTCAGCCTATGCATAGTCACAATGCCGGTACTTTGCATTCTTCGCTTTTCTCATGTGTCTTCGGTAAGATCGGAAGTATGCATGTCTGGTGAGTAACTGCGTAACATAGTAGCTGACCTCTCCCTCCTGTCGCTCTATCCACTTATCGATTTCCCTGATCAGTATTGCGGTTCATCTGTTTGGCTTCATGTATGATGACTTGGTTAGGACTTTTGAGGCTGAGCGACGGCAGCACTACCTTCAGGAAACCTGGCCGGAGAAAGACGGTTCCGGATATATCCTTCGCTTCGGAGGATATAGCCGGGACGGTCCGTGATTGTTTGGTGATTCAGGACTTTAATGCTAACGGTCACCTGTACATCATTTTCTCTGCCAGACAACCTTCTGAGGGAGATATAGGTGGTGCTTTATGCCCCCCCCCCCCCTCCCCCCAGGTCGAATCTTTCTAAATTGGATCGTGCGAAACTTAAATCAACCGTGAGAGAAGGAGCGCGTAACATCGAAACTGGGAGTAGGGAAGGAGCAGACTACACAGAGATCCTGGTAGATTCTGTCATGCAGCCGCTATACAAGGATGCATACATGCATACTGCGATGCATACATGCACCAAAAACGCATACACCTTGTAGAACGTGACCGGTTTACTGGTGGAACGACGATATCGCGAATCTTCGAAAAATGTGCCACCGTTTACGTAGATGAGCACAATACATCTAATGTAACCGAGAGGAAGATGCAAGGATTTTTACTGGAAAGAAACTCTGCGAGGAAGTGGACACAGATCCTTGGGGCCTTGCTGACAAGATAGAGCTACGAAAAGTCAGCAATTTCCGGAAACCGTGCTGACGAGACGCGGAATCTGTGGAGAACATAGTAGACAGCATATTTCCTTAACATAAGAAGACATCAGAAGACGAGGAAATTATAGTTGGGCAATATCCAGATTTTACCAAAGCAGCTCCCCATATAGCCGTGAAGTCTCTGAAGAACAACAAAGCTCCAAGACTGGACAAAATACCACCTAAGAGCCTAGAATCCACATTTAGGATTTGTCCGAGTCCCTTGCTTAAAATGTACAACAGATGCCTAAGAGCTGGAATTTTCCGAAAAAGGTGGAAGATTCATAAGCTTGTGCTTATCAATAAGGAAAAGGGAAACCATAACACAACATCGGGAAATCGACGTTTGTGTATGCTAGACATAGCTGGGAAATTACTCCAAAACATAATCAGACCAAGAATCCAAGAGGCTGTACGAGCAACCGGGGGCCTGTCTGCTAACCAATTTAGATTTAACAAGAACAAATCGACTATAAATGCTGTTCAAGAAATAGTAAAGACCTACGACGAACCAAAGAAGAACAAAAGTAAATCCAAAATTCGAAGGGAGTAGTACTTGTAACCACGCTAAACATTAAAATCGCTTTTAACACGGCGAAATAAAAAAACATACTCGAGGCACTATGGAAAAAGTACAAGATTCCAACTTACCTCTTGCATATGGTTCAGATTATCTGAAGGATAGATGGCTATTCACGGTGGATCTGAACTAACTTTAACCCGAAAGTGTTCCGAAATGAGATTTTTTTGTTGGTTATAGCAAAATGACACCTCATGAAGCTTTTAAGGTCAAAATCAAAATCGGAACACTTTCGGGTTAAAGTTAGTTAAAACCCACAGAGTACTATATGATACTTCGGACGGATCTCAAAGCAGAGAGATCACAGCAGTAGCAGCTCAGCGGTCAATCCTTGGCCCCGACTTATGGAACATATCATTCATTTCTTACCTTATGGTACATATTCTCTGGATGTGACCATCGTCAATGTGTCACATTCGTATTCTTCTTTACCTTTCTTGACTCTACAATTACGAATTATTTACTAGGTCTCTTGCTGCCTTCTGCAGTTGTTCGTGTGTTTCTGTTCAAGGTTTCTGTATCGTCTGTACAATTCTTTCTTCACCTTTGGGGTAGAGTCCTTATAGGATATACGCCATACGAAAAATTTTCTGTTCTTATTCCTCTCATAGTTACTGTTATTCAGGTCTATAGTTGGCTATAGTCACGACTGCTGTGAACAAAGCTAGTATGCTTATTTTCATTTCCTCTGCTGTACTTAGATTTTTATCTATGAATTGTTTCATTGTCTTAGATGGTTCATGAACATTTCTTACTTCTTCCACTTCTTTTTTTTCAATTTTTTAAACTTCTTGTCGTATATCCATCAATGCCGTCTTTTCTCATTTCCTTTTTTATTTTTTGTCGGATTTATTTTTTGAGTTTACTGATTACCAATTTCAAGTGAGATTTAATTTATCATTTAACAGATTACAGCTATATTTTAGTAAATCTTCCAAACTTTTAACATTCATGTTACTAGATCATAGCTCTTTATTTTATGATTGCACTTGATTCTGTATGGTATATTTCTGTTAAATAAAATTATAAGAATACTTTTTGACAACTCATAAAAGTTGCTAGAATTACGTAGGATAATAAAAAGAGTTGAAATTAAGAGAATGCTTAAGTGTTACTGACATTCGATTTGATTTGTATATTTTATTCAAATATGTATAAATCTTAAGAAATACATTTTTAGAAGTATTTCTTCCTGAAAATATAAGTAATTTTAAATAATAGAGCATTTATGGTTAATATTTTAAAAAGTAATAATAACAAAGTTATGTTTTTTTTTAATTTCATTTTTGCGTTTTTCGGAAACATTTGATAATACATAAAAACTATAACATTTTAAAATAAGTAAAAAAATCGAGAAAAAATTCTTCTTAATTCAAGTAGTAATTTATTTTTATTTGTAAATATAGCCTTGTAAAATTGTTTGTAACAAGAGTTGAGCGATCCAATCCGTGGTGGTTAAGTAATGTGTTTCGTCCCGGGCTGCTGGCTGGACTCATCAGTAAGGCATTATACACTAAAAACAGACCCTGCCTTATAAACGATGGAGCAAAAACAATGTGGAAGATTTCAGTGAGCCCATAGGAGCTTCTATGCATGCACATATGAGTCAAACAAATTCTCAGAGAGTTAGGAAAACGATGGTAAACGTTCGAATAAAAATAAATAAATAATGGCATCTTTTCGACACTACGAGATACCTATAAAAAGAAAACATTGCTAAAATGAAAACGCTGTGTTTTTCACATAAGGTACTCGCAAGACTTTAATGAATGATCTTAATACCATATAAGGGAAAAAAAATTCTACAACAAATAAACACGTTAAAGCTAAATACATGTTTCATATTAAAACAAGAGAAGTATGTTGATGGTATATTCCATTTTATCTTACTGTTTTCACATTTTTGGGGTAGACTAAGCCTACTCAGCAAAATTCTCCAAGAATCGATTTCATATTATAATAATCTTTTAGAAATTTTTTTAATTATTAATACAAATTCTTAGTTAAAGTTACGATATGACGAAAAGTAATTTTTTGCTGTTCTATTTGTTTCATGCAAAAAAATGTTTGTACTTTTTCCTGGGGTAGGTCAATTTATGTCTCTATAGTTGAGAAAAAAATAGATTTTTATGGTCCAGGATATGTTGCAAGAAACCATATAAAAGTTGCTGCAAAATTACAGAAAGGTAGCCCTTCAGTATATATTAGCTGAGTTATTTGCCCAGATTATAAGTACTTCTGTCAGGACTTTTGTGTACAGCATATCAGAAATCCCAAAATCAATGGTCCTCCTTCTTTACACTGTCCTTACACTGTCGAACTGTATTAACGACTTTTCCAACAAATATGCAAATGAAAATAGTAATGAGAATGATACACGAGGTTTGAGGAAGCTAAGTGACAATGCAGTGGCTTTTTAATAAATACTCAAGGAAGAGTCGGGAGAATTTTATGACAAGTATTTGAAGATTTTTTGGTTAGGTCTTGACCTATCCTACCATGGGTTATGCCAGAAGAAACGGTGTTGTATTAAATATTTTAAATATTATCAAATGTCTGTGTTAGATTTTTAATTCACGCTAATCAAGTGGATCCGACAAAAACTCTAAGGGTATGTATAGGTATAAGGTGAGTTCCTAAAAACACATGTTGAAGTTGTGCTTTGAAAAACATTTTCCAATTTATCTCAAAGTTCAAAGTAAAAAGTTCGACGGATTTAGTCATATATCGCTGCCATCTTTAACAAAATATACTCGGTTTTGTACCAGAAATAAGTAATACTCAATGAGCTTCAAAAACTAATAGAAAAGCATAAAATAACGTTTTAACGAGAGTTCAAAAAAAAATTTTGATATTTTTTAAACAAAAAAATCAATATTCTGCATAGAATAAAATGTTCAGAATGTTATAATTCTTAAAATGTAAGAGGTTCAGTACCTCCGGTCTATCATACTATAACTAAATTTTCTTGTTTCTTTTTGTTCAAGACCACTTTAATGGATGTTATAGTGACCGGCAATTGAGAGCATTGAGAACATTTTAAAATTTTTTTTTTTTTTCTTTAAGTATATATTTCGTTTGTAAAAAAAAAAAGAAAATCCATCGTTCTAGCCATCTATATGTAATTCTTGTTTTTAGCATATATGCGCTATCGTAGTTATCTTTGTGCCGCTTCAGTGTTCGATTTTTGAAATTTTCTGACAATCTTCGTAATCTGGATCTTATTCCCTCAACTAACCCTAAATAAAAAAATGAACCTATAATTTACTTTCTACAAATTATTTGCCTATGCACAGACTAGCTCAATCCTTCCACAACTTCTGCATTTATTTACGCAGTATTCTCTAAAAAGAATTGTTCAAAACATTCATCTTATTTCAATCTTCTCCCTCACCGCATATCCTCAACCGCTGATCTGACGCCCGTGTCTCTCGTCATCCAGCACTCACATATTCCCTGTTGCTCCCATTGTTCCTCTCCGTTCTTTTTTTCCATATGTCCAACTGGCATCCATTGTATATGCGCCATACTCCACACACTACATCCAAACCCACGACGCACGCACATATATTTAGCCCGCAGCATCGGCTAAGCCAGAGGCACTTACTTATGTACGTCGGCGTCTGCTACCTTACACGTCCAAATCGGTGGCAGTAGCGCCCGACCCTGCTGCTGCTCGAGGGTCATGGGCCGTTCCGTGCCTTGCGGTTCTCTCTCGTGCAGCAGCAGTAGCCGCCTTCCGTCGGTGGTGTCGGTGACGTTCGCGTCCGCCTGGGCATTTCAGCAAGGGTGAGCACTTATACGTATATATATATATATACATATATATATATATATATATATATATATATATATATATATATATATATATATATATATATATATATATATATATATATATATACGTGTAGAGCCTGCACAGCACGTCCGCCGCTTAACGTACGAGGCAAGTTTCCTTTGTCCCGTACTAACGGCAGCGGTGGCGCGCCTCGCAAAACCTTCTCGTTTTCTCCACGGTCGCGTCGTCGTCGTGTGCGGCAAAGCTGTGTGTGCACCCAGCTCCACTTCTCGCAGACATACGAGACACTCGCGTAGCTTGGTGCACTCTTTGGCGTCCTTTTTTTTCTTCCTATATCGTGCCTCTGCACCTCGTACAGTCGTGTAGTTTTTGCGTCAATGATGCGTCGATCATTCTGAGTGGATTAGTTGCGATTCGACGGCGATGATCTTTTAGTTAAGTAATAAATAGGTTATACCTATATAAAGGATACTGTTAAACTTTGATCTTTAAACAAGAACTAACTTGAATAGAATACGACTTTCTGCAGTAGAACCTCCCGGCACTGTGACTCGCGGCACTGTGAATGCGGAGCATCTCGGCACTGTGATTTTTCTAGGGCCCGTATCATGTATGTGCAGGGCTGCACATCGCAACTTACTGGAAAAAAATGTATTAAATGGTTTAAGCCATAAAATATGATAGAAAAAGTTTCATACAAAGGTTTAAACCAATAAATTTTAATAAAAAAGTTCTAAGAATGTTCAAACTGAAAATATGTAATAGAAATTATATAATTTTATATAGATTTTTATATAAAGTTTTTTTATTAGATATGCTCTTATCCTTCTTTTGTTATAAACGAAAAGCGTTATATTTAGTTTAAATGGTTTGAGACGGCCCGTACTAACGCAAAATTATTAAAATTGAGTATAACTGTAATGGTAAAAGAATTTATACTACTACGGATCCATAATATGAATATACAAGAAATTGTAAATTCTAAATATTTGCGCGCTTACACACGATAAAGCAAGCGCGCCAGCAGCTCACGGCGAATTCGCGAATATCCGAGAGTGGGGAATCGCAATTAGAAAGAGAGGGAAGACGAGAGCATGAGAGATGGATAGAGTAGGCCCGAGTATAAGTTGCCCGGCGTACGGCCGTGCAGCTCTCAGTTCTCTCTGACTTCTCCAGCCGTGGCTAGCTATCACGCGATCCTCGCGCTCGGGAGACAAGTAAGGACTCGAGCCACTTTTGTGCGCGCACGGGGATGTAACGAACCTTCGCTTATTTACCGCGTGTTTTCTCTCTCCTAGCGTCCGTCTACCTTCAAACCACTCCACCCTAAAAGTACCTATCCGTTACAATAAAACGACATTCACATAATACCCTTTGGATGATTTGGATGAACGCTTACCCATTTGGATGCACCGGACTCCATTCAGTAGCTACTGGAGGGAGAAATGTGCCACCCGAATTCCCTGAGAGCATAGATCGTGGAGACCATCGTGCCGAACAAGACTACGCTTCCAGAGTTTCTCAAGCGAAAAACGCACAAGCGTTTTTCTCGGGATTTTGACTACTTGCCCGGCAGAGAGCTAACGCGCTCCTCCGCTGGTTCGAGTTAGCAGATCAAAAATCAAATCACCGTTGCACTCCTGCTACTCCTATCACGGCGGCTGAAGGAGTGTAACTGCAAAAGGGGGTAAATCAAAATCAGAGGTTTTTTCCGGCGAACTCTCTCGAGTCAATACGCGAATCGCGTTTAAAATATATTCATTAAAATCACTTCTGCTCCTGACAGAAAAAGAACGGCTTATGTCCGTTACAGGTTACATCTCCGAAATCTATGATGGCAAATAGTTCACAAAATTTTAGATGAATAGGAATTCAGTAAATCTGCGTACAAACATCTTATTACAGTTAACTTACTTATTTAAATAATTTAAATATATTATGTACAGAGATAAAATTGTTGTGATAAGGATTATTACCTACCGTTCTGTAATTTTAGTAAAAAATTATCATTTGTCATACCATCAATATTAAAATTACACTCTTTTCGAGGTATTATTTAGAAAGAGATATAGTAATTTAAAATCAATTTATTACAACAAAGAATTTCATATTGGACCAATTAATTTCGTTTGAGGAGCTAAGTACCAATGAATTGGCAACGGTATTTAGTTTTGATCAGGATTATTGCAAAGTTGACTCAGCAATAGATACTAAATAATCTTATATAATGCTTTTTAGTACTTGAATAAAATATTATACGATAGAAGATATAATATAAAAGAAAGACTTATTAAATGATGAAAAAAGTATTTTAGATAACTGAAATAAAAAAAAAATTTTAATTTTTTTAATTATAACTTTTTATTAAAAAATAAATCCTTTTTCTCATTTAATCTGACACCATCAGAGTATGATGAGTCAGTTTTAATGAACATATTAAACCCGAAAAACATTAAATCTGCACTAAAGAAATATAAGGTAATGCACTATAACTATATTACATTATATTACAGTACAACCCCTCGCACAAGCTTCCTTTTGCTTTTTCGATTCTCATCTCATTCACCTTACAAGCAGCAAACATTCATAAGAAACCATAATAAAAAGTTACAGCCAAAAGTGACGTCTCCACAGAGTCTATTTGACAAGACCCTTCGCAATAATCCAATGAAACAACGATTTTGCACGCAACACATCAGGCGCGATTTGACAAACAGAAGTGTCTCAGCTGTGCCACCCTAGAAATACACCCTGAGCGACATTCCAACTTCCACGCACGTATTCGCGCGTGTGGTTCGGTCTCCCGCGTCCCCGTCTCCCTCCACTCTCTCGCTCTCACTCTCTCGCTCTCTCCACAGCGCTCGGCTATGGGCGTGTTTACATAAATTTCGCACGCCGCAGCATGCACAACGGCTGGAAGAAAAGCTCGCGGCATCCTTCAGACGTGGGTATGTGTGCTTTATTAAACCTCACGTCGTAATTGCGCTACGATGGCAGCAGCAGCTAGGGAAGGGGGAAACGACGCTCACAATGGAAAATGACTCTAACAGCGGCTCCTGAAAAATTTTCCCAGTCGGCTTCCAAGCTGAAAGACAAGTATTTCGCTGTTGGCTCTGAGGAAGATTGACGAAATTTGTGACAGGATTACAATGTTGCCAGAGTCTTAGTAATCAAAAATACTATCGTTAATCGTTAAAATAATCTTGTATCGAGGATTGTGTTTATCCATTTCTCACTTTATAAGCTATCAAATCAATTAGCAAAATAGCTTATGTTTCGACAACAAATCGTTTTAATATTACAATGCATAAATAAGATTTTTTCATTTATCTTTATAATTAATTTAATATTCTAAAAAAATGTCATTATATATATGGGCAAAAGATTTTTTACGTTAAAAATAATTTTCTAAATGGACAGTTATTCATACATTTACCTTACTGTATTAACTATACATCATTTGAAAGTATTTGTATTTCATAGATTTTTAATTGCTAAATAAGCAGGCTCCAAAAAATAAAAGAAAATTAAAAAATAAAGTAAAATTTTGTCGTCTGTGTAATTCGTCCTTGGCTTTAAGTACGCAAAAAGTACGAAACCCCTCGTACGAGTGCAGGAAAAGTGACTGTTCTAATGAGAGAACTAAGCCGAGCGAGCGTCGACAAACTCCACGTAGTGGTTTCAAGCACTTTTCTCTTTCTCATTCTGTCTCTCTTTTTCTCGCAAATATGCTTCACACACGTAAACGTCCTTAAAGACGAAAATGCAAAAGAGAGAAAAAAAAAATATATATATATATATACGAGAAATAAAGCAAAACCAAGCAGCGTCGAAACGTGAAGCCGGGGCAGGAAACGTAAAGAGTAAAGCAGAGGGTATAGAGTTAGAAGAAGCTGGCGAATGCAGAAGAGGAAGAGAAGATGGAGGAGGAAGCGGTGCAGTGAGTAGGAACACACGCTTGGTCTGAATCAGTGAAACGGCCTTATTTTAAGATCAAAGCCGCGAGCGAGGCAGAGTAAGCACACGCCACACACTTGTGGCGGAAAGTTGTATTCTCTCTCTCCCTCTCTCTCTCTCTCTCTCTCTCTCTCTCTCTCTCTCTCTCTCTCTCTCTCTCTATCTCTCTCCCTCTCTCTCTCTCTCTGTCTCTCTCTCTCTTACTCTCTTCCGCCTCTTTTCACCTTCGCGTGCTCCTAAGGCTTGATCGCCTACATACAAGCCGACGTAAGAACCTACCGCGTGAGGAGTCGTGCAACGGAGGAGAGCAAACAAATCGTTAAGGGTATGACACACTACTTGGCTTTAGGCTATTTTGATGAGAAGTGGCTGTTAAAAAATTTTAGAGCGTTTCTTTGAGTACGTCGAATTGTTTGAGATCGCTTGGAGTACTAAACGATCTTGTCTTATAAGATCGTATGCAAGGTATTTTAACTCGAATATCTTAAATAAATTTTCATTTAACTATTCAAATTAATTGTAAAAAAATGTTAATTGTTTTTCTTGAAATTATAATATAAAGGCGCTGTATAATCGACAACCCCATTTACGACATTGTATTTTCAACCAACGGGACATGTGCTATTTTAATATAAACCTATTATTTCCGAATTTACTGACAGTCTATCGCGTATTCAACCAAATATATTTTAGAATCATTCTACGTTTCTGTTGCATTCGTATTTTTCGTCATTTAAATATGCATTTAAATCACATTTTAATCTTGGAAAAATCGGTCAAACAGCGTTAAAGCAATTTTTATAAGTTTTAAATGTGGTATTAGATAAAAAAAGTATAAATTTGAAAGTAATCAAGTTTTTATTTTTATTCTTTTTCTTTAATGTTTTTCCTTTAAATGTAGAATAAATTTAACATTCATTCATTGCTCTCTCCATTTACATCCCTACAATAAAATTGTATCAATAATCATCACATTTGTTCGAGATACACTGTCAGTTAAACCGAAAAATCTTTTCTTTGCCCCAGAGTAACTCGAACATTACTTCCCCATCCGGACGAGTGCACAGTAGACCAATTTGTGGTAACCTCATCAACCGGCATCGATTCACTCATTCGCGCTCGGCCACTCCATAAATCCGTGAATAACATCATCACACCAACCGCGCCGCTCTTTCCCCGCAGCGCATAAAAATATCGGCAATCCTTTTACCGCTACCGCAGACGTACACGCCACACACGCACATACACAAACATTCGATCCCACTGCACATTCCGTTGCTCAGAGCACGCGACATATCCATCGCGCGGCGGCGCATCCGCGTCGTGTATATACGCAAGCAGTGCGCAGAGGCGCAGGCGCGCAGCCGTCGTCAGCCGTCAGTCAGTGCGAGAGAGCGGGGCTTTCGTAATTTCGGAGTGTGCCGCTGGAGACTTCAACAATGCCGCGGTAATGCGAACGTCAGCCGTCAACTACTTGATTGCGTATTGTTGTTTGCATTGTGCCCTGTCGCGCGCCCATCCTTTCGCTTTTCCTCCCCTCCCCCTTCCCCTGTTTCCATACACTGCTCGCGCCTGCTGCTGTTAGGTACCTCTCTCTCTCTCTCGCTCTCTGCCCCGCGTGCGTCGACACACGAGTATACGCTCACGAGCATTCCTATGGATGAGTGTATGTATACGCGCGTTATGCTCGTGTGCGTACGCGACTCTTTTTTGTTTGTCGCCCGACCTACCCCAGCCTCTTTCTCCGCACCGTCGACGAATTATAGTGGTGGTGGTGGTCGTCGTCGGATTCCTGTTGACCTGCGGGAAATCGCATGACACTGCGAGACAGTCTCGGCTCCCTCTGCCTCGCTGTCGTAGTCTTTTGTCTTTTTGCGAGAAAGTAAAAAGACGCGTGGAGAGAGGAAAGCGTTGCAAAGATCATGCTCGTCTTACTTATAATGACGAGTCTTTTGATATCTGTAGGAGCTTATGTCTTTTTCACTTCTGAAATGGCTGCGTTTTTTCTTTATCTCTATTTTCATTGACAAAGACGTAATGTAGCCTCGTTTAATTATTGAAATTTGTAAGTGCGCTCGGTCTTTTCGTATACGCACGAAATTACTTATAATACTTTAATGGTGTTTATTCTAAGCCGATTTTGTTGTATTAAGATGCAATCGATGTGCTTTATTCTTCTTTTTCTTCTTCTTCTTCTTCTTATTATTATTATTATTATTACTACTACTACAATGTTATTAATCATTCAATAATCATAGAAATTAATGTATTTATAAACTTTTATATTCAATGTTTATAATAATATATTTATATGTCGATAGTTTTGCGACTTCGTCGAATACTCATAAAAAGTCAGTATGTATTTTGGGCTTTCGCCTTTTATCACTTAAGATCTCATGTAATATTGGAACCTTTCTTATGCATATGTATTTTATGCCTATTCTAAGTCCGCTATTCGAATACTAGCACATGTAGAAAATGTAAAAAGCAGCCAGTTTACCAAGATTGCTCGACTGGAACACATCTCTCTGTACAATATATATAATATACTTGCATTCTCTCCTACAAATTGATTTCACTTATTTACAAGAAATCCTTTTCTCATAATTTAGTTATTACGGGAAGGCACTTTTAAAATATTGCAAAAAATACAGGGTCCTTCTATCCAACCGAATATAAAATAATACAAATTCTTCAAATATGCAAGTTATTTCAGTCTAGATAAAAAAAATGAAAATTATTTCTGATTTTACATACTTGGGAGAGTGATTCAATACAACTGATTTCAACATCAAGCCCAGCTAAGCTGTGAAACATACACCTGTATCGGTATCCTAGTGAATTAAGTTGAGCATCTAAGTTTACTACGACAAGTCAAGTGAACAAGTTCAAGTATTTCGACAGATTATTATTATTTCTAATAAAGTGAATATACAAAAATTCAGTGTACCATACAAGCATTAACGACTGATTTAGTGTACCAGAGTCAACAATCAAATCATTTTATAATTGATTGAGTGTATCAGGCTCAATAATCACATACTTTTATAACTGATTCAGTGTTTCAAGATATAATTGTATACTGTAAAAAAAATGATTAAGTTACATTATACACATACATATACACATACATCGGCTTAATAACATACTACTAGTCTTTAACTTATTTCTAAATGCCTTTTAATTTTATCTTCTATCTATCTCTCACACATATTCAAACATACGAATAAAATATAATTACACATCTAATTTATAATAGATAGATAGATAGATATAAAATTTATTTTGCACATATCAAAAAGAAAAATATACAATATATAATATATATAATTTTGATACATAAGATTATCATATTCATATCACATCTATATTACGATTTATCGCGATATTTCATCACATTAGTTAAAATTGCACAATTTTTGGTTATACCTATCACGTCACATAAGACTTAAAACTAATTTAATACTAAACGGTATAACACAGTTAGTTAATATATCAAAGGCTATCAAATGATATCTAATAATTACGTGCAAATTATTTGACATTTAATTCAAATTATAAATAGTTTCAGTGAAGTATTTCAATTTAATTATAGTGTAGTGCCAAATTTTATAAAGTATTATTACAGGTTATAAGTGTTATAAAATATTATTACAGACTGTAAGTGCTACAGACTCTTTTATATCAATAAGTGAGTGCTGCAAATCAAGGATTGTATTTAATGTACAATAATTTAAATTATTTTACTTATTATCAACACTACTGGAACATCACAAACAATACAACAGCGTTTTGCAACATCATGAAAAATTGGGGTATATTATACTGAATCTTTGAATCGTTACATCATAAGAAGTCTCTAAAGATTTTTTATAATAATACGAAATGTAAAATGTCTATAGATTGTCTTCGCTTCTAAGAAAACGCGAAATAATTAAAGAATATATAGATTTATTTAAAGACTTTTTAGACATTCATGATAAGAATAATACAGCTCATGTCACTGAATTACCATTGCGCTATCAAACAATAATTTCAAATTTTTCTAATTTAGATGATTTGAATGATGAAATTCAATTGATTGATACTGAGGTTGATCATTAAACAGAAATAAAAAATTATTCTATAGGTGCATTAAATAATCTCATAACTATTGTGAATAATATGTACAAATCAAACAATATCAAAAAAATATCTTAATATTCCTCGTTACATTCAATCAGTTGCTCCTAATGTTTATAAACCGGCTTTTATTGATATGCTAATCATGATCTTTATTTACAACAAACACGATTAGGATGGATAATTGGCGGAGGCTTAGATTATTTTAAAAATTCAAGAGTAATTAAAAATTAAAATTGCATGTTGACAGATTTAAAGAGTACAATTGAAAAATGTTGGTCTATTGAAGAATTAACGACACCATCAGCTTTTTCTCAAGCAGAAATTAGTCGTGAAAAATACTTCAAAGAATATGTAATTCGAGATCGGACCGGACAATATATCGTTGCACTACCTTTTAAGAGGTCATTAAAAGTTTTAGGTGCATCTAAACAAACAGCCATAAAAAGATTAGGTTATTTACAACGTCGATTTGAGAAATATACCAAGTTAAGAATTCAATATAATACTGTGATTCAAGAATATTTAAATTTAAACCATATGTCATTAGTAAAAACTCCGTGGGATGTAAAAGGTTTTTATTTACCTCATCAGGGAGTTATTAAAAAATCTAGTAATACTACCAAGTTGCGAGAAGTTTTTGATGTCTCTGCAAGAAGCTCATCAGGGGTATCTTTAAATGAAATGTTAATGGTTGACCCTACCATTCAAGATGACCTTTTTTCTTTAATCTTAAGATTTAGACTTTATACATATGTATTAATGGCAGATATAGAAGAAATGTATATGTAGTTGTTAATTAGACAAGAAGATTGTAAATATAAAAAACTTTATGGCAAGAAAACAATCAAATTAATGAATATGAATTAAAAATAGTGACATTTGATATTGCACTGGCTGCATTTTTAGCAATACGATGTTTACATCAATTGGCCGAAGATGAAGGTCATAAAATATTAAAAAAAGATTTATACGTTGATAATTTGATAACTGGCGTATATAATATTAAAGAAGCGCGAGATATTTATGATCAAATGACTAAACTCTTGAATCGTTCTTAGCTCAACCTGAGACATCGGGCTTCAAATGAACCCTCTATATTCAAAGGAGTGAGTGAGAAACGCCTTGATAATGATCTTCGAATTAACAAAGATTGCATTTTAAACTCTCCATGTATATATTGTAAGGCTAATGAAGATTGTTTTGTATACGTGATCAAACCTTCAAATAATGTTAAAAATGATACTAAACGCACGGTATTATCTGAAATTGCAAAATTCTTTGATCCTTTAGGTCTACTAGGTCCAGTAATATTATATGCAAAACGGGATATTATGATCAATTTAGTGTAAATGCATTAAACGGAGCATAAAATTACTTATCTTTTAGACCCAAAAATTTTAGATAGGCTTTTATCCTTCTTTTGTTGTAAACGAAAAAAGCATATTTGGTATAAACGGTTATATCTCGGAAATCTATGGTGGCAAATCGTTCACAAAATTTTAGAGGATTAGTAATTCAGTGAATCTACGTACTAACATCTGATTACAGTTAACTTAATTAATTAAATAATTTTAATAAATTACGTTTAGAGAAGAAATTGCTGTGATAAGAATTATTACATATCGTTCTGTAATTTTAGTAAAAAATTATCTTCTGTCAAACCATCAATGATAAAAGAAATGCCTTTTTTGAGGTATTATTTAGAAAGAGATATAGCAATTTAAAATTAATTTATTAGATCAAAGAATTTCATATAGTAATAATTAATTTAGTTTGAGGAAGCTGAGTGTCAATGAATTGACAGTGGTTTTTTATACATTGAATTATGAAGCATCTAAACACTACATATAAGCACTGTGGACTGTCGGTGTTCCGAAACTGAAAACGTATAATAATTTGTTATGTGAAAAGCGTTAATCTTTCTAATTTTTTAAATTATTATTTAAATCAACTTGAATTTACTTGTATAATACATCCCTTCATTCAACTTTGTTATACAATGTACTTTTTCACACTAATTAATTACGGCAAGCGTATCCTACAAGTTCTTTTGTAATCATCGTGTAACTTAGTATTTCTATATATCCCGAACAAACTGCATGTTTTAAAGTTTTTAATACACTAATTTTAAAGGACTTGAGTATTTCAAATTGTACACTTAAAATACTATGGTGATTACGTGAAAAACGCAACTTTCTGGTTACTTGATCAGTGTCTCACCAACTGAGTGCCCAAATCCCGCCGTTGGCGTATCGCTTAATGGATTAATTTTACAGGTCTACGATGGTTGCGGATATTGTATGCCAAAAATAATTATTTTACGTCATTAATTTGCAATTGCTCAATTATCCACAGTGTATTGTTTTAAACGAACCTCTATAATATGGCATGGGAAATTGTTTAAGGGATTAGTCCTGCGTAAACGCCTAAATTTTAACTATTTTTGTGCAATTTTTTTTACAAGATAATAAAAAGCAATTGTTCCAATTATTTTATATGTTTTTAATGACATCTTATAGTGTACAAAAAAAATTTTTTAAGTTTATTTTGTTATGTTTTATTATATTTTTTACGGCCAAAGTGGACATCCATAAAAAGGCAGATGGCTGGTCATGGCGATAGCAGCAGTTTGGGTTGCCTGAAATAGAAAATTCGAACGGATTATTGTTCTGTAGGCTTGTCATTCTCGCAGGTAGCAGATTTAGACATTTTCATTGAAAAATAACAAAATGGAGCCTTTGTAAAAAAAATTGCACAAAAATAGTTAAAATTTAGGTGTTTACACTGGACTAACCCCTTAAAAATCTTATAATTTATCTATTTCTTGCACTTGTGTAAAAACTAGCGTGATTTATTTACTTGCAAATACGTAAATGAAATCGTTACCTTGAATCGTTATCATGAATCTGTCATTTGCGTCAAATTCTTAAAGACGTAATTATACAATTACATTTTTAAAAGTACTAAAATGACAGATTCATGAACAGTTACGACTTTATGTACATGTTCAAAAGTAAATAAAGCAAGCGAGTTTTCGCATAAGTGAAATAAATATTTAAAGTATAAGGTATGTTTATATTAAAGCAATAAAATAAGAAGAATCGGGCAATAGTAAATTAGTGTTTTTAGCAAACAATATTTGCAACCATCGTACACGTTTAAAGTTAATCCTTCAAACAAGACACTGATCAAATAACCAGGTTTTAATTGGGTGATTTTAAAGAATGTTTCGTTTTTCACGTAATAACTATAGTATTTTAAGTGTATAATTTTCACTACGAAGTCATTTAAAATTACTGTATATAAACTATGCGATTCACTTGAGACAAGGATATCATTGATAACATCAAAACAAGTCTTGTACGCATACAACATTCTAAATCAAAATTATGTATTCAATGAAATCATAAATTAAAGTGTGATGTCTGAACATCTGTTACGCTAAATATATTTGTTATTATACACAAAGTCATACCATATCAAGATTTCAAAATCTCAATACGAATAGTATAAATATTTAAAATCGACATAAGCTCCCTTTGATACTTTCCGCGCTAACCCTTAACAAGCCGAAAATCGATCGCCCGCGAAAATAAGTTGCCATGCCGTTTCGCATTTCAGCGACAACGCGCGATTGGAATCACTGAGTCGGTTCGCGTAATCACTTCGGGGGAAGCTTCGGCTCGATTCTGCTCCTCGGATCAGGCCGTGTATTTACAAGGCCGCGTCTCGCGGCACCGAGTGTCCCTCCGCTCCCCGTTCGCCACGCGACGAGTATATATGACCGCAAATGCCGCGCGCGGGCGACGCTCTCGGGCGTTCGGCTTGATTAAACATTCAGGCAGGTTCAATTTATCGGCCCCGGCGCTACTAGTTTCGGCACTTTAATGCGATCGAATACTCGCAAGTTTATCTAACCTGTGTGTTTCTACGCGCGGGAGAGGAAGAGACGAGGGTGGATGCAACAGTAAAAATGAAGGACGGATTCTCGCGTATCGGGTTTACGTTGTTTTCAGCTGATTTATGTATGTATAATTGACGGTTCGGATCGAATAACTCTCTTACTCTCTCGAGAAAACTGTTCAAATGAAAAATAAAAGATATATTTTCGTAGGCAGAGTTTATCAATGGGACCATGCTTGCATTGAAAAATTTATTTTGTTTATTTTATTTCACTGATTGGGCAATACTTTTTCTGCCATTCGAGAACACTAAGTGAGTTGTTTGATCCGGACTATCAATGAATAGATGGTTTGTAGAAATTAGAAGTTTAATATTTTATAATTGAACTTACATTAAACAGAAACAACTAAGTTTGAGAGAGATATCTTCTCAAAATTAAATTAAAAAAGGAGCTCCCGTAATTGCCGGAATAGGGAGGGTTTGTATAAAAGCGCAACAATCGAAATATGTTTTAATCTGAAACTCTACAATACTGTAATTTCTGAAAAGCACGCTTAGTGAATTCAATCACTCGGCTCCTTCGTAAACGTTGAATTGAACTCTTTCAGACCTGATATTGACCTTAAAAATCCCGCGGCGTTTTCAAGTGGCGTAGCACAAGCGGCAGTACTGTATTCTCTCTTCTCTCGGCGCTACTTTACAGTGCCAGAAACGATGCGATACGAAGGGGCCGGTAGTATTGTAGTTCCATAAAAGTACTTGATGAAACTACCAGCGGTGATTCAAAATTAATGCCGCTGCCTGAAACTGTTGCCTGGCTTACGGTTACTAGCGATGGCAGAGAACGTACACAAGCCGGAATTCCGTACAGGCACAGCTCTGCAAAAGAAAGAGGGTGAGGATCGAGTGGGTATAGAAATGAAAAATGGAAAACAAGAAGTATTGAATGAAGAATTTAGCACCATCAAAATGAGAATAAGAAAAACAAATAAATAATTCAACTAAAGTTGTAAATTATACAAGCTTCAATCCATTTAAATAACTTTTTAGAACTTTTCTTTTAACAAAATGTTCATATATTTGTAAAAAAAACTAATTATATACTTAATAAACGTTCACTAGTTTTGTTTTTGTCATACATGCACGATATTTTCGTTTTTTCATCCCTCAAAAGCGAACGCAATGTGGCTGTTTTCCGAACGGCGATCGAAAATAGTACATTGTGCAACAGGGGCAGAAAATCGAGTTTTCCTATTCGAGAACTCATCCTCATAAAAGAATCCTCATCTGAGTAAGGCCTCTTTTATGCATGTGAAGTCAATGGAGAATGACGAGTTTCAAATCGTCCTCTACACACAAATTTGATAATGAAAAAAAAGATATATACATATACATATATGTAGTATATATGTATGCATGCGGTGTGTGTGCGTGTACATGCGTGTGTGTGTGTGTGTGAGTGCGTGTGTGCTCGTGTGTATGCTCGTGTGTGTGTGCTCGTGTGTGTGTGTGTGTGATTGTGTGTGTGTGTGTGTGTGTGTGTATCTGCTTCAAATGTTTTAAGTGTGTTTTTGACGGAGCGGGGAGAATAGTATATAAGTAGTACATTGTGCAGCTAAGGGGGAAAATTGTTTTTTTCTAAACGTAGGATGATGATTTAGCACGAGTGTTCAAAAATCCCTTTCCATCCGTGTTACACACCGTACTTTTTTTAATAAGTGTGTGAATAGGGAGGGGGGGGGGGGGGTGGGGGGTAAAAAATTTGAAAAACATTATTTTGAATGAAAAAAATTTTGAATTATAATATTATTGGAAAGTTATCATATAAGAAAAATACAATTTGGAATTTCTATGTACTATAGGAAAAAATTAATAAAAAATAATTTTAGAAGTAATATAATTTGGAAAATACAAATTTTGAAAAAATTAATTTTGAAGAATAAAAATAAAGAGTTAAGAATTTATTGAAAGTTTATTATACTGAAAATTATAAATCAGAAAATAAATATTTGGAATTTGAAATATTTTGAAAGGTTAAAAAATGTTACTGAAAAATAAAATTTTGAAAGTTTAAATTTGGAATTTGTAAAATAAAGGTATCGGGAACAGAACTCCTCTCTAAACAAAAATAAGTTTTGCAGAGCTGTTGTTCAGGCAGGTATGAGGAGGTAAAACGGCGACTTCATAGCATGCGTTTGCCAATTTACACGTGCTATGAACTCGCCAATTCTTTACATCCCTAGATGCGTAATATACTATTTCGCTCTATTTTATAGCAGTAAAAAATGGTATTTTTTATACACGTGTTATCAGTTGAAAATCGTGCATGTATGAAAAAAAAGTTTTTTTTTGTCTTCAAGTGTCCCTTTTTTATATTCTATCGTTTCTCATATTGTGACATAAGAACAGATTATTATATCATTTTTCTTTCACGTATGTATTGACGTCTAAACCACCTTAACTGGCTCCAGATCATTTTCAAATGAACAAATTTTTTCCAGGGACATTAACAATAAAATTAAGATTCTACTGTAAAGTATACATTTTTCAGTCTTTTTCTTTTACAAAATTTTAATTTTCCAAATAATTTTCTTTTCTGTTATTACTCATTTTCAAATTCCAAATAATATTTTTAGTGTTTTTTAAATTTCTTAAGTTGTCATTTTGTTAAATTTGATTTTCAAAAAATTTTACTTTATATTTCTGAAAAATTCGATTTTTATATTTCAAAATTATTTTCTTTCAAATAATTTTTTTTTTTAATAAAAGCACTTTCATATTTACATTTTTTCTACGTTTTTCCTTTTCATTAAATCTTAAATACCAAATTTTCACTTTATGAATTATTTTACTTTCTTTTAATCCAAATTTTCAAAACTTTACCTTTCGTAGTTTTACCCTTTCCAATTTTTATATTTCAATATTTTTACCCCCCCCCCCCCATCTCGTGAATAGGGCCTTTCTCATGCATGCAAAGGGACTGGGGAAATGGGCATTTCGAGTAGTCCACTAGACCTAAGAAATAAAAAGAATAAGTTTTAAAATTTCGAAATTTCTAAAAAAATTCATAATTTTGAACAAAAATCAAAATTTAAAAGAAAATTCATAATTTTGAAAAAAAAATTAAAATTTTGTAAAACAAATTCTAAATTTTCAAAAAAAATAAATACCTCCCTCTCTCTCTCACTCTCTCTCTCTCTTTCTCTCTCTCTCTCTCTCTTTCTCTCTCTCTCTCTCTCTCTTTCTCTCTCTCTCCCTCTCTTTTTGAGAAAACAAAAGATGTAGCAATAAAATAGAGAGTGCGAGAGCGCAGGGAAAAGAAGATAAAGGTTCAGAACAGTAGCAGGAAATGGCACATACATACACATATATATATATATATAGATATATATATATAAAATGCACACATCGTGGTGGTCGGACGACCACGAACGAAATGGACAATAGGCGTGGCGAGTTTATCTGCCGCGGAGGTATAGTTTTCTGCGCTATTGATTTTCGAAATTTATAGAGGAATGGCGCAGCAGCAGTAGCAGTAGCCCTGGCGTGTTGCAGGTTCGCAATGTCGGTGAGATTGGTCGGCCGAGAGAGAGAGAGAGAGAGAGAGAGAGAGAGAGAGAAGTGGGAGTTGTGGGAGAGAAAAAGACAGAGAGAAGGGAGAGAGAGCGCTGTTCATAATGCAACAAATATTTTGCAATATCCTCAGAAAGATATGAGGGGGGCGGTGCAGGACGAGAGACGCAGTTTCACCGGAGGGTAGCTATGTAGACATTTGCATATCTATGAGCATGCGAACTCGAGCAATACACCCTCTGAGAGAGTGAGAGAGAGAGAGGGAGAGAGTGAGAGAGAGTCAGATATAGTCGAGGAAGTGGGATAGAGGGATAGGAGTTGAGGTAGAGCCATTTCCGTCTAAGCACGCCCTCGGCATACTTCCGTGTCCCTACGTACTATGTACGTATGCATGTGTGTGACGTGTGCGTGTGTATGTGTGTGTGTATGTGTGTCTGAGTGTGTGTATATTGCCAAACGTGCACGCTCTCTATCTCTCTTTTGTCGTCTTAAGACGATAAACTCTGCCTTGGCGTTTTTTAAGAACGCTTCATTTTGTATTATGTTTCCGGGCTGTAGTTTGCACATAATTAGGATCTATTTTATACACTGTGTTTGAGTAATGAAAATAGCTTGGAAATAAGGCACATCAAGTTTTTTGTATGTTCTGTTTCACATCGTGCGTTACTTAAATTATATCTGTATAACGTTCTATTTTCTTGACTATGTACTCGTAATATGTTTTTGTGTTTAGAAGGATTATTATGAAAGTGTAAGGTTAAAAAGGAAATGAATTTTTTTAATATTTATCATCAATAAATGTAAGTTTCCTTTATTTTCTAATTAATAAAACTTAGAGCATTATTGTATTATTACTTACATTTTGTTATTAAAAAATATGCAGTAATCAATAAGTAGATAGTACACTGTTAAGACCTAAAAAATTGTTTTTATAAGTTCATAAGATTTTTTTTTAACAATAATTATGAAACATTTTATACATGCTTAATAATGCCTTTACGCTTAACAATATACAACCTCAAAAATTTAATCCTACTCATCACAATCAATTGCGATTATAAATAACTCGATTAACGAAATTTTTTTTTAAATGGTTACTTGACTTATTTTGACACGTATTTTCAATCTTAAGATTGCATCCCACTCGAAATTTTATTTTCTCTCCATTAACACTATACATTGGAAAAAATTAATAGTATATATTATATATAAAAACTAAGAAAAAGAGTGTAAAAAGATCTCAAAAGTAGTATTTGAATCTGCGATATCACGTGTAAAAAGTCTGGGTTACCTCTAGCAAGAGTCTGGCTCAAAAATTCTTGCAAAGGTCTGGCTATGAAGGCTTTGCCAGACTTATGGAGAAAACTACTATAGAAAAGCAGAGCGATCTGTCAAGTCTGCATGCAGTAACCTAAATATTTGTCTCTTTTTTCAAATATTTAAACTTCACAGAAAACAACAATATTTAAGAAAACATTTCCACAGTTTAATCGAAAACTATTATTTCTTACGATTCCGATCGATATTAATAATAAGTGTAGTATTCTAATTACTTATATCTAAAATTAAATTTTCTTGAGAAATTTTGACAAATCTCTGGCTTTTTATATGGTTTATCGTCTGGCATAGTCTGTCTCCGTATCCTGACGCTTGCAAGGCTATCCCGGACTTTAATTTTTACACGGGATGCAACAAAATTGACTAAATTAGCTTTAAAAAAATTAAGCTTTTCAAAATAGTCCAGACAGTGAAGGATTCGATAGTGACACCCTTGAGGTGCAATTTCATGATGCATCAACTTTGCCGCGTCAACTCGACCACATGACATTTTACGGGGGAATCCCAATGTTTACATTAATTTTATTATTTTTGTAATATATTATTTCACTGTTATACACACATGAACTTCCTAAAAAGTAATATTTTACATTAATGATGGTTTGTAAACGTTCAAATATGTTTCCTTGAAATATAAATACATTCTTAACACTTTTTAAAACTTTGTATTTAGATAACTTTTTCAATGATATGCGTGGCAGTTCAATTGTTTATTGAAGTTATATATAATAAATATAAATATATAACCGATATAGAACAAACTTTGCAAAACGACTTTTCAACATTTTTTACTATTTTCGAGTGAGGTAATCCTTGGAATACTTTTCAATTATATTTATTTTTTAATATTATTTTTGAGAAAACGTTTAAACTTTTTATAAATTATTAATAAAAATTTTTTTAATGGGATCGTTTTTACATAATTAGTAATAAAATATAAGTTTAAAGTTAAAGTGTTTCGCTCAAATTTTAATATATGTTCGAAGGAGCCAAATGACTATTGGAAAAGCGATCATTGAGTTACCTAGAGTTGGAAAATTCCACCAATAAATGAGGTACTACCAATTATAAAACATTATGATGCGTAGAATTGAGATTTTAAGGTTTTACATTGCTATATATAGGTATTATCCTTTGTATTTAGCTATATTTGTATAGATAAATATAGCTAAATTAAGTATTATCAAGTATTTTCAGTTAAAAAAAGCTTCAGAATAATTTCGAATTTTAAAGTTATAAAATGTTATTTAAAGAAAAATTTGTATGAACTTATAAACAATAACAAATTTAACGTTCAACAGTCAGTGGCTAGTTCACCTAATACTCGTTTTTAAATAGTTAAATATGAGTAATGAGAATAACATTGCTTGTATTTCAATGAAGAAAATTATTATAAAAATGAAAAACATAATTATTTATTATCACATTGAAAGCAAATCAAAATTATCAAACATTTTAAATACTTAAAGATATCTTACACAATATTTAATTTAAATCATCAAAAAGATGTATCTCTATTTTATACTCTAAAGTAGGAAAAAGATACCCAATCAAATGACTTTCGCGTAACTGTACCAAGCTAAATTGTGTCATCAAAAACAGTTATCTTCATTTAATTCACCGACACAATAATTTCGACCCCTTCCACGCTTTGCAACATATACAGACTGACGCGAACACATGTCCCAGTATAATCAGAGGAATCGAGAGAAAGAGAGAAAGACACCAGTTGTACGGTATTAATATTAAATAACGAGCAGCACGCGATGGTCTCTCGAGTTATTTATGCCGAGCCGGGTGGGGAGGTTGGGGTAGGCGAGTGCCGGCAAATTGACGATGATAAATGAACCGTCCCGCGCCACACACCGAGCCTCGAGCCGCCGCCACCATGTTAGTAAGCGTATATGTAGATACGCGCGCGTCCATGTGCAGTGTTTGCCAATCGAGCCGCGATTACTCCCGAGTTTCGCCCGACACTTTTACGATAAATATTACGAGACGAGCTGGGTGCGGAGGGCAAGGCATTTAGTCTCGTAACGGCGCTCGATCGTTCGGCTAATTGTGTCATTATGGCCGGTACGCGGGGTGCATTTTCCGCTCGAGTCAATGCACCCGCGGCCGATTGAAAATATAAAGCGCCAAGAGCGGCAAACTCGATCGCGCACGAGAGCGCAGTTAACCCCTTGCGCGTTCGAGTTTCAATTTCGATTCATTACCTTCGTCGATGGATAGTTGAATTTGATTACGGACGATAAAGCAGCTTTGACGAGACATCGAAATTATGACGCGAAATTAGGTGGATTTATGGAAAAATACATTTCTTTCTTATAGCTATTGATTGAGAGTAAAGTTTTATTGAAAATAATAATTTTAATTTTTCAACTTTATTACTTATTTAAAACCAAAAACTATGTGAGTCGAAGCTATGTAATGTACTCAGTATAAATCGTGAGCAAAAAGTAATCAAGTATATCGAGTTAACTTACTGAGTTCGACGTAATATCTACTTTAGAGGTCGGTAATATTGATTCAAATTGGTAGGTAGGTACGCAATTTTTATTACAATTGCTGCAGTAGTCAGTAATTTCTGCTCGTGTCTACAAAATAAATTAGTTAAATAGTCGTAGTTGAAGATTTTGAGCAAATTTATCTCAAATCTTGAACTATACGTATATATTTAAATAATCAGACTGTCCTTAATTCTTACTAAAAAAGTTCTAATCAAACCGTATTCATAATTTTTAGTTAGGGTTGAATTTTCTCTTTAAATATCCAGTAGTATAAGATACTATAATGTCAGACAGTAGTACTATAATTTCTAATTCGTTCTGTTACGCAACTATTGGTGCTGCCTGGAGAATGAAATGGAAACTCTAAAGTCCAAAAATATCCAATTCAAAATTAAGGGACAGTCAGGCAATGCGAAATGTGCGGCAAATCAGAATACTGGCTTTATCTGACGTTATTAGGTTTGCCATCTATACGGAGCAGTTGGTAATTACTTAATATATACTTAGAAGATAATTAAGATTTAGTATAGGTCTTTAATCTTTATAAGTTTTGATATTTGCTTGAGCAAAAATACAAATGTAGGTAAGTTTTAGTAAAACCTTTTGCTTCTGTCTTAAAGAGAAGTTAATAAACTTGCACGATTAATTGTGGTATTACCTATATATAAAAAATAGTCCATTTGTTTAATATAATATTTAAAAACATCATTGTGGGGCAAAACGGAATAGGATACACTGCGAAAACAATATCGTAAAATACTACAATATTGATATCGTAAAAAATTGGTAATACAATTTTTCTTGAAAATTATGTATTTTTTCATAAAACGTGTAAATACAAATTTTTAATTTTACGATATTCAATATCGTAAATGTTGCGATATCCTTATTTACCTCTCATTTCTTATTTTCCTCTCATAAGTATTAGCGTGCAAGAGTCCGTACACTTGTTCGTTGCAGGCGTGGTACTGTTCACAAGTTTTGTCCAACACTCTGACTGTTGATTCTTGCGTCGATTCTTATACAAAAAAAGAATCTATTCTTCAATAATCGACCTTCAAAAGAATAGATTATGCGAAAAAAGAATCGAGTACTTTTGAAAAAATCGAATAGAATCACCCTTCCCTATGTATGTGTAGTGTATTTATGTGTACTGTACACTGTAACTCTTCAACAAATTTATATTTTTGACTCGAAATTTGCAATCATATAAGGCATACTCTTACTTCAAATTGATTATATTTTGAAGCTTATTAAATAACATTTTAGTAATTATTAATTATTATTAAAAACTATTATTGTTAATCATTTTCAAAAATGTTTTCTCCAGATATAAGATAATCTTAATTTTGTGTTGTTTAGTACAAATTGGTAAATCTACTTTTGCTCTCAAGCTTGGAAATATTTAGAATATAAATAATCTGAAAATAAACAGAAAGAGGATTTTAATAAAGATTTGGTGCATAGAAAAATATTAATTGACTCTAAATTTAATAAGTTTTAATAAATATATTAAAATTGAACGATTCTCGACTATTTTTATTCATGCAAATAGTCATGTATTTTTCGTCACTATCCTCGATAGTTAATAACTATGGGACAAATGATTATTTTTCTATGACATGAAACTTAAATTAAAGATTTTATGTTTGTCTACTTTTATTTTACTTTTGATTTAGTTGTCTAACATAAATAATTGCAAACTTAAGTTTTAAAGCAGATCTATACTTAACTGTAATTGATTTTTTCAAGAATTTTTCAAATATTAACGCTATTAAGTTATATGTGATTAAGTTTTATATTATCAATGTACTTCTACGAGACAAAGGTTAAAAAGTTGCTAACTTCATACCGCAAAATTTAAAAAAAATGTTGACAGAATCTATTGCAGCAAGGTGTACCACTTTTTACTGAAAAATATCAACTGACATATATCTCGAGAGAAATGACCCATTGGTACAAAATACTGGTGACAAGGTTTATTTTTAAATTAATACTAGAAAATTCTTCCCAAAACCTCATCAAAATCAGTATTCCTGGAATTCGCATTAGTCTATATGGAGCAATTGTGAAGAAACTCGTTGTCCAAAACCTAATGTAACCCTGTAGTATTTATAAAGTACACGATGTCTACGCTTGTGCTAAGGCAAACGTTTCGCCTGTACATTTGACACTTTTATGCAATCGTGTTCATCGCTCATGCGCATACTGCACACAGGCTGTGCACGAATTTGAACCGTTGCGAGGTGCGCCTACATTCAATGCGCGAGTCGCGCAAGCTTGATGGCGAATCGATGAGCTTGCATATAGAAGTGCTTAATTGAGTTAACGAGGAAGGGATTGCACAACAGAGAACTGCCATTGCTGTCGCTGTTACTGCTGTTGCTGCTCGACAATACGCGTCGGGCATAATTTTTAATGAAAAACTGTAGAAGCTCAAGCGAACTGTGAAATTTCGCTCGATGAGGGCATTTATTTCGATCCAATGAGCATAATTAAAGCTAACATTTAGTTTGAACTGTGACTTTTTACTTATTTATTTGTATAAACAATGTTAACTTAGATTGCACAGTTAAATAAAACTACCCTTGATATAACGATTTTAAGAACTTAATTATAAAATGCAGGACTCTTATGTCTTATCCATCGCTTAACGCTTAAAATATTACGTTATAAGTTAAAAAATGACTGTTCTATTCAACTAATCGATATGTTTCTGTTGAAAACTGAAACGCTAAAGTGTTCGTAGGAAGCGTCAATATTACTATTCTATTAAATATGGCGTAATGCACAAAAGTAAAAGAGAACAACTGCAAAGACTGTGGTAAGAAACGCAACACACCAAAAGCGGAGATTGCATTTTTCTTTGGACAACGAAATAGCCACGCTAAAATTATGTTGAAGCGTCGAGAAATACAATATGAAGTGAGTATATTAACTACTCACTACACAAATGAAGTGTTAAGTAACAGTCTAGCGTATATCCGTACAATTCACAGGGAATTTAACGCTAAAATAGCATATTTGCCTTGTTAACGGCATACTAGCTCCAAAAGGCTCATATAAAAATAAATGAAATGTCTAGATTTGGGAAGTAGTATACATTGAGAAGATATGAGAGAACTTAGTTTCTTTTGAACTTAAACCATACTCAAAGCAATTCTTTTATAATAAGAGGGGTGCATGTAATGAGATCACCTTAAGGAACTGTCGATTCCCAGGAGATATATATCGGGTTTTGAGACTTTGGACAGGTGCCGCTATAAAATGTTATTTTAACGTTAGATTCCCTGCAAAATGCACTTTCAATACGATGTATCACGCCATTTAATTTTCCGAATTTTCTGCATTCCGAATATCTAATTTCAACTTTTTAGTGATCCGATTTTTAATTTTCCGAATCCTATCTTTCCGCTTTTTGATATGTTCGAATTTTAATTTTTCGAGTTTTTAACAATCAGTAAAAATATTTTTTTTTCCTAAAAATCCTATTTTTAACTTTCCGATTTTTTGAATATCCGAATTTTGAATATTCCGATATTTTGGCATTCCGAATAAATAGCTCTCCGATATTTTAAGGGGGCTCTAAACTGGTAGACGAAATTGTATTTACAGAAGATGATTATCCCGTTGCCAGATTCGAAAAATTAAAAAAAAAATGTAAATTTTAAAAATTGTAAATTTTAATTATTAAAAAAATTTTAAAAAAAGAAGAAATTTTGAGAAATTGAAACATTTTTTAAAAATATTAAAATTTTAAAAAAATATAAGAAAATTAATAATGTTTTATTAATTTTTATATTTTTAATTTTTATATAATTTTTTAAATTATTTTTTTAATGATTATAAGTATATTTATTTTACTTGTGTGCTCCGACCCTCTTCCTCCCACTCCTCGGGGCTGCGCTCCTAGACCCGCTCCCCTCCCCGACTTCCTTTTTTCCTCACCTACCCTCACTTTATTCATTTGTTAGTGACGAATTTTGTTTACCTTCAAAATCGTATTTTTTAATAATACAAATTTTCTATTATCTCCAGTCGAACGTTGCGAATCTTGTTTGAAGAAATAGTATATATACACAACGCATGCAAGCTTATTGCGTAATGTACTATAAATAATTTATTAAATTTTATCGATGTCCAGACTGATTAGGATTTAACTATATTTATATTTTTAGTGTTTTAAGTTAAGGGGGTATACAAAATAAATTGTAAAAAAATTATTTTTATTATAATGTATTCTTAATTTATAGGGTGTGAACTACTTATAAATAAAATTTTAGGCACTAATAAAGTCAAATAAAAAAGTTAAATATCTTAAATTATCATTTTATTAGTACTGCGATTTCAAAACTATCGCGAGTTCCGTATCAACTCTTACAATATAGACTATAATTTATCATATAGGACATTATCTGTTTTACCGATGCAGACAACTCCAAGCTTACTTCTATCAGTTGTTAAATGTTTTAAATGTTTGGTGTTGGCATCATAAAGAATGGATGGAAAACGGTGTATCATCATAACAAATTCATTAAGTGAGATAAGTATCAAAGTATAATTACTAATCTGAACATTTAAAAGATGAGTTCTGTATGTACTTTTATTTTCAGAAAGACCAACATAAATAAGGTGGATTCTAAGAGTAAATAATACCTGTTTCCTAGAGGAATTTTACATAGAAGGACTTTTTACTGAGGAAATTACAAAGCTCTGAAAGGTTAGTCTTAAATTGTTTTATATGTGAATTATTCACACTTTGTTTGTAAGCTATTTGTTTACATTATACTTATGTGATATCAAGTTTTTCAGATTACATAAGTGTAAAATGACATATTTTATGTCAAAATAGTTATTTGAGTAAGTAAGAATGTTATAGATATGAATGAGGTATGTTATTTAAATGTATCGTATATTAACAAATTATTAGTTTAACCCACTCTTACTCAACTTTGTATTTTCAGATCTTGCGCGCAGCATTCTGATCAGCCAAAAGCATGAAAGATGGTTTTCTAGAACTTAAATTATTTGTAATTGATGTCTCTATAGGATGATGCTATTTGGAAAACTCTAAAATAAGATTAACATATAAGTATTATAAGATTAATGGACAAAATTCTGAATTTTCATTTTTCATTTTGCTTTCAGAAATGGTGAATTGCTTCATATAATGGTGCAAGTGAAAAATAAGAAGCCTGTACAGTATCAGCCTATAAAGATACATATTGTAAATAGTTCAATATGTGAATCATTATGAGTGACTAGGAGCCTGAGCGCAGGAAAAAAGTGCTGGTCAATTATCTAAGAAATATTATAGCGAAGGGAACTTTTTTTAAGGTAAAATGTATTGAAATAGTATATATACTTGTGAGAAATGTTATTTACAAAATTATTAAATGTGTATTTCTTGTTTTTCTGCTAAAAATCATATTTAAAGCTCTACGGGGATCATGCCCCCTTAATATTTAAAAAATTCAATTTACTTACTATGTATGTACTATGAATATAGTGAGACGTAAACGTAGTGTAGTCTGTATGTTCGACAGTTTATAAAATAATACATTTTCTCCCTATACAAAGCTTGTATTTTTTATTCTTCAAGTATCTCTGCATGAATAGTTTTATTTATTTTATTTTTATTGAAATTTGATTTAAGTTTTAATGCATGACATAATTAAGAACATAGTCGTTTCAAAAAGTTTTGTATTGTATTACACTATTTTATTGTCTATTCAGCTATTCATGTAAATATACTTACAAGTTTGGATCAAGTTTGTTTATCACAATTCTGTATAATAAATTATATTGAAGTTTGATAAATACTGTTCTAATCGCTCAACTAATCGCTATTTAAATACAATACTTAATGAAAACTCAATTTTATGCACTGAATTGTAACTGAATTTATGAAAATTAAATTATGAAACTCACTATTAATATTATTGGATTGTTTAACGTTTATGTTGTATTTCTATTGTAGCAAATAAAATTAACTAAAATAGTATTCCTATATTACTTTGTGGCGCTTCTAATAGTCAACTATATGAATAGTAAGATTCTTAGTAAGAATGCGAAACCTGAAGATCAAAAATTCAAAACCAATAGGTATCGATTCCTGTAGCGATTCTTCGATTCTTTTCTCAAATAATCGATTTCTATGTATCGATACTTTACGTGATTCAATTCTTAGGTATCGATTCTTTTTTGAGTCGTCCTTTCCTACATCGACCTTTCCGGTACTGATACCCTCGGGGCGAGCGCTTCCCCCGCACTGATACTGAGGTAGGTTTGCTGCGCTGGCCAATAAGCGTCGAGCATCATCGGCCGTATCTAATGTACAAAATGCACTTTGCCCCCCTTAGCTTTTCTGTAATTAAATAGAACAACAATTTGAGTGGTCGCAGCATTTCTGAAGTTATTTGGATCATAAGGTAGTGGACCCGGTTCTCGATAGGTACCCAGTTGTCGATAACTCGAAGGAATAATACGATTTTAGATATATTTTGAGCAATTTTTCGGTACGAGAAAATTATTTCTATATTAAGAATATATCACTGAATAAATATTTTGAATTATAAAACCTCAGTTAGCGCTACTTGTTAAATAGAAATTCACACTTCTTGGCACTCTCAGATTTGATGCGTTTCTCGACGTTTCCTTAATCACGACCGTAACAAACAGTAAACTTTAAAGTGACATTTTTGTAATAAATAGAACGTTTTAAAAAACTGTAAAGCCAAGATTAGCTTTAAATTCAACAAAATAAGCGTAATCAAAAATTTAAATTTTGATTTATTTACTTATAACTATTTTAATTCATATATCGACAACTCCGTCTTAATTATGCGTACGTACCCAGTTGTCGATAGTCAGATAATATATACAAAATACAAATAAATTTTTCTTTAAATGTTATTTCACTGCTTAAAAGTACTTAAGCACTACTTTTAATTAATAATTATGTAATTATAATAATCAAAATGTGTATGTTATTCAATCAAGTTTTGACATAACCTAGAACCTAACCTGAATAATGGGCTTGTTGGTATATCGAGAACTGGGTCTTTTGCATCTATCGAGAATTGCTCCGACTCGTAAAATGGTTATCGACAACTGCTCCCTCGGATTATTTTTTGGTTTATTGAATTTACAAGTAAACATTACGTTAAAATTTCGTCTTTTTCGAGTTATTTGCTAAATAAGTATATTAATTAATAGTTGAAAACAAAAAATTTCAATTTTTTTAAAATTAAAGCATTTTTTATAGCGAAATAAGTTGAGTCTGTTACTAAGCTATCGAGAACAGGGTCAACTACCTTATGTTATGCTTGTCTTATTATTACTAAAAATTTTATGTAGTAAATCGGGACAATGTCAAATACGGTCCTATAAAGTGATCTCTAATTTACCACCTGAGAGTTTTCATAATATTAAAATAAGCTTAATTTTTAATCCAAGTAACTTCAGAAATGCTGCAATCACTTAAATTGAAGGTCTTGTTATCAGCTTTTAACTAAAATTATGTACAAGTCTACGTAAACTACCTGAAGTAAATTACACCAAACTATGACATGAACTATTTAAAATGCTAGAACAATACGAGAATATGGAGACTGGAACAGTTTCTATATTTAGATATATTTACGTTTGCTAATTCTTACATAGATTCTGTTCAGGACAAAATTTTTAAATAAATTTGGGGTTTGAAAAATCATCGAAAATTAGAGTCTTGAGAGATATTCGAAGATACCCTGTTTTTTGTTAAATTTTACGCATGTGGCTCTTTACTAAGAAAAAAAATTTTTTTTGATTTCGCGGATATGGTTTCCATTTTAGTGATGTGGTAAGCTACTGAAACTTTTTTGGCTTGATTTATAAAGGTTTAATCATTTTCTTATCAAATTTATTTAAAAACGTGCATAAATGAACTTAAAAAACTTTGAAATCGAGGTAGGAAGCTTTAAATCTCAACGTCCAGCGCATACACACGAACATACACGTAAGGACACACATACGCATATACACATATATACACACATGCACACACGCACGCACATGCATGCACACTTGAACATGCATGTACATACGTACACATACACACACGCACGCACGCACGCACGCACACACACATATTTTCCTTCATGAACGGTTTACACAATTCAGCTCAATTTTCACTATAGCTTGTACAAGATCCAACAATTGTAAATAATCTTGTTTTAATTGATTATAATGATATTGATATAGTCCTCAGTTGTCTAATTATTCGAAATTTTTTCCTTACTTTTGTTTTTATCTTGTATGATGTGTGATGTATGAATGTACCTCGGGCAGTGATAAGATTTGGGACCGGAATTTCGGGCAGTGGTAATAAGGTTCATTATAAAGATTCAGATATATATGTATATAAACATGATCTCCCGTGACTTAGTAAGTCTAAAATCATAAGATCTTTCATCACGTATGGCTGCATTACTTTCTAATCAAAATAATCTGTTCATATATTCGGAAGTATAAATCAGTCATAACGAAAACGATTGCTTTGCATTGTAGAATATCCAAATGATTTTTGTCACTGACCGAAACTGCCGTACAATCCTGTATCACAGTCTCAAAAATAGTATTTTCATGGAATTCAAATCAAATTAAAAAAAATGTTATAAAAACTCTCATTGTTATCCGTACAATTTATGCGTATACGACTCCCGATGTCATGTATATTTCTTTGTATAAGCGAATAGCAATAACATTTATCAATACGTGCCGAGAAACGTAAGTCGATAAAAGCGCCATTTGAATTTCCAAGCATAGAAATAGCCTTTATTTTTCGCCAAGCCGACAGTATTTTACATCCAGCGTAGCGTGGAATAGCACGACGCACAACACAGCGCAGCAAAAGCATTATTTATCTCGCGATCGTTAAATTTCGCGCGTCCATTCCAAACTTTCATTAGCCAATCGCATTGCCTTTTTCTTCCATTCTTTGAGCTGTTTATCAACCAGAATGGCGTTATACCGTTGAGCACCACTCGCTTACTTCGAAATTAAAAGCGAATCCTCGTTACTTTTTCCTCATACATTCCGAGGGTTCGAATGCTTCAGTAGCATTTGCGCAGTAGCTTAAGAGCTTCATTATTATCTACTTCAATATCAATCCAACAGCGAGGGAGCACTATGCCCTGGTGTTAACTAAGCTACTAAGAATAATAAGAAAACGAAAAAGAAAAAAGATAAATTTACGCTTAAACAACTGAAAACATAGATAGAAAACGAAAAAAAAAACGGACGCCTTGCTCAGGGATACTGCGCACCGTCTACTAGATTCTCTTTCTACACTCAAGAACTCCCCCTGCTCGAAGCATTTAAAAGTTAAATCCGGTCGTGTGCTCGTGTCTGGAATTCAATATCCAGCCGGTGAGTCGAACGCCTAAGCGGGCGAATCAGACGCGCGATGCATCGTTTTTCGATGCATTGCAAATGCTGCTATGAATCCGTTAAGCCTTCTCTCTCCCTCTCTCTCTCTCACTCTCTATGTGCTCTCCTCGGCTCGCCGTAGTCGTCGATAGCGCGCGCATTCGAAGCTGTACGAGAACGAGCGAACGAACGAACGAACGAACGAACGAACGAACGAATGAACGAAGGTAATGGCCTCGCGGCCGCTAGCACACACTCGATGCTATCAGCGCGGGCCAACTGGTGCGAGCGAGCGTTTCCGTCAAGAGTCAACGCATTCGCGGTGCTGTTCCAACGCGCTCGTGCGTCCGTTCGGCCCGTCCATCCGTCCGCGGACGTGCAATTATAGCCCCTGTCCATAAATAAACAAGAAATACGCGGCAGGCCGTGTGAATGAAAACCGCGCGCCCTCCCCCGCCCGCTTTCCCTTCCTGCATATAGGCAAATTCGCGCTCTTTTGCATCGCGACAGCAGCGCAAACAGTGCAAACTCCACGTAGACACCGGCATGCAAAAACGGCTCTATACTGGCATGTACGCACAAAAGCGGGTGCAGAATGCAAACTTGTATCTGTTTGTATTGGTAAACATATACGCGTGCGTACGCACGCGTATGTAGAGAATTCACTTAGCACTTGAGCTGACAGCGAATGCAAAACACTGAAAAATAGGAGAGTGATGTTTGAAGGTCAAGCTCATATTTAGGTTGTGCTAATGCCCTTGTTTGGGTGTGTTCTATAATGAGGCTATCACGCTGATCGCGCATATGGATAGTTCACAAATAAATAATATCGTTCTCTAAAAAATTGTAAAACGAATTTAATGATTCGTTAAATGTCAAAAAATCTAAATAAAATTAATTTATATGAAAAAGGAACGCCCCATAATAGCCAAATTATTGACTCTATTGATTAAGACAGATAGTAAAAATACTACCAATGACATTCTTCTCTACAGATATCGAATAATATATTTTTATTTGATCTAGAAATCCGCTTTAGCGGTGAGCTTCGTAAGCTGTCAGAGTAGGCTCTTTTTCTACATAGAGTATATCCGTATATACATAGCGGCAGGCAGCGCCAAATGGTCAATATTTGAAGCTGTGAGAGAAGGCTGCTTTAATTGTTTTTACACGGTGTAAGGGTATTCGAGAAATGACGGTAAAAGAGTTTTTACCTCTGACTGAAATAATAGGTCACTCACTGATTTCTCGTCGATTCAGTATCGATGACCTAATTGCGAAAAGTGACAAAAAGAGCGCTATATACACTCCGACGCTTCCCATTATGAAATACATGCGGATATCGTTCGGCGTTCGCTCTCCGCCGTACCACCAACAACGAAGCCTACATTTTCCGTTCGCCAATATCAGCGATGCGCCCACGTGGTGATTCTAGGTGACGAGATCAAAGACGAATCCTGAGGATTTTATAAGGCATCCTTGTATATAAGTCTGCCTCAAATTTGGTTCGAAGCAGGGAGCGACCCAAACGAGCCGAGTCATCGATTCATGACTATAATGACTTGCCAGATAAGTGCATTAATTGTAATATTCTCGAACAAATTTTGTAGTTCGAATTAGTTTCATTTTGATAATTTGTTTTTGCATGAATAGAGGAATATCGCGTGTATTTGCGATACAGATTACGGAAATGTTGGATCAATGCGATGACAAAGATTAGATGATGATTGATGTGCTTTATAATTATAATAAATAATTCTCTGAGAGAAATTATATACCGTTATATACGCACCTGCGAATTTCTATATAGGATTTTATCGATGATATATACACGTGATAGTGACGTATTAAAAATATAGCGACAAATATCAAATATAATAAATTATTCAGCGTGAAATATATATTATCTATTCATATTTATTTATCTCCTTGATTCCTGTCAATTCGTAATTTTAATATTTATTCACATTTATTTGTTCTATTTAATTTATACAGGGTCTCTGATTATTATTTAATATTTTAGTATTGATTCGTAATTGATATTGACATAAATTAGATTGATACTCTTCTCTATTTTATTTTGTATTTTGTGATAAAATATAAAAATTTTACAATGGATAGTATATCTTATATAGTTGCAGTTACAATCCTAATATTATAATTCATGTTCTCGGTATGAAACATATCATATAGTTAGAAAATGCAAATATAAGTCTATCCAATATTTATTCAATCTTAAGGAGAGTCTTTATACCACAAAAAGTTTATATCAGAAGTAGCTAAGATATGTTAGTGTAATTAACAATATATGTTATGGAGAAGTACTTTATTATTATTTTTTTTCGAACTGAAAAAAAATTAAAAACTAGAATTATGGTTTCCTAATCATAGAAATTTATATTGAAGAAAAAGTCACTTCTGTATGGTTTATCTATCGTACTAGTAACAATGTATGAATATCTGCATAGATTGATCACCAGGCGTCTCTGTATTCATAAGAAAGCATTTTCAAGTGAGTCATCAAAATATGAATCGAGGAGGATACTTTGAAGTACACGGCAGCAACGAGTGTAGTATGATAATGAAGAATGTGTGGATTAGCATACAGAGCTCTAGATGAAGATAATTGCTCAGACTAATGAATGTCTGATGACTATATTTTGCGATTTTGAATTCAGAATGTTGAACTGACGTATGAACACTAATGAGGGTGGGCATGCCAAGTTAAGAGGAATGTTCCTGAAATTTATGAATGTCTAATAACTGATTTGAAGATAGGATAATTTGATGTTTTCGTTGCGGTAAAACAATACCAAAAAACAACAGCGAGTGTGTATTCAATAGAATATGTTCATATGGTTAAAAATTATAGCTTCCTGCGTATCACATCCCGAGAATAAGCCTATGACAATTCAACATATTTGTTATTTGATTATTGTACACGATGTAGATTATTATGAAAAGAAAAGCACATTAAAAGTTGGTTTAAAAGGATATGAAACTATAATATAAAAGTAATGTCCATGGAAAAAAAATATTGAATAAAAAAAGTATGCTTGATTATTTTTACAAAAATATAAAATTTCGAATTATCATAATCTCATTTTAGGGTACGATATACAGACGATATACAGAATATTGTAATGATCTTTTAACAATTAAATCCTGACAAACTTAAAAATATTTGTTTAATTGATAAAAAAAGAAATTCATTACAGAATAATGGCATGACACTGCACCGAAATTTTATTCTAAGCATCCATTGCTTTGTTTGATGTCAACATAAATGTTTACTACTTCGGAAATGCAACTGAAAATATTCACGTTACGGAATGTAGGCCAGTAATTTCAAGCTCACTTTGCAGCTGTATAAATTACGCTCGAACTGAGAGAACCCGAGGCAAAGGTTATCGACGCGGTGTGGTGAGGCAAAAAGTCACTAGTCGCCTCGGTGGGATCACGTTTCAATGCCAACTGCGTATCGGAAACAGATTTCCGTTTTTAGCCACCCATTCACGTACACGCTTGGCATCGCGATTTTTCCACGAGTCGTTGGATTGTATGGCGCCTCGAAAAAGTTGCGTAAATTTTGCACCCTTCTGATTACGGCTTTGTGTGGCTTTTCATATTCCGCTCGGAATGTCTATGAACGAGAATAATCTAGGTCGGTTGACAGATATTTGACTATAAAAACGACGCTATATGAGAATGGGAGAAATCTAAATAAGATTACGATGACATCCTTTTTTAATAAGTTAGATGTATAACAATTATATTTTAATGCAGTAACATCTTTTTAAAATTGGATGGAAACGCGTAATGATCAGTTAATAATTAAATTTAATAATAAGAGAACAAAATTATTTATAATTACTGTCAGTGGAATGTCTGGTCATATTCGGGGTTTATCTCCTTAAAAGTATATGGATATATTTCTACATTACTCGTAGAATGATGGAATTCGGTCGTATTATTGTTTATTTAATTACTTTAAAACTACATTATATACAATAAGTACAATGTAGCGTGATTATTATAATTATTATTATCCTTATTATTATTATTATTATTATTATCATTATCATCCGCTTTTCAGAGCAACGTAGCGGTACAAAAATGTTATACGTACGTGCCTGCTTACAATTAGTTTCAATGCGTATCAAATGTCAGCCGGGCAACGCTGTGACGGGCTAAGTTTTTTCGCGTAAGCCTATCTTTTTCAAAAATAAATTTCTTTCTTTAAGATTGAAATAAACTGCGAGTTTTCCCAACTATTTTAGAGTCTTGAATCATTTCAAACGAGCAACTTAATTGTGTTATATTGTTTAATTTAATAATTTAATTTATTTATACATATTTAAGTTGTATGTAATTTAGTTTTAATGAAATTTGCATCGAAACATATTTATTTTATGAAAAATTAACGCAGGCCAATATTTCTCAAAAATATTAGTTTATTTAATCCTGAAACAAATCGCAAAATATGTAGTCTAGTGCTTGTCGAATTTCGTTTAAGACGATGGAAGTTCGTTAAGGCAGCCTTGTTTCTGTTCGAGAGAGGACATACGTGACTCCAACTAAGTCCACAACTGCCAACTCGGATACGCACTTTGAGCTGGGCAAGTATGAGGAGCCGCTCAAGACGGCGGAGAAGATGCGCCAGGAAGCGCGCGAGTATGCGGGACTAAAGAGCAACAAGGATCTGGGCCTGAGTCCGGAGAACAGGCACAAGGAGCTACGTATCAAGGTCGTCTGCAGGCAGCATCAAGCCCGAGATGAACGAGGATACCCCTGCCAAGTCGACGAAGAGATAAAATGTTTATAGTAGATCGTTGGCGGTTGTTGTTCAGACACATTACACTTCAGTGTATTATTGAATGTTTAATGTGGCACTCATTCTTTAGTGTAATACTGAAACTTTAATGGAACACTCGTTCTTTAATGTAGCAGTCCATCTTTTAGGATGCCGTTTACCCGAAAAATACATTAAAAATCATTTTTTTCAATATTCATATATTACATACTATATTCAGATAAGTATGACAATATGACCCGAAAATAGCTCAAACCATTATTCTCGGATTTTGAATTTTGTTGAAATTCGATATTGTTGAGTTCTTATTTCCACCAGAGAGCAATATAGTCACTCAACCTATTCGAAACAATATGCCCAAGATAGAAGAACCTAAAATAGTTAAATAACAGTTATAAAACTCGGGAAATTCAAATGCTTGAATTACCGGTGTAGAGAATCCCCATTGCTATATGTGGAAGGTCGGTAATACAACTTTACCCTCGAAGGATAATTCAGGGATCTACATTTACCGATGGTTGGTAATACAGGAATCGGCATTAGCGACTTTCGGTAACCCCGATCCATTGTCGAACTATAAGTTTGACAGAGAAATTCCATTGTTTAAATTTCTAATCTCAACAAATTTCTTATACCTACATATTCTTTTGATAAGTTATAAGCGAATTACTAACCAAAAAATAATTTTTTTTTTAATTAAAACAGTTTGAATTTCGTGCTTTTTAAATTCCATACAGCTAGATAGTTCTACATGTCACCGCCAGGTGGCTACGAGTGATACTTTCAGAACACGTAGTAGAAACAGGTAAGCGAAATATATAAAGTCGCATCAGTAGTGGTAAGCTTTTCAAATTTACCGTAAGGTGTCGACAACCGGTGTTTTGCAAACCCACAGGAGAAACAATTAAGTAATTAAGATAAGAGAGTGATTGTAATGAGGTATCAGCATTCAGACAATAACTCAGTATCCAAGGAGACGACTCCTGAGATAACTTCTAACTCAGAAATAAATAACTTTCTCGAGAAGCAGAGGAAATATAGAGAAGAATGGGAGAAGGTAGAATAGCTAAGAATATTGCTGAAGAAGAGACTGCTATTTTAATATAAAATTAAATCTTGAATTCTAATATTAGATTATTACAGTGCAAGATTTAATACTTTAGATTAGTTCTAATTATTTAATTCGATGTTAGAAAAAGTGTATATGTGTGTATGTGTATGAATTTAATGCCAGGATGCAAAGCTTTCCTCCAATGAACTGGTCTAAATATTTATATACTAAATCTTTTCTTTTTTGGTTTATAGGATAATTACGTGTTCATAGTGAAGGAACCTGAGTCAGGAACCCAACTTTACCCTAAACCCAAGAATCTACTTCACCGAACAAGGGTAGCGCAAGTGTATTATCGGTAGATCTGGGCGGGAAAATTTAAATTTGTCGATAATACAGAGTAAACTGTAGTACCGACTGAGGGTTAACATCATTTGTCATAGGGTTTCTTTTGGAGAAGGACTGAGGGCCCCAACCTTCGCTCTCACCTGTGAGGAACAACCACAACCACATCTCATAGTTACCTCTCCATCAACATTCATCTCCTTATTCACACTCCATAAGTTTCTCTTCCAGCTCTAATGAAGTACTGCTCTCCTTGAAGAAGCGTCTCATCAGTTTGAAGTTGTGAATATCGCAACAAGTTCTGCAAGCTTCATTGTGTTTGGGGCAAACCGTTACTAGCTTTATTTCATCTAGTGGATGAAAACCTATCCAGACGGCCCATTCAAAGGGCTTTCCTCCACTAGATGAAATAATGCTAGTAACGGTTTGCCCCAAACACAATGAAGCTTGCAGAGCTTGTTGCGCTCTTCAGAACTTTAAACTGATGAGACGCTTCTTCAAGGAGAGCAGTACTCCATTAGAGCTGGAAGAGAAACTTATGGAGTGTGAATAAGGAGATGAATGTTGATGGAGAGGTAACTATGAGATGTGGTTGTGGTTGTGGTTGTTCCTCACAGGTGAAAACGAAGGTTGGGGCCCTCAGTCCTTCTCCTAAAGAAACCCTATGACAAATGATGTTAACCCTCAGTCGGTAATACAGTTTACTCTGTATTATCGACAAATTTAAATTTTCCCGCCCAGATCTACCGATAATACACTTGCGCTACCCTTGTTCGGTGAAGTAGATTCTTGGGTTTAGGGTAAAGTTGGGTTCCTGACTCAGGTTCCTTCACTATGAACACGTAATTATCCTATAAACCGAAAAAGAAAAGATTTAGTATATAAATATTTAGACCAGTTCATTGGAGGAAAGCTTTGCATCCTGGCTTTAAATTCATACACATACACACATATACACTTTTTCTAACATCGAATTAAATAATTACTTTTTCAACTAAATTTTCAATTCAGTCAGGATTATCATTGAATTCTGCTGCTTGAAAACTTAAATCAATGAATACTATTTTTGGATAAAATAATTGATCTGATTCAGCACTGTCAGAACTAATCTAAAGTATTAAATCTTGCACTGTAATAATATAATATTAGAATTCAAGATTTAATTTTATATTAAAATAGCAGTCTCTTCTTCAGCAATATTCTTAGCTATTCTACCTTCTACCATTCTTCTCTATATTTCCTCCTCTTTTCGAGAAAGTTATTTATTTCTGAGTTTGGAGTAATCTCAGGAGTCGTCTCCTTGGATACTGAGTTATTGTCTGAATCCATGGAGCTCGATGGAATGCTGATACCTCATTTCGATCACTCTCTTATCTTAATTATTTATTTGTTTCTCCTGTGGGTTTGAAAAACACCGGTTGTCGACATCTAACCGTCAATTTGAAAAGCTTACCACGACTGATGCGGACTTTATATATTTCCCTTACCTGTTTTTACTACATGTTCTAAAAGTATCACCCGTAGCCACCTAGCGGTATGTAGAACTATCTGGCTGTATGGAATTTGAAAGGCAAGAAATTACAATTATTTTAATTAAAAAGATTTTATTTCGAAGTTAGTTATGCACTTATAACTTGTCAAAAGTATATATAGGTATAAGAAATTTGTTGAGGTTAGAAATTTAAACAATGGAATAGTTTGCTAAAACTTATAGGTCGACAATGGAACGAAGTACCGACTATCGGTAAGGTAGTTCCCTACGTCAGTACATATGGTAAGCTAGATTTCTATGTTATCGACCGTAAGTGAGGTAGATTCCTGAGTTACCGACCGTCGTTAATGCATAATCCTGGATTATCAACCGTCGGTATTGCAGATTCCTGGGTTATCCGTCAATGGTAAATTTGGGTTACTGACCTCCCGCAACTATGAACTGGGAATCTCCACACCGGTAATTCAAACATTTCAATTTCCCGCCCAGAGTTACATATAATAGCGCTCAGACGATAACGCAGATTCCTGGGTTATCCGTCCAGGGTGAAGTTGGGTTATCGACCTCCACCCTCTAGCAATGAGAAGTCTCTACACTGGTAATTGAAATTGCCGCCCAGAGTTACCGATAATAGCCCTCAGTCGGTAATGCAGATTCCTGGGTTATTCGTTAAGGGGAAAGTTGTGTTACCGACCTCCCCCATCTAGCAATGGCGATTCTCCAGACCGGTAATTCAAACATTTCAATTTCCCGTCCAGAGTTACCGATAATAGCCCTCAGTCGGTAATGCAGATTCCTGGGTTAACCACCTAGTAGCCCGGACACGAATCCATTTTTTCCAGAACTCTCCTAGTACACCTACTCCTGTAGTGACTACCTCACCACCAGATGGTGCTGCGTCGGGAAATTAAATTTTTGAAATTTATAATTTTAATTAATAATTTTATTTATCGACTACGTTGGTTACCCTGTACCCACCACCAGAGGGCGCTGCATAGGGTTGTTCAAATCAATATAGTAATTCCTTACATCAACAAATCTTTTCTTCTACATATATGTAGTGGGAGCCAAAGTAGTACCCCCATATAAGGGGGTCAAAATTTTGTCCATTTTACCTGAAACCATTTCCTTTGTCCATATACGAGCGAACAATGAAACCTAACCTCAAAATGTTTCTTTATCTTCTTTCTGGTTTGGTTTGATATAGTTTAAATTCATAAATGCGCGAAAGCGATGAATATTTGAATTTAAAAGTTTGAATATTTACTTATAAATTAAAAAAGAACTTAATGAATTAATTATATATTTACTTTTTTTAATCGAATAAAAATATTAAACGAGGACAGAATAAAAAAAGATTCCGAACGTCGGACTTGAACCTAAGTCCCGGAAGTGGGAAGCACATGCTCTACCAATGAGCTATTTCTCAATTAATTTCATACTACAGAATAATCTCCATGTGTTAGTTTTTAAATTAATTTTTTTCGTAGAATATGGCGAGGGCCCCCACCTTTGCCCACGGTTTGTGAGGCACTTCCAATTATATCGTTACGAATACGCCTCGTACCACGAACGGATTCGTAGTGAGGGACGCATTCGTAACTCGTATACCTCTCCGTTTAGTTTTTTTATTTATTTATTATAAAAAACATTCTATATTGTTAGATTAATTTCTGAGAGGGGATGATGATGGAATACATTCAGTGCTAGCATAGTCGACTTTGTCTCTACCTATATCGTCAATGCTTTCATTCTCGAGCAGCCACGTTTTCAATATCTTGACGTTGTGGGCTGCGCAGAGCGGCTTCCATCAGGATATGTGGTGCGTGCACAGGGTATTGGTGGTAGTGGTGGCTTCCTGGAGCTTCTGCGGCGAAGCATTATACCCCAAGTCCTCCAGGTTGTAGACGTTCTGCATTACCACTCGCTCCAACCACCTCTTCTTCTTGAAACCCTTGACGTAGATTTTGCTCGCTGACCGAGGGATGTTTTAAACCGTGTCGTAGACTTCGTCATAGGAGCTGTCCCCCGAGGACCAGGGTATCCATAAAGTAATACATAATTATATTTCATAAGTCCGTATGGCAAAATTGAATACGTGAGTTTTATGAAAAATCGCTCTGACAATGTGTTTATAATGTAAAAAATAATAATCATGTAAAGTTTTAAGTAATTTTGTCTAGCGCTTATGCGCAAGCAGCATTTTTAGGCCAAAAATTAAGTTTTGAGAAAAACGACTTCAAATAAACATGAAAATTGTTGTCTGAAATTTTTAATGTATTTATTTCGTAGACTAATATAAGTGGATTATTATTCAAATAACGGTTGATCTTTTTTAATTGTATAAGTAATATCATTAAACGGTGATACGTATTATCATATTGAACTTTAGCATGAATATAATTCAGGTTTGGACATCATGATCACTAGATGGCTTGCAAGCTGCAGGGGTTTCCTGACGTTCAGGTCAACCTAGATTGCGACGACAGGGGAGCGTAATCCCGAGCATTGAAAGTCTTGAAGTCTACCTGGATCGCGACGTTATGGAGGCACTTCCAGAACAGTTGAGGTCCGTGGGTGCTATAGTCCATAAAAGATAGATAGAAACACTTATAGCTCTGGCCGATAAACATTCGGTGCTGAAAACTTTCAAATTGATTTTCAAATCCAAAGTTTTCTGTTTTTTGGAAAATCAACACGCTATAGAGCTGCCGTACTGTATCGGGAAAACTAGAGTGTGTGATTTTTTAGCGCAAAAATAGGGGAGAGCTAAGAGCTCAGGGAGAAAGCTAGAGCTTAAAGAGATAATTTATGAAAATATATGTTCGAGAGAAATTAAAATTTTTAAAATGTAAGCACAAGAAAAGCAATGCTCCGACAGTTTTAATTAGATCTGAAATTATACACTTCTTAATTGCATACAATTAAGAGGTACAAAATTAACTAAGTTTTGTACGCGGAAGAGAATGTAATGGGCAGATGATGTACATGATTTGCAAAAATGGAAATGAATATGTTTAAATTAATTTATAAAAATGTAGTCAGATTATTAAGAATAAATGTAATATGTAATCATAAAGGAATAAGAAAGTGCAAAAACGAAGCAACTTCGTTTGCTAGAATAATGAACTGATAAAATGTTTATTTCGAGAATACTTTCTCAAAGGGAATTTGTAAGTATATGACGGCCGACGTTGGTCTTTTGTGGATGACAAAAGAGCGAGTTAGTTTCGACTCGAATCTCTCACTTTGACGAATTATTCTCACTTTGATATTCACGCGGGCACGTCATAGAATGATAATGATTCAAAAGTTAATAAAAGCGTAACAATATAACGCTGTAAACGTATAATTCTTTTCAAATTTTTCTTTATACTCTCTATTGCGTTGCCCGTTAAGGCTCGGTTGAAAATGTTAAAAAAATATAAAAAATAAGGACCAAACATTTTATAGTAAAGCGTTGCGTTGCCAACATGCCTCAAACAACCTCTCTAAAACTAATAAGGAAACAAATCAGAAGAGCAAAGAGAACTATATACAGTTCCTGTCAATTATCAATAATTAGTATCGTCTATCGTGGCTTTGCACAAAGCGGCAGCAGCAGTAGCAGCGACGTAACACCGGGGAGTACGCATATTGTGGTGCGGTCGCGGCCGGCTCGCTCGCTCGCACCAGCCAGCCAGCATAGCCCCGATGTCTTCGGGTGAGGGTTGCGACGCGATCGATTCGCCGCAAAATCGCCTCTGGGAAAATTGAACTATCTCCCGTGAATTTTGGGGTGACTATAAACCATAGAAGACAATGGCCCGGCGCGCGAGCCCGCGCTTCAGTAATAGAATAACACGGGGCCGCGGCGCGGCACGTCCGATAGCGATTCAATTAATGCCGTTATCCACCGAGATCCTACATGCGAGCGTGGGCACGCGCGGCTTTTGATCGGGCGGCCCTCCATTGAGCCACCGCCACCGCTGCTGCCGCTGCTACTGCTCTGGCTCTCGCTCGTTCGGTTATTCGATCGGATAGATTGCCGTCCATGCCGAAAGCGAGAGAGAAAGAGAGAGGGACAGAGAGAGAGAGACAGAGAGAGAGAGAGAGAAAGAGAGAGAGAGACAGAGAGAGAGAGAGAGAGAGAGACTACTGCTCCACGAGAAACATAAACCTGTATACCAGCTTGCCGCTTTTCTCTGGCTGTGTGCGCTTCTCCAAGCGACAATAATAAAGGTCGTGCTATACCTGGTGAACGCTTCGTGCGAAAACGATATTGTGGATGTGGCAAACGTGTTTTCTCTAGCTCGGACTGGAACATTGGTGTAGCGTTTCTGCTATTGCTCTAACTTCAACTTTGTGATGTGATACAGAGAGAAATAGAGAACGAGTGAGATGCTGAGGTTGCATTGCATATATACAGGCCACGCCAATAGTTAATCTTTCTTTCGTTAGGTTTAGATAGCCCTAAAATTATTGGAGTGAAAATTTAAATTCAGTAAGTGTGCTTTCATAACAAAATTTTACATTTTTATTAGTTTGCTCTCTAGAAGAGCAAGCATTTTAACGATGATAATTTGGAATCAGAATTATTTCGAATTTTTATGTTTTTGTGATGGGTGAATTTTTTATGAAGTATTTATAATAAATGTCTGTTTGCATTTTCTATTTGTCTGTACGTATATATGTATGTATGTACGTATGCTGCTGTTTACAAACTTTTTAAGTTTTCAGAAATAGTTATTTTCTTCATGCTTTATGTAACCTTGTCATTACCGTAACAAAATTCGAGGCAGATTATGAAAATGACATTTCAGTTACATTTTGCAGTCATGTAGTTATATATTTACTTTTGATACAAGTTTTTAGGTAAAAGTTACGGAAGTAACTATTTTTAATACTTTATTTTATTTTTAAACAGCAGCTACCTGTTTCCAGCTTGTTAAATTTAAGTAACATGTAAACCACTTTTAGGTAAATGATCCATATATTCATGTACGTCTGCATGTGATATAGTAAAGTGAGCGCCTGTGTAAATGTGGTACTGTGTTCTTGCGATTATATATATTTGTGTACGCATGTGTTTATGTATGTTTATATATGTAGGTATGCATGTTTGTAGAAAGCGATATAATTTATTTTACTTGATTGTTATTGCTTTATTAAGATAACAAATTTTTTACTTCTATAGACTTTAATTTCTATCAGTATACAAATAACGGATTGAATACAATTTTCTCTAAAAATCATTCAACGTGGTTACAAATAAATATGTTTAAGTTCTTTATAAACAACTAGCATCCTCCGTCATGGCTTCGCCCATGCTAATAGTGCGTGGAACTCACATGTAAATAATATCTATTATTTGACTTGGAAACTTTAAATTTTATAATATAATAACATATATATGTGTTATAGTTTAGATGAAAAAGATTTTACCCCTTTTGGGTAACCATAAATCCATAAATTCATATTTAGGTAGTTTCATAGGCAACCTTTGGTGATAAAAATCGAATTCATAACTTTCGATATTCCGAAGATATCGATAAAAACGTAAAAACACGTTTACCTCCTTTTCAGCATCTTAGAGGTGGATGGAGTTAAAATGCATCCTTATCTCACCCCTACACCATAAGAGATAAATACCACAAAAATGTCAAGACTATAGCTCCAGTGGTTTGGTCTGGACGTTGATGAGTGAGTGAGTGAGTGAGTGAGTGAGCCAGTGAGTAGGTATATCGGACATCTTCTTTTATAGATATAGATTGATTTATAAATATTTATTTTGCTTCTTAATTATATTTAGTTGAAAATTAACCTGAAGAAATTTATACTTTTTCAAAAAATTCGCGCATGTATCAACTTAACCTTTTATCTTTAATAAAATCTTGTTTCGTTGGATAAATTAAAGAAATATAGTACAGAAATATTAGAACACATTTCATCCTTTTTCACCCCTTAGGGCTGGAATTTCGGCAAACCCAAAAATTGGTTGTTATATATCGTATTTCTGATATTTTGCCACAAGAATCAATTTAAAATCTTATTTCCTTGCAGAAATACAGTAAAAAATATAAAAACACATTTCATCCCTTTTCACCCCTTAGGGGTGGAATTTCAAAAAACCCTTTCTTAGTGAACACCTATTATTTAGTAGGAAAATACCCACAAATTTTCAAATTGATCGGTCCAGTAGTTTTGGCTGAGTGTTGATGAATCAGTCAGTCAGTTAGTTAGGTCATGTTCTTATATGTATATAGAAGATATTTCCACACTCATCGTAAAATACTCAAAAAACCAACGCAAACTATCGAAAATAATGCAGGAATACAGTGATATTACTCACGATTGGCTAGGGCTCTCAGACTCCTAATACTAATCCTACTCTAGACTCGATTGTTTCAGTTACAGGTAAGGCTCAGCGTAGCCATCTAGCGGCACTTTATCGGTACTATATACTTTACTATTTATGTGAGACATGTATGAATCTACTTTGATTGGAGAACATAGTAAAAGAAAGAAAAAACACATCTTAACCCTTTCCACCCCCCAGGGGTGGAATTTCATAAAACCCAGAAATTGTTCTCAATATAATCTCATTGTATATGTTATGCCGCAAAAACCGTCTCAAAATCTTTTTTCACTGAAGAAATATAGTAAAAAACCTAAAAATGACATTTTAACCCTTTCCACCCCCTGGGGGTGAAATTAAAAAAAAATCGTTTCTTAGTAAGCACCTACTACGTGAGTGGAATGTACCCACAAATTTTCAAGCCGATCGGTCCAGTGGTTTTGTCTGGGCATTGATGAATCAGTCAGTCAGGACCATTTCTTTTATATATATAGATGATAGTTATCGCATTATATTTTTGTATGCAAAATTAGAGCGTAAATGAGGTTGTCTACCATTATTAGACTGTATTGACGCAGACAAAATGTACATACCTACAGACGGTGCCCCGCAAACATTTTAGGCTGTATTCTAAATATGTATAATATTCGTTGCTAAATTTCTGCCTAGTGTTAACTAGCCTAGTCGAAAAATAAATAGTAACTGATATATATTTAATGAGTGGTACTAATAAAATTTGTTTTAAGCAATAGAAAAAAATTGATTGTAATGTAACGGTAGTTTAGAATAATTGCAAATGTTGGTCATTGTTAATTTGAAAAGAGAAATTTCTTTTATATGTTTTCTGCGTAAGTTATATATATTTTTTTATTTTCAAATTTCATAGATTTAATCAGCAAACAAATCTTACAAGAGCATCTCAATATTTACCCAGTTAATCTTCTGAAAACAGCTGTGACAAGTAGTTATCAATCACCTGAGTGAATGAACACGACTGCAATAGAAATAGTAGAAATATGTCGTAGCCATTCAATATTTCAATGTTTAGCTTTTGGCATACTTTCGAGGCGCAAATGTGTTACAAACCGTGATATACTTCATTTTCTAGTGACCACTGCGATCGGACGAATGAACGAGCATCGCTTTAATTACAGCAAGTGCATTCGATCTCGCGGGCTGCAGTCCATTTGGCGAATTCCCAATTACAATTAAACTGATTACTATCCCGAATATATTTGACTAAAAAATACGACGACCTCGAGGATTGCTTGATGCATAAATGCAAAAGTGAATTTGATTGAATTTTTTAATATTTAAAACTGGTCAAAATTTTAGCTAGTTTCTAACTGAACATTAGCAAGATTTTTCAAATCAGATTTGGTTTTGGCTTATGCATTAGCTATAAACCAATTAAATACAACATACTTTTTAACTTACTTCTGACTAAAATCTAATTAATAGTATATCTGAGATGAAATAACTATAATACCCGTATTGAAAAGATCAAGTGATATTTCAGGTGAAAAATTAGATGATTTTCACCTGTTATATTTCACCTGATCACGTCAACTGATGTGTCACATGAATTAATCGATTAGTTACCTCACACAATTAAATCACCTGATCTTATCACCTGATTTATCACCTGTTTTTGTTTCTTCAGACAAACATTTTGTTACAGAATTTTTTTTTCAAAAGACGTTAGATGTAAAAAAATCCGTAAATCTAACTGCCCATTTGGGTAGTATCATAAAAACTTTTGAATAATAAATTTGGTGATCATATTAGGTGATTCTTATCAGGTGGTTCCATCAGGTGATAAATCATGTTAAAACATCGGGTTAAAAATCATCTGTTTTATCACCTGATATATCACCTACTTTTTTCGACAAGTTGTATAGCGGTAGCAAAAATAAGAACTATTAACCCTTTAATACTTGGACTACGATCCCGCAAAGGAGACAATTTTTTTCTTCGATTATTTTTAAAACTCTTTAGAGTAGAAATCTACCCACCGTTTTAATAAAAGTATCGGGGTATCATTTTCAGAGATGAAGCTTAAAAATCATTTTAGATCATAGACTCAAACGTATTATATTTAATAACCAACAAGGTTATGTCACAGTCTAGTCATCCTTGTACAATTATCAATTATTGTAAATATAAAAAATGCATTTTTTTTAAACATTAGAAAAATAGTAAAGTATGTAAAGTACGTTTTCAGTTCCAATAAAATTTCTAGGAAATTAAATGTATGATATCAAACAACAAAGTATATTTCACAATTATTAATTTTTTTTAATTCAAAATTTCTAGTCTATATAATCCGGAGATCCAGTTGGTGGAGGTCCGGATAATCGGGTTTCTACTGTATTCATATTTAATTCTGATTATTGGATCTTATTAGGAAATTCTCTCCTTCTGTACTGCTTCTTTTTAAGCATATTCTTAACTAGATTTAAGTAAAATATTAGCTATATATTTTGCCATATTTGACTATAAAAATATTATGATCATTGCACTATACCAATTTCAAAAATAAAGCAGAGCACTATGCAGACGAGTTTTGTATCTATACGTTGTGATGCGACCAAAGCGTATCATTATAATTCTAAAATATACGCAATGTCAAGCGATTTCACTCCTCATTGAATAATAAGGCCAGCTAACGCGTCTCCTCGAAAATTTTCTTGAAATCCAGTCGCGTGAAAAATGATATTTTGATGTCAACGATAGTGAAACATTGTAACTTTAACTCGCTTTGCAATTTAAATCACAACAACGTCGCTGCACCAACGCTTCATAGTGCGCGTGGCGCAACTGCTGCTTCCTCTCTCGCTTTTTTCTCTCTATATCTCGCTGCAGACAAGACAGCGCATCGCTCACTTTTCCCTGTACAGCTAGAGTCCCCTCGCGAGATTCTTTCGCCTCGTAAATTCTCACTTCACTCCTTCTCTTCTCTTGCCGCACTGCCCCCCGGGACTCCCTTGTCTTTGGCGGTCGTCCTCTACCGCGCAGCCTTCCGACCATAATGGCGCTCTCTTCACGTACTAGCATCGGCGCTGAACAAGTTGAAGCCCTCCTCCTACCCCAGCAGCTGACATCCGTTTAGTCGACGATTGATATGAAACAGCACCACGCGGGCGCGCGGAAACGTTCCTCTGCCCGATTTTATCCGATGAATATTCATTCGCTTACCCACACACACACACACACACACACACACATGCAAGTGTGTACAGGGCTGCTGCAGTATACGCGCGTATGCTCACTTGGCTGCCCGCGTGCTCTGTACTTAGAATCACTTAGAATGATGCACGATTCGCGTGCGATGTCCCCGTTATGGGCCGCAGGTGTTCTCGCGCGCCATCCTGCCTCGTGCACCAACACACGGGCGGTGAATCTATCGCGTCGACCCGTTAACTCTCCGACCTCGTGTACGTGTGTGTATAGGTATGAGGTGGCTTATATGGCATGCCACGGGCCAAATGAAAAAAGGTGCCGTGTGCCGCTCGACTTAAAAGCTTTACACCTCGAAAGAGATCGCGTTGCCATATCGCGAGGCGTCGCGAACTGGCCGCGGCGAATATTTGCATCGTAAGGGGATTTTTTTTTACGGTGGCTCGCGTTATTTGTAGGCTGAGTAATTTAGGGCTGGTCTCGCTTTTTTACGAAGCTCTTATTTGCATGACGTAATGGGGTACGAGCTGTTGGAGCTCGGTAGCTGGTGTTCGAAATCTGTACTTTTGTTTATTAATTTTGAAAATCATACCTTTGATTTATGCTGGATAATTAAACAATTTAAACATTTCAATGAGCTTCGAGATAAAAGAATTTTTATAATTGTTATCAGTTGATTGCTGCTGGAGGTCCTTCTATCCTATACATATGATTGTATTTAATTAATTTTGCAAATTCTAATAAAATTATATTCATATTGACTGATAGATACTTTCAACTCATTCAATTTATTTTTAAGAGAATCTGCATTTCATAGTACTATTCTTAGTTTATTGTTTCCTTTTTTATATTTTGTAACGTTCTCATGTTTGTGATTACTTACGGCACATTAATCGTCGATGGAGCTATACGGCGTGCTTATACCTAAAGTACATATATTTTACAGAGGTGCTTGTATCAATTGGCAGAGACTGGGATTCAAACCTAGCTCACCTGCATGGAAATCCATTACTCTATCACTAAGCCACTTCGTGGTAGGCCCCTTCGGTATTTCCTAAATCCATCATTCTGAAATAGAAACTAGAGCTTCAATCATATAATTTTTAAAATATTAGCTTTCTCCTTCGCTATTTCGTTTATGCACTTTTACTAATATGAATTCTGATTTTTAAATTTACAATTTAATATACTTGGTTTAGTTCTTAAGCTGCGTTTCTCAGTACTCTCTACATTTAAATTTTAACTCTTTCGTAGTGAATTTTCACTTCAAGCGATTATGAAAACACAGTCACTTATTATGTATTAAACTTTTTACTTTTGAAAAGAGTGCTTAATTAAATCTTTTATAAAAGTGACTTTTTCTCTATTTGGAGTGAAAGGATACGCGATTAGAAAATAGTATTTTGTGCAACTATTGCGCGAAGTAAGTGATTTTCGAACGAGTGGGACAACTCACTGCGCTCGAGCGACACGAGTTCGAAAATTACCTGAGCGAACGTGTTGCACATACTATTTTTTGAAACGAGTGTGAGAAGGTCGATCACGTGAGGTATATAAATTGAAGTAGAATTCGCGACAAAATGTTTATTTTTACACAGCGTGCGCGAAACAAAATGCTCCGCGCACGCTCCGGTGAAAATGTGTGAATCGGGCGCTTCACGCACGCTATCCACGCATGAGAAACCGAGCTTCGCACACGGAGTTTCAAAAAATAATTATTTAAGTTATTTTACGTTTTAGAAATACATTGATTTGAACCTTTAGACAACCCTTGCATCTAACTTTGCGCGTACTAATATCTCATATGTATTTAAATTCGTTAATGAACTTTTTTTATACTAAAACTTGATAGGAAAAAGAATCGGGGCAAAAATGCGGGCCTAATCCACCTAAGTAGACCCAACCATGGTGCGTAACGAGGCAGTTACAAGGCCCAGATGTGTTAATTATTTATTTTAAGAAACTGCGACGAACTCGAACACTACTGATAAACTACACTACTGCTACACTACTGCTATGTTCCAGTGACAATTGCGAAAATCAGCTTATTTAATTGGTCACATAACATTTGATATTTAATGATTCTAGGACACAATACCAGGAATAATTGTAACTTGAGAAGCTTCGAGAAGTAAATAAGGCTTTTCAGGACTAGCGTTATATCAACTTTAACCCTATAAGAGTCTAAGTAAGGCCTTGTTACGCGCTTTATTAAGGGCCTTATCTTGATACCAAGTATAGACCTAATGCGTAGGTCAGATACGTCATGAGTGTTTTCCGATCAGGAAATAGTTTAAGGAAACTTTTCGTTGTAGATGGTAAAACATTTTTTTTTTAATTATTTAAAAAAAGTATACAACTTTGAATAAAAAAAATTGTGGACTTTATTTATGAACTATTTAAATTTTGTATGAAAAATAATGTTTTTTAATCTTACAATAGCAGTCTGATTGGGATAAAGCCTTTTTATTCCCCAGTTACCTCGTTTTTTAGTATGCAACTCATCCGACACTCTTTTTTATGTATGTTTATGGAACTTTGCATACATTATCTACTTGGTTCCATGGGTGCACTGTATTCATTATGACTATAGTAACTGTTAAACTCAAATTTTTACGACCGAACTTGAGTAGTGTAAAAGGGAGAGCGCGTAAGTAGCATCGTATTAACAATATTAACAGTACCTGTCATAAGAGTTACAATAATAAATGAGTAATAAAGTGATTAACATACCTTACACCATGTATGTTACAAGAGTCGATTACTAGCTTAGTTTCGATATACACTTACTTTTCACACATACCTATAGCGAACCAACTATGCCATACCCTTTATATACCTAAACCTACCCACGCACTAATCCACCCATATAAACTTATTAACCTACATTCTCTCATACATAAACTCATATACCCACACATTCATCCACAAAATCCACATACCAATCCACCCACATCCACTTACGCTCGCACCTATACCCATACATCCTCATCCACCCAGCCATACACCCATCGATCCACACACACTCAATCGTTCATCCAGCCACGCACCCACTCACACCCATCCGCCCACATACACTTATCCACAAAATCCACACACTCATCAATCCACCCGCACGATCATTCCAACATTCGATACCTCTATCCACCCATTCTCACGCAGACACATACACGCACTTACTTATATAGCCACACACACCTACATTCATTCATGCACACTCATCCACTGCTGCACAAAGCTTATTCACTCACGCACACTCATCCACTGCTGCACAAAACTTATCCACTCACGCACACACATCCACTGCTGCACAAAACTTATCCACTCACGCACAACCATCTACACACATAAACTCATATGCAGACCCACACGCTTACATTCTTCATATACAAACTCATCCACTCACGTACACTCATTCACACACTCCATCAATCCATTCCAGTTTCCACATAGACTCATCTACTAACACACATTCATCGACAAAATGCACACACCCAAACCCATCGACTCACAAATAGACCGAAATACACATTAATTTGAAATGAAAATTAAACAAAAACAATTGTATGACTTAAAAATGTCTGTTACGTAATTTCCCCTTCATTTCTTTAAAAAAGACAGTAAAAATTTTGAGATAATCAGAAGCGGTAGACTATTAAAAATCTTAATACTATAGAAGATATTTTACTCATCAATTAATTAATTTTCTTCACGGTATTCAGTTTTTTTTATTCATCAATACTTCAGTTCAAATGTTCTTTAGATTAAAATTCTAATTTATTCACCACTCAATATAAGATTATCTAAAATCAAATATCCAAAAATATGCTACTTCCAAAAACATATCCAATAGCTACATACACACGCTCACATACACACACATTTACACACATGCAAATAAGCATTTACTGAAAATAGTCTATTTTAATTAACATGTACCCAAATATGTTTTTATCATAGTATTTTAAAAACACTTTTACTATTCCAAAGCTTTCTCTTTGAGGAAGCACTAAATGATTATAATGAGAAATGATGATGTATATACCATATTTTCAAAATTATCTTGATCATGAAGTACTCTTGTAAACATTAATCAAAGAAACAGAATTTAATAAGTTACGTTCAAGTTATTTGAGGTACGTATTTCTTAATCGACATAGCAAGCAAGGCTACTTTGGAGCAATTTTCTGAGATAAGATATGTCTAGCAGCAGCGATCAATATTGAACTTTTAAACTAAAATTGGTATTGAAAAAGTTTTCATACCAAATTTTTAAACTTTCATTTTGCGAAATCAGCTATCATTAATATCAGTAAGTTTCCATTATTGATACATTTGATAAATGAAGATTGAAATGATGTTAATCATTAAAAAAATTGTTGAAACGATAATATAAAAATACTTCAAATTCTGGTACAACCAAATATATAGATATTATTCAATACGTGCAAAATAAATATCGTCATTGTTTTGAAATAATGCTATGGATTCAACTTCTAGTCAATATTACACGTTGAAACACTATAACCCAAATTATTATTATTCAAAGAATAATTACCAGGCACTAAATTAGAATAGCCCTTAAGTCGCGTTTATGTATACTGACTTTTACAATAACGATCGTTCGATAACCTCTACCACTAGGTGCTAAGCACCGAGTCTAGAAAAGAGGCCACTTTTGAGACAATATAGATATATAGGTATTTGGGATTAGTCAATATGTGCAGTATATCGTCGTCCAAAGTGGACGTAAAAGTTGCCCAGTACACGACCCTCTAAACTGTGGTGTACACGACGTTAACGTGACGTCAAACGTAAGAGCTGCTGCAGAATGGTCACCCGAGACTCTCCAGGCTAGGCTATTTTTTCAGTTTTCCCCTCTCTTGCTACTTCACCTTCTCGTTTTTCCTACGTCGCATTTTACAGGTCAACTTACAGCTTTTTTGGCTTCGTTGCAATTCTTATTAGCCTTTTAATAGGTACTCTCGTAGTGGTGCTCGCTTCGCGAAAAGTCATTTTGAGCACCGCAATAATTTGTAGAATTTACTTTGAGTTCTAATAAGTGATACTTACGAGCGCGAGAATGTACCTTTGTATCGCGAATAGGTATACAACTGCATTTATCAATCCACTTGAATTGATTTTAATAATCGGATATGTAGTCCAATAATTATGTATCATAGCTTTTTTTGCAAACAAGCAATAGTAAAAATATTGTAGATGTTTCTAATTTATTCTAAAACTCTATAAAAAATATTGTTGAAAGCAAAATGTTAATTAACAACGGTGTAATGTAAATGTATAAAAATTTATTACGCTTCTAATTGATATCACTTCCCCAAGTGAAGCAAATTAAATGTTTGAGATATCAAAAAATGCAGAAATTAAAGTAAAAAAACTATTTGATGAATTTTGTTAATCAAAGAGTTTTTGAGATTCATTTCGAGTGTACTTTTCCATTTGCACACACGCTGCGTTGTGGATAATCAATAGTTTAAATTAAGTATAATCGATATTTTCTGAAAATAAATAATATTGCTGCATTGGTTCAATTTACTTGGTCCCCTTGACAGATATCTATATTATAGCATGACATATATACAAAATACGTTCATTTATATATAATCGACATTTTCTGAAAATCAAGTAATATTGCTGCATATGAATATAAATAACTGAATATTGTATAACGAATGGAAATACCGAGCATTAATAAGAAAATTACTTAAAAATAAAACCATATAATTCATTACATATACTAAACTTTTAAAATCTATCTGATGTCATTAATAATATGAAACTTTTTCATATCGATAATATTTATAACAAACGCGATTGCAATGTCAAACCACATATTGATGAAAGCATGATAAGAGATTTGAAACCACGCGTTTGAATCTACGTTCAATGAGTGAATACACCGTAATATATACCTACGATCGTGAAATTCGTGATAATAATCAGAACAAAATAATAAATTATATCACGAATCGCGCGAAAACTAAGTTTCGTGCCGCTCACTCTTTTCGCGGTCTCACTCGAGGCTCAATTAATTTACGCGCACGAAACTCGAAACGGGAGAGCAAGTAGTCGAAGATCTGACAGAGAAGCTGGTTCTCGTCATCCTTGCAGTTAATCACGAACTTTCCACGCTGACGGCGAGAGAAAACGGTCGGGACTTCGCTAACTGTTCAGTTTTAGTTTCCACCAGCTAGGCAGGAGACAAAACGGTTATACATTATTCGAGCTTTACGATGTTGGCGACTCAGTTTCCTCGGTTGCCTTAACCTACTGGCGCTGCCGCCGCCTCTTTCGAAGTTATCGCGCGACGTCGACAACGGCGGTGACTATACTCGACTCCTATTCCCCGACTTCTTTTCCGGCTGTTGTAATTTTACGACGCAGTAAAAAAGGAAAGTGCCGGAGCAAGAGAGAGGAGAGAGAAAAGGTAAAAAAAAGGGGGGAAGCTACGTACGCGGACACATAATTTCCATCTTTTCATGTATCGATTCACCGGAGGGCCAATGGCGATGCCGGAGAGCGCATAGAGTCGCGCGCCCGGTTATACCGTAGTACGATCGTAAATGCACTCGAGGGAAATTCCGAGTGTGATAACTGACTTTTACACCTCGATCTTGCTCTCCCTCTCTCGCTTTCTCTCATTCTCTTCTTTTCTCCTGCTCTCTTTAGTATGGAGAAAAACGTTATTGTCTGTCTGGAGGACATAATGAAGCTCGAACTTTTTATCATCTGTCGTTTATTGATTAATAATTCGGCATTGAATGTTTCTTTTCCACCTCGGTTTAATTAAGGTTTTGTACGTGAGTTTTATGGAGGCACTATCATACTCGTGTTTAAAGCTACCTTCAAAGCTCCTTTATTGATCCAATTATTCAGAATGAAGAGTATTATCAAAGACAGAATATGAGCTCATTTTTTTTATGATTGTCGAACGAAACAATTATTATACTTTTTATGGGTACCTAATTAAATGTATATATGATACTTTTCTTGCAGGAAAGTACTGTTTATAGCTAAACAGTTCTACTACATTTACAAATATTGCTGAAGTCCATACATTAGTGATGACTTATGATTTAACAAGTTTCTTGTAACAATAATTTTTAGCAGTAGTAATATTTTAATTTTTTTTATCGTAAGTACAACAACATTTATTAAGGTAAGATGATGGTGAAAAGACAATTTTTTTACTGTTCAATCTTACAAGCTAAAATTTTAAAGGCTTATGTAGAACGATGGTGGTTCTATATCAATGTATAGCTCAATAGCTCAAGATATCGATTATTTTCAGAGTTATTGATAAAAATCTTTTTTTTTAAACAAAAATGACCAGTTTTCAAAATGTAATTTGCGCAAGGATTTTGACAAAAAGCTTTGAAAATAATTGACTTAGTTCCTTGTTTGGCCAACAAAAGAAACTGTTGTCAGTATGTGAAAAATCGTCTTTACTCCCTTAAAACAATTTAGTTTTCATTTGACTTATGAAAATGCTTAATAAATCACGTATTTTTAATAATGTTTGATGGATAAAATGACATAAAATGAAAAAAACTTAAATGTAATCAGCAGTTTATGTTCTACATATACTAAGGTATATTTTCTGAAAGTTTAAAAAAAATTCATCAAAACTTCGTATACAAGCCACTTTTTATAGTTAAGAAAGTTAGTTACAAGAGAAACACGTTTAAAGTTTCAATTTTGTATATTATCTACCCTGGTAGAAACCTTATCGTGGGGACCACATTCGCTATAACGGCCTTTATAGGCAAACTAGATAGTACTAGTCTATACAAAACTCGATAAATCCTCACAGATCTACATAGTTTTCTCAATAATAATATGTACATCTAAAATCTGTGAGGTTATATTATTTATTGTACAGAACGTTTAATGTAAAAATTAATGTTAATAAAAGCTTAACATACAAGTTTCCAATTATAATAATAAGATCTACAGTTCTATTCATACCATTTCCATATAAAGGTAGTCAGAAAGCATATCAAACCTAAAAAATGAAAATTTAAAAATATTGTTCCTTGCATATGAAATACAGTGATCACAAAATAATGTTATTGATTGATTTAGTTGTTTCTTGAAAAGTAATATATAAATAATAATATCATATGTACAAATATGTACTTTATAACATGTTTTATTTAAAAACTAGAATTTTAATTTCAGAGCTGCAGATAATTTTTTATCCGTATTTTAATTCTTATAATGCATAAACTGCTCATCCATGACAACATTTTCAAACACATGTCTTTACAAACACATTAGTCGAAAACATCTGGACGATAAATTTCTTTATAACTAATGAATTATTATGTTTTAACTGGTCATAGATGTCAAATGAAAGTGTTAGATTATAAATTAATCTTGATATAAATTAATTATAAAGTAGGAAATAGAAAAATAGAAAATATATAATAAATCGTCTAAATAAATCTAACTCAAATACATTATTTCTTTTTGAAAATAGAAAATTAATCAGTTGATAATAAATGTGTGTGAAAATAATTTTCCTTACATAAACCATACAGGTTTTGAAACCAAGCCTGTATTTAGGATGGAACATAATCAAATGTAATGAAACTAATTTTACATAAACAAAATAAATATATGCACTAATACTTCATATAGTTATTTGGATATTCAGATTATTTTCTTATTTTGATTATTTACTATATACTATGTGCAACATAATATTGTTATTGAGTTTTTAAATAAAAAATACTCGATGCATCTAAAACTTGATAACCTTACACTTTAGAGGTTATTTATATTTACTTAAATTGGTAATAGGTGAACAATAACATGTAAATACCTATAAATCAAAATAATACATAATTAGCATAATAGAGTATGCTTCTTTTTCTTAAAAGATAACTTTTAAGTGGTTTTTATTCTCATAATTATGCTAATCTAGTTTTAACGTGGAAAATAGTAGGGGAAACTAGAAGGGACGACCGTTATACGCCATTATATTAACTATCTAGTTTGCCTACATAGATCTACACAGCGCGAGATTATTCTATATAGATCTGTAAAGTGGACGAGATAAATTTCAACCAGGGTAATGTAAAAACAGGAGTAGTTAAAAACTATTAAAAGAATCATATGAAGTAAAAAAATTTCATCTTGGGTTTTATAATGATTTTTGTATATAACCAATTCAGATGATTTGCTAAGACTGTGGGGCAAGATGGATACCAATGATTTCTGTGTTGTATTGCAAACAAATTCAGTTACATCTCTGGTGGAAAATTAATCTAGAACTATGTAGATCTATCTAGTTTGCCATGGGAATAATCGAGGGCCTCGATAAAACTAGATAATTTTCTACCAGGGATGCTATGTTATTTTTTTATATATATGGGACTAAGAACTCATTTTAAGAACGCAAATCAAGATGCGCGGGTATACAAAGATCCGCTTACGATCGTCAATTCTTAATTAATAAAGTGCAGATTTTTTCACATTATTGGCGATGCAGTCCAGTTTGCCCATTTCCACTTTACCCTAAATTGACTATTTAAATACTGTACAAATCAAGTAATCTATATTTGGTATAAAAATTATAGCACAGGTGATTTTTGAAGGTTTTTAGCTACTCTTTACGATTGCGCTAAAAGTTTTCACCTAAACTTACCTGAAATATTTCTATTTGTGTCTAAGCAAACAGCAAATCTTATAAAAGCGTGCAAGAAGCTAGCACAAAACTCTCACAGATAAGGAGAAATTTCGAATTGACCTAAACATAATTTTTATAACATTCTGAGCATATATAACGAAGTTCTTAACCGCTTTCGACAGATGGCGCCACTTACAGCGTGAGGTATAGACTCCAGTTCACCTTGCCCCACGGTCCACCTTGCCCCACTCTCCCTATTTAGATATCAAATGTGGCTAAACTTTTGTGTATCTGAAAAATATTAATACAAGTTTATTAAACATGGGATCCTTTTGTCAAAAATTATAGTTAAAAATAAATTTAAAGAAAAAATGTTCCGCTTATGATTTAGTAAAAGCGGAGTCAAATAACCATCGGAAAAAAGTTTTATTCATTGAGTCAGCTCGAATTGTATACGCTACAATGTTTCTCAAATAAATAGGGTGTTAATAAAAGTAAAAGATTGTGACGTGTAGGATCGAGATTTTGAGGTTGTACGTTAAAGTTAAAAAAATTTTAAACTGATTACATTTAAAAAAATTTTCATGAACTCAAAAGAAATTTTTTTCTAGAGTTTAACAATAGGTAGTTTATCTTATTCATTTCTTATATTATAATAATTGTATCGTAAGTTTCTTGTATAAAAAATATGAAATCTATATAAAGAGATATAGAGTAGACTAAATAGATATACACATCTATAAATAATATGGAAATTAGTATTATAATTACCGTGCTGTTAGTGTACGATTTGGTCTCTAGCAATGATTTCCCTTGGTTATATTGATCAATTCCACTTGGGTTACAAAAGACCTTTAAAATGTGTATATCTTAAACATCACAGGATACATTTTCGATCATAAAATAAGGCTGAAAACGTACATTTTAAATTGTAAATAAATAAAGAAAATTAATACACAATGTAAAAAAAATACATGTACAATGTGGAATTGGCAGATGGTTTATGATAGTAAATACAAGTTGTTTCAATTTTAAATGCAACAAAGTAAACAGACAGCTTGCTATATGATAAAACATTGTATGTTTTTAGTTTTGTTATACCAACCATTCTTATTTTCAGTGTTTGAATATTTTATAATACAATTTGTAACATTTCCATTGTACAAATAGAATATGGATCGCGTAATTAGAATAAATGAAATATTATTGTATGTAAGCATGCATTATTTTGTAATTCTTTTTGAAAAACGCAATATTATCGAAAACCAATCAGATTATAAAATAGTATCGTGATTCAAGGTTTAAATTTTCATAAATATAGAGATTTAGATAATGAAATTATAAAATACATGAATAAAAAGATTTTACATTACTTTAAATACATTATAAAATGATAGTCAAACCCTTCTGAAGTCTGCGAGCCACAATTAAAATAAACCGGTTTATCGCGACAATCGCATTACAAATCCTTCTACGAAAGCCAATAATAAACTGACTTACAGCGCCATCGTAAATAGAATAAAGTGCTACCCTAACTTCATGGTTTCCCGGAAAATCCCCTTAAGCGAGCCCGCACTGTCAACGGGCAGCGATTTATTTATTCAAACGAGCTCGCGTGCATAAATGCATGCGGGAAAAACGCGCCACCGCGGCGTGCACGCATATACATTTCATTCAATATATTCGACGACGACGTCGAAGGCAACGGCGACACCTTCCGTGAAATCGCGATTAGCGACAGTTTAATGGCATCGCGGTAGTCGCTGTCCGAGCGGTTCGTTTGCGCTCACGGGTTCCTCGCAGGCACGTATCGCTTGGAAATCTTGTTTTGGCACACGGCCGGGTGCCGCTCGTGAATCCGAAACCTTTTGCTACAGCCGCCTAACTACCCGTGCAAACTTCGTGCAAACACACTTTGTGCGCGCGGCGCGTCGCGAGGCGAAATTCCGCGCGGGGAAAGTCGCGCTAAGTGCATGTTTACCAAGATTCAAATTTTACGGTGGAAGGGTGGATTTTTTGTTTTCGGAGAAATAAGACGTGTTTGCTCTCGATGGTTTGCAATACATATGGCGCTGTGTTTGAGTTTTGCGAAGAGGTAATTAATGAAAGTAGGTCAAATGATTAAGTGAAGTTGTGTGCGTTGAGAGTACTCGTTTGGTTGTTTAGTCTGTGTAACCACTTTCAGCAAAAAGTTGCTTGCATTTATTTGAGGAGTATGAGCACATGAAAAGTTTCTGTTTATTTTTTACTGTTTATTGAGCTTCTAACGGAACAAGTTAAATTAAGATATGTCATGAAGTTTTCGAAGTTGATGAGCCAAGTGAGTAATTTTGAGAATATCATAATTAATCTTTGCAGTAGTATTTGCGAGTATTCGTCCATGCAATTAAATTCCAGAGTTTGTTTGTTAAAACAACATGAATTCCCCAAACACTATTAATTGATGCGTTCCAGACACTCTTTTCGCTAGTGCTTATTTCTTTTTATAGTGGAACAATGGAAGCCTTGAATGTTATAGAGTAATTATATGTTATGAGAAAATATGCGTAAAGCTATTTTTAAACTGAAAATATATTACAATAGTTCTAGATTCTACCATAACTATGTAAATTCAATAGGTATTTTAATTCAATTAAACTTTTTTCTGAGTCCTAATAGACAAACCAGATCTTGACTTCGTGACTGATGCTACAATATGATTGGTTGCTGCACTGAAAGAAAGAATTCCTTGTGGCAAATGAATCATTCATTTGTGACAGCGCGAGTTGATAGTATTTGTGGCAAATGACAATTTCTTAACAAAAAAGTAATAATTCTTAACTATTAAGAACTTGTTCCTTTGAGAAAAAGCATCAAAATTTCTTTCGCAGAAGTACACATTTCCTAACAGTTAGAGAATGTGACGTTAAATGAAAATCAAGTAAAAAAATAATTGTATAATGAATATATTATAAGTACAATATTCACGATCAGTTGAATAAAATATAACTCTGTGAATATTGATCGCATTTTGTCAAGAAAGTTACGCATTCACGAGCCGGTTCATTTTTGGGAGTCCCGATTCAACCAACCGTTACTATGTTTTTCCCGGATTCAAAGCTCGCGTCCCAAAAAAATTGGAAAATACCCGGTTGCCAGCCAAATATAAAAAATAATTAATGAAAAGCTAAAATGCGTGTATTTTTGTATGCATATATATGCATATTCTTGTTATTTTTTATGTATCATAACATATATTTTTGTCAATAACTATGATAATTAATGCTAAATCATTTTTGTGAAAATTGAGTGGGTTATTAGAAAAAATATATATGTGCCCCCCACGGGGCCATCGTAGATACGGGACTACGCGGCGGAGCCACCTTAATTAATAAGTTATTTTTGTAAATTTTTATTACATTTTATCGGCAAGTTTATACCATCAATGGCAATCTCCATATGTACGCAAAAAATATAGAAAGTATATCTTATAATTTAGTGTATTTATTTATAGTTCTATTAATAAGGAATAAAAACATCAATTCCTCATGACAATCAAAATTAAATATTAGTCATTGATATCTTAAATGTTAGTGATTGAATTCTTAACTATTAAGAACTAACGCGTTCAACGTCCATAACAAAATTCAAGTCACCGAAAACTTAACTGTTAAGAAATATTCACTTGCCCGTATTCAAATCCATAATTCTTAACAGTTAAGAAATATGCTTTGCCGCAAGGATTTCTTTCTCTTAATGTGAGACTAATTTGGTCTTTAATGGTGTTCGGAATTTTCGATCCCGATCTTTAGCCATTTCTAGAGGTTTGCTTTACTTGTAATATATATCCAAAAGGTAACAACCATTGTTACAGAAAATGAAGATTAAGAAGAATTTTATTCGTTCTGAATATATAAATTTTATTGTATATTTAATAAACAATCTCATACAATTCATTTTATTTGTGCTATATGGAGGAAATAAACAATGCTTAAAGAATGGAAAGAGAATAATCGTAGTTCCAATATACAAAAAAATAAATAAAACAAACTCTAATAATTACAGAGGCATTTCTCTGATATGTACATACTACAAGTTTCTTTCTAATGTATTATTTGCGAGACTCGCACCGCTCGCGGAGGAAATCCTCCGGGACTATTAGTGTGGATTTCGACGAAACAAGAAACGACCAAATGTTTACAGTTACGTAGCTCCTTGAAATGATATGGGAATACAAAGAAACGGTACACCAACTATTCATTGATTTTAAGAACGCGTATGACTCAATAATAAGATCAAAAATGTTCCGCGTCTTAGAATGTTATAAACTTAAATTAATTAGAATGTGCCTAGATAACAGGCGGGGCATAGTTCGGTCAGGCAAGAGGTAATCTCAACTATTCGAAATCCACGACGGATTAAAACAGGGCGATGCACTATTTGCACTAGTGGAGACCAGGGTAAAGTGAACATAGTAACTGTAAAAGTCGAAAATAATGTATTTTTCAGACTTAAAACATTACTTTGTAAGTTGCACAAGATACTTCTTACATTAATAAACATACTAGGAATTTAAAGAAAAGTCATTTATTAAGTTTAATATTGTCCAGTTATTTTTTAAAAATACTGGTTCACTTTACCCGTGCCTTTCAGTGCGGGGTAAAGTGAAGTAGAGGATAGAATTAAATATTTTGAAAATATTTTACTACTTTTTATACATGAATAGATAAAAACGTTAATTTAGACAGTAATGAAACTTATATAACATCTTAAAGCCTTTCAAATACTGTAAAATACGAAACAGCTAAATATGGAGGTTATGTTGGCCCATTTTGGCATAAATACGAAATGCGTTGCAGCAAAGGCTTTGTATATTATACTAACACTCACCTTGATACATATTTTGTTAAATTTTCCATCTGGCCGCGTATAATATTAGTGCAATCGCATTTTTTCCGGACCACTTTACCACGATTCACTTTATCCCGAGACGTCGATTCTTGAAGATTGTTCGGGCCGTTTGCACTTGCAGCGGCCCTATTATATTTCATATTTTCGCGCGCACTGTGTTTCCCTCTCGCGTGAGAACCGAAGCGCTCGCTCGCACGATTTCTTCCGAGAGAGAACACAGGTGCGCGCTTTCTCCCACTTTCTTCCTTCCTAATTTCCGCGAAGCGAGATCAAAAACCAATTGTTCTCGCTGAGCTCTCGCTCTTCCGGCTTGACCGCGACTATGGCAAGTTCGGGGCCTTTACGCGCATCGCGGCGCTTGTTTTCGCGACCGCGTGTAAAGTCTACTTTCCTTTTATACACTAACAAGGACATATTAAGGCAACATGTAAATAAGTGATTTTAAGAGCAACAATAAATGCTCACTTTACTTTGTGATATTAATAATAATCTCAGTGTAACCCTAGTTAATTCTCCTAAAAACTCCGCATCCCTTCACCCGCTACACGTGTTCCGGGCTATCTAGCTTAAGTGTCCCAGAGCTGCACTTTCGCACGACGCTAGTACCGCGCTTCTAAGCAATATTAATTTTTTATTTAAATTCTTGCGATTTGCCGGCTAGCGCGCGAACATTTGGTCCTTCGAGCCGGATGTGCACGTGTCGGTGTGCTTTGAGTACAGCGGAACGGAGTCTCGCGTGAACTTTAACTTTAAGCACAGTGCAGTGACTCTTAAAGTGATTTTAAGTGTAAAAAAAAAACCGAATACGGACTCGTATTCCGCGCCGAAAGACAGTCGGTACTTCGCAGAGAAAAGTTACTATTTCTCGGGTTATACAGTGCCTGTGCGTGAGTGCATTAAATAAAGTGCACGAACACTGCAGCATTACTCAAGCATGTTGAGGTCGAAATTCGTTCGAAATTTCAAAATTTGAATTTCGATTCGACCTTGACCTTGTGACGTAACGATCACGCTATCGTGATGCACGTTCGAGCATGAGCCTTTGGTGCTGGAGAAGGAGAGAAAGCATTCTCTCTCTCTCACTCTCTCGAGCGACATGCTGCGCTGCACTCTGCAGTTACCGACCGAGCGCTGCGCGTATCTACGGAGTGAGCACATGGCCTATGCTTCGCTCACCGCCGCTCAACGCTGCTCGCGGCGCGCTGCCCTCAGCTGCAGTCACGCTGTTTGCCGCACGGCCGGTGGGGCGACATAACCTCGCCGTCAAAACACAGCGTGGTGCTTCCGAAGCTGCTGCCTCCCAGTGCTGTCGACCTGGACGGACAAAGAAACGAGCAATCTTCGAGCAACTGCACTCAGAGACTAAGTAGTATCTAATCTCTTTAATTATGTACATATATCGCAATGACACAGTGTACTACCACTGCTTCTGCCAGAGACATCACTTGCTTAATGCCTCTCAGACAGTGATTTTGGTCAGTAAGCTCATCAAGATTATGTAGCTTAAGCAACACATAGCCATCGCTGCAAATGTCTTGCTTCGCTCATCTAAGGGCCATTTACTTAGCTTTTACTTTAACCTTAAGTTTATTTATTATCTAATTTAAATTTAAGGGCATACTGTATGCAAGCAGTCACCTCTTGGAAGCTCTAGAGCCTCAACAGTAGAAGAAGCAGCAATCTTTAGCCGCAGTATCTACATTGCTGCTCTCACCCCTCGAGGTCAACATGGAGCTTCAAAGTTCTGCACTCTCAGGACACTGCACAGAGCTTGCTGTGTTGGGGTACTGCAACTACTGCCAACGAGCTGTCCGGACTGTTCGATCACTCGATACGCTTTTAAGACAGTCTACTTCGACTACTTAAACCCGTCGAACCCAGACTAGCTAGTCTGAGCGGCTTTTCATGCACCTTTGACCACAGAGGCTACTCGGGTCGTAGCACTGACGCTGCTGCACTCCAACTTTAATGTTAGCTTGGAGCATCGCAGCTTGATAATCCAAGGACATTGGCCAGAGCTTCCTACGTGCAGAGATCCTACAACCTCTGTCAACGAGTCGACCATACACGTCTAGCCTTCCGACAGATGTGTGTCAGTACTGTGCGACAACAATACTGAATAGTCGAGCCCCAGATAAACTAATCTGGGGGTTCCTGACATGCAAATTGGTTCATCTACGATTAAGGGCTACTATGCGGCACTGTGCTACTGCAGTAGTATGCTGCAGCTGTTTGATTGTCATACCCAGGCAGTATGTACGCTCTTGTACCTCAGGCGCATTCGCACATGGTGAACGCTTGCCCTTTGCCAAGCATAGCCACACGACAGCTTCCTCAGCAGACGAGCAACGCATAGCAGTTTCAATTTAGACTGCCTTATATCAGTGTCTTTAGTGTTGCACTGCATAATTATAAATTTTGTTTCTTGTTTACTTTTAGTTATTAAATGGTGCTATTGAAGTACAACCTTTTTTCTGCAACTAAGAACATTAAGGTTATGTGTGTTGGTCCCAGTATGGTCCAATATCAATAGCAGTGACTCAGCTACCTGTCTGTGAGTCACCTTACATAGAAGAGTCTGTCATCGCAGGTTCCTTGAGGCAGAGTGGCTTTGGCTCTTCGAGTCCAGCCTCGCTACAGCCACCACCTATCATCGAGCCTCCAAGAACTTCTGGGGCACTCTACACTTAGCTGCAGGGCTTCGCCACCTATCTGAGAGCCACCTTTCACAGAAGAGCCTGTGAAAGATGAAAGGCAGTCATTACAAGCTCGTTAGCGCAGACTGGCTTTGGCTCTATGAATCCAGCCTCGCCACAAACCACACTTGTCATCGACCATCTACCTTGAAAAGGCAGTCTATGCTCAGCAGTAGGGCTTCGACATCAAGCTGTAAAGGGAACATTGGAGCTCGCTTTTCTCCAATATATGGCAAGCTGCTCGATTCAGGGCATGAGTCTAACCTCAAAAAGGCTGCACCCTTAAGAGGTTCTCGCTGAGGACCAGGCTGTCTAGTCGAACTTCCGGAAGCTAACCCGAGCAGCTCCTAGCTCTGCTCCTCCACCGATCAGCTTATTAAGTGTAGCAAGTAGCTTCCGCTACTCACTTATTATTTTTATTTTTTTTTTTTTAAATTTTATGCTGCAATCCATGCAACTGTACGATGTTACATAGCATTTCCATAGATTGCTAATGCATTTTGCTCCTTTCAGCAAACCTCTTCTTCGAGTGCTCTCCACAGGACTCGAGCTGAAATGCAGCCAGCAGGGACACTCATCGTCTGGTTATGAGGCCCACCACACCACGACTACCGCCTAGCTGCGAGGTCCTACGACATGGCACCTGCCATGCACCCTGGTCCAGCTACCAGCCAACACTCTCGTCGCTTGTTTACGAGGGGACCAGCGAGATCAACGCCACGCTGTGGATCTGCTCCTTGGCAATCTTGCTAAACTCTAGCTTCAAGGACACCGGAGGCTACGCCGGCGAACTGTGCACCCTGCGCTGTCGCTGGCGTCCCTTCACCCAGCAGAGGACTTCGACTGCTCTTGAGAGCGGCACTCTCTGCACGTGGGGCGGTACTACACAGCTCAGCCGTCAGCACCATGTCCAGCGAACTGTGCGCATAAGCGCTGTCGCTAGACTCTACTGCAACGGGCTCGAGTCGCTCTCTACAGCGACACTCGCTGCATGGAGGGCGGCAACGTTCCTCTCAGCTGCCATCATCACCAGCAGGTTTTAGCTGCCTAATCTGCGAGGCCGCATTCGTCACGGCGGGCGGCACCGCTCCGCTTAGCCGCTCGATTTACGCTCGAGGGGTCGAGCAGCACCATCTTCGTCGCCAGTCTGTGGGACAGGCTACAACGTCGTCTGCCAAGCTGTACCTTCTACAGGTCCTCGGCCGACAACGTACTTGCCCGCTTAGACTAGGCGGCCACCATCGACCTGGCTGTGGTCCAGTCAGCAGCTGCTACCAAGCAGCTCCCGCGTTCGTCTCGGCGGGCGGACCATCAGCTGACCGCAGCTACGCTGTACAATCTACGCGTCTATAGAGGGACAGCGCTCTATCGTTCTTCATAAAGGCTCCAGCTACTACACGAAGAGCTCATGAAGACCTCACGAAGATTGTACACTTGACTCTTACATACACATCGAGCCACTTTGCTCCTTTGCTTTCTCTATTCACTCTGCTACCTACAATCTTTTTAAAAGTAAAATCATTCTGTTCTTCTTTACTTTCTCTCTTCTACACATTTTAGCCGCTTAAGTCGCCTGCTGTATCTGTCCCTTCGTTGGGGGCCTGCCCTTCAATTGTATTGCCTTACGGCGAAGGGCTCGGAGCAGCCAGCTGGTTACCTGCCACCCTGATCTCCAAGCTGCTCTAGCTAGCAACAGTCAGGACTCCACGGTGTACAGCCAACCTTGGCATACAGCGACGTGACTTCAGCGGCAGAAGACAAACATCGTCTTCACACCTACTACCTACACGCTATCTCCTTTTTTCTCTAACTTCCTTCTTCCTGTTTTGAACTACTGTGCCGTCGTTGTTCTACTCACAACGAGGCGGGCGGTATGTTCGGGCCGTTTGCACTTGCAGCGGCCCTATTATATTTCATATTTTCGCGCGCACTGTGTTTTCCTCTCGCGCGAGAACTGAAGCGCTCGCTCGCACGATTTCTTACGAGAGAGGACACAGGTGCGCGCTTTCTCCCACTTTCTTCCTTCCTAATTTCCGCGAAGCGAGATCAAAAACCAATTGTTCTCGCTGAGCTCTCGCTCTTCCGGCTTGACCGCGACTACGGCAAGTTCGGGGCCTTTACGCGCATCGCGGCGCCTGTTTTCGCGACCGCGTGTAAAGTCTACTTTCCTTTTATACACTAACAAGTACATATTAAGGCAACATGTAAATAAGTGATTTTAAGAGCAACAATAAATGCTCACTTTACTTTGTGATATTAATAATAATCTCAGTGTAACCCTAGTTAATTCTCTTAAAGACTCCGCATCCCTTCACCCGCTACACGTGTTCCGGGCTATCTAGCTTAAGTGTCCCAGAGCTGCACTTTCGCACGACGCTAGTACCGCGCTTCTAAGCAATATTAATTTTTTATTTAAATTCTTGCGATTTGCCGGCTAGCGCGCGAACAAAGATGCTTCTTTAAAAACAGAAAAACATCATTTAAAGCTCTGCATTCTTGGCTATTGCAAGTAAAACGTATTTGAAGTAATTAGAAAAAAAATCTAGCAATAAAACTAATTATAAACATCTGAAATCGTTATAATAAATTCGACAAACCAACTTTCGTTTAAGAACGAAAAATGCAATTATTTTTCTTTCATAGAATGTTAATTGTTATGTAGTGAAACTTTTTTATTATCATCCTTACATAATTATCTTTCACTAAAATTAAAATTAGGCATAAATAATAATTTATTGAAGAAATAATAAGCATGATTCACTTTACCCCAGGTTCTCCTACTTAGTTTTAGAGTACGTGGCTATTGCTGTATAGGAATGCAAGAAGGGGATTGTAGTAAATGGCTTCATGGCGTAATTGCTAGTATAGGGTAAACGTACCGTTTCCGGACACCTAAAGCTTTCTTTGACTTTCGAAAACGTATTTACTACAGTAAAATATAATGTTTAATCATTCAACAAATTGCATATATTCTAAAACGCATGTATTTGATAAATTCATCGATTATTTTATAAAATACCCGGAGGAAATTTCACAAATGGAAAAACTAAAAAAAAACTCGTTTTTCACCGTTTTTGTCCACCTAATCATTAGTTTTGACCATAGGGATGTACCGGTTTGGGCCACTATCGAAATTCATGTATACCATGGAAATATTTTTGTATTATCAATTATTACCAATTAAAACACATAAATTTAACAATAAAGCAGTTAGTTCTTGTAACAGTTTGGATTTAATCTCTTTTAAAAAATGTAATTATATATCTTTTGTATGCTAAAGTACAAATATACGTAAAAATCATTTATTATTCTAAAAATCATTGAAATGATCACTTTTTTATCTTAGAACAGTTTTTCCTTTCTTCACGATTCTACAAAATGCATTTCTACATTAAAATTGATTCAATTCGGAGAAATATTTATGAATGAAATATATCCTATTATAACCTATAACATGTTTTTAATGTCTTTAGAATGTTACTTAAATCAAGCCTATTACTGAGTAAAAACGTAGTTTGAAATCATATTATCTATTTCTTAGACTTACAAAACTTAAAATAAACATGTAAGAAGTAAATCTGATGTATTTTATGACGGGATACCATGGCCAAAACTGGTATAGTAACGTTTTTGTTGTACCACTTCTGGACACCCTTAATATTCTATAAAACTCCAGTTTTCTTTGTAATTTTTTAATTTATTCTTAATATTTTAACCTAATTAATTGTATCTGTGCAGTTATTTTTGACCGTGAATGATATTACTGAGAAATATGAACGTTTTAGTCATCTACTTCTCTTGTCGATTTGCTAAGAAAATGCAATTTTTGACACACTATGTAATTTATTATTCTAATAAATTAATTTTAAATTGCTATATCTCTTTCCAAATAAAACCTCAAAAAGGGTTTGCTTTTTTATCATTGATGGTTTGACAAAAGATAATTTTTTACTAAAATTACAGAACGATAGGTAATAATCATTATCACAGCCATTTTTTCTCTGTACGTAATTTATAAAAATTATTTAAATATTTAAAATAACTGTAATTAGATGTTAGTACGTAGACCAAAAGTTACCAAGAGATAGTTAAAAGATACGTTTTTGGAAATTTTCAGAAGGAATAATGCCGTTTTACTCAAGTTATCGTACAACATAGAAAATCGATTTTTCTTATAAAATGTTTTTTTTTCTCCAAAGCAGAAAAGTATTAAGACTCAAAAATTGTAATGAATATTCCCGCAATGTTACTAATAACCAGAAGTTTTTTTAATAAATTTCAATGATATATTTTCGAGATATAACCTTCTTAAAAAATGACAGTTTAGTGTATAACAAATTATCTTCTCAAACATTTCTGATCGGAATATATAGCTAATTTTAAGCTCTTTCAAATGCACTATATTCGAATTGATTATATTAATTTTTAACTATAAAATAAGACCTAAAAAACTAAAACCCAAGAAACGAAAAATCGCTTAAGAAATATTATTATTCATCAGCCCTTTTCGTACATAAAAAAATGAGCCCTTAAACATTAAATTCAACCGTGGATTACTCGAGATATATAGGGATACACACACATACACACACATACACACACAAACGTACACAAACACACAAACACACACACACACACACATACAATACAGACACACAAACACGCACACACAAACACACACGCACACATACACACACTTACTGTGATGATTTGACTTTTAAACGAATTATAGAACTTACTTGTATAATATGCACTTTTAATATGCTTGGAAGCAATATTTACTGTGTTATGTGGGACAAGTTACAAACTCCACTATTACGTTTTCCTATGCTGCTTTACGCAATTTTTCCCACGCTTTCTTGGAATCATTACAATTCAAAATAGGAATTTTCCAACTGGTAATATTTACCATGCTACATAGTACTTTTTATAAATGACTCTTGTAATAATTACTTCAAGCATTATAAAATTTCAAAGGTAGCATCATAAATAGTATTATTTTACCGTATATTCCAAACATACAATCAAAAATTGGGAATTTTTCCAATAGGTTTTTGCTCATTGTAAAGATATGGCGTGACTATGTGAACAAGTATATGGACCACACAGATCTGGAGAGTTCGTCCCAACAATTAGTTATGGTAGCGATGGTGTTGGTGCAAGCATGGTCACTGCTGATATAGAGATTATGTGATAAACTGTGATCATGTAAGCTCTGTTGCTGCTAACCATTACTACTTGGCCAATATAATAATAATATATAACAATAATAAAAATTATTTTAACTGTCGAAATCCTGGGATATGTACAAGAATGTATTATTGTTCAGGAGGGTCATTTTAAGCTAACATTTTCTATGCATTTCAATGTAAAAAGAAAATTTTTACAGAAAAATGATTTTTAATGGTATTGGTAATTTAAATTTCAGTTTGTTTCAATATTTATTGTTAAAATGCATTAAAAAAATCGAATTTTCAAATATTTAAGGTGATTAAATTCCCTAAAGCATAATATGTGACTATTAAAAAGCGAGATTATTAAAATCAATTGTTTACAATCAATAAAATGAATAATACAGCTTATATATCTATACACAGCAGATCAACTATCCCTGTACGTGTATCTACGTCATCTAGTGACCCTCTTTACTCGCTTTCCGTGGAGATAAAGTGAAAGGTCCTTCACCCTCCACTTTTCTAGTGATGGTATCAAATTCAATTAGGTTCCGGTGATTAGAAGCCGGCCTTTTTTCGACTTTTTCGCATCGCTCGCCCCTTATCTTAGACGGAAAAGGAAAAAAAGAGAGACAGACTGTTGCTGTTGCTACTGCTGCTGCCGCTGCCTCATCGGTCCGATGACCGAAATATCGACTCGGAGTTTCTTTACGGCTGTTTCTCGACGTTGCGTGCCTTCCAAGACTCTCGGATAAGATTCCCCGCTGCAAAGGTTACTTCGCATTGAACTTGCGTCCATGCCTTTTCGACGAGATTGAGCGCTCTTCTGTTCGCCACCTCTTTCCAGTCTTTCATTCATCAAGTTTGTTTTACACTGCATATTAGTTTTGCCCCTCTTAGGCGATGTATCCTGTTGAGTGTGTATTTAATTTTGAATTGGTCTTTTTCATATAGTTTGATCGAAAATAGCAAATAGTCACGAGTTACATAATTATTTTCATAATTACTTGCTATAGTTATGAAGTTAATAGAGGAGAATACTTTATTCGTCATTTACATTGGTTTATTCGTAACTGAATAGTACACTGTACAACAAGGAGGGAAATGGGCTATTTCTGGCGAGGGTAGGATGGTTTTGCACGAGTCGGAGTCTCGGGCGCCGAAGGCGCCTGAGACACAGACGAATTCTAAACTCATCTCCCGAGCTAGAAATTGCTCCCCCCATTACACACCATATTTTTTTAATTAGTACATATATAGGCCCTTTTATATGTGTGTAAGGCGGATGGGCAGTGGTACATTCTCAGTCGTAAGCCACTCACATACAAAATACAATTCAACATAAATATTAAACATAAATCTAGAAAATTTCAAAAAATCTTAATTTTTTTTTAAGTTTTGAGTTTTTTTTAAATTTTAATTTGTTTTGAAAATTTTTAATTTTTTTGAATATTTTAATTTGTTTTAAAAATTGTAAAATTTTTAATAAATTTAAAAATTTTTTTAAACTTTGAATTTTTGAAAATTTTTTAAGGAATGAAATAAAACTATTTCTACACAGGTTTGGCAACCACGTTCAAAATAAGCAACTTTTCATTCGCTTTAGATGTACGGAAAAAGACCTATTCCTTGCACGTGTTATAAAAAAATTATTTATTGAATTTATATATTTATTGAATTAATCAAGGGATATATGTTCGATTTAATATTTCAGTATTCTAAAATACATATATTTGTTGTGTTGCGTAAAAAGTTTCAAGTTAAAAAATTGATTTATCTCGGAGATATACGCATTTGAATAAAGGCCCTAGTTTTGGAAGTTAGTGCTTGACAGTGACCACGATTATTCCAGGCTGAATCATTTGAATTCGTAAATCCAAACATAATTCGTTAGTATATATCGTCCTCCAGTGATTGATCCAAGAATTTTTTGAATAATGGAACAAAATGGCAGCTGCTTTCGTAAAAAACGCATATCTTCGAAATAAAATTTTGATTTTTCGTCCACAGAAAGAAAAATTTACAATGAAATATCAAATCCTACAACCAACCCTTAGCTTCTGATATACAAAAGTAGCCTACAACATTTAAGAACGATTGCTCAAGTAGATTTTGAGTAATCGTGATCACCGTAAGTTATCTTGACGAAAAGATGCATTTCGAGACAAATGTACTTATAGTTTCAAATGTGTGTTTAAATACTCTAAGATACTCATATATGTGTTTGCATAATTCCGTAAGTTTTTAACGGATCAATTCATTGGCACTTATAATCCTCAAACTAAATTAATTGTTCCAATATGAAATTTATTGTTCAAATAAATTAACTTTTAATTCTTATATCTCTTTCTAAATAATACAGTAAAAAGAGTGTGCTTTTTTATCATTAATGGTTTGACAAAAGATAATTTTTTACTAAAATTACAGAACGATAGGTAATAATCTGTATCATAGCAATTTTTCACTGTACATTATTTATTAAAATTATTTAAATATTTAAATTAAATGTAATCAGATGTTAGTACGTAGATTCACTGAATGCCTAATAATCTAAAATTTTGTGATTTGCCATCATAGATTTCCGATATATAACCGTTTAAACTAAATATGACTTTTTTCGTATGTAACAAAAGAAGGGAAAAGAGCCTATCTAGAATTTGCGGTTGTAACAGATAGGTAATTTTATGATCTTTTTAATGCATTTACATTAAGTTGATCATAATATTTTTAACATATCAAAAACTCGAAAAACAAAATCTCAAAAATCCAATAATTCAAAAATTGTTATAAATAAAATACGTCAATAAATCTTTAAATTTCTTTTTAATTTCAAATCTTGATTAAAAAATGAAATAAAATGAGTCGTGTTTGATAAAAAATGACCGTGCCGTTCTCGAGATATACTCAATCAAAAAAGAAATTTTATAAACACATAACCTCAAATATCTCGAAATATAAAAGTCGTTGTGATCTGGGCTTAGAACTCGTTTAAGAGATACTATAGAGCTACCGTTTTAGAAAGTTTCAGATTAAATACTGCCGATTTACTCCAGAATTAGCTACTGAATATAAAAAATCGATAAAAATCGATTTTAAAAAAAAAAAGATTTTTCTCTCTTGAAAAGAAAATGGTAAAGCCTAAAATATTTTACAAAATATTCTTCTCCATATTCCTAATCATCTCAATTTTTTAAAAAATTCTACTTGCAAATATTGTACGATTTCTATTACGTGGACCGTGTATAAAAGGTACATATCCAGAAGATAAAATAAACTATGTTACTAAAAACTGACATATGTAGTATTGTGACATCATAAATAGTGCCCACTTAGGTGAACTTATTTATTTAATATCACATTAAATATAATGACTTACTCAAACTTATAATGACAAATTCACTTAAGCGTTTGCAAGATAAAATATACTGTAGGTTGGTTCCTACATGCTTCTGTGAACAAATTTCTATATTTAATTAATTTTCTTATACGCAGAAGAACAAGTATACTCAGTTAACTCTAACCTTTAGCTGAATTCTGAAATATAAATTCTTAATACATAAATTAAAAAAATTCAGTGTATAACTTATACTAATTATAGAATTCTAAAACTTTGTATGAAATTTATAATGAGTTAAAAGTGTCTCGAACAAGCATCAAAATGACGACTCAGTGGTTTTCGATGTCCCTGATCTTTAGTAAAAATTTTAAATTTGAAAATGGCGGATTGAATATAGTGGTTGTATGTGCAATATTTTTTAATATTACAGTCTCCATATTAGATCTGCCAATTTATATCTTAAAATTCTGATTGCAGATTCGTAACCCGTTATCTCGGAAACTGTTAAATTAAACATAATCATACTTTAAGCGTGCTTTAAAAAGTTACTACATATAAATCATGTATCTGGCATGAAGACTTCTCCGTAGAGGGAATTACAGGTAATTTAATTTGCACGAATTCAAAGATTCAGTTCGATAATTGTATTAACTTAATATTTCTGAACCATTGCTGAATTTTGTGACAATAGTTCGAAATTACTTACTTCAATAATTGAACACATCAAGAGTAGATCAAATATTAAAATTAAATGACAAATAATAGCCCTAATACGATATATAATATAAAACGTAAATATACAAAAATCAATACCATTGACTACTACTATGTAATTGATATCCCTTTGAAAAATAGCGTTTTTACTGTGAGATGGTAACAAATATGAGTGGAATATTCAGCATTTCACCATGGTGAACAACGTGAGTAAAGTGCTCTTGTCTTCTTAAGTAAGACAAGCCTTTAATACTGCCGCCAATACAGGAGGATTATTCTTATAAAATGTCTGCGCGAGGTGGCGAAGGTGATCAAGAAGCTTTCGATAGTCTACGCCCGCACGAAACTTGTCGGAGCACGAAATCAATTTGCATTCTTGTGGTAAATGCATTTTTCCCAGGGGTACAGAGCCTGAGCGAGTCGACCTCGCGGGCTCAGGTATATAATGTTCGATGCCCATGAAGTGGCCATTGACATAAAGTTGCCGTCGTCTGACCTCGTTATTATTAGCCGCGTAGAAGTCTCGCTACTCATTCATCAAAAATTTATTTATTTATTTAGTTATTCCCCTGAAAGGTTCTTTATTAAAGGTTCAATTTGACTTCGATATCGTGGATCGATTACAGAACGAAACAAATGAAATATGTATAATAACATTTAATTCTATTTTTCATAAAAAGAAAATGTTTTCCATGTTTCTAGCTTTCATATTTCAAAGAAAAATGCCCAGGGAATGTGGGAGAGCGTACAAAACTGGCACTATTGTTTAGAGTATGTCAAAATATGAAAGAGAGTCAAATCCGATAGAATCAGTGAAAAAATCAAGATTTTATCAGGCACTAAGTAGTAACAATTAACAGAATTAATTAATTTTCATGTTTTTCACTTAATACAACAGGGAATTTCGGTTCAATGCTTAAGATTTTGTGAATGCTTCATGCTCATCCATGGGCTTCCTCCTTTCACAAAATCAAAAATAAATGGAAATCGAAGAGCGCGGCAACGCCACAATGGCAAGCATAAATATTAAGTGCGATAGGAAGCCTTCGGGGCCGCGCCACACCGCAGATCTACCTATATATTTTGACCCACCTATATATTATACCTACCTTATCAAAATCTCGATTATATTAATTTTCCATTCTATTTATTTAAGAAAAAATTCTATTTAAATAGTTCTATTTATTTAAAAAGGTTCATTAAACCGATTCATTCTTTCAACAAATACAGCAGATTGAGAATTAATTCTCAAAAATGTTTTTCATTTTCGGCGACCGGATGTTCGATTTTTGTCTCCTCCCTGATGTCACTTCTGACTTCCGTTTTTATTTCGAACGAGGATTAGCTGATCATAATATAAGATATAACATTATTATCTACGTCATCATAATAAGGTTAAGCGTTAAGTGTAATCACTCAATTTTGAGAATTAACACTTAATATTGAGAGTTAACACTGAAATTTGAGTGTTAACTCTAAAATCTTGAGTGTTTATTTCCAATGTTCAGGGTTAACACTCAAAAGTTGAGAGTTAACTCTTAACGATTGAGTATAAACACTAGACGTTTGACTGTTAATTTCCAAATCGAGAGTTTACACTCAAAAATGACAGTTTATCCTGAATGGTTGAGTGTGTACTCTTAAGGTTTGGGTGTTGATTCCCAAATCCAGTGTTTATCCTAAGGGGGTGAGAGTTTATCCTCAACCGTTGAGTGTGTACTCTCAAGGGTTGGCTCTTAATACTAAAATCGAGGGTTTACACTGAATGGTAAAGGGATGGTCCTTAATCATTCGGCGTATACTCACAAAAAATAGGCGTTAATGCCCAATTTGTATAGTATTGTAATGGTTTGAGTATCTTTTTAATTTGCGAGAATTATAGGTAATACATGAAGAAAAGAAATTGTAATGGTTGCTAACCCCGAGTAGGACTGATTACAAAACTGTCTAGTAAAAAAATAATATAAGAGTTTTGCCTATAAAAATTGTATTTAGTAGTAGACGTCTAGTAATTAGTCCCAGTTTGTCTAGTAATGTGTATCCGAAATCTGTTTCTCTCCTCGGAAGCAAATCTTTTTGGACAGGTTCAAAATGGTCATAATGAGAACTTTGTAGGATTTTTTGAAGATAGCAGTCAAAGGCTGAAATTTATTTTGGGAGGCCTTTTCAGACATGTACTTTCTGATAAAAGAAATGTGTTTCTTCATAGAATAATACTATAAACAAATTTATTTTCCCACAGTAAAGTCTTAATCAAACTATTTGTTTACTATAATCAGGCTCTTACTTATAACGCAGGTGTATGCCATACAAAATATGAGTTTTGGGTTATTATTTATAGGTGACACACTTTTTTATGTATGCACATTATGTTTGGGTAAATAAATGCTATTTTTTGTCAAAGTTTCAATTAAAAACTTTAACGCTTAAATTTATGGGATAAAATGTGCATGTTCTGATGCGTATGTAATAAAATAATCGCTGTCGTAAACAGCTATCAGTGTTCTTCAAACATGTTTTGTAATTTACATCTATTGAGTATCCAATTTATCAAGACATTTTTCTTTAAATCACAGGTATATGCCACCAAAAGATGTCGTTTTTTAAACCAGTTACGTAAAAAGTATTACGACTAATGAATTCATACTTACAAGGATGGCACACAGTCCGGAAAACGAAATTCGGTCAGACTTTGGGAGGTGTTTTCTGGTACCCAAAAATGAAGCCTAGTGCCCGTGATTCATTCTAATGGGCCCTTGGTCTCGAGATATGACGTAATTTACTCTAATATTTGGTATTTTAATGAAAAAAAACCTCTTCTTCTAACAATAACTCTACAACTTTCTATTAGGCATAAATGACTCAAAATGTAATAATAAGTAGGCAAATAGACCATTAATTTAAGCTCTGTTACGTATAAAAATATTAATCTGATCAAAAGTTATTAACAATTGAAGATGGTCACTAAAAATACATGAAAAACGAATTTACTAGAGTTAAATTTCTTTCAATAATCATGTAATATCGGCTTCATTTTCAATTGTAAATAACTTGGGATCAGATTAATAGTTTTATACATAACAGAACTTTAATTAAAGCTCTCTTTGCCTCGATTTTATTATCTTTTCGGTCATTTTTCCATAATAAAAATTTGTAGAGTTATAGTTAGATGAAGAGCTTTCATTAAAATAACGAATATTCGAGTAATTTACCTCATATCTCGATAAGAGCCCATTAGTATGAATTACGGATACTAGGCTTCATTTTTGGGTACCAGAAAAGACCTCCAAAAATCTGCCCGAATTTCGTTTCCCGGAGGGTGTGCCCTCTCCTTGTTAACTTAATTTTAGAGACACGCTAAATCTTCTAGAATCGAAAAGCTACAACAATGAAAAGATACAAAAAACAAGGAACACTAATTCAAGCATCCACCATTTGGTTTTTATAGGTAGCACAGTTTTGTATGCATGATACATAATATGTTTTGGTAACTAAAGGCTAGCATCGGCCGAATTTTCAAATCAATATTTGAAAGGCTATAAAAGTTATGGAATAAATGGTATGTACATTCACTTGTTAGATACAATTGTAAAAAAGTATCATGTTAAAAGAAATCGTGTTTTTGATAATTTAAAGTTTTGTTAAAATAGGTATTAAATATGCCGGAGTATACTTAAACATGCGATATCATCCGGATGGTACCCCATGTTGAGGGTTGCCTGGGAAAATTTTAGACCTCTTTTAGACATTTTAAATTAAGTAAAGTATCCGAAAAAAGTATCCGACTGATACTTTTTTCGTATACTGCTTAAATAGCGTATATCGGCTTAATACATTATGTAGATGCTTAGAAATTAATAATTCATTGTTATTTCTAGATATTTACAGAAAACAGAAAAGTATCTGAAAATATTTTGATTCATACACAGAGAAAGATAAACGATAGGTTGTAAAATGGATGTAGAGATTATAGTTTATAGAGAAACATTATTTATTTACATTATAAACAATATAACATAAGACCGTCAGAACAATGTTCGGCTCAGATCTTACGAATAAATATTTCATTGAATTAGTAGCTTGTATATCGGCAAGTGGGAGGTATAACCAGACAATGTCATTATCTATGTGTATACGCATAGAAGATGTTTTAGAACCACGTTTTTATAAGTCGGTTTGTTTATTAAAAATAAGATACTTCCTATTAAGTCAGTTCAAAACTGGATAATTCCACATAGTTCAATCAAAACCAGATAATTCCATGAAGTATATGACTGTTACTTTGCGGGATCTAAATATATAATTACGAGTACTAAACAAATGGGTACCAAAAGTTAGTCCTAATAGTTGTCTAATCCCATGATGAAATTATTTTTTCCTCTGAAAACAACTTCTCACAGTTTATTTTGATTTACTAAAAAATAAACTAGCTCGCTACGCAGTCTGCGACATTCAGCCTGCAGGCCGCGGGGCTCGCTGCTCCGTTGTTTCAAAGCGAGCAAACCTCCGCGCCTTGCCTCTGCGATCGTGTACAAATTACATAAGGGCTATTTTCTGTACTTTGAACTCCCCCTACCCCCACATAAGGAACCGTAAGATTATCGTAACACCCACTCCCTCGCTATTACGTAAGATTATCTCATTTAATGGGGATGGAGGAGGGGGTGGAGGGTAAAAACTGACTATATCACAACTATTTAATTTTCCGGTGACAAAATATTTCTTATTTTCATATTAACCTTTCATTTTATTTTCATTGAATAATATATATATATATATATATATATATATATATATATATATATATATATATTAATGGTTTATTATTTATAAATAAACTAATAATAAATCATTAATAATTAAGTCATACAGAAGTAAGTGAATTGAATTATTTTTCATAAACTATTTTTATTTCAAGATTTGGTATAAATTCAATTATAATATTTAACGTTTAAATGTTAGCTATAGGTTTTTAGGGTAAATACTTTTTTTCTTCTTTTTCGCTATTCAAAAACTTTGTTTAGACAACGTTATCGAATTAATCAGTAGTCTTACGTAAGAGTTTGTTTAGCCCGACTTCCTGCACATGAGTATTCGTAAGGTTTTAGTACAAACCCACTCCTCCTGCTACCCTTACGCAATTTATACACGGCCCCTATGTGCAAAATGCTACTTTTTCCACTTTGCATTATTTAAGCACGTTTCGTTTAGTTTTAAACATAACTGATTTTTTACGCTTATATGACACCCTAACCTAAGAAACAGTAATAAACAAGTCTTTCATTAAAAATGAAATAAAATCGCGTACGCGAAAGAAAGGTTGAAATTGCAGTAATAGGTACATTTACCCTATTTATAGATACCAAATAATACAAATTCTATATTATTAAATACAAATACTAAATATAATACTCCACATTCAATAATGGCATATTGTATTTTAAATATCATTTTCTTGATGTATTAGTTATTCTAATCATCCAAAAGTAGTGCACTTCGATAAAAGGAATACACAAACACTGAAAGTATGTGTAGAATAAATAAAATTAAAGTATTCACGAAAATCAGTTACATAACATATCTGTCTCTGTTGAAAACTTTTTGAACATGCAGTATGAAGTCTGACTTCACACAAACCTAGAGTAAATTTTTATCAAGGTTCACGAATCCTTGATGCTCGCATTCCAGATTCGTTTGTGAATTGAAAACGAGGCTGCGAATGCGTGCTCGCTCAACGACGTGTGCGAGTCGCTTCTTCGTCGCTCGCAACTCTTCTGAAACCGACGTTGACATAGATCGCGCGCTCGCAAAGGTCTCGCACTGCGACTTCGTTTAAAGCGAAAATACGCGTTTATTTATTATTAACCGCGACTTTTTTACATACACGACAGCCACCGAAGAGCTGCGACACATCGCCGAGGCGAGAGCTCACGTGCACGCGCGTGCACGTGCAGAATGGCGTGAAACGCTCAGCCGTAGGTCGCGACTAATGGATCGGTGGGTGCACAGGCGCGTTTCTCGGTCGTATAAGGCTAGACGAGGCAGATTCTTTTTATCCCATGTCTCAGGATATTTTTGGGTAAGACGGCAACGCGACGCTATAAATATCGCACTGTAATTCATGAAGTCGTCGTTGAGATCTAGGTAGGTGCTTTACTAAAATTGTAGTTAAGGGGATGCATGTCTAGTTTACCTGCCAATATATTTTTGAAAAGTTTTGAGATTATCAAAAAATACATTTTAGAATCAAATTTAGGAGCGCTTCATTTACGGATAATACGTAGTCGAACACTCAAATTAGTATTGAAAACGAGTATTAGCAAAATTAGGTGATTATTCTAGAAAACCAAAAAAAACATTATCTTTATCGTAAAAAAAGATATAATTCTTAGCATACCATTTCGTCCCAAATATGACTTAAAATAAAGATTCTATGTGCTTAAGGGGGTATGATCCCTATAAATTATAAAAAAATCAATTATTATTTATAACTTATTCTTGATTTATAAGGCGATTACTACTTAGATTTAGGAACCATTAAAGTCAAATAAGAAAGTTAAAGACCTTAAATTATCATTCTATTATTACTGCGATTTCAAAACTCGCGCGAATTTCATATGAACTCTTATAGTATAGACTTATCCAAACTTACTTATATGTAAAAGGACAATTTACTAAGGAAATTGTACAGCTCTGAAAGGTTTGTCTTAAATTGTTGTACATGTGAATAATTCACACTTTGTTTGTATAGCTATGTTTTTTTACATTATATTCATGTTACATCAATTCTTTCAGGTTATATGAGTATAGAATGACATATTTTATGTCAAAATAGTTACTTGAATAAATAAGAATGCTAGAGATATGAATTAGGTATGCTATTTAAATGTATTCGTATAGTAACAAACTATAAGTTTAACCCGCTCTTACTCAAATTTGTATTTTCACATCCTGCGCGCAGCCTCCTCACCAGCCAAAAGCATTAATAAAGGCTACTGGGACTCAAAGTTATCGTAATTTGAATCCAGCTAGTGAATAAAGCCATTTAGAATACCCCAAATTATTATTAATATGTAAGTATTATAAGATAAATGGAAAAATAAGTGATTTATCAATTTTTTTTTGTTTTCCGAGATTGTAAAGTGCTTTTGGAAATTGTGCACGTGAAAAATAAATAATCTCCATATCTTTATTTACTAGCTGGATGAATTACGAGTAATTAGCCCTGGAAGACATAATTTCATAAACCTAGGTGCCCAGGAGGCTACGTTCAGAAACATAAAGGGGCTGGTAAATTATCTAAGATTTATCATAACAAAGTGGACTTTTTTAAGATGAAATCTATTGAAATAGTATATATTATACTTGTAAGAAATGTTATTTACAAAATTATTAACTGTGTATTTTTTGGTTTTCAGCTAAAAATCACATTTAAAGCTCTATGGGGATCACCTTATACATTTAGTATGATAGGCTGATAATCTAAAGATTTTAAATCAATTCGATAGATGATTTTCAAAAAACTTTCATTTTAATAATGTTATAAAATAGCGCGGAGCAATACGGTTATGCTTCACTAGATTTTCTATAAAATCAACATGTTTGAATTAACTTTTGATGTTTATCATACAACTTTTTTGTTAATAGTTTCATGACGATTGTCTTGACGAGTGAGGATAAAAGATAAATCTACAACCATTACTCGGTGAATTTCATTGTTTGATCTACTCACATTATACTCATAATACTATCAGCCATCGTTAAAAAAGGCAGACCTTGAAATACCGTCAAATATGGTACCTTTCTGAGATGATGCAAACAGAGCTGTATTTAGGTGAAGTTTTATGTATTATAACTTTATAAAATTAGGAGTGTACTTATAAATTCAGGTGAGTAAAATCTTAATAGCTCTTAATAAGCTCCTTAAATTAATCCAATAATCTTGTAAAAGAGTTGGCGTTTTAAAATGGCGTGTTCGTTCGATAATAATTGAAGTACCACTCCAAAGTAGGAACTTTCTGCCAAGGTTATCAAAGTCTCTCTGTTGAAATGCGGGCGGAGGAAATTGAGGAGAGTTAAATTTATGTCAGGTATGATCCTAATAAAGAAAAGTCTTATTTTTAACCGATTTAACTATTTAAAAGAAAAAGCTTTGTAACTATAAAATTTTGAAGTATCTGAGATTTTGAGGAGTTTTCTGTCTGCTTAATAAATAAAAATACTGTTATTTGCTTAAGCAGAATAATTTCTTAAAAAGTAGTTACTTTGAGGTATTTTTTTAAAATTAACACTAAGGAATTGGCCGAAGTTCTTTTAGTTAAGATTCATACACTTGTCGAATAAAATTAGAAGAGAAGATTTTATCGTATATTCTTAAAATTTTTGTTTGTTATTTATATATTAATACAAGTGCTCAATAATATCTAACAAGCCTAAAAGTCTTATTAATTCATTATTGTCGATGAGATTATTACTAACATACGAAAAAACTCGAAAAACTAAAACCTTAAAATCGAATAACCGTTAAAAAACAAAAAACTATTCGAAATACTACAAAAATTATTATTATGCCCCCTTCCTTTAAAAAAAGACAAACAAGATGATCTTTCGAAGATTACATTTTACCGTGGATTATTCGAGATACACAGACACACACACACACGCACGCACGTACGCGCACACACGCACGCACACACATACACACATCTATACATATATAAGAATAATTATCACAATTAATATTATTATTCTTATATATGTTATTTTACTTTTTTGTTGTCTTGAAGAGGGGAGTATTAAAAAACTCTCAAAACGTCGGCTATTTGACCAAGCTAAAAAAGGGTTATAGTTCGTGGATAACGATAAAGTTTACTTATTTCAATGCATGCACCTACGAACGATAGATTCACTACCAAATGCAATATATTTTTATCAAGTTGATAATATACAATAGTTCACTTATATATTCTAACCGACAAATAAAAGGATAAAGCAATCTGTTTATTCATTTATTAGCCAGTTATTCAAACAGAAATTTTTTTTGTTACTTGCTGGTATATAGTCCCTTTGAGATGGTTTAATACTAATTTTATTAAATTTCTTAAACAGCACATATTTTTTTTAATTCTGATTGAAATGTTCAAATGTGTATAGCTTTCGATTGTTGACATATAGAATGTCAAAATAGATGAAATCATCCAGCGAAATTTTGGTACTTGTAACAATACCATGTACATATTTCTTCTGTTTATCAGCCCAATTAAAATCTATATTGGTAAGTTAAAATATATTTCGTATCATAAGAAATACAAGCAATTTTAAATAAGCAAAAAAAAAATACTATAGGGCGACCTCAAATGTGCAATCCAAGAGAAACAAAATATTCTTTTCTCGTAAGCATGGCAATCACTCGCTTGGACTTTTGAACGTCTGAACGACATTAATCTTGATTGCCAGTGGTCTGCTGTACAAATCAGCAGCCTCCTTCGCTCTTTGCTTTCCCCTCTTTTGCATTTCCCATGGAATTTCCATTCTAAGGAATAGACTCCCTTGCAGGTGTAAGAGTCGGCCAGTTACCGCGGGGAGTGCATAAAGGGAGAGAAGGTGGCTAGTGCACGGGCCGTTAAAGCCTCGATGACTTTGCTACTACTGGGCTCGCATGCGACAGAGACGCGCACAAAGACGAAGTAAGACGGATGGATAGACGGATGGCGCTGGATCGGCAGCGAGAGAGAAAGAGAAAGAGAGAGGAGTGAGACTATAGCTGCTGTAAGCGGGAAAGTCATGGTTCGCCGCTGCCTGCATAGTTCTCTTGACTTTCGCGTTTGTCTTGAGCATCGACGTATAGCGAGAAGGTGTAGGGCAAAAGGGACGTAGAGAGAGAAGGAGAGAGAGAGAGGGGAAGAGCGAGGAATCACGAGGACGAGCTCCAATAGTCGCATGCCTTCGTTCGGCTTGGTGAAGTTTTGGAAGGCTCGCTCGCTCGCTCGTTTGCTCGGTCTGGTCCATATGATACACTTGAGCGCGGCTTGGATAGTCGGCAGTTTCAGAAGTTTCGCTACGATTAAAGAGAGAGAAATAGATGAATGGAGAGAGAGAGAGAGAGAGCGAGAGAGACAGAGAGAGAAAGATAGAGATATATAGAGAGAGATGAACGTTGCATGTATTATACATACATTTAGTCTCGCTCTCTCACTTGCGCAGGCATTCGTGACGCGAATGTGCACATGCCGACATTCTTTCTCTTGAATTCTTGCATTTTCTCATGGTTTATTTTGTAAGTGTGTTGTTTTCGAGGATAAATACCTGAAAGTGTCGGGAGCGCTAGAATGCTTAAGCTAATGACTTTAAGGGTCTACTCTAGACCCATGTTTTCACCCAAAAGCGATCAGTCAAAACTTTAGTATTCTTTCAATTCTTGTCATAGAAATCGCATTATATTTTCTATAAATGAAGGTTGGAAAGATGCCAAATCGATTAAAATTGGTGAGAAAAAAACAAAATTTTGCAATTCAAAAATTAGTTTGCCAAAACCGCACATCAGAATGCTATTTCTTTTAGTAGATCACTTCATTTATAAATAATCAAAAGCTGAGTGGTCGAATTGAGACTAAAATCAATAATAATCATTGATTTTAATATCAATTCAACCAGTACATCCTTCATTCTCATTAAATACAGCAATCTATCAAAGGAAATTAAATGCTGAGTTTTTGAAAAAATATGAACTATTAAAAGTTGATTTTGTTTTTATTTCTCACAAATTTTAACCGACTGGTTCATGTTGGCACTGTTTGCGCCAAAAATAGAGAACTCCGATTCGATAATATATTTCGTCTCGGATCTGCTGACTGCAAGAATTTGTAATTGATAATAAAATTAACTACTAATAAATGGTAGACTGAAATATGGCGAAATAAATATGTGCATTGTAATTAATATATTAATTATTTGCTTACATATTAATGAACGAAGAAAATATTTTGGTAATAGTTAATAAATTTTTTATCGTACCTCTACTACTATACATAATAAACAATCTTTGTAAAAGTATTTGTATCTTTTATTTATGTACGTGTCTAATACGGTATCAAAGTTTAATTTAAAGTTCATGTATAGTATTATATCAACTACACGTTTGGAACTAATCTTTATGCAGTGACGCGCAACTCCATGGTTAATTGTTTAAGCTATCAATTTTTTAAGTATGATTTGTTAATAATTATTAAGGATTTCGATCGCTCAGAACAAAATTCGTTTATTTCTCATAAAAATTTATTTTTCTCAGTGTCAACTCTTTAGTAAGACATTGCACACGAAGAAACCCTGCCTAAGATGCAAATTATAATTATAGAATGAAAGATTCTAGCGAGCCCATACTATATATATATATATAGAATTCAGATATAATCTTAACAAAATCTCGGCGGGTTAAGAAAATATTGGGTAATGATCAAACAAGCAGATTTTCGCTCTTTATTTATGAAAAATAAAGTGATCACTAAGAGTCGTCATTCTGATAGGTAGTTATTGAAAAAAAATAAAACTTTTTCCTTTAGAAAGCAGTTATTGCCCAAAGAAAAATATTGGTAAATTAAAGGCTACTTTAGAGAGATTAATTTCTCGGAACATTTCTATAGTTTGTTAATCTAGCTATATTCAAAATTCATTTACCTACTTCTGTTGTGTGCTTAATCGCGTTAAAATCTGATTATACACATTAAACTATATTGTTTTTTGTTTATTTTTACTATACAAATTTAGTGCAAATAATGATGTAAGGTATTTCGATCGTAAGAATATCCATATATACTTTGGAACCAATGCTATGTAAGAAATATTAATTTTTTGATACATTCAAGACGTTTCACTATAATTTCAGTGTACTAGTCATTAATTCCATGCAAACTTTGTAATTGTATCTTAAAGTGAAATTTTTTTAAAACTTAGGTTAAAAATTAGATTAATAGGTAACGTGTGATGGTTCCACTGTTTTATTTTCTTTTAATATCGGCAAATGGTATTGCGCCAATTTTGTCCATTCTTACAAAAACGGTATAACCCCTGTACTTATTAAGTACCTTCATGGATTCTTTTATGGAATTAGTTCATGTGATATTGCTGCATGTTGCTTCATTATTCAATAATATATTACATCACATTCGCAAGAATCCATTTGCAACTCTATGTGTAGAAATAAAAGAGAAAAACAATAAGCTGTATTCGGACCGTTTGAACTTCACGCGCTTTCAAGTGCTCGTACGGAGACCTCACGCCTAGCGCCCGCAATTGCTGGCAGCTGGACAAAACTCCTGCGCACGACCTCCGACGCTCTCTTTTACGGTCGGCTCGAGCTCGACTTTCTTCTATCTCGCGGCGCGCGCGCATCACTAATATTTTTACACATACACACACTCTCACTTTTACACTCCACGCATTTAGTTATTTATAATGTTATTAAATATTTGACACGTATACGTATATTTTTACACTTTAAGGAGCAATAAAGCTTAGTTGTCGTTTTTAATTGTTATATCAAAACCACGTATCAATTACTTAAACGTGACTCCGTCTATCCATCCTCCGTGAACTCCAACATTCCGTCAGTGATCATGCGAGCGATAATTAAGTAAAATCACCTAGTTTTTTGCGAAGATTTCAGCGTTAACAAGCTGAAATTGAATATTCGTTCTCAGAAAGGAATATTGCCAGTAGAGCAAGTCGTTTATAGTCAGACAAGCTAAGGATGGTTAACTGTAGCTCAAACGTTCACTATTTTGCAAGCTAAAATCTATCGAAAATTATACTACTGTACTTACACTTGAACTTGTTATATTTTCCTTTTATTAAAATTCACAATTGGTTTATATTTGAGATTTATATCAAATTCACTCACGTGCGCAAAATATTATTCACACTTAACAATAATTAACGACAGAAAAATAGAGCTGACAAAATTCGAATCTAAAAATCACAGAGGCTCTACATATAATACTGTTCATGGCGCTACAAGACAATAGGTACTTTAGAATATCGACTCGGAACTGACGGTCATAAAACTTTCCGAAAGAATTCAAATTATATATATTTTTGAATTTAGTTTTACAAATGAATTTCATAAATTTCGTCATATAAAAAATATTGTATCTATTTTGCTAATGTGTACATTATCTTTCTCTGATATTTTAACGTAAATGTGGTTAATGTATTCAATATTTTACTCGTAGTAACTTAGAAAAAAAATTGGAAGCAATTATTAGCTGAATAAATAAATTTTTGTAAAAATACGTAATTTTAAGAAAAAATAGCTAAAAAGTACTTTTAGTATTTGGCGTATAACTTTGAAATAGAATTTTTAAACATTATATAACGAAGATATAAGAAATTTCCTATCGAAATAGGGAATAAACAAACGATTTTTTCATGATTTCAAATGTGTTTTGCCCCCTTATAACGTATTAACAATTAATTTTAAATTTAACGGTGTATCTGTCCCCTTAAAGCCTCTAGTTTCTTAACTATATGATTGCAGTATATTCTTGAATTATCTCCATAATAATATACTTCTCTATATTTTGAGAATCAAGTTTTTTGTAAAATAAATGCAAAAGTTTCACATGTTTGAAATACAAATATTTGTACAGCAAACTGTTAAGAATTTACAATATTATCTTTTTAATAAAGATTCTTTTTGTTTTAAAATCCATAATAAAATTTTGAAGTTATCAGTAGGATCAGTATCAATGATTTTATTTTGCATTTCGAAATTCCTATTTTGTTAGGCTATTGTAGCAGGTACGATTTCGGGCTCATTTGCTTCACGATGCCCTGAAGTTTTGGCAGCGTGCTCGCAGGGCAAATGTCTGGGAAGTGAGTTTGAAACTTTTGGTGTGAATGTCAATTATAACGAGAGAGGTATATATATAACGATCATACCATCCCACGCAGCTATTACGGGTTTGGAATTTGGCCTTACCTATATCCCTTGAGAAAGAAAGATCAAACTTACATTTCTCGTAGTTTACCTGTGCCAGAAACTAATTTCAAAAGTATTGTGAAATAAAGATTTCTTATCATCAAAGCACATAAAATGATACTTTTGTATACTTGTTATTAACAAGTATAATAATAAATGATATAATAACAAAATTATAATAACAATTTTTAATTGTTCCAATATGAAATTCTTTATTCGAATAAATTAATTTTAAATTGCTATATCTTTTTGTAATTAATAGCCCAAAAATATATTTTTTTTTAAATTATATACCGATAGGTAATAATCCTTCCTTATTACAGCAATGTTTTCCTGTACATGATTTATTAAAATTATTTAAATATTTAAATTATATGTAATCAGATGTTAGTACGTAGATTCACTGAATTCCGAATCATTTAAAATAGTTTGAATTAAATTTAAAATCGTTTAAATTAAAAATTACATTTTTGTCACACTTGCACGAAAACTAGTTTTTTCATGCCCATATAGCGGGACTAAAGTCGCTGTTTTCAGACTGACGGCGAAAACAAAGGACAGTGGGAAAAATTTTACTTTACGCCCACTGATTCGGATGCCGGTGTAAAGTAAATTTTCGAAAATAAGCTCTAAGAAAGTTTCGTCCCTTAAACATCGGGTACGATTCGGATGATACCACATGTTTAGGTGAGCCTAAACACTCTAGTATTCTGATTGTACAGTCAAACAATAGGCATAAAAGAAAATCAATACATGTTTCACAAAAAATACGGTGTGCACCGTGAGGAAGATGCCTTTTTTTCCTTATGTGTTTGCAATACTCGTATTCAGCTCGCAATACGCAATTGCCTTCGACTCGTATTACAAACCCCACACGCGGGCAAAAAAAGCATACACTCCCCTATGGTACATAATATACTATTATTCCCTACGCAGCCGTAATGGCTACTATTGACCTTAAAAGCGGGACAAAAGTATCATATGATTCTCGTAAATCTACTTTTTTTACCGCAATTTTTTTCCCCGCAAATGCATTTTTTTAAAATTATTTTTCTCTATATTAATATACATTTTCAATAAATTCTAGTTCTTACCGGAAGTCCCTCTTCTTGAGTCAATAAAGTGGTCACAGTTAAGTCGGGAATAAAGTTCTATACGCAAAATGGGAATAAAGTCGAGTATTCCCTTGGGTGATTACTGCCCTCGATTCGCTCAGGCCCATCCTCCGGGACCCACCCTCGGGAATACTCTTCGACTTTATTCCCATGTTACTCTGAATGAATCATAATATTTCTAACATACCATAAACCCGAAAATTTAAAACTCAAAAATCGAAAAACCTCTATAAAACAAAAACAAGTCAATGAATCATGAAATTTCTTTTGGTTTTTGGATCTTCATTTAAATACGAAAAAAATAAATCTCGTTTCGTAAAAAATGACAGCGCCGTTCTCAAGCTATAAGCAAACAAAAAAAATCAAAAACACATAACCTCAATAAGGTAGTGGACCCGGTTCTCGATGGGTACCCAGTTGTCGATAACTCGAAGGAATAATACGATTTTGGATATATTTTGAACAATTTTTCAGTACGAAAAAATTATTTCTATATTAAGAATATATCGCTGAACAAATATTTTGACTTATAAAAACTCAGTTAGCACTACTTGTTAAATAAAAATTCATACTTCTTGGCACTCTCAGATTTGATACGTTTCTCGACGTATCTGTAAACACGACCGTAACAAAAAGTAAACTTTAAAGTCACATCTGTAATAAATAGAACGTTTTAAAAGACTGTAAAGCCAAGATTAGCTTTAAGTTCAACAACATAAGTGAAATAAAAAAGTTAAATTTTGATTTATTTACTTATAACTATTTTAATTCATATATCGACAACTCCGTCTTAATTAGACGTACGTATCCAGTTATCGATAGTAAGATAATATACACAAAATACAAATAAATTTTTCTTTATATATTATTTCGATGCTTAATAGTATATTGTGTACCTAGGGCGCAAAGTAGGCTTTTTTAGACCGAGTGTGGAGATTGCTGTACGAGTCGAAGGCGAGCTAGCACGAGCCGAACGCGAGTGCGTTTGCGAGCCGAAGACGAGTACTGCAACCACACGAGGTCAAAAAGTGCACTTCGCCCTTGGTGCACACCATATTTTTTGTAACGCTTGTATTGATTTTGCGTTTTTCTGGCGTATTAAGCGAGGCTAAATATATAAATATATATATAATAGCAATTTTTCGAAAAATGTTAGCGGCCGCAAAAGTTACTTTTGCACCCGCTTATTTACTTTTGCGCCCACTTATGCGTATTAGCGCCCGCCGGTCTGAAAAATGGTCCTTTAGGCCCGCTTAACAGAAAAACGCGAAAATCGTGCTTGTGTGACACAAAATTACTTAAACACTTCTTTTAATTAATAATTATATAATTACAATAATCGAAATGAGTATGTTATTCAATCAAGTTTTGACATAACCTAGAACCTAATGGACCTCCATAATGGACTTGTTGGTATATTGAGAACTGGGTCTTTTGCACCTATCGAGAATTGCTCCGGCTCGTAAAATGGTTATCAACAACTGCTCCCTCAGTATTTTTTTTGTTTATTGAATTTAAAAGTAAATATTACGTTAAAATTTTCGTTTTTTTCGAGTTATTTGTTATATAAGTATATTAGTTAATAGTTGAAATCAAAAAATTTTCAGTTTATTCAAATTAAAGCATTTTTATAGCGCATGTGACTTTTCTCATTTGCTTCGCTCATGCGAGAAACATCCCATGCGCTAAAAAACCAACGTACCCAATAGTATCGAAAAGTACTATAATTTCAAAAGGGTCCTACACAAAATCAAAAACTATATTATATCATATGAAAAGAAAATGAGTTACATAAACAAAAATAAATTATAAAATTCATTTGGTATGTATTATTGATTTGGGTGTTACACAATATTTACTGAGTTAAATGTAAAGCATTTGTTACGGCCGTATGCTTCAATCGCGCGCCATAACTCATTCTTCGTGAAAGAGAAAGCCTCTTTCAGCAGCGGTCTATCAAACGGCACAGCTTAATTATGCTGGTGGTCGCTGCAAGAGTGCTGGCGTGTGAGGGACTTTCCCCTACTCTTATCACGCAGGCCGCTGGCGTCGCATTTTACACAAAACTGTCGATCCCGCGCGAACTCGCTCTCTTCCGCTCGAACTGTGGCTCTATCCTGGATCACCTCGTAACTCATGCGCGCCTTCTACTTTGTGATCGACACGTGTCAAATTCAAATATTTAGATTCAAGTAAGAGTATAGTTTTGTAAGAAAACTATCGGGCAATAAAGCTCAGTTTGTTACCGTAGAATAAAGTGAGTCAGTTATTGCTGTTTTCCTTCAAAACCACTTTCTCTCATACCTCATGCCCGGAATCCTTATCAAATATACTTTGTTAAATCCTACAGTGTTTAACTCGAACCAAAACGATAACTAAGTTTCGCAGCTCGCGGCAGAAAAACGTTGCAGGACGAAACAGTGCTTCGCGTTATATACATTAGTCTAAGTACGTAAAATATTAACGAAAATTAGTTAAATTATGGAATTTACTCTTTTAATGCAAAGTTATAAAAACTTAGATTTAGCCTAAGCATTAGTAAAAAATAAGCCTCTCATAAGTTGATCTTTGTTAAAAAAAAACGCTGTCAATTCATTGGCACGTAGCTTTCACCAAAATAATCAACTATTCCAACATGAAATGAACATTGGTGGAAATTTTTTAAAGGTAATTAAAACGTCATTTCTTTTAAATGGTTATATCGCGGAAATATATCATAGAAATTTATTGAAAAAATGTCTGGTTATTAGTAACAGCAAGAACATTCAGTATTTGAGTTTTAATCCTTTACTGCTTCCGAGAAAAAAACCATTTTGTAAAAAAATCGATTTTCTATGTCGTACGATAACTTTAATGAAACGACAATCCCTTGACATTTCCTTTTGAAATTATCCAGAAAGGAAGTTTATAACTATCTCTTAGCTGAGTCATTTGCCTAGATCATGAGGACTTTTATTTTTCAAGATATATATATATATCTTGAAAAATAAAAGTCCTCATGATCTAGGCAAATGACTATATATATCTTGAAAAATAAAAGTATATATATATATATATCTTGAAAAATAAAAGTATATATATATATATCTTGAAAAATAAAAGTATATATATATCTTGAAAAATAAAAGTATATATATATATATATATATATATATATATATATATATATATATATATATATATATATATATATATATATCTTGAAAAATAAAAGTCCTCATGATCTAGGCAAATAACTCAGCTAAGAGATAGATATAAACTTCCTTTCTGGATAATTTCAAAAGGAAATGTCAAGGGATTGTCGTTTCACTAAAGTTATCGTACGACATAGAAAATCGATTTTTATACAAAATGATTTATATATATATATATATATATATATATATATATAACGTCAAAGATGGTGCTAATGCTGAGGGTGCAAGGGTTAAATGTAAATAGTGCTATGATAAATTATATGCAACATTTATTAACATTTTAAAGTATGCCTTCAACGTAGAATGATATAAGCTAATCGATAAAATTTACAATACCACCAATATGTGTAGAAAAATGTGTTAAAAAGATAATTAAAGACTTGACAGTGATATTTTTTGGCATTTTAATGATTTTTTACCTTTTGTGTAAAGATATTGTATTCTTATTATCAATACTAGATAGAACAATACATGTGTTATTATGATAATCAAAGATCGAACGCATTAAATGACTGAATTTCTAACCTTAAATACACCACTGTATGTTCGTTCAACTGAAAGCGAAAATAAAAGTTATTTACAGTATGCAAATAGCATTTCCGTATTGTGTTGTCTTAAGGAATGCAACTTTTTAATATAAGCTGTAAAATCCACTGAATTAACTTCAAACACGAGAACAAAAATACCGAAAATACTTTCGACTATTGCAAAAATAATAGTAGTTAACAGCTAATAAATAATAATTGTTATAATAGCAAATGTATTTTTGTACCTTGTTTTGTAAGTAAAAATAAAATATCTAAATACAAATTGCATAAAATCATTAAAACGTAAAAAAATAAATCATTGTCAAAACTTTGATCTTCTTATTAACACATTTTCTCACCCAAAATGGCGGTATTATAAATAAATTATATAGCTTGTGCGTTTCTATGTTGAAGGCACATTTCAAAATGCTAATAAATATTTGCATGTGATTTATTACAAAATTATTTACATTTAAATGTTGCACCCTCAGCGTTAGCGCCATCTTGGACGTTATATATATAAAAGTGAAACAGCCTAATTGTGGTACAGTCTGTAGACTAGTTTAACTGCAGTTATTTCCCTTATTTCAAAACTATTCAGTGGCGTTTAATATTTTAACATTTTACTTTATAAATTTAACACATTAGAGCCGAGACACCCGAAATGACTTTTTCATTTCTGTGTGTATTTTTAATCAACTAATTGTTGGTCGATTTGTTTAAAACTTTGTATATAAGGGTTTTTGGGGTCACTCTTTCCGTTTTGTAACTTAAATTATGTAAAAAAAAAAAGAAAACCATCAAAATAGCGGATTTATCGAAACAACATTTTTTTAAAAGGATGAGGTTGAACTTGAAGGGAAAATTATATTGAATGGTCAAATACAAGATAGCGATGTTCAATTTACAGCTGAAATTCGGAAAAGCTAACAAATTATGCATTTTAAAGGAAAAGGTTGACAAAACGTGTATATTCCAGTAAGCGTTTCTGAAATCTCGTACACAGTAGTTTTCGGATACCTGATAATGAATCCATTGTCAGAAATTCAAATTTTAAAATGGCTGATCCAGTACGGCAACCAAAAAATTAAAAAATTTCGGATTTTTGGTAAAAATCGGTATCAGAGGGGTTTCTGAATCGCTGATTGCAAATCCGATATAAAAAAATTCTAAATTAAAAATAGCCAATCCAATGTGGCTGTCAAACAATTAAAAAATTACTGATTTTTTTATAAAAATCATTATTAGCCGCCATATTGGATCGATCATTTTTAGTTTTAAAATTCTGACATTGAATACGTAATCAGCAACCAGAAAAATCCTCAAATACCGATTTTTACCAAGAAACCGGAATCTTTTAATTTCTTTGCCGCCATTTTGGATCGGCTATTTTAAATTTTGCATTTCTGACATTGGATTCATAATCAGCGATTCTAAAAACTACTGGATACGAGATTTCACAATTACTGCTAGAATATTCACATTTGATAAACCTTTTCCTTTAAACGGCATAATTTGTTAGTTTTTCCAAATCTCAGCTGCAAATTGAACATCGCCATCTTGTATTTGACCATTCAATCCAATTTTCCCTTAAAGTACAACCTCCCAACATAGTTGATTTTCAATTAGAAATAATGAGTATTTGCTTACAAAATAGGATTTTAAAGAAAAATCACTGTTTTAAAATAAAGTTGTTGTGAAAAATCCGCCATTTTACTGGTTATCTTTTGATTTTACATAATTTAAATTGCAAAATTGAAAAGAGCGACCCCAAAAACCCGTATATACAAAGTTTCAAACATATTGACGAACTATAAGTTGATTAAAAATCCACACAAACATGAAAAAGTCATTTCGGGCGCCTCGGCTACTGCAAATCTACTTTAATTACACTTTTTGCCCGCAAATCACTTCTTTCCCGAGGGAAGTCAAAATTTCTTTATTTCATCAAGTTCTACCACTAACCCTGATTTTCGATTATCTTTTAACACTCCATTAGTCTCGTTTTCCAAGTCAAAAAGTGACAACAGTTGAGATGGGCATAAAGTACCATATGTAACTCGCAAAAAAAGTCGATTTTCCCTCTGGTGATACTGCCCGAGCGAGCGAAGCGAAACGAGGGCAGTAAACTCACCCGCTGGAAAATTATTCGACTTTTTGCCCTTGTTACATAATGTACTATTATAACTAATTATTTTTCGTTAGAATGGTAATATATAAAACATTGGGCTTATATTAAATTAAGACCCCTTCAAAATAACCGTGAAATAACGGAAAATAACGTATAAATAATATAAAATAACGTAAAATAGCATAAAATAACGTAAGATAGCATAAAATAACTTTAATAACGTTAAAAATATTACATAGATAAACTGAAAATAACAAAAAAAAATTTCAAATAAACCAAAATAAACTAAAAAAAAGGAGATATAAAGAAGGTCCCGATTCTTAGATATATAAAAATATAAAATAGTCCAAAATAACGTAGAAAAATGGAGATGTAGAGAAGGCCTAGATTATTAGATATGAAATAAAATATAATAACGTAAGTTAACGTAAAATAACGTTAAATATAAAAACAATGATTTTACTTTCAATTATAAATAATATAGTATCGCTTCTATTTATTTTGTTTAACGTTTTTTCTAAACATGCATTTTACATTCATTTTCATCTCAAGAAACAAATGGGGAAAAACCTATAAAACTCATTAAAGCTTAAAGGTAAAACAGTCTAATGCTTTGCCGTTGCCGTATCGACTGGGGAATTGATTTTCGCTGCCTGTTTCTCTCCCTCCAACTTCTCCATCTAGTCTCATGGATTTTTGTCGCGCCTCCTCGGTTACTGCCATCAGCTACTAGAAGGTAACGCACTAGTTTGTCGAGGCGAAACAATTAAATTCAAATTGGATTCGATCGCACGGAACTGCGAGTAACGAAGAGCATCGAAATTAGCTGTCGAGCGAGCGCGTGTACGAGCTTGTTTCGCGTTCGTATATATACGAATATATCAGCGAACGCATATGTATATATGTATAGATGTAGGGTGGTGCAGCGCAAGTACTGGGGCTAGAATATCTTCGTTAATTAGCGATACATAGAGCAGCGCGCGCTCACTGCCTGCCTCGGTGTAGAATAGAAAAGCAGAGATCGTAACTGTGCATTGTCGCTTTGGCAAACCTATCATCATTGTATTATTCCGTTGGTTGCCAGATTAATCATAATTGCAATTACTGATAGCGAACTTGTGGATCGTCAAAGTGCAATGGCTGTAATCTTGTCATTGATTCAGCATTACAATGACATAAGGTCTTTTAAATGTGTCGCTTTCCGAGATAACTGAATAAGTCAATTTTTGCATTTTCACAGAGAAAGCTTTGGATCGATGAAAATATGTGAATCCGAGATTTCGATGAATTTTAATGCTTTTGTGGTTCCTGAATCAGAATATATAGGGCTTGTAAAAATGTCAGTCTGTATAAATGTATGTATGTGTGTGTGCGCGTGCGTGTGTGCGTATGACAAACAATTATATTCACTATAACTCTTTAAAGGTAGCATGTTATATGATGACATTTTAGAGATATATTAGTTATGTATCAACTTAGAACCAATATTAAGTGTAATATTAATTAAATAATTTAATAATATTAATATTAATATTAATAATTATTAATAATTACTTATTATTATTATTATTATTAATTATTATTAATTGTTAATAATTATTTATTAATATTAATATTAATTGTTAATAATTATTTATTAATATTAATAATAATTGTTAATAATTATTTATTAATATTAATATTAATTTTTGCAAGAAAAATAAAAATATTAATTCCACACAATTTTTAAAAATAGTAATTTTTATTCGTTCTGTCTGTTACGGATAGGTTTAGAATGAATATTTTATTAGATTAATGCTCAGTATTGACATTTATTGAGTAAATTTTATAGATTTTATTTCCTTTTTCTACCAATAATATATTTGCGTTGAAATAAAAAGCAGAATCGATAGAATTAAAAAATGCTTATCTAATCCGGACTCTATACTGTCACCAGTGATAGCTCTTATACAACTGATGAATCTGAACAATAGAAATTCTTTAAAATGTCGATAACCAAATCAAAATATTGTATTGGAGCATTAGAAGTATAGAACAATGTACGAGAACAACATCCGAAATCCGAGCAATCCAAACAAATTACGATATCATAATATTCGTTGAATCATGATTTCAACCGGGCGACAATATCAAGATATTGGCTTTGTCATATACAGAAGGACAGAGAGCATTCGAAAGAAGGAGGCATCGTCATATTCATCCGTTCCAAATTACCATGGCATAGTGCGTTTCTTACACATAAGAATTGTACACATAATTATTGTGCACAATTTAGCATTGGTCAAATATATCTATATATAATTTGACCAATGCTAAATTGTGTACAATAATTACGTGTACAATTCTTATGTGTAAAAAACGCGCCATGCCATTACCATTCGTAGAAATTCAAGATTTTTAATCGCCCAATAAACCGGTGAGCTGTGCGGCATTTACTTTAACAACGTAAGACCGGCAGTCAATATAATTGTCTGCTACAGAACCTCAGGTATCTCACTCACTCAAGAAAACTATAACACAATAATTCGGAACACAAAAATCAATCATTGCTTATTTATTGACGACTTAAATTCTCATAATAATGTCTAGAATTGTAAATATACCGATACCAATGAAAAACATTTATAAAATAGCGCCGATAATTATAACTTATTTTTACACAATGAGAATACACACACTCACGTCGATTTGCACCATAATAAAAAATCAATATTTATTTTTTCAACAAACATAAATTTTTATTTTTTCAACAAACATCAATTTTTATTTTTTCGACAATTTCCCTATTTTTATACACGTTAACTTAAGTAAAAATTATTATACAAAAAAAAAATTCGAAGCTCAAAACAGTAAACACAGACTGGTCAATATTTGCAGAATGCTTAGAAAGTGTATATTATGATTTCCTCTTGTCTAACTACGATTACTTATCCCCTTTAGAAAAATATGATTTTTTTATCGAAAAGTTAACAAATGCTGTATAATCAAGTACACCTGTCAAAAAGAGATTTCAAATTGTAAAATAGAAAATCCGTGGTTGGATGCCGATTGTAATAAAATAAAGTGGATGCGACAAGCAGCCTATAAAAAATGGAAGTTCTCAGGAAACCTTTCAGACTTAATTGAGTACCATAGAGTATCGGCTCTTGTCAAAAAGACTTTTATAAATAAAAAGAAATAATTTTTTAAAACCTTCGCATCGAGAATTAAATTTAGAACAGGTTCCAGTTACGCGTGGAAAAAATGTAAAGTTTTCAAAAATAGCTGGACTCTAACATTCCCATCTAACGCAACTGGAAATTTACAATTTAACGAAAAAATCGAATAAGTCGTTTTCAAGAGCAGTCCTCCTCGGGTCCAAACCGATCCAGACTGGTTGTCGAAACCTGATACTTGTGCAGTCTTTACCGATGGCAGCAAGAACACTCTTTCAAACACGTTAGGATCTGCGACAAATTAAATGTTCGCTCCTAAAAGAGCTTAATGAAAAATGCCTCTGTATTTACCGCCGAATGTGCTACCATAAATGATGCCTTAGATATAGTCCTCAGCAACACTAATTATGACTTCTTCATTTTCTTGGACTCCCTCAGAGTTCTGCAATGTTTAGAATCCACGAAAATTGATATTAAAACAAATAACTATATATTTAAAATCAAAACTAAATATAACTTATTCCACACTATCAACAAAAACGATACTTCTATAAAATTCTATTGGATCCCCTCGCACATTGGTATCCAAGAAAATGAGGAGTCCGACCGTCTTGCAAAGTAAGCTACTACCGCTAACTATTCCACAGCCTTTTAATGCCCCTTTCGATTAATTAAACTCATTTTTAAAATTAAAATCCTTAAAAAATTGTGTTTGATCACTAGAACCATTACACCAAAAATCATGAAGATAGCTTCTTTCAGTACAAAAGTGACTCATGGTGGTCTTAGATGAACTTGAACCCAAAAGTGCCGACCCGTCTCGGATTTTTGTGTACATTATTTATATGAACTCTTACGAGTATTTTGTGACCAAAATGAAAATCATCGCGTGGAGGAATCCAGAATAAATTCGATTTTTCAATATTTTTTAGAGGTTATCCGCGATATTCTTGTTAATAAATCTTTAAACTATGAATTTTTCAGCTGAAGTTCTACTTTTCAGTAACAAAAACTATTCTGCATAGTTTTTGTATCTTTTATATTGATTTAATTCATACAAGTTAATTCATGAATATAAAGAAATCGATTCCGTCAGTATTTTGTGTTTATTTTCCAGTCAGAATTTCCACTAAGTAGAACCCTGGTGGAAAATTAATCTAGAACTATGTAGATTTATTTAGTTTGCCATTGGAATAATTGAGGGCCTCGAAAAAAATAGCTAATTTTCTACCAGGGAATATTCACATTTATATTTTTATCTTTTTTAATTTTGAAAATATACATAGTAAATTTTATTCAGTATTTATAAATAATCGAAAAGCAGCTTAAATACTCTTATTGCGCATATTTCTAAGGATTATTATGTTAATGGGGTACTTTGCAGGAATATTGATTTTGCTTTTTGTATTTCATTTGACATTCATATGTTTTCTTTCGGTAATGTTGCCATAGATACTGTAAATAAATAAAGACTTATTGCCGGAGTGACGAGGTATACTCAAAGATATCTCTAATATAAATATATTAGGTATGTATGTAAATATATATATTGATTTGCATAACTTTATAACTGACAATCTCAATGTTTTAATCAAGTTTCAGTTACAGTTTCTTTCATTTTCGTTTTGATATGTTGTATAAGTTTAACGTTGACAAACAGTTTTGTTTATACACTTTATTGACTATCTGATAATTTCATTATTAAGTTCTGCAAATGTGATTTGTAGATAAAACAAAGTTTTCATTTGGGCCAGAATGTGATTCTTGGAATCGCTGCGTCTTTGCGTATAGCTTCAATTAATTCTAAAGTTGTAGAATCTAATTTGGAAAGAAAACTCAGCGACAAAATGCAATGTGTACATGCCTTTTCTGGAATAAAAGATTTTGACTTCATTAATGTCAAAGCTAACAAGTCTTCTTCAGCAAATGAAACAGTTGCTTATTGCTCGAACCTTGAGGGTCTCATAAAATATATCAAAGATGAATGAAAATTGACTGATTTCCACTTAAAATTTGGAATTGACGGAGATTTTTAAAAGTTTGTCTGTCAATTCAATCCACCAGAAAATTCCAGGAATCAATTCATCAGCAACAAAAGTATAAAGACGAGATATCAGCTAAAAAATTCAAGGATTCGGAAGTTAATAAGTTATTTATTATAGTCTTAGCGCAAAGTTCTCAAGACAATTATGAAAATGTGTTGCGATTATGGACAGCACTCAATATTAATAATTTTGAATGAACGATTGCTACTGACCGAAAACCAGCTAATTTTCTCGTAGTCATCATGTCCCATAATTGTATGAACCCTTGCACGTGGTGCTATGCACTAACAAATGAGCTTCATGAGTGCGGAGAACATAGAACAATTGACAATACTTTACAAAATTATATGAAATGGGTTGAAGCTGGAGCTAAGAAAGATGATGCTAAAAAGTTCAAAAACTGTATACACCACCCTGTTTATAATACTCAAGAAAACCAAACGTTTCTGCAAATTATCGTTCCTCCTGAATTACATCCAATGCTTGGAACTGTCAATACTCTATATACTCATTTATTAAAGGAATGTGAACAAGATGCGTTTCAATGGGCTAAACCATGTTGTGTAACGCATGTCATACGACATGGCAGTAAAAGTTTCAATCGAAATTCATGTAAAATCTTACTTGAAAAACTTGATTTACTGCACTCTAGATGTCAAAATGTTTGCTCCTTGAAATATGTCAAAGCTTTTGAGAAATTTAGAGCTGCTGTGCAAGTCTGTTTTGGTAAAGATCTCGACCCTTCTTTTGAAAATATGATTGAAGATTTCAGATAGAATGTTACAGATAAACTTAGAATAAATATTTTATTGGATTAATGCTCAGTTTTGATATTTATTAAGTAATTTTTTAGAAAACGAATAACAACAGTTTCTTCTTTTTTATTATTTTTTTTGCGTCAGTCAAGCAGTTCAAGTTGTTGATTTAAGTAGTAACAGCTAGTGGTTTTCTAACCGCCATCGCAAATAAACGCCACAGTTCCCCTTCTGGGAATTGCAAGACCTTGTCGAACTCCGATAACTCTTATCATATAGCATTGTGGCGGGTGAGGGGGCTTATTGAAATTAAGAAGCAGTTCGCTCAATTAACATTCACACACAGCGATCTCAAATGTGACAACTACTGCCATATGAAATACATCAAAATATGTGTAGTTCGATATCAACGGATGCCACTTTCGGTTACGGTTACTCACACACCCTTACACTATCACGCATAATACTTTTCGCGTTAGGATGCACTACATTACACACACACACACACACACACACACCGATCCGCCTCTGCTGCAGCACACTGGGAGTACCGGGAGCCAGAGTCAGACAGTTTCCTGCTGACCTGAAAGAAGGTTGCTGGAAGATTTCCAGCTGAGGTGGCCACTGCGGTAGAGGTGAGAAACCAGCCGCTATCGGCACCCCAGTCGGGTAGTGTGCACTGCGCTCAGATGCCGGATTCTGCACTGCCCCGAGAGAGCACCAATCGATCCGCAAATACCGGGATTGGCAAAGCGAAAGCTGGACCTCAGGGAACTAGGGAAGAACTTAGGCCCGAGGGTATACCCGTTGATACACGGAAAGCCCCTTTCTCTGAAAACCGCCGTGTGAAAGCAGCGACACCTCGCGGCAAAGAGCCCCATGCAACTTCGCGCGACAACGTGTAGTTCCTGAATCGGCCAGTGTAGCTACACGGCGATTACGCGAGGCAGCCTTGTTTACCTCTGGAAATCCAAGGTACATACTCCGGCTTTCTTTTGTTTACTTCGGCTTTCTCGTGTTTACTTCGGCTTTCTTCGTGTGCATGGGGAGTACTCTCTGCCGCGAGGCGTCGCCAGCTCGTACACGGCGGTTCTTAAAGAACGACAACCCAAATATCAACAGCAGGAAACAATTCAGAACCGAAAAAGACTCAAAATGTCGAACCAACAAAGGTGATCGAAGATCAATTCAAGTCCTTGCAAAAAGGCGTTAAAATAATGCTTGACTGCATTACCCGAGTAATAATACTTGTATATTATGATATATAATTATACAAGGACCAAACCTATATATAATTATATATAATTATATATAATTCTAAAAGAAATTTATTAAAATAAAGAAAAATATAAATAATTCTGATATGGGATCGAACCGAGGATCTTTGACTTGCCAGGCAGTTACTGTAGCCACTAACCTAATACGTCTTGTTTGTAAAACATCTGAATAATTGTATAAGTCATACCGTTAGTCACTTCTATATAATTATATATAATTATATATGGTTATATATAAATATATATAATTATACATGAACTGGTATATAATTATATATAATCGTATATAATCGTATATAATTATACGTAATTATATATAATCATATATGATTTTATATATAATTATACATATTATTTTTCCTCAGGTATGCCCAACACAAAACAAGATATTAAGACTGGCATATATACGAGTATGGTCGAGGCATCCTATACGCTCATGGCTTTACTGCCATTACTGGCAAGACGTTAAGAAAACACCAACTGCCCTCCGAAAGCGTGGGCGAGAGGAAGAGAACGACTCGTCGGCAAGCCCACATGAGACACCAGCAGGAAAGAAACTCAGAAATGCGACAGCACAACTGGCCTTTGAGGATAATTTAGGCCCACCTTCTAGTACCAGAAGCGATGATTATGTAAACGTAGTCTCGAAACGAAAAAGGCAGAGAACCAAAAACAAATTTGAAACCGAAATGCAGCGACAGCAGTGTCAGTAAGGAAAAGCTGCCACTGCAGTACCTGCAAACAATCAGAATGCCCAAGAGAACAGAAGAACACGATGCGATTCTCGTTAAACCCGCACAGGGAAAATCCTTCGTCGAAGTGGTAAAAGGAAGTAATGAGATGCAGGCCCCGGAAGACACCCTGACGAAGATCAACCTGATCAGGAAGATGGGGAAATAAAGAAACCTAGAGGCGAAAAGAACCATTATATGATGCTATACTTGAATCATAGCAATACCGCGCCTTAAAACAGGCTATTTCGGAACTACAGGGAATAAAGAAGAAGCTATAAAAATAAAACCTCTGGTAACTGCTTTAGCAAAATGCTTTCTCAAAGAGATTTAATGCATAATTATTTATTGAATATTTACGCCGAAAAAGTGATTTTAAGAATAAACAACTATGTTATAAACAATGCTACGGTATAAATCTGGATAAAAATGGTGCTTTGTTGTCACATCAAAATTAATAAGACTGCACACGGCCCATTATACGTGGGGTCTAAATATCGACGCCTAAGCGGAAGACCCTCCTATCTCGGACTGCGAGTGAAAAACCTTTTATCTCAGCTTGCGCGAAGAACCTATTAACTCGCCGCGGCGAAGAACATCTTATCTCGACTCGCGCCAAGAAGCTCCTAACTCACATCGGCAACGAAGATCCTATCTCGGCCCGCGCGAAGAATCTTGTATCTAATATTTTATTAAAAATAACTAAAAAATAAATTTTGATTTATAAATATATTGTAAGGTATCCTCATATATCATCTGTATTATATTATTATACGGATAATATACAAGGAACTCCTTCGTGCGGGCCGCGACACGATTTTCTTCGCGCTGCCAGTTATGAGCTTCTTCGCGCGTGCCGAGAGAGGATGTTCATCGCCATGGCGAGATAAGAGGATATTCGCGCGAGCCGAGATAGGAGCTTCTTCATGCGCTGACCGAGATAGGTTCTTCATGCGCAATCCGAGATAGGAGGTTCTTCCGCTCAGGCGTCGATATATGATCGTATCTGTATAAGATTCTACTATTCTTTAAATAGTACCCACATTATTTACTGTGTGCGAGGTGTGAAAAGATTTGCTCCCGTATGCAAATTCATAATTCGAAATTGTAATTTATTAATAAAAAGCACTTTAAAGTAATTGTACGATTTATAAGTCGGAAGGAAATCACGTTTACTGTACGTATACGTGAATGTATATGGAATTTTAACGTATAAAATACTAAAACCTTTTTTCAATTTTTACAAATTTTTTAAAATTATAATCATAAATCTTTAAAAGAAATAACTTTAACATAATTGTAATATATACAAATAAAAAGAAAATTACGTCTTCTTTAAGAATATATGCATCTTATAATCATATTTGACGTATAAAATTACATAAATATATTTTTTTTCAATTTTTATAAATTTTCATAAATCTAAATCGCATTTCTTGAACAAAAATTACTTTACACTAAGGTACAACAATCAAAAGAAAATTATGATTACTCGACAAAGCAATGCATATTTTTATATATCAGACATCAAAAATAATATAAACATATTTTTTAAATTTTTTAAAATTTTCAAAAATTACAATTGTTTTGAAAAAACGATAAGGTCGACCATTTGGATCCATTGCTGGATACTATTTTTGGTATTTGATTTTTGTTGGTAAATGATCTATAAATAATGCAGATTCAAATCCAGAAAAAAAATTTACAGTGCAAGTACATTCAAGTTACATCAGATTATTGGACACGGCATACTTGCAAAATTTTAACGCAAATTACAAAGGGCTTGGTGAGTTATTATGAGCACAAAATTTTACATCTTACGTACGTATTTACACACAAACATACACACAGATACATTCATACATACATACACTCAGACATTTTTAAAAACCTATATATTCTGATTCTAAATTATCAAAATCATCGAAATTCATCAAAATCTTGGTTTTCGAAAAAATCCGCGTTACAAAGCTTTCTCTCTGAGAAAGCAAAAATCATTACATCAGTTACTACCAGTTTTTAACAGTAAAGATCTATCCATCACAGCCGTAAATTTTAAAATAACCCGTATGATTCTACATCTAGTGAGTAGTAGTTTAATCGCCATTAGCGACGTACTAAAAACATCAGAGCACCCTCGAGATTTTCAGACTTGGCTAAATGTTGCGCGCGGTTGACGATATTGCGCGCTAGGCGCTTTATGGAATCTTCGGTAGCTGCGCATGCCCCCTTCGCGCAATAAGGTGACTAACTAATGAAATTCCACCCCCACAGTGGCTGTTATTGATACACACGCGCGCGTGCGCCCCGTCCTCTCGCTCCGTGAGAGCTCCCTCGAGAGACTCACGAGTTTATCTTATAAGATCGCGTAATCGCATTTTGCTTAGCAATATCGACGGAAGTATACATGCCGATACTGACAAGGATATTCACGGGATGGAAACTGGATCTAATACCCATGCTGCACGGTATCAGAAAAGATGTGAGCTTTTATAATTTGTTAACTGTCTCTTGAACATGACGTCTCTTATTTTTTAAGAGGACATTATTGGTTTGAATCTTTAGAATATACAAAAAATTTAAGGTAGCACTTGAAACTAATTTTCGGGACGAATTGATATCTCATTAGTGCATAATCAAACTTTCAACATTAACGTTCACTATCCACAGGTTTGAGGATCCAATTTTTCATTAAGGGAGCAAGACGCATTTAGATTAAAAAACCTATTAATTATTGAATTATAACCAAAGGATTTGTTACACGTTTTAAACTTTTCTTACCTAAGGAAGTTACAATCAAAGTCAATTTATATATGGACCCTATAAAACTTCTTTATCTGTATATACAGAATGGTCATATTGTCAGGAAGTGTGGAATCTGTTTTTCTTTTTACTAAAATACACTTACCACACCTGTTTCGGGGCCCCTTTATCAGATTGGCTTAAAACTTATAAGATATTTTAATGACATATTTTTTTTCAAATGAGCGTAATGTAATCAATAATCAATAAAAAATAAAAAATTTGATTCAGTGCTATGATTTATCACAAAAAATATTTATGAATAAAAACAGAAATTCTTAAACAAATTAAGATAAGATCGTAAAATTCAATATTTTAAATGGTTTTCAAAACTGCTTCACTAATTTGGAGAAGAAACATATTCTATAGATATCCTGTAAGTTCCTGACTAGAATTGTACCTTATTTAGGTAATAAAAGTCTAAAACATATTTCATCTATGATTAGTCATAGTTTAATTATTATTGACGTTCTCAGGGGTTAAATGGGATATAAAAATCAGTGAATAAATTAAATAAGTTTAACTTTTCTCCCCATTATCTTTACTTTTGCTCATTACTTTTGGGAAAGTGGCCAATGAAGTTGGGTTGGGTTAGCTTAAATAGTAAAGAAGGTGTAAATTGGGACTGGACAAGGAGGGGGTGGTTGGTAATTTTTCGAGCACACGTGAAATCTGATCCCTGCTCTGCTATGTAATGTTTTCGACAGAAATTAATAAAAATAAGATATAAAATCACGTTTATCTGTAAAAAGTCCTGACAAAAGTTCTTACAATCTGGGAAAAAAACTCAGCCAAGAGATACTAAAAAGCTACCTTTCTGGTAATTTTCACCGAGACTCGTTAACATCTTCTTCGATTGCACGCCGAGTTGATCGTTTCTTCCGCTCAGCCGGCGATATACTGCAGGACCTTTGGCATCCTAGAATAACTCATAAGGTGAGATCTCATAAAAACAGCCACATTACCTGCTTTCACCTTATTACATCATGCTTATTATTATTCGATTGTGACTTTAGAAATTTACTTTAATTAAAAACAAGGTAGATAATATTAAAAAGTTGTCAGTCATTGCGACTTTCGCTTTAGTAACATAACTCAAAACTGGGCTCTAAAAGTCGTACACCGTCATATTAGTACACGTTAGCTGATGCAGCTCTCGTCGCCGATATTTCGGTCGACACCAAAGAGTACATCGCTGTTGCTCGCGTGATAATGTCTCGCAGTCCGAGCTCTTACGCGACTCACGCGCTTGCCAGCCTCAGCGTAAATCTTAGCGTTGCGAGCGCATGCTAAGCCACTTGTCTGGCGAGTGACTCATCGCAAAGAGCAAACATCGGGGAGTAGTTGTACGAGCCGCAATAATCCTCGCCTTACAGCAGCTAAACCGCCTAACGGATTACAAGCAGCATCCTCTCCTACTCTGCTTCGACTTCCTTCCCTTTCCTGCTTTTGCCTCCCTCCTTTCTGCGTTCGCCTCTATATGCCCATCACCCTTCGGCAATCAAAGATACTCATTGTATCATCTCAGTCCTCCTAACTTTGAGTTACTCCGATCTAAGGCAGCTCTAATGTGTAGGTATGTATATATCCGCCAGAGGATGCGATCTAGATATTAGGTATCCATTCCAACTAATACTTTGTAAATAATACCCATTCTTTGGATTATAATTTTTTTTAGATTGAGACCGAATATTGTTTAATCATCTTAAATATATATACATATACAATAACATTTTTAATCACATTAAAAAATTTATTGCAAAGTTTCAGAAAAATTAGTATTTTGAGAGCTATTTGAGAAAACATATTCAACAACATTACGAAGATCGAAATTTATCAAAGTAATGAAATTTTATATTTATGAGGATTCTAAGAGTCTTAAAATTATATAGAACATTGGACGATTGTGATTTACCCTATTTCTTATATAAATCGAACTTCAGAAGATTTGGGAAAAGGCATATGTGACTACATGAAAGTTCATAAAAAGAAATAAAAAGGAAATCCCCAAAAAGAACCATAAAAGCCTTCCTGTCGTCATCCAAGACACATAAATTTCGACGAATTTCAGTTCAGTCTACCAGAAAATCGAGTTCGTGAGATTCAATACTTTAGTAATAAATTTGATACACTGTATTTTTTGAATGTATATATACCTCCTACCGATAAACCTGCATGAATCTTGTTTTTTTTCTTTTTTTAAAGTGCGACTTTTTTGCACGAGAAGTGATAGTTGAGCGTGATTGCACGAGTGCAAAAATCGCACGCACGTGTTGTTGCTTAAGGGGACAGATACACCTTTAAATTTTAAATTAATTGATAATACATTTTAAGGTAAATATTAGTCACTCATCATATATTACCTGATTTTTCTTGGTAACATTATAAATATTTTCCAAATAAATTTATCTTTGCTTTTTATAATTTTCAAATATTCTAAATCTAATATTATTTCACATTTGGTTAAAAAAATGATAAATTCTTTTTATATTGGAAACGTCTTTCTTAGTTTTCTTTAAATGAGCAATTATGAAGAGTCAATTTTAACGTATCCTAACTTATCAGAATTCAAACATTATATCGAAATCATTGATAAAATTGTCAAAAAATGTTTTTGAAAGAATGTACACAAATTATTAATTAGGCTGACAATGCGATTATTCTAAATGTTTGGCGTTAACTTAAATAATAAAATAGAAAATAATAATTAATAGTCTGCATGAGTTAAATACAATACAAATATTGAATCACACTTCTAATAGGTCTAATTTCTAATTAATTAAACTTTTTATTGTAATTAAACCTTTATGATTTATGACATATTTATTATTAGTGATAACTAACTTAACGTAAAAGTTAAAAATTTAAAGTTATTTAAATTTATGAAATAACCTAACAAAATTCACTAAAGAAAAAGATTAGTAGTGCTTTCAGATTCTATTCAGTAAAGCGTATAAATAAGTAATGCAATTGACGATTGCAAAAGTGCATTATTTGCGAATGAGCTCACATCTGTAATAAAACCAAGTTTACCGGTAGCGCAGCACAAAGAGGCGAGTATTTGCTTCGTTACGTCGCCGAGCCGACAGCGCACTCACTCTTATCCATCCCCATCTCGCTTACACCGCGCGGGACGCCGAAATAGGAGTGCTACGGTGTGCACTCGAGCATTTCAATCTACATTTCGTCGCAGTGCACGCGTACAGATACGTACACGCTGCTTGAGCGCATATGCAAAGCTCCGTGCCTCCAGCTCCGTGTGCAAAAGAGCGGACTAGCTATGGCGCAGGTAAGAGGGGGAGGGGAGGTCGAAGAGCGAACGCGCGCGCCGCCCGCGCGTAATATCCGGATAAATTGATTTTTCAGGTCCCTTGGGGAATGACGCCGTTCGTCGCTGCCTGCATCGGCCTGAGAAAAGTGTGTGTGTGTGTGTGTGTGTGTGTGTAACGTACGGGGAAAACTAGTGAGAAACGGAGAATGTCCGTGTGAAGCTGCGCGTGTGTGTGGCCGAGCGAGCGAGTGAGAAAGCGCAAAAGATTGAGAGGATGGAGAGGTAAGCTCACTCCGAACGATCTCGAAGTGACCGTGACAAATACATCCCTGCTCATTAATCAAGATAAGCGAGTCAAAGGAACTATCCTAGCCCTGGAGTGAAAAATGTCTCGCTTTTCTCTTACTCTTTAAATTGGTTGTGCAATGTCTGTATGCAGTCTGCATTCACTATGAAATTACTGCATGGGATATTGAACTCGGAATATATCTGTTAATTAAAGGATTTGTGTCAAAGTTTAAAATTTTAACTTACAATGTATTTTTGAAACATGGAATGTGTTAATAATAGTGTTCATTTATACACATTTTCTATTTTTTCTGCAACCAATAAGTAGTAAATTATTTTTTCTCAACACATGCATGAAATTGGCGTTATATTATATAAATGAGAAACAGAGGAAAAATTTTCATATCGATTTTTAAAATTTCATCTGCTTGTATATATAAAATTTTAATTTTATTATAATAACACATATATTATAAAATAGTACATCGTTCAACAATTCATTTATTTTCATGTTTTTTCAAAAAGAAAAAGTCTTGCTTTAGTATACTAAGGTCTGAGAAGGATGGGTAAGAAGGCGAAATAATAAAATGTTTGACGGACTTCAGACTATTTTATTCGCATCTATATTTACAATATCTAAACAAGTCTTTATTTATTGAATGAAAAATTCCATTCCAGTCTACCTCGAGGCTACTGCGCATTTAGGAATCCACCATTTTGGGCCTGCCACATGCAGCATCTGGATGCGGGCATTCGTGGTTCAACTGGTTAAGGCGCAAGGCTTAGCTTATTGTTACACGTTCGGTCTCGAGGGCGCGGGTTCGATTTCCCGTTGGGTCGAGTTTTTCGGCAAGTATTCTTCACATAGTCAAACCGCTTGTTGATAGCCGTACAGTCCTCTGGTGCCACTAACCACGAAAAAACCGTCTGAATCTAACCGTAGCATCCTAATTAGTAGTCTTGCGAGGAGTGGGAGGAGAGTCAAGATCCCACCTCGACGATTAGCGCGTTTATGCGGCTGATCGTGCATTCTAGCTAGCTCAGGGGCTAGTGTGCGCTATTCAAATGCGATGAAGGGGGATTCGTCGCATAATTTAAAATAAAACTAATATTCAGTTAAAAATTCATTAAATTATTATATCTTATAGTTTGTTACATAATTATAAAGGTCTGAAAAAAATTCTTGTGTTTAATGTATACAAAATGAACGACATCTCTTATTCTATTGTATTATGTCCTAAAATGTATACATTTGTTCTTAATTTTACACTAAAATAAATCTGATTGTTATTTATTAATTTAAAATGTATTTACTTTACAAATTCTTTCAATGGCATAAGCATTTTTCAGAATAGCATATTTGGGCAGGGCTTTACATGCCGATAAATTGACTGTACTTGATGAGGTGTTACAATGTTACCTTATACTATTGAAATTTAATTAACTGCGTAATACGTAACGATGTTTTTAGTGAATTTTGTCGCCCGTGCCTCACCATACCTCATATTATATATCGTCATATTGGATTGACCCTAACCCCCCATCCTTAGCATGATATAACATAAAGAAATTTTAACAAAGTACTATAGTATATATATTATTATTTTTAACTTTTAACTGTTTTAACTTTATTTGTATCTACCTATTTTCATGAAATAATTAAAATATATTTATAAGATAGGAATTGCTACTAATTATATTAGAAGTCCTTAAATTAAAACATTTGCGCCTACTATTATTCTCTTTTGGTCCATTTTTCTATAATGAAAACTTGTAAAATTGTGGTCAGAAAAAGAGACACCTTTTTTCATTAAAATAGCGTTCTTTGGAGTAAAATATGTCCTTACTTTTGGTCCGCTTTATAGGTATGAAAAGCGCATAGTTTGAGTGTGTTACAAAAAACGTTGTTTGTAATACACGCTTACGAGATATGTGTCTATACATATACTTCTCTTTCTGGATGTGTGTACCTATAATTTTTCGTTTATTGATCTGTGTATCTAGAATAGGTTTTTAGTTTTCAGTCGCTGAATCTACTCAGTCAGAATCTGCATCCGGTATTTCTGCCGGTTAGTCATCTGAATTATCCTCATCTAATATGAAGATAATTTTGTTATCTGTATTTATCACACATATACCAAATATATACTTTTAATAATTGAAAAGATAATAGTGATGTATAGATTCTGCATAGAAAATAAAGAATTACCTTACATATGTGGATAACTTTCATATAGCAATTATTGATTATGTGTATGTTGTATTATACAATATTTTTAGATACATGCTTTTCTTTTTCTTATCTGTATAAGGAACATAATGAGCATTCCGATCCAATATTCCAAGTGATCAGTTATCTGAGTCATTTTGACCATCTTTCTCATTAACTTCTGCATTACCTATACATGTAAATGAATAGTATTTGTAATATTTCTAAAGTTAATAGTAATCTATAATGAGTAAAATAAATATACTCACCCAAGTGATTTGGTAAATTTGCGTGCAGCAATTCACGGTCATCGGGTATTCTTTTATATTTTGTAATAAATGCATATTTAAATACGTTTATTTACAGAATTTACAGTGTGTACTTTAAATGAATTATCTTAATAGGTTCACTATCAGTACCAAACCAGGCACCCTATATATAGTCTTCTCTATTCGCCTTCTCATATCTTCGACTTCAAACTGTCTCTGACCATCAGTTCGTTTTAGCCAACAAGTTTCTCGATTGAAGTTTCCGCCGAATCATCAGCAAATCGGCCGCTCGCCTTTAACGGAAAACTACGCGGATTCCAGCAGCACAACGCAAATGTTCGCGCGATAGCAATAATCTACGAATGCCTGGAATGTCCTTTTGGCCCGTTGTTATATTGGTCAGATGCGCAAGCGGCATAATAAAGGCGAGGCTGTAGGGAAAGAGAAAGAGAGAGAGAGAGAGAGAGAGAGAGAGGAGGAGAGTGGTAGGGAGCAGAGCCGAGCGAGCACGAGACAGGAATGTCTTTTAAAGCGCTTATGTAAGGGCACTAAACCCGACTAGGAATCGAATATACGAGCACTGTATAACACGCTCGGAATAGCCGGTACGATTTGGAAGATTATGAGGGGATTCCTTTATCTTCTGCAGCGACGGAGCATATGAGGATTTTATTACATTATATGTAGTCTAGTGATTCCTCGGTAAATATATTTCTTGATTCATGTTTTCATTTATTAAGCTACTTTGGTACTTTAAAGTTTCAAGGCCGGTTTTTTGTAACTATCACTGCATGTAGTTATTTTATTTTAACACATCTATTCATTAATAGTATGTGAACATTATTTTTAGTAGAGTATAATGTAATTTAATACTTTTGTTGACAGGGTCAGGGTTCGACTTCACAAATAAAATTAATCAGTTTTTAGTTAAAAATAAGATTAAATATATAGTCATCACTATAACAAGCAATACAAACAATACACCAAATTAAATCACGCGTATACACACACACACATACATGCACATACATACATAAACTTCTCAACCTTGATCACCGTCGTAGCAGGATAGTGATAATCATTTTCTTTAGATTTTCTTGAGCCCTCCAGTCAGTAACTCTGTTTGCAGTCCTTATAGTTTAAGGTTTATGATTAATAATGTTTCAATCTAATGTATACACCAATCAAATCAGATGAATAACTTTATAATATTAGATACGAGTATATAAGTTTTGCACGAGGTAAAGCCTCTAACAAGAAAAAACGTTTGCTCGCTTCGGCGATCAGGCAGCAATGATTGTCAAATTTTCGCGTTCGTTTCTTGTGACGTCCCACTCATGTAACTATTTACACTAAATGTTCCAAGAACAGTACATTATAAGAGTAACAGATACTTTAGCTATACCGTACATGTAATAATAAATTGAATCGACCCTATATAAAAAGTGATTTCTGTTTGTAACGAAATAAATCGGAAAAATATATAATAAGAAAAAAGGGGCGGATCAGAGAGTTTGAGAGGGGGAGGGGGGATTAAATTAAAGAAGATAGCACTTATGTATATTATACATGTATAAATACATATATATGTGAATTTATGCGTAGTTTCTGTACTTGATTTGTAAGACTATTGAAATAATCGTGTAACGCAATAAATCGGAAAAGTATATTAATGAGAATATAAAGGGGGAAAAAGAAGGATATGCGAGGTGATTGAGTGTGCGAGTCAGAACGCCAGCAAATGTGTATGTGATTAAGTGAGTGAGAGTGCGAATGCACGAGAGCGAGAGAACTTAAATACTTAAGTGAGTGAGTGAGCAGTTGAGTAAGTGAGTGCTTGCATGCGTAAGTATGTCGTATAGTACGCGTATAGTATGAGTGCGTGCATGAGTGCGTGAGTGATTAAGTGAATAAATGAGCATGTGAATGTGTCAGATTGTTCCAGAGTAAGTGCATGCGTTAATAGGTGAGTGAGCAGGTGAGTACGTGAATGTAAGAATGAGGGCGTGTGTAAGTGTATGATTGAGGGAGTCATGAGTGAGGACGTGAGGAAGCTAGCAAGTGAGTGCGTATGCGAATGATTGTTTGAGTAAGTCAATGTATATATAATTGAGTGAGAGCGTTCGTGAATGATACAGGAATAAAGTTCGAAAGTGAATATGAGAGAGATAAAGAGAGTAAAATATAATATCAGAGAGTGTGAGAGTATGAAGAGAAATACGTTAATTATTTGCTTTTTATAGGTATATTCATACATTGACCGTACTACTACGCACCCCACTATCCATGTACCCCATTATCTAGACACTCTACTATCCATGTGCCTTACTGTTCGCACACCTCTGCTAAAAAAATTAGGTTTACTCTCAAATAAAAAATATGAAAAAGCCACGTAATTGAATAGTGACTTATCTACATAGAAAATTATCAGAATTCTCATTTAAAGCGATTGTAACTTTTACAGGTTTGAGGTTTTCTAACTACAGATGTCTTTTTTAATAGATTCATGGATAATATTAATTTTTATTATAAATACTTTATTATTTTATAATTGAAAATTCATTGACTTTCATAGCGTTTGTATATAAAAGCTATGAATTAATTATGAATTAGAATTTTTTTCTTATATTAGATAAAAAATATTTAATTTTATTTTTAGTATTAGATATTGCTCTTTATAAAGAGGAAAATACATCCTTAAAGTTCCACCAAACAACAAATTTATTTACTTGTAAATTTAGTCTTTGAAATCATTGTCTGCTATTTGTGTGAAAGAGAAGTAAAAATAAATTTTAATACCATAAAGCTCCTGAGCTTGTCTTTGATTACGAGGAAGATATTAACTTAATATTTAACTAATCAGATACAAAAATAAAGTAAGAAATGCGTATGATATCAAAAAAAGTGCATTTGACCTTTATATAGATATAGTGATTACATTGGGCGTACACCTGCGATTGCTATATTTTTCCTACGAGGACGCTAGCTACATTTTTTCTTTTTTTACATAACATGTAGAGTTATTCTATATAACATATTAGTTTTCGAACGAATCCTAAGGAAATTCTAAAAGTTATAAACTAAAATGTATCATTTAGTCATGCTTTATAAAGGTCTTACATGTTAAATATTAAAACTTGAAGGATAAATATCTCGCTTACCGTGATGCTATGTTTTCAAAAATTTTGACCAGTGGTATAGAATATAATCATCAACATATGGTTAAAATTTTAAAAAGGTTGTAAGAAAATTAGTCAGCACGACTACCCCCTTAGCAAAAACTTCATTTGACAGCTAAATTATAATTATTAATTGAAAAGTATTCAATTGACAATTAAAATTTTTTTAATTGACAACTAAATTTTAACTTTCAATTAAATAAAGTTTAATTGCCGATTAAAATTTTATTTAATTGACAATTAAAATTTAGTTGACAATTAAAAAAATTTTAATTCACAACTAAATTTTAATTGTCAATTAAAAATATTTTAATTGAAAATTAAATTTTAATTTTTAATTGTTATTTAATTAATTAAATATTCAGTAACACTGATATGGGTACAATAATTTTTTTATGTTTTTGGCTCTCACTTAAAAATTAAAGTTGGTTTTCGTATTAAACCAAGTGCAATTTATACTTGAATAGTTTAAGAACATAAGTGCGTTGCAGTAATTCCAGTATGGCACATAAATGTTGAGATATATAGCATTAAACATAAACTATACTCGTGTAGCCCCGGTCACCCCTAAAACTAAAATTCAGTTTTTTAATATACAAATAATATCTATAAAAACCCGTGTAAAAAATTAGTCTGGCAATAGTCTGGCTCAATAACTCTGGCGAAAGTCTTGCAGAGGTCCGGCAGAAGTATGGCTTTGGCCACTATGCCAGACTTTAGACAAAATGTGCAAAACAAAAGCATCGCGTCATGTCAAATTGCCAGTAACCTAAATTTTTGTCTCTTTTTTACAAATATTCATATTTTAAACAAGATTGTAATATGTAAAAAATCTTTTCTACTATTTTATCGAAAAGTACGTATTTTCACTATTCTAGTCGTCATAGTGTGTTTCTTACACATAAGAATTATACACGTAATTATTGTGCACAATATAGCATTGGTCAAGTATATCTATACATAATTTTACCAATGCTAAATTGTGTAGAATAAGTAAGTGTATAATTCTTATGTGTAAGAAACGCGCTATGCCTTCTAGTCGATACTAATAATTAATGTACTACTCTAATTATTTACTTGTGAAAAATGAATTATCTTGACATAATTCCAAAAAAAGTCTGGCATAGTGGCCTAAGCCAGACTTCTCCCAGACTTTTGCAAGACTTTCGCCAGACTTGTTAAGCCAGATTAATCCCAGACTAGTGCCAGACTAATTTTTTTACACGGGAATGGTCGTTTTGGAATATGCATATCGGATTTGACTGAAAATAGGACCATCAGCATCCAAAATAAGACGTAAATCTCAAAATAAGAAGTATCTCCCATAAATTTCAGCCACTATGGGCAAGACCTCGCTGAGATAATTGATAAACTTGATTATATTACATACACACATCCATACGTACATTTCAGGGTATGCTAGAAATATATTCTTTTTATCCTAAAATATATTTGAGTGCAACAATTTGTTAATTTTCAATTTATTATGCTATTTGCGATGACAAAAATATGAGGCCCTCCGTTGGAGCGGTTTTAGAACGTGATTGTTAAGTTTCACGTCGATTCGTTTTTCTCATAATTAAATTTTGAAACTTTATCAGCACAATAAAAAAAACACTGAAGAACTCCTTGACTATCGAAATAATTCGAAAAAAGTTCACATGCAACGAACACACGTCGTTCGCTCGAGTTTTCATAGCGGTCAGAGTGGTAAATTCCCCGTTTCACGGGCGATTTACGAACTTTTCGCAGTTACGCCGAATCGACCTTATTCGGAAGCGATTAAAGCCCGCCTGCCTCACTGCCCGCCGCTCTCTTTTTTTGTGCTGGCTTCCCGCCGTATTTTTCAGCACCTTCTCGCTCTCTTCGAGCCTGTCGGGCCCAGTTGGTCGCGAATGCGCGCCGATGCGGAATCGTCCAATAACGCGCGGATCGAAGTAAATCAAGTTCCGCGCCCTCGAGCCGATCCACTCCCGAGCAAGTCCGATATACCTCAAATCGCGCCCGATGCCCCATTAACTAGCCAATTACACGTGGCCTCGTTTTTCTTCTTCCCGATTTCTCCTCCTCTTTTTTCAATGTTTCTACCTTCTCTCTATCTTCCATGCTCTCGCAGTCCTATTCAGTCTCTCTCTCTCTCCCTCCCTACCTCTCCTCCCTTCTCTCTCTCTCTCTCTCTCTCTATCTCTCTCTCTCGTTTTGTTTTTTGGGGTGGCCAGTTGCGTTCGGGGGCGCGCGAACAATGTACCGTTTTTTGTATTAGCCCTGTACCAATGTTAGTTTTCCCTGATTAGTTTATCAATTCGTAACCTTCTTTTGCTTAACTGAGAATTGGACATTTATGACAGATGAATTGATATAGATGACGCTATTGGAATATATTGAGATACTAATTTTGAAATTGACGGAAATTATGCAAGATAGACTCAGAAAAAGTGAGTTTTGGGAAAATCTCTCAAAAATTATAAAACAAGAGGAAAAAGATAAAATTTCTGATGAATTGCTACCAAAACATTACGTAACTTGACCAAACTTGATAAAAAAACCAGTTGTAAAAGAAAACAATGTAGAAAACTTAGGAGTATATAAGAATTTTATTAACAATTTTTTTCGAGACGTGAAGTAACATATAGAACAATAGTACTGATCAAAATCTTGTTCATATGAACTTCGCGACTATGAATTGATACTGTATGTTTTTAGAAAAATAAAAGGTATGTTTCAAATAATGCAGATGAACTGAGAATGCTCGTGGATATGTACGATATAGAAATAAGCAACGTATAAAGTTACGAGATTAGCCACAACAAAACAAGTAGGTATATAGAATTCGTGGAATTCTCGTCAGAATAACAACGTAAGATGTAGGGAAATATATAATTCCTGAATAATTGAACCAAAAAAGTACTTTTGAATTACGATATAAGATTTTCGAAAACTACATGTAGGTATATAACACAATCATATGACATTATAAATTATTATATAAAAACTCTATGACAATTATGAAAATTATGTAAAATATAGCACAGTAATTCGATACCTTGGTAGAAAAAAAAGAAATCAAAGATGAATATGGTAGATAAAAAAATTACTAACTTCCCTTTGGTAGTCGAACAGTTTGGACGCCGCTTAGAATCCAAAACCCCGAAAGGATCGCCCCGGTGATATCTGCACCGAGTGAAAGGTCCAAGGCCAGCAACTGCGGATACGTCAAAGAAGACTGCTATTCACAAACCGCAAAAAAACAATACTTCTGATAGCTCCTTTGCTCACTGGTGTATGCAATTTTCCAACTATGTGAAACACTGTGGTGAAATTTTTCGAAACAAGATAGTACAAAATATCAAATGCCAAATTGAAAAGAAAAAGTAGAGTACACTAAAAATAGAAAACTCTTGGCTGATTCCACTCCCAGCAGAGAGGGGCAAAGTAGGAGAGAAGAAAAGACGATAGAAAGAGGTTAGAGTAGTATTGCCTCTCAGCTCCGAGTCTCGTCGCAGAATCAAAAAATGTTCCGTTTTTACGATGATTCGATTATAGAAAGGCTAACGAAGTGTTTTATGCGAGAGCCCTGCCTGCGCGCTGCGTGTACACACGTATGAATGAGTGCCGCGAATGCTCATGCATGAATGGCCCATTAACGTTCGCTGTGGGCAGATACAAATGCTGCTCGGGCACCACCTGGTAATTTATTGATAACAGCGCAGAGAGTAAGCTCCCAGCACTTGTTTAATTATATTTGTTGTTGCGGCACTTTGTATAGCGACAAGTTTTTAGGATAGAGAGGAAGTGATATTTGTTATTTTTTAATAGCAGTGTCGTTTTATTCGGTTGTAAATATATCAAGCTCTCTAATACCTTTCTGTTAGATTAAGCACAGTTATACCAGAAGCATTGGTATGTTCGCTTATAAATTGGTAGGAGGTTAATGGGTAACTAATTAGCAAAAGTACAAGACTCATTCTGTTTTACTCATATATATTTTATGCAAATATTTTAAGATCAAGTTTTAAGGTGCATGTTCATGGAGCGTAAAATTTTTGCCTTAATTTGACCACGTGATATTTTTACGCGCGCGTTCGTAAAAGGTTACGTAAATACAAAGTTTCAAAAAGTGTTGAGAATGTATTTATATTTCAAGGAAACATATTTGTACGTTTACAAACCATCATTAATGTAAAATATTACTTGTTAGGAAGATCATATGTGTATGAGAATGAAATTATATATTAGAAAAATAATAAAATTAATGTAAATATTGGGATT